>CM064510.1:30074010-30314010 GCA_032716605.1 Paralithodes platypus
AGATTTTTCAAAGGTGAAGTTAAGTCCGGAGGAGGTCATGAAGCGACGCTGGAGTTCCTGTAGTTCGTGGAGGTCCTTGATTTGCACGAAGATGTCATCCACGTATCTACAGTAGACGGCGGGTAGTTGGGCAGCTAGGAGCTCTTCCTCGATGGTACCCATAAAAAAGTTCGCAAAAAGAACTCCTAGGGGGCTGCCCATCGCCACACCGTCTATCTGCTTGTACATGTTGCCCCGGGGGCAAAGGAAGGGGGCCTGCTTGGTACATAGCTCCAGTAGTGTTTTCAGGGCCTTCTCCGGGACCACCCTCACCTCACACGCAACGAGTTAGAGAAACACACCACCATTCTCGATAAAGAAAGTGACCCAAGGAGATTACCTATACTCGAAGCTTTATATATCCAAGCCTTACATCCCAACATCAACAACCAAACTCTGGACCTTCAGATCCTTCCTTCTGCCAAAAGGCACTACCCTACAGGACCTAACACCCCTCCTCGCCCCCCGGTGCCCTTGACGCAGCCCCCCGCGCTACCTCCTTCAGCTTCGTCTTCTGCAGGCGCCACACAACTTAGGCCACGCCCCTCGACACGCAGCCAATCAGCTTCGACCCCACCTACTGACCACCATCCCGCATCCTGTGCGCATGCGTGAAGCGGTTACCCCCTTTCTCTCTCCTAGTTTACCCTTCCACCAATAGCAGACTTTTGCCCCCTGTTTTCCGCCTCCTCTGATCCTCCACCCTCTATATATACCCTTCCTGTTTACCTTTTATATCATTCCTTCCTTACTTGATAATGCTGGTTGTCCAGTGAAACGCGTCGTATATCCTGTATCTTCATGTACTTTAATGTAACCCTGTACCACCATGAATTTTGCTCATCTCCTTCATCTACTTCCTGCCACCCAGCGAAAACTCATCAGAGACCTGGAAACTTTGAATAATAAAATTTCCAACGCAGAAATTGCCATTTCTTTCAACCTCGTATGTATTAAAGAAAATATATATATATATATATATATATATATATATATATACATATATACTGTATATATATATATATATATATATATATATTAGAGATGGACCGAATATTCGTTTCGTATTCGTATGTGCGAATATTCGCTATGGTTTTTCAATATTCGTATTCGTATTCGTATTCGCATTTCCATTCATAGCTATTTGCAAGCATGCAAATATTTTCACGAAACCAATAGAAGATATACAAAAATGTAAAATATTACAATAGTCAAGAGTGTGCAAAATATAAATATGTTCTAATATATAACTAGGAACCCCAAAAGGTTCACCAAACCCAAATATACGAAACGTTTGTTGACGTTCTTAAAAAAATAAAAATAAATAAAAAACAACAGGTTGCGTTCGCTTTTACGATGTCGGGGAAAGTAATGCTTCTTTATTAAACCCTCTAAGTACCATAGTATGTAAATCTTTTTAACTAATGGAACTGAAATTGTGTACATCGACTTCCAAACCAATCTGATGATCTCTGAACTTTAAAATAATTGTAATAGTTCCGAAATCTGACCTTGTTCAATATAAAGCTCGGTTCACACATACCCGTCCTAAGCTCCCGTCCTTCCCCGACCACTGAATTCGTATGCAATCGTGCAAGGACGCCGACATAAACGGGTATGGTAGTTCATGAACGTAAAGTGACGCCACAACAC
Organism: Paralithodes platypus; assembly: GCA_032716605.1. Lineage (NCBI taxonomy): Eukaryota > Metazoa > Arthropoda > Malacostraca > Decapoda > Lithodidae > Paralithodes > Paralithodes platypus. The sequence continues at coordinate 30,075,703 of CM064510.1, forward strand.
GGGCCGCGGCAGCGAAGGCGGCGAACCTTTTTGGTATACTAAAAATAAACCCCTCAGGACGGACCAACCGCCAAAAAACGGGATAGGGCGGGTCACCCTCGTGACACCTACGTGACTGGTCTGCGCATAGACACCGTATGTTGGCGTCTATGCGCCGCCTAGACGCCATCAGTCGTCGTCTATACGCAGACCAAAATATTTGAAAGTTGAGAAGGCGATGTGGCAACGTCGCCTCACGTGATCACCCCGTGCGTACCCCGCCAGTCCCCCGCCTACCAGGCATCCATAAAAGGGCCAGCCTCATGTGGTCCGCTCTCAGTTCCCAAGCTGCCGTCACCACAGCAACAAGCACCACCTCGCACAACCTCCTACCTCCAAGCTCCAACCTTCGTTATTATGCCACCAAAGTCTGAGTCGAAGAAACGGCGAGCCATCATCACCAAATCCAAGACGCCCAAGAACACTGAGGACACCATAGACAGCCAGGTGATGGAGGTACAGGTAGAGGAGACACAGGAGCGCCCTGCTGTTGTAGAGCAGCAGGGTGCCCCTCAGTCACCCACGCCTGTCATCAGCCTGGACAATGATACAGTGGTTGTAGAGGCGGCTACCGGTGATTCCGATATAGAGCAGCAGCAGAGTACATCATCCGATCAGGACACCGACGTGAATGATACCCAGGCGGCTGCTGTGGCGGATGATCGTGGGAAGAAGCGTTCCCGCTCGACGAAGGTCCCCATCAGGGCCGTGCTCCTGGAGGAGCATGTAGAATTGGATCTGGGGGAGTGGTATAAGGAAAATCCAATTCTGTACCAGAAGACCCACAGGGACTACAAAGACACCACCAAAAAGAACCGCCTGTAAGAGGAGAAGGGGGCGTCCATGTCCCCACCCCTTCCAAGTTACTCTATGGTAATTGTTTATTGTGTAGTCTATGGTAATTGTTTATTGTATATGGCCTCCTCCTAAAGAAAATGGATTTTTGAGCACAGACTAAACCAATAGTTCACTACTGTATTTACATAGCTGGTCATTAACCTAACCTAACCTGCCTAACCTAACCTAACCTAACCTGGGCATCCTGGGTGCTGACGCCCCCAGACTTTTGGGTTGAAAAGTGATAAAAAACACATATCTCTTACCTCATTACCGGTATTCAAAGTATTGTATTTGGTTTAATATACACTTCCCAGGTAATGTTAACAGTTCCATTGCTTCTATATATCATATAATACACTAGAGATGGGCCGAATATTCGTTTCGTACTCGTATGTGCGAATATTCGCAATGTTTTTCAATATTCATATTCGTATTTCCATTCATAGCTATTTGCAAGCATGCGAATATTTTCACGAAACCAATAGAAGATATACAAAAATTTAAAATATTAAATTTTAAAGTTAACAAAAACGAATAAATGCCAGTGTAGATGTGCGTTGGGGCCGCTAAAGTGAAATGAAGTGTAAGCTTTGCAATAAAAAAAAATCTCGGAAAGGAAAATTCACATCAGGGTTGAGAAACCATCTTAGCAACAAGCACCCAGAGCTCTTACAATAGATTTAAAATTAATTCATACAGTTCATTTATGATATTGAAGAAATTTCACATTCACATCGTCATTAGCTTCCGGCAATTAATGTCATAGTAATTTAATTAACGTTTGTTGGTGATATAATAAGAATTACCAGTTTTTGAAGGATGAAAATTTCATCCTTCAAGAAAGATTGAAATATTTGCAATTCATATTCGAATTCGCGAATTTTACCAACAAAAATTCGATTTTGTATTCGCATTCGCAAATAGTGAAAATTTATATTCATTCCATCTCAAGTTGGGACGATCTCCGAAGCGATCCGGTATACTGGTGGGTTGCTGGACTAACTGCGCTCTCTCTCTCTCTATTTATATATATATATATATATATATATATATATATATATATATACAGGTATACAGTATATATATATATATATATATATATATATATATATATATATATATATTATATACCGGTATATATATATACTGTATATATACAGTATATATAATCGATAGTTATAACCCCTTGACTACCACCGGTTCTTCTTAATCTGTATAAAATCGTCTAACATAGCCAAACTAAAACAAAACAATGTATACTGGGATACTGCAAGTTCCAAAAACCTATTTTTAACGCACGTGTATGAAGGAGACATAAGGCAAAGCTGCCTGCAACAAGTGTCTCCCTCAAAGTTGAGTGATAGTTGCTACTTTCAACCTTTGTTGGGGGTGTATTGCAATGAAGTCTGGTGTGCTGGATTAGTGTTGTGCAATTCTGCATGGATTAAAAAATCAGGTCCTATTATATAGGATTATTGAGCGTCTCCTGCCTCACGTAGACACAGCATTTGATTTTAAGGTTGAATGAAATTGTCTAACCCTTTCAATATTAGGACACCATTTTCCATTGTATTCAGGATTTCATTAAGGATTTTATTCAGCTTTGGAAGGCCATCTAAGTGTCAGAGGGTAAAGTATATCTCAATTAACCGTCTGAATTCCATAAAAATACCTCCTTAAACTAAATAAAATCGTCTAATGCCAGAATAAACAAAAGATGTCCGTTCTGAAATACTGAAGGCGTTTAGGCTTATACTGGCCAGCATTCATAGTTCTCTCCGTTTTCCATTTACACTGCTCCTTCCTTTATCTTTCCTTTCTCTCTCTCTCTCTCTTCTTCCCTCGAGATATACGCCCTCTTTTTCTGCATTCCCTTGGTTTTATGCTATATTCCTTTCGTATTCCAATATTCTCGTTTCTTCTCTCTCCCTCCTTCCTTCCTCTCTGCCTTGCTTCTTTCCTTTATTCTTTCTTATTCCAATATGCTTGTTTTCTTCTCTCTCCCTGCCTCCTTGCTTCCCTTCCTTCCTCCCTACCTTCCCCCTTTCCTCTGCTTGATATATTCTCTCTCCCTCCCTCCTTTTATTCTATGTGAGTCAGGGAGATAAAAGGAAGAACTGTCCGTGACGAGTGCCTCCCCCAGAGTTGAAATAGTGACAGGTCCCTAGTATACTTCCTTCTTTCCTCACTACCTTACCCTTTGCTCTCTACTCGTTTTCTTCTCTCCCCGCCCTTCCTTCCTTTCTCCTTTCCTTCCGTCCTCCCTTCCTTCCTTTCTCCCTCCCCCCTTCCTCCCTGGAGACGTACGCACTGTTATTCTGGTCCTCCCTAGCTTCCTTTCGTCTTTCCTCTCTTCCTCTCCCCATTTCCCTTTCCCCTTTCATTCTTCCTTCCTTCATTCCATCCTTCTTCTTTCTCCTCTTTTTCTCTCCTCTAATTTGTCCTTCCTCCCTGTCTCCCTTCCATCCTTCTTTCATTCCATCCTTCCCCTCTCTCTCTCTCCCTCTCTAAGCCAACCTGCCAAGCTTTTAACCTAACCCAAACCTATCCAAGCCCATAGCCAGCCAATCTGTTTTTCTTATCAACTCTAGTAGATATTGTATTTAGTATCCTACTGTAGCTATATATATCTGTAATTTTAGCTGTTGCTTGCACGATCTTGTAGTAACCTGATACACTGTTTTTTTTTATCTAAAAAGACTACTGCTTTACTAGGCTACAGCGACACCAGGGCCATCTGTTGATACAGTATATTAACCCCTTGTGTGCAGTCACACTTTATTCATATATAATCTCTATTTGGTGAATTGTATATTTAATTACATATTCTGTTATATATATATTTGTTTAAGGTTAGGTTATCACACCTGGTAGCCTATTTCTGCGTATATCAATTTTGTTATTTTCGGTTAGGCTATTCAACACTGGTGGCCTATTTCGGCGTATTTCAACATTTTTGTTTTCGGTTACGCCATCACACCTGGTGGTCTATTTTTGCGTATTTCCATTTTTTTGTTTTTATTTCCATTTTTTGTCTCAGTTAGGCTATTACTGCGTATTTAAGAAAACAAAAATAAGGTACATCAAATATAATAAATTGTCTTTGGTTAGGCTACATGCACTGGCAGCCTATTGCTGCGTATTTCAATTTAAAAATTTTTTTTGGTTAGGCTATCGTCCCTGGAGGCCTAATTCTGCGTATCTCAAATTTTTTGTTTTCGGTTAGGCTATCACCCCTGATAACCTATTTCTGCGTATTTCAACATATTTGTTTTCGGTTGAAATGATTGAAGTGTTTTTAAAGTGAGTGAAGTGTTTTAAAGTGAGTTAAGTGTTTTAAAGTGAGTGAAGTGGGGTTTTTTAGTGAGTGAAGTGATGATCGGAAGAAAGTGACTATCACCATGCCTCGCACTTGTACAAACTGCGCAGATTGGTTTGGTGAGTCCATGTTTGCTACTGTCGATCTTCAAGTCTGCCTGCTCTGCCAGCAACGAGAGAATTTGACAGTGAAATGAAATGAGATGTAGCCTACAACAAGATCAACGTCCTCACCATGAAGCTGGAATCACTCCAAGAGTTTGTAACGCTCAACGTTGGAATACCACAAACTTCAATTGTCACCGCTTCAACTCCAGCAGCCCCCAACGCCCCAAAATCAACTGCCAACAATCCAACGTCTGCAGTAGCCACTTCAGCAGATGGTTCTGATACTCAAGAAACAAATAGTGACTCTTTTCCACCTTAAGACAACTTCCGTGTTATGAGGAACAACGTTTGCCCCAAGACCAGGAAAACCATACCGATTACCGAGTGTCAAAACCGTTTCCAGATATTCACAGACTCAAATGACGAAGAGGAAACAGAAGAAGTCCAGCTCGTGGAAGACTCGATGATACGTGGTCAGCTCACAGAGTTTTGCGCCAGGGCACCTAAGACCAGGAAGCATTTTTGTATCCCTGGTGGTGGTGGTGTGGACGACTTAGTTGCTGCAGTTAACGAAGTATCAAAGCTGGCCCCTGCTAATACAATGTACGTCATCCACGTTGGATCCAACGATGTACAGCAAACCCGGTCGGAAGATTTGCTTTTAAAGTACCAGCAGCTGATCAAGTCGTTTAAGGAGATGTCATCAAGGATCATTGTCTCAGGAATCGTCCACCAGCTCGGCGTAGAGAGCCGATTTTACAACATAGCCACCAGCACAAATCGTTGTCTAGCAAACCTCTGCAGGAAGGAGAACGTGGGATTCGTCGACACCTGGGACAATTTCTACAACGATGACTATTTGTTTTCGGACGATGGAGTTCATCTGAACCAGGTGGGAGCAGCAAGTTTTGGGCGTCCTATCAGCGATGTGGTAAAGGATTTTCGGAGAAGAAATCGACTCAGCACAGGACAACCAGGAAGGAGGACCGAAGACAGCGAGGATGGCAACCTGCGAAGGAATTAAATGCTAATCCGTCAAGAACCGCGAATTTGGATAAAGCTCCACCAACACGACCCAAATTCAAAACAGCCAGGGATAACGACCGAGGACCAAGGACAGCAATGAATGTAAATGTAGATCCGACCAGAACCAAAAATTTGATTAAAGAGCGTTATGCGAGTTCTAAAACCGCAACTTTAAAGGTTTTCTATGCAAACGCTCGTAGCATACGCAATAAATTTTCAGATTTAGAGGAACTAGTGTTTACAGAAAATTATGATGTGATGGGCATAACAGAATCTTGGCTCAATACAGAAGATAGAGATTTATTAGCAGAGTATTCACTTCCCGGTTATGTAATGTTTGAGAAAAGCCGAATAAATAGAAATGGAGGTGGCGTTTTACTTAATATCAAAGAATGTCTTAACCCAACCCACTTGTCAAAACCTCAAATTGTGAATGTCGCCACATCTTTTGTGCTAATAAAGAATAATAAAGGTACAAAAATAATACTTGCATTAATATACAGACCTCCAGCTCAATCAGTGCAAACTGACCGACAAATTTACGAACAAATTGCAGATGTAAGTAACTCACAAGACACCGTAATTTTTGGCGACTTTAATTTACCTGTGACCAAGTGGGGTAATACTCTTACTTCAAACTCCGGACATGACTTGTATGCGAACTTGCAAGAGAGTTCACTCTATCAATTTGTTCGATCGCTGACCCATGGTAATAACGTTCTCGACCTTGTTAATAAGGGGAGGTGTGGCGGAGTGGTCTTGCCACTGGACTGGTAATCCAATGGACCCGGGTTCGAAACCCAATGTGTCAATGGGAAGATATTATTGGGATGGAATTTGTGCTGTACCTAGTATCAGTGCATTACCACAGCACACCGAAATGCCAAAATAATACCCTCATTGTTCCCTGACTAAATAGCATTGTATGAATATTCCCATATTCAAAAATATGGTACAGGGGGGCAATGCCTAGTGAGTTAATTGCTCAATAGGTGGCGTTCTGAGAGTGAGGGTCCGAGTGTGGGGGATGTTCAGAAGTTGTTAAGAAGGCAAACAAAATAATTGGCTTTATAGGCAGGTAATTTGAGCATAAATCCAAAGAAGTTATCCTAACTCTTTACAATTCCTTAGTCCGCCCTCTTCTGGAATACTGCGTTCAATCCTGGTGCCCTTATCACCAAAAAGATATAGACAAGGTAGAACGAGTTCAACGTAGGGTTACCAAAATTATACCTAGCCTAAATAACAAACCATACGAGGAGTGTCTTAGAGAATTAAATCTATTTCCTTTAACCCAGCACAGATTAACCCTCTCGCATTCCTACGGCGCGATTGCGTCATAACGACACTAGCCCAAGAGTGACCGTATGACGCAATCGCGTCATAATGCCCTCTGTAAGTTAGAAATATTCACCAAAAATAAGTTTATGACGCAATTTTGACGCAATTTGGACTGGAAACTTAGGCATCAGTAAGTTACAAAAGGAAGTATCTAGCAACCCCATAGCGTCTCTGAGGAGCCCGGGCCTTTGTTAACTCAGTAGTTTCCCGGCCCCCAGACTGTGAGGCAGGGTTCCGGCCCTTTAAATTCTTGGCTCCCTCCCTCTGGCCCGCCACGCCTAGCAGGCAATTATGGATTATTTCATCTACCCAGTGAAAGTGTATAGTGAATAATTCGAATGATATATGTATATAATATGTTACTTGTGACTTTTGGTGACTGAGGGGAGTGAATCTTGGTTAACCCCTTGAGTATTGATGCAGTTTTGTCTAGATATCATTGATGATTTTACACTATTTTTTGCTTGTAAGACAAATATATTTATCAAAAAATACTGCCTACGAAATAAATACATTATAATCACGAATATGTCACCGGAATGCTTACAGGAATCTTACAGGAAGTACGGTAAGTACTCTATGGAATTTTAGTTATATTACAGTATATGCCTATGTATATTATATATATATATATATATATATATATATATATATATATATATACATACTGTATACTAGCAGGGGTACCCGGCATTGCCCGGGTAATCACCATAATCACCATCACTACTACCACCACTACTACTACCATAATCACCATCATCAATCACTACTACCACAATCATCACAATACTACTACTACCATAATCACCGGCCTCGACCTCCCTGTGCCTCATTAAACGGCGACCTCGATTTCGGCCGCTAAATGACCTCCGATTTTGGATCTGACCTCATCCGTACCCCCATTTTGGGGGGCTGCGAACAACTTTCGTTCCATACACCATTTCGATCGGAGGCCTCCTTCTGCCCCAAACGGCATTTTTTTTCAATTTGTTTTCAATTGTTTTTCAATTTCGGCATCGAAACGACCTCCGATCGTGGCCTCGCCCCCTCTATGACCTGACCCAGGTCAATTGACAGCCACATGCAAAGTTTCAGCTCCCCAGGTCCAAAGCTGCGGCCGCCTATTAAGAACACACACTATTTAAAAAAAAAAAAAAAAATTGGTCCCACCCCTTTCCCATTCTTAAGTAAGCCATTTTAGATTTACAGAAGAGTGACCATTACTTGCATTACTGCATGTCCACAAACATTTCAGTAATGTAAGCATGTTTCCTTCTTTTTTTTTTTTTTGTTTTTTTTTTTTTTTTTAAGGTTACAGTTACAAAGTGGTGTACCATCTATCTTATTCTAGTTACATTGTAGTTTATCTTATTGTACCAGTACCTCCCTACAATCAACCTAGTTGTTCCCCAATTCGTCCCTCCGCCACGACCATTTCAAAGTCCAAGTCTCTCACTCTTGTCCTCTGTAGCAGGGAGGACCTTGTACCCCTGAGACATAGGAGTGCAGACCTGAGAAGAGAGAAAGAGAGCCGGCATCTCATCCAAGTTATGACTTGGCTTCTATGCTGGCGCTTTTTCTCCGATATTTGTTCAGCTAATCTGGCATAGAAGGCACTTACAGAAGGTCCCATACCTCCCGACGATGAGAAGACCAGAGGAGTAAAGCTTCCTTGATCCCTGTTCAAAATTCTTTCTTCATAAGCGCGTTTTTTCTCACTTTCGTTTCTCAAGTATGCCACCTTGTGTCCTCGCTCACGATATGTTTGTGCTCTTTGGTTGAAGATTCTGATGTCGAAAAAAGCCCGTTGTCCCCTTGTCCAAAAACCTCGAGTACTTACGTCCACTCTTGCTTCATATGAAGTATTTGCATTGTATTGTGGGCCAAGCGCTGTCCGTCCATAGGCAGAAGTTCCGGTTCGATTCTGACATCATGGCACACCTCGTCCAGCATTTGTGCAGTGATGTCTCGTACTTCATCATGCCGGATACAGATGAATCCTCCTTTCTTACAGGTCATACAGTGGTCTGGGTTGTTTATTTCACCGCATGCACATTTCAGCGGCAGGTTCGAAACTGGCCACCCATACCTCAAGGCGACGGCATCATTGAATTCTTGTTTATTTAAGCTGAAGCCTTTCTCCTTTATTGGTAATGATGTGAGCCAATTTGAAGCCCCCGTGTCTTGTGCCATCTAAACTCTCATTTTCAGTTCTTCCCTACATCTGGTCTTAATTTGTTCTAGGCTATGTTTCTGTCTCTCTTCTCTGCTCTTTGTAATTTCCTGTCTTGCATTTCATTGTTCCTCTTCGTCCACCTCATCATTTTCATTTTGCTCCCGTATTTTTTCTGTCAGTGACGTAGTAAGTTTAAGGGAATTTTGGTACTCATGAGGTGTCGCCTCCACTGGGTTTATGATCCCCATACCTCCGAACCTTGGCGGAAGAGCTAATAGATCTCTTAGCTCTTGCGTGACGCCTTCCATCTCTGTTAAAGCCGGTATGAATGCTCCTCTGATTAAGAACACACACACACACACAGACAATCGAAAATATTATATAGATATATACCGGTATATATATATATAAATATATGTATATATGATATTTATAATTTATTTTATGTATTATTGTTTTATTTATACAGTATATTGTTTTTTATTTATTATTATTTGTTTTTATTTGTTTTTCTTGTCCCCTTCCCTGTTGTGTTGTTGTTGTTCCCCAGGCTGTCTGGCCGAACAGCCCTAAGGTCCCGAGCAAGGCCAAGGCTATAAGCGAGCACCCCTTCCTGGCTGTATTATATGCCTATGTAAAATATTATATTTTATATACGTATTATATATATATATATATATATATATATATATATATATATATATATATATGATATATATATATATATCATATATATATATATACCGTATATATATATATATATATTATATATATACCGGGTATATATATATATATATATATATATATATGTAGTATTTTTGGAGGGGAGAGGTCGCCGGCGCCGCGGTCCAAGTTTTTGTATCATAATTCGGGATATTGATGATACAACTGAACCAAAATCATCCACATAACCAAACTTAGTGTCGCGGTTCTGTGTAGTGTCAAATCGAATTGATGGCATAAAAATATCTTCGGAGATATAATAAAAGCGTGTGAAAAACAAAAAAAACGTTATTCCCCAATGCCAGGCATAAACAAGGGAGTGCCAAGGGAACGATGGGTTTTTAGTCCAGTGTGCAAAGTTAAAATCGCATATTAGTGAAAAGTGGCTAGATTATGATTCATGAATGTAAACTGTATCCCATGAAAACAAAAAAAAACAGCATTTAGGCTATACAGAACTTACAATTTCAAAAGAAAGTTTTGGGCCAGTGTAAGTGAGCGTCCTACCACCACGTACCAAAACACATAAATCGCTTAGCACTTGACGAGTGTCATAGGCCCCCCTCACATCAACACCCTTGACGTAGAAACATTCTAAACCGTGGTACCGGTATACGATTTTACCGAAATGAGAACTTAAACTCAAACAGGTAAAACAAATAAAACAGAGCAGCTTAATAAGTTAACTATTTAACAAATCGCATATCGCGGGATATTAGTAGTGACGTTATTGAGGAAGAAACTCTCATGCAACCATCAATAGTGTAAGTTCGGACCGGGGATAAGAGAGACAGGAAGTGGTTAGGGCAGTGATGATTCTGTTTCATAAGTTTATCGAAAGTGTTACTTAAAGTTTAAACCAAAGCCAGTGTTAATGATTGGAAGCTCGAACAAGTCCTAACCACAAAACAGTGACCCCCCCCCCCCCCCCCCTCTCTCTCTCTCTCTCTAGCCCCTTTCCCTCCCCTGCGTCGTTACATACAAGAAAGTCGAGTAAAATATTCGTATAGTGTTAGATATGAATACCAAGGACGTTTGCAATATCTGTAGGGACACAGTGAGAGACAAACATGGCACAAAATGCCAAATATGCAAAGACAAGTTTCATTGGTGCTGCATAGGACTTTCACCACCGATAAACATGGCTTATAATAATAAGGGGAAGAACTTCCATTTTTGCAACAACTGTGCCGAGTTCACAATGCAAATCATCCAGACTGTGGAAAAAACAGAGGTACAAGATAGACCTAAATATAGCCAAGAGGCGGTGTTATTCCAACAAAATTGGGGAAACACACCAAGAATTTCCCCTCATACATCCCTGACCACAACCGTATCGAATTCAAGTACTCCTATTTCGTCTCACCCAAAACAACCAACAACACCTCCCTCTGAACAAACACCACACAGAACTCCTCCCACACAAAAGCTCTCATCAGCCCCCTCCCCACCACCTCGAAACACCGCGACGTCACCAAATACCACACCGCCGCCGCCTCCCGCCTCCCCACATGACCCGCTCCCCTCCACACCTCTGCCATCTGCCTACTTACGCCAGGTAGATCATGACACCCAGCCCCCTCTACACCACCTCATAACACCACACCATCCCTAAACCACACCACTATTTCCCCCAACTACCAGACCTCCCCCTCCCAGACCCAACTAGCCCCGCAGCATAGCTCACCACATAACAGCTCTCAGTCACCTTCACCAATATGCAGATATTACCTGAAAAGACGGTGCTATTTTGGGCAAAACGGTGATATTAGAGGACAATGCAGATTTGCCCACCCACAAATTTGCAACAGACTAATAAGTGATGGAAAATGCAGATTTGGTGAAAAATGCAGATACCACCACCCAACCATCTGCAAGTCGTCACTGAAAGAAAAGACCTGCTATAATACTAACTGCCACGATTTTCATATTAGAGGTACATGGAGGTATGCAAGTAACATCACAAATGGTACTGGCAACCCAAAAAAACTCTCCAGCTTCGAGAGGACGAGACAGAGGAAGAAGGCAAGGAGAGAACTGGCAGATGAAGATGAGGAGATTGAAGGAGATGGAAGAGCACATACAACACCTAGAGCACCTCCTGGCCACCCAAGAGTGGCGAGTACCTCCCGAAAACTATTAGAAACACATAGTTCTCCAAAAAAATCTCTCCCCACTCTTGTTTGCAAATATCCAAGGCCTAAAAAACAGAACTACAAACAAAGTACCATTTATTAGGGGCCTGCTAGAAGAAGGAAACGCTATATTTGCAGCTCTCACAGAAACTCACATTAAAGAACAAGAGGATAGTGAAGTATGGATTCCTGGTTATAACCTACACAGAGCGGACAGAACGCATAGAACATGTGGAGGTGTAGCCTTGTACATTGACGACTCACTGATATGTACTGAATTCCTAAATAACAGTAATGAAGTGGTGGAAATACTGGGAGTTAAAATAGAATCCATAAATTTAGCAGTTATTGTAACATACAGGCCTCCGGACTCATCCCTAGAAGAATTCAAAACCCAGCTCAACAAAATAAAAACAGAAGTGGAAGCACTGGGGACCCCAACACCAAATATTATATGGCTAGGAGACTTTAACCTACCAAACATTAAATGGAGACAAGTAGAAAACCAAGTAGTGGCAAAAAACACCATGGAAGCAAATCCGAGAGAGCTTTTTACACTTTGCGACTATTTTAGTCTTAACCAGCATATTGCCGAACCCACACGGGAAAACAATATCTTAGACCATGTCTTCACTAACAATGACTCTCTAGTACACAGCATAAACATATCGGACACAACATACTCAGATCATAAATTAATTTAGATCAAAACAACCTTAGCAAGTGTTCAGACAACCTCAGAATCGAGACCAAGAACCGGCCCTTTCAGTAAATTTAACTTCAATAACAAAAATATTAGGTGGGAAGAGGTAAATCAAGAAATGGAGGAAATAGACTGGGAAGATTTAATGAATAACCTGACACCTGCAGAATGTCTTGTCCTAATAACAGAAACCATGACCCAAATCTGTAGCCACCACATACCTGAAAGACAAACAAGACGAAGAAGCAAACAAGATCGGGAAAGAAGGAAGCTGTACAGAAGAAGAAAATTACTCACACAACGACGCACACATCCAAATCTACAGGATAGGTAAAAGGCCAAAATAGATAGAGAAATTGTGGAAATTGAACATAGACTAAGAATATCATATGAACTACAACATATGGAAGAGGAGAGGAAAGCTATTGCAGGTATAAAGGAAAATTCCAAGTACTTCTTTTCATATGCCAAACTAAAGGCTAAATCAGCATCAAATATCGGCCCACTAAGCAAAGGGGATGGGTCATTCACAGGGGACAAAAAGGAAATGAGCGAAGTCTTACGCCGGCAGTATGAAATGGCCTTCAGTGAGCCTGATGAAACAAAAGCCATCAGAGACCAAAATATATTTTTCATGGAAGCCTCCCCCACGGAAGCGCCCAAGATGCTGGATATTGATTTCGGTCCAAAAGACATAGAAGAGGCCATTTCCAACATGGCATCCCACTCGGCACCAGGTCCGGACTCATGGAATTCGAACCTAATGAAGAAATGTAAGGAAAACCTCTCAAAACCCCTGGCTATAATGTGGAGAAGGAGTCTAGACACTGGTGAAATACCAGATAGCTTAAAAAACGCAATAATTGCCCCACTGCATAAAGGAGGGAGTAAAGCACTACCAAAAAACTACCGCCCGGTAGCTCTAACCTCCCACATCATTAAAGTTTTCGAGCGAGTCCTGCGAAGCAAAATCTCAGCTTTCATGGAGGCAAATGAACTACACAACACCGGTCAACATGGGTTTAGAGCGGGAAGATCATGTGTCTCACAACTTTTGGAACATTATGACAAAATTCTTAAAGCGCTAGAAGAAAAGATTTTTTTTGATGTGATCTACACCGATTTTGCTAAGGCATTTGATAAATGTGACCCTGGTACAATAGCCCACAAATTAAAAGCAAAAGGTATAACGGGGAAAATCGGACGGTGGATATATAATTTCCTCGTAAACCGGAAACAATCAGTAGCAGTAAACCAAGTCACATCTGAGCCTTCGGATGTAAAAAGCTCAGTGCCCCAAGGAACAGTGCTAGCACCCCTTCTGTTCCTCATTCTAATTTGCGACATAGATACCAACACAAGACACAGTACGGTGTCGTCTTTTGCGGATGACACAAAACTAAGCAAGATAGTAAACACACAAGAGGACACGGGCCAGCTGCAGGAAGACATAAATGTAGTGTTCCAGTGGACCAGGGAAAACAACATGCAATTCAATGAAGAAAAATTCCAATTAATAAGGTACGGAGAAAATAATGGCGTTAAAGTGATCACAAACTACCTAACAGAATCTAACCACATAATAGAACGGAAAGACAGTGTGAAAGGCCTTGGGGTGTTAATGTCTGAAAATATGTGTTTCAAAGAACATAACCAGGTCAAAGTTGCGGCTGCGAAACATTTAACGGGTTGGATTCTGCGTACATTTAAAACACACGGTGAATTACCTATGATAACGCTCTTCAAATCTCTAGTGCTACCGCGGCTTGAATACTGTAGCGTATTAACATCCCCATACAAAGCAGGTGAAATAAATGACTTAGAGAGTGTACAAAGAAATTTCACTTCGCATATAAGTTCGGTAAAACAGCTACACTATTGGGATCGTTTAAGAGCACTGAACCTGTACTCGCTGGAACGTAGAAGAGAACGTTACCTAATAATATACACGTGGAAAATCGCAGAGGGTTTAGTACCAAACCTACATACTCCGATAGTCATGAAATTCAGTGATAGGAGAGGCTGGGAATGCAATATCCCCCGGATGAATAACAGGGGTGCTATGGGCTCTCTGCGAGAGGGCTGGTTATCACACAGAGGCCCACGTCTCTTCAACAAACTCCCACGGCGACTAAGAGACATGAGGGGCGTCTCTTTAGACAACTTCAAGAGAGCCCTCAATGTTGAACTGCAAAAAGTGCCAGACGAGCCCATCTTAGCAAGGGAGTAGGCTGTCTCTTCAAACAGTCTGCTGCACCAAATCACAACCCACAACGAGGGGCGACGCGCTCCTCGGTGCGGCTAGGAGAGTGGCGAACACAACCTAAGAATAAGAAGAAAAGAATAATATATATATATATATATATATATATATATATACAGTATACAGTATATATATACAGTATATATAATTTATCTTATTTATTATTTTTCATATTTATATTTTTATTTGATTTATTTAATTTTGATTTATGTATTTATATTTTATTTTTATTTTTTTTTATTTATTATTTATATTTTTAGTTTTTAGTTTGTATTTATTTTATTTGGCTTTTTGTTTTTCCTTCCCTGTTGTGTTGTTGTTGTTGCCGTTCCCCAGGCTGTCTGGCCAATGAACTTCAAGGTCTTGAGCAAGGCCAAGGCCATAAACGAGCACTCCTTCCTGGCTGTATTATATGCCTATGTCAAATATTGGTTCAGGGGTAATTTATCGAGAGGACTTCCCTAGTGGTTAAGGCCCCATTAATTGCTCTTTCCATTCACATATGCATAGCCTACGTGAGTTGCAGTTGGGATGTGTGTACATGCTTAGATTGATATGCAGGATTCGAAGTTGCATAATAAATCGTAGGCAGTAGTGTCCACCATCCTTTAACTGTCTTTGTGGTGCGATGCATTAGGTGTTAATTTTCGGTGTGAGAGTCCACGGACTGCCACATGTGTTTGTAAATTTCATTAATCGATTTTAGGAGTATAGTTGGTTGTTGGAAGGAACATAATAATTATATTTTATATACGTATTATATATATATACAGTATATATATATATATATATATACCGGTATATATATATATATATACATATATATATAAAAATATATATATATAATTTATTTTATTTATTATTTTTGTATTAGTGTATATATTTTTTGAATGTTTTATTACTTTTTTGTCTTGTCCCCTTCCCTGTTGTGTTGTTGGTGCTGTTCCCCAGGCTGTCCCGAGAAAGGCCAAGGCCATAAACGAGCACCCCTTCCTGGTTGTATTATATGCCTATATATATATATATATATATACAGTATTTCTGTTCTCCATTTCTCTTCTTCATTCACCCACTTTCATTCACTCACCTTCATTCATCCACATTACATTTTATTCGCCCACCTTCATTCACCCATCTTCATCATCAAAGTGGATATAGACCTCCTGGTTTGACACCTTGTAACCGGGTATATATATACATATATATATATATGTAATATAATATATTTTATTTTATTTATTATTTTTGTATATTTATATTAATATTTTGTATGTTTTATTTATTTGATTAGGCTTTTTGTTTCTCCTTCCCTGTTGTGTTGTTGTTGTTGTTGCAGTTCCCCAGGCTGTCTGGCCAAATAGCCCCAAGGTCCCGAGCAAGGCCAAGGCCATAGACGAGCACCCCTTCTTTTCTATATTATATGCCTATGTCAAATATTATATTTTATATACGTATTATATATATATATATATATATATATATATATATATATATATATATATATATATATATATAATTTATTTTATTTATTATTTTTGTATTAGTGTACAGTATATATATATATTGTTTTGTTATTATTTTGTTTTTCTTGTCCCCTTCCCTGTTGTGTTGTTGTTGCTGTTCCCCAGGCTGTCCCGAGCAAGCCAAGGCCATAAACGAGCACCCCTTCCTGGTTGAATTATATGCCTATGTATAATTATATATATATATATATATATATATATATATATATTTGTACAGGGTGTCCCAGGAGGAAAGGGCATAACTTTGGGAAATGATAGAACAAACTATTCTAAGCCTAAAATGTTCTATAACAAAAAGTCCAAATCTCGACCGGTATAGAGATATTGCATTTTGAAAATGGTATTTTCTTTAGTATTTCCCCATAAGGCTGGCCTACTTGTCCTACTGCCTACCACACCTCCATCTTTCTGCAATTATTTTACCATGTTATTTTAAAGATACTATAATTATGTAAGTTGCAAAATGATTATAGACATATTAGCTCACTTTGGAGTAGTTGGAAACTATTTGACATGGAAGAGTCCATTACAGTGATGCGGGGGAAGACACTACATAAAACCTTCAATATCTTTTTAACGGTTAAATTTTGGATTTTTTGTTATAGAATATTTTATGCTTAGAATACCTTGTTCTATCATTTCCCAAAGTTATTCCCTTTCCTCCTGGGACACCCTGTATATATACACACACACACAAACACATGAACAATTTTTGTTTTACCATTCACTTTATTGTATTTATTTTATTTTGTGTGTGCGTGTACGAATTTTGTTTTAGGAAATATATTTGTATATATTCATTATTTTATTGGCGTGTACAAAAGAATTATTCCTGAAATTTATTATTTGAAGATAACCTGGATTTCTTGTTTTGTTTTTTCAGGGTCAACCCAGGAGTCATTTCCCTGACTGTGCAATTTCTTCAGTTTAGGATAGCTGTGTGCAATTTAGAACATCAACTTGACAACCTTCATGACTAACAGGTGTTCTATGAACATTATATAACTATTGGCAAGGAAAATTGTATAAAAGTGTTGTATATTGTGGCAAAGATATACAACTGTATAAACATTCTCATATAGTTACATAACAATTACAATGCATGGAAACAATTGCGCATAGCTTGCGAACCAAGTATGCTATATTATTTTGGTTTTCACCATTAGAAAGAGCATAATTTTCCAATTCCGGTGATATATACAGTTATATACGTATCTGAGCAAATAACGCAACACCGAGGTGGGGAACAGCTCGGAACCCAGCTAGCGTCGGCGGAATGGAGACGGGTGATGCGTAAATATTCGCATTTTGGCTCTTCATTTCAAATATTCATAGTGCAAAAAGTATTTGTCGTACGAACTTCTGGTTTAATGAATTCTCTACAGCATTATATGCCGTATTCATACAGCCTAAATTGAAAACCATAGACCTCGTAACAACGACATAATTCGGACATGTTATAAACCATATCATGCAAAATCATACTTGTTTTGTTTTCGGTCACTGCTTGAGAACTATTGAAGATAGACAATATCTGTTTTCAGATTTGGAGAGAGCAGAAAAAATACTATTATTTGAGCACATAAAAATATAAGGTCATCACTCACAATTTCGAGGTAGGACGGTGTGAAGACAATTGCACGGGAAATACTTTTATTCCGGAGTCGTTTACACTTTCATATTGCGATTTTTATTTTTATTAATTTTTTATCATGTAGTATAGTTATTCCTCTTTCCATTGACATATGATACATCACAATAAACAGCATTCTGGTGGATGGAAATACAGAAATACACAAGGCTTCGAAATTGGGCCTGGCCAGAATATTTCAGGCCAAACCAAAACTGTCTTACCGTTTTCAACTTTATAACTTAGCCGGAAAGGAGAGTGTTAAGAGGTGCCATAATTCAAGTGTTCAAAATCATATAAGGCATCGACAATATGAACTGTAGTAAGTACTTTACTATCGACCAATCTAATTACACGCGGGGAAACGGTTGCAAAATTATTGGTAAATCTTTTAACTCACACGAATCTAAGAATTTCTTCTTCAATTGAATTGTCAACTTGTGGAATGGGCTTCCACAAGACGTTATAGACTGCAGCACCGTTGATTCCTTCAAACTTCGCCTATACAGATATCTTGCATCAAACCTGCGACTGACTGCGTTTGTAAATGAATAACTTTATTTTATTCCCCCCTCAAATTCATCAAGGATTATTGCGTATATATATTACTAAGACGTTACTCTCTTTTTCCCAGATATACGAAAGATCACTTATAACTGCATTATGTTACTAACCCATCTGTCCCCTACTAACTTCCTAATCCTGCCACAGACATTAGTTCCAGGGCAGTAGTTGCCTTTCCAATGTTCCCTTACCCACTCTAAACCACTGTTTGGACACTTGATCCTCAGTGTTTTGGAGGATAAGCAACCTAGAAGGGTCCCTAGACCTGTTGTTGCTTGATTTAATTTGTACTCCTTTGTTCTCATCCCCCCCCCCCCCCGATCCTTCCTGTAGTGGCTACCCATGTGGACTCGGTTCTTTTATCTTACACATTTCCTCTCTGGGTTGGTTCATTTAAGGAGTGACTATATAACCCCCTCGCCCCGCCCACTCTCCCTCTCTCCCTTTCTTAATTAATTAGAAAAAAGGCATCTTTAGATGTGACACAAAAAATCTTCACATACAATGTGGTTAAAGAGAGGATTAGTTTACCAAGGGAGGTGGTCGACAGTAATTCTATTGATACGTTTAAGAAGAGACTGGACAATCATCTGATGAAGATTGGATTAATATGAATTAATCAGTAGGCATGTGTAATTTCCCTTTCAAACTAATTTCTTCCTATACTATATAAAAACTTCCCTTGTGGGCATTTCCTGGCCCATAAGGTTACACTTCATCCTATTTTCCGGTACGGCTTTTTAGCCGGAGAGGCGGAGGGTGGGGAGAGAGCCTTCTACTTTACTGTCCTATTCTTTCACTATAAACTGTCCCTGTCTAGTAGGATTAAGGCCAGACCACCTAGTTGGGACTGCAAGGTCTGTGTGGTCTGAGTATCTGTGTAACTCTCTCTCTCTCTCTCTCTCTCTCTCACACACATATACTTCTAGGGCTATGAGACATGGCAGATGTTACTAAACTTTGCACAACACAAGGTGACGTATAGAAACCAAGCAATTCCCACAATTGCCTTAGAACAAAATAAAGTAAAACATGAAATATGACATATACACTTTGTATGCATTTATTACGATGACGTCACGTTTCTTGTTTACTCAGCTTATACGGTAGTTATTGTACAGACATACAGTATGTTGATCATGCAGAGAACTTAGAATTTACCGTTTTAAGATCCGATACGCATTTCTTTGTGTGTTTTCTGGCTATTATTGCACGATGTTATTGAGATTAGGAAGGGTATATGGAGGTCAGAGGGTTAATTGGGTTAGTCTATACCGTTATAATTCACACAGACCCTTCCTAAGCTGTAAAGATTTGTCAAATGATAGCCAGAATAAACTGTCAAAATGCGTCATAATCCTCATGGGGTAAATAAGATGCAGAGATATAGTAGTTTCAGATGTTTCCATTATGTATCGAAATATCAACAGCTAAGGTATTAAATATTCTGTTAGATGAAAATATATTGACCTTACCTCCCTACATACCTAGTGCCTCATACATCAACTATTTACCACTATGCGGCGTTCCAAATAGGTATGCCATAAATCGTGAACCCCAACTTCTGTAACTCAAAAGAAACTAAAGCAAATGAGCTGTAAATTCCCACACCTATTCCCTGACTGACCCCACCCAAATGGTACAAATATTAGCTCGATCACTCTAGTCATTTGTGAGTTATATAGAGGTTTATTTTCAAGAGTTTTGGCCTACATATTTGGAACAAGGTATAGGATCACTGGTGAAGTCGATGGTAACTCAAATTTGTCTCTTCTATAACTTATTCACATTACGCACTGGCTATTATGTTAAGCCTTTCAAGATCCGACTATACAATCATTTTCTGTTTGAAAGGCTATTATTAGACGATTTTATGCAGATAAGCAAGGGTGTATGCAAGTCAGAGGGTCAGTTGAGACAGTTTTTACTCTTATCATTCCCACAGATCCTTCTTAATCTGTACAAAATCGTCTAATGATAGCCATAAACCAGATAATAAATACGTCATCAGATCTTCTAAGGATTAATATGATGCAGAGACCCGGTAGTTTCATAGTTCTCCATTAAGTGGGAATGGCACTTTTTATTGGTCGATTTATCCATGTATTTATTATTATTTTAGTTTCGTCCCTAGACTTCTAATCAAGCTTAAAATTAAATCCCCAAGATCCCCCTTCCAAATTAATTTGTACATTTTGTAAGTAGACCAATGTCCTGGCCGAAAGCCGGTTCCTCTTAAATTATAGGCTCGCTATCACTCGCCAGGAAATTCTAAGACACCTAAATGGCACAAAAGGTCTTAAAATTGCCAAAATAATGGTTCCAACGTCTTAAAATCTCAAAACTAATTGGGCTATACATAAGAAAGAAGGAGGTCAAGCAAATGTTGTTTCCCCCTAAGTAGAGTCGTGAGCTTTTATAATGATGCACCCATTTGAATCTTTGGACCTTTACAGCAAAGTTCTGAAGCATCTGAGATATAATAATATATTGTAATGATACGATTATGTTAGAAACAAATCCAAATAGGTTCTTAATTAGTAATGCTTACGACTGTATAGTTATCTGCACAAGTTCCGGTCCTCACTGAAATTTTATTTGTGAAATTATGAATTATTATTATTATTATTATATGAGATGCCGAAGTCTCCAACCAGGGTGCAAAAACACCATCAAGATCAATCCACACAAAACACCCGGAGGCACTGGAGAGAGACTATGGCAACTTAGGAAAAAATAAAAACATACACTGTATACTGTACTGTACATATACACATATTAAACACAGATAACATATTATGCAGTGGAGGATATCAAACTTAAATATAATACAATCAAATAGAATAAAATAAGTTTAAAAATTAGAATTAATGCTGCAAAAAAGCATTAACTCTAGACTTAAAAATGGAGATATTAGCTGAATTGACTAGCTCATTTGGCAACTTATTCCACAAGTCAACCATGGCCGGCACAAAACACCTTGAAAACTGTGTAGTAGAAAAATTAACACGGCTCATGGCAAGATAATTAAGATTGCTTGTGAATCTAGTTGCACGAGCCCGGACATAGGGCCCAGGCAGAACCCCATGTAAGGGATGCTGAGGGTTGTTAAAAACTTTAAATAAAAGACTAAGGGCACCAACTTTACGTCGATGACACAGATCAAGAGACAAATTAGGTAGAATAAAACTGATGGAATTTAGCGACCTGTCAAGCAACTTGAGATGGCAGTCAGCTGCTGACAACCAGACAGGTGAGCAGTACTCGAAATGTGGCAAAATAAAAGCATAAAAAGACTTGATAACTGTGGCGTCACAAGCAAATGTTTTATAAACCTTGCGAAGCAGACCAATTTTTTGGGAAATGGAAGAGGAGAAAGAACGAATATGCATTTCAAAAGTAAGTTTGGGATCAAGAGTAACTCCTAACAAACGCAGAGTATCCACATCCTCAATTTGCTCGCCAGAAACTTGTAGATAAGGATGGGGAGGATCCAAGGTACGAGATCTGCTGATGATAATGGAGTGTGTTTTACTAGCATTAAGTTTCATGCCCCAAAGTTCACACCATGATGTAATTTTGGCTAAATCCCTATTCAGAGCAGTAGCAATTACGTGTCGATCTATTGGTGATGCAATTGACGCATATAAAGTTGTATCATCAGCATAGGAGATTAGTTTATTTTCAAGCTCGGAACACAGGTCAGCAGTAAAAATAATAAAAAGCAAAGGCCCAAGGACACTGCCTTGTGGAACACCAGAAACAACAGTAACAGAAGGGGAATGACACCCATCAATGACCACAGACTGAGGATAGTGTAGTATCATTGAATTAAGAGATGTCCTTGCTATGCAGTAGTTAATTCACCTTCTTAGGCAACTGTTGAATATGATACTACACTCTAAATTAAATTATTACACTGTATTTATTTCCACAATTTTAATCTCAGAGAGGAACAGAACTTGTGCAGTGAAGTGTAACAACCCAACCACGTACATATTTATATACCTACCTACCTGTGCATAAAAAAACACTAATCAAAATTATTACAATAGGTTAGCTTCCTATCCACCCACATACCTACCTACCTACCAAAGTATTATACCGTTCTTACTTAAATATCAATCATCCTACCTACTTACCTCCCTTCATTCTTATCTACTCATCTACCAAACAACGAAGCCACCCACTAATCCTGGTAATTACCTACTTACCAATCTACCCACCTACCTACTTATCATTATTCCCTTAAACCTATCTACCTTCCTTAAAATTTAACTAATCTACCAATCTACTTACCCATCTACCCACTTATCTACTAATCAATCTGTCCACCTACCAATCTACTCATATGCCTACCTACCTACCAATATACCTACCTACCAATCTACCCTTTTTTTTTTTTACATATTCCAACTACTCCCTCTCGGGCATAGGCTGATAGCCTTTACACTCTACCGCTGAACACGGTGAGGCCCGTGAGGTTTTGTTCCAGTCTAGGGAGTGAGACATGCGAAGCACCTATTCACGGCTCGAACCCAACTCCATCTCTGAAGCTGCTTCGCATCTGCGCTTCACAGTCTCACTCCCCAGGCTCGGACCCTCACTCTCAGAACGCCACCTATTGAGTTGTATGCAAGGTGCCTTTAAGAGAGATTGTTCTCAAAAGGCGCAGCCATGATATTATTTTATTGTAAAATTAACATATATTGTATGTTTGATTGGCAAAATAAAAAAATCAATCAATAAAAAAAAAAACTATTGAGCAATTAACTCACTAGGCATTGCCCCCTTGTAGCATGTTTTGAATATGGGAATATTCATACAGTGCTATTTAATCAGGGAAAAATGAGGGCATTTTGTTTTGGCATTTCGGTGTGCTGTGGTAATGCACTGAAACTAGGTACAGCACAAATTCCATCCCAATAATATCTTCCCATTGACATATTGGGATTCGAACCCGGGTCCATTGGATTACCAGTCCAGTGGCAGACCAGACCAGACCACTCTGCCACACCTCCCCTGTACCTACCAACATACCTACCTTCCAAAATAACCCACCTCTTCTCCCTCCCACCTACTGTAGCTACCTACATACCCCCCCCCCCCCCCTACCCCTCCCCTCCCTTTTAGCCTGTGTATGCTCTATGCTCTACACGGTCTACACTCTCCTGAAACTTTAATGTTGAAACGACAGAAGCTGGCAACGTGGAGGAGATGGAGGAGGAGGAGGGCATAACATGGGGGGAAGGGGAGGGTAGAGGGGGGAGGAGAGGTAGAATGACGAGGAGGAGGATATAAAGGAGGAAGACGAGGAGGAGGAGTAGGAGGAGGAAAGGAAGAATTAGGAGAAAGGGGATCCGAAGGAAGAAGGGGAGAGAGAGGGAGATAGTGTGTGTGTGTGCGTGTGTTTGAGCGCTGAAGTTGACGACACATTCAATAATCTAAAGGCCTCATATAACATTCATGGTGGAGAGGCTCAGTGAACTTAACTCTGAAACACGATAAGAAAGTTGAAGTTCGAGCCCAAGACTGAATTGAAAATATAGATAGATAGATAAATAGATATATAGAAGTAAAGAGATAGTTACGTAGATAAGTAAACATATGTATAGAGAGAGATAAAATATGATACATGGATATAATAGATAGTTACATTGATGAGTGGATAGA
This sequence comes from Paralithodes platypus, assembly GCA_032716605.1. Taxonomy (NCBI): domain Eukaryota; kingdom Metazoa; phylum Arthropoda; class Malacostraca; order Decapoda; family Lithodidae; genus Paralithodes; species Paralithodes platypus. The sequence continues at coordinate 30,099,765 of CM064510.1, forward strand.
TATAGATACACAGATATAATTAGGCGGATATTGATACAGACAATTAGATAAACGGAGATATAGATATACTGTAGGCCTATGATAGATCGATAGGTAGATAAGTAGGTAGAAAAGTAAGTAGTAAGTTAACAAGCTAGTAGAATATGTACATAAAGGTAGATATATATACTGTATATATATATATATATATATATATATATATATATATATATATATTTATAGAGAGAGAGAGAGAGAGAGAGAGAGAGAGAGATAGATAGAGAGAGACAGAGAGAGAGAGAGTATGAATAAGAGAGTGAGTGTTTAAGAATGAGTGAGTGAGTGAGAGAGAATTAGAGTAAGGAATATGAGTAAGATAGAATAAGTCCGCGTGGTGCTGAGGTTGAACATCCATAAAATACTCTGGGAGACTCATCAAAAATGCAAGGTGGTTGGAGCTAGCACTGTACTAAACTACCAAACACAATGAAACTACATAGAAGTTGGAGCATAAGACGGACCAGAGAGAGTAGATATATATATATATACAGTATATATATATTATATATATATATATATATATATATATATATATATATATATATATATATATATATAGATAAATAGATATATAGATAGATAGATAGATGGGTGAATAAATATATAGACAGATACATAGATGGATAGATATATGGATAGATAGATATATAGATAAATAGTTAGTTAATTATTTATTTCATAAAAGGCTACATGGTAACATTTTACATATATACAGTGTATGCAATTTCATCCTACCGCAAAGTAGGTTCATTATTTTGAACATACAGTATCCGTGACTTAATGGCATCTATGTCATTTTCCATCATACTTTCAATGTTATACTCTGAAAGTAGTACAGGCTTGGCTTCGTTAGCCAGGAACAGATCCTCGGACACATTTACCAGGCATTTTCTTAAATATTTGCAGGGATTACGGATTATTTTATAACTAAACCTGATTCTCTGCCAATTTATAAAATTATTAAACGTCATTATCATTATCAATTATCAAACGTCATGCAAGGTGACATGCCTTATGGTTGCTCTCCCAGTATTTTTATAATTTTCTGTATTGCTTTATGGTAGCCTATTGCAAATTGTTTCAATGGGACATAACATTTCTTATTACAGAACCACAATTCTGATCCATACAAACTCATACAATAACTCTGGAATAATTTACTAAATACATTACAGCTAACGCTAGAAAATTTCCGCAAAAGGCAATTGAAATCGTTATAAAACTTATTCATGCATCTTATTATGTCTTTGTCATTATGTAAATTGCAATCTATCACAAAGCTAAGATATCTACATTCTTGTACAACTTCAAACTTACTTTCATATAAATATGAAATCGGATCCTTGACATGGTCGTGTTTGTACTTAAAATACATACAGACGGACTTACTAGGATTAATTTCGATATCAATTGCCTTTGCTTCATTTTCAATTATGCTCAATAATTCTTGTAGACCTGATGAAGAAGGAGAAAGCAGAACCAAGTGATCGGCATAAGCAATTATGTTGCTAGATCTGGTACCCAACATGCAGCCTGTACTACTCTCAGATACTTTTTCTATCAAGTCATTAATGTAAATATTAAAAAGAACTGTTGACAGAATACCACCTTGTCTCACTCCATTTTTAAGTTTCCATGGATCTGATATTGCATCTTTATGCTTAGCCCTTGTCTATCGGGGCCCGACTTAAGTCGGTCTAGAGAAGAAAGGACTATGTGGCGGGGACCGACTTAAGACGAGCGGTGGGAGGAGCATAGGTCGGCTCTGACCGTTCGTCACGGCTCCCGCACCAGCACTGGGCCCACCTCCACACACACCCACACTCACTGCCTCGCTACACAGGGAATTATGTAAGGAAATTACCGTATTTTAGCGATTTTGCCCTTCGGTTGCACGATCGTTGAAAGAGAACGCGTGGTCGTAGAAGGATGGTTCTGGTGTCATTGGAAAGCTGAATTAATGCCCTTTCAGGGATACATAATTGTATTACGCTCTGGCTTTTGTTTATGCATGAAAAAGAGCACGGAAACAAGGTCGTTTAGGGTAAAACCACCCGCTTGGCGGGTAGTAAAAGTTACTGACGGGCCCGCTCGTAAGGCGTTAGTAGCTACGCTTTGATTCCTATTTAAGAATTATAAAATATTTACATAAAAAATAGGAATATTTAATTCTAAAAGTTTATGAATAACCTTAAAATTATTAACTTTATCAAAAGCTTTCTTCAGATCTATAAAAGAGGCATATACATTTGAGCTTAAAGAATTATATCTTAAAATGATTTCCTTTAAAACTAAGCATGCTGTAGACGTAGAGTGATTCACTCTAAATCCATGCTGTCTGTCATTAAAAGTCACATACCGTTCAATATGGTATTTTAAACAATACTCAAACAGTTTGAGGAACACTGAGGATGATACAATTGGTCTGTAATTTTATATATCACTCTGATCTTTAAATTTATCCTTTACTAAAGGTAAAATAACTCCAAAAGTCATTCTTTCAGGCAAGTATCCATGTGTGACAAAAGACGAAAAGAGTTTAGCTAATAGCTTCACTAAATATTCAGAACCATTTTTGATATGATTTGAATGTACATTATTGTAACCAATGACATCCTTAAGGTCACTAATTCCTTCACATACATCATATATATTAATATTTCCAAATAACTGTCCTTTTCTTACATTTGCATTTAATTTTGTGGTAAGGTACTTTAAATTAGATATATTTTGAAATTGTTCGTCATCAAATATGCCTATAAACCTCTGAGACAATTTTTCAGCTATAAGAATTATTTCACATTCACCTTCTATTTTCATATGAATATATGATTTATTTTTCTTTGTCTTCCTTACTTCTTTCCAAAACACGTAATATCTTTTATTCGCCAAAGATTCAGCTAGTCATTTCTAATGTTTTTAATTTGTTTTTATAAACCTTAGTGCCTTTTTAAATGCTTTTCTAGTCTCTTCCATATGATCAAGTATATCTCCAGATAAGGGACATCCTATTCTTTCCATATTAAAAATCTCTCTCTAGCAATTTTATACAAGTGGGATACATGATCATTCCAACCAGGTTTAATGTGTTCCTTTCTTTTTGGCACAAAAATATATTCATTAGTTGAATTTATCATAACATCCACAAGAGTTGTATATATATAATCAATTTCATTAATATGATCTTTATTTGTACACTTATATACACAACAGTCTAAAGTCTAAACAATCCAATTTCATCAAACCCAACTTTATAATGCTTTCACTTACGTTATCTTTTTAGGTCGTTGTTTCTCCATTAGAAGAAAATAGCGACCAATTTACAAATTGTGAAAAATGAGAATCTGTTTTTATTACAGTATGTGCCATCTTAATATTAAGTTTGAAAGTTATAGGGAAAGGGTCATAGAGATCAAGATCATATCGCACAGTTATATCAGAAACAAAATTGCTTAGTCTTTGTGATAGAACAACATGATCCAACCAACTAACTGTATTTTTGCTTGGACACAAATAAGTAAAAGTACCAAGTGGCAACACTGAGTCACCAACCTTCATATTCTTGTTCATAATACAATTCATCAATTCATTCCAAAAATCTACCCTTTCTATAATTTGCATTAAAATCGCCGCTTATAATTAAGTTGTTAATATTTTGCTCTTCAATAAGATTATCAAGCATAGCGAGTGACTGTCTGTATTCATCTATTGCATCATCATTTATAATTAAGTTGTTAATATTTTGTTCTTCAATAAGATTATCAAGCATAGCGAGTGACTGTCTGTATTCATCTATTGTATCATCATTTATAATTAAGTTGTTAATATTTTGTTCTTCAATAAGATTATCAAGCATAGCGAGTGACTGTCTGTATTCATCTATTGCATCATCATTTTGCTTATCGCACGGTAGATAGACATTTACTATAAAATATTTCTGATTTTCCGAAGATAGTATAATTCCTAAAATCCTATCATTATAGTAAACAGTATTGATAAATTTGCTCCATAAAATAGCAACTCCCTTAGATGGCCTACCCTCTACTATCCCACCATTGGTTTTATCTTCTACGGAAGCTACACAGTCAAAGGAATCATTGATTGTATTCATATAAGGCAAATCTTCTTCAAGTAACATTAGTTCCTGCAGTAGAATTAACTCATACTCATTCGATAAAGTTTTTACAGTTTCTAAGTTGTTTCTAACAGAATTACAATTAAAAGAAACACAACTAAGTAGCTAGAGGGAAATCTATGAATTATTCCTAGACTTTGACGTGTAATATTTTCTCACCACAACGCTTTTCGGCCAACATTCAGCAAGAAGTAACTGATCTCTCTCCTCTGTCAACTGTTAATTTAAAATATTTCCAATCTCTTACAAGATACTGCGATTCTAGTTCTTTACAATCAACAATATTAACATCAAGTTCATCTTTTATGTATTGAATAATATCATTGCTCTCAGAATGCAAGTCAACATTACCTACATAAATATCCACTGAATTGCATGTTCCTTTAAATTTGGTGTTGCTTACTGCTTTAGTACCCCTAACACCAACATTACGACGCCACTTCTGATCCTGGGTGGGCGACTGGGCTGCATCGTTCCGTTTTCAATTATCAAATTCCAAATTCAAATTCAAATTGTTTATTTTGCCTATAAACAAATTACAGAGTATAATATAAATATATGTCCATATAATCAAAAGGCTGAGCTCATGAAATAAAATATTTGTTATGAGCTCAATAAATAGTTATACATTATATACTACGGGAAAACACTGCACACTACATACACAATAGCTCCGTACAGTCTGATATCCAGTGATTAAAAGAATATATTTTTAATAATGGGACATCCATATATGCTAAGAGTCATAATTTTAAAATTGAATCAACATAATAGTACGGTACTGACAAATGTTGCATCAGTATCTATTTACAATATATTTTTTCGTTTTGATCTTAAAGGTTACATGGTTGGTGATAGTTGGCAACGTATTCCACATTAAACAACCAGAATAAGCAACAAATCTTTTAGATTTTTCAGTCCGTGGTTTAGGGGGTCTTAATAAGTTACTATTTCGTAAATTGTGGGAATGAGGGGGGACTCCAGTAGGTGGGCGTCGTCTCCGTTGTACCAGAGTATGCCCCTCTTCATCTTGAACATTATTGCTGGTACGCGTATAACTGTGTTCATTTTTGCTATTTGCCTGTTGTTTCTTGTGTCTTGGGTCAGTGTTACATGTCGTTGAATGTGAAGCAACATCGATGTTGGGAGTTCCTCCATCCTTAGTCGAGAAATCTTTGGGGTTGGATTTCTCGCCTCCCTCACACAACACTTCTCGGTAGCTTGGCAGCAAAGGGGGTGACACAGCATCATCAGCTCTTGTGATAACATCTTGTTCGCCATCAACATCAATTTGGGACAAACTTGGTGCAGACGGTTCACCAACTGTACTCAGCATAACTTCAATGTCCTCTCTCAGTGGTTTAGGAAGACTTACAATCAATAACATTAGTAGCATTATTATCATCGAGAATTTTATATAAGTGTTTGACTAAAAAAATATCTCTTGACTGATTCGAACATTTCATTCTGCTTCTTTTGTTTCAAAATTCCCTTGATTTCCATTAGTTCTTCTTTAATGAAAAACTGGTCTTCTATCATACTAATACTATTTAGTCTTACGTTCTTCATTTCTTGTAGTTCTCCTTTTAACTCAAATACCTGGTCAGTCAGTTTTTCAATAAAACCTCCAATAACCTCAAATCCAGATGATGGAGGAAAACAATTATGTTCAGCAGTCACAAAACGCGGAAGCTTAATTTGTTCATCATCACACTTTTGGCAAAGGTCGATAATATCTGCAAAGTTTTCTCTTGACTTATTTTCCGACCTTCTCCACACAGGTTTCACTTTAACTACATTAAACAAAGTCTCCGTGGCATGCTTTATCATGTTTTCATCATAAAACACAGTACATACATTTATGATGTAATTTTTGCACTCTGAATATCTCGTTGACTGAACATAAGTTAATATAGCATTCCCATTATAATCCACTGTTGTTTGATCCATCTTCGCTCACTTGAGTAACAATAGTCTCATCAGTGTATTATTCCAGATACAATCAAAGCTTCGAGCACCAAGATTCACTCTCAGAGTGTCAGAGTCAGCAAGTTCATCAGTTCAGTTGAAGTTTGGGTAGTTCATAACGCCTTTCTAGCAGCACTTCCTCTTCGCCATTTATCGTGACCACCGCCGATGTAGATAGATAGATAGATATATAGATAGATAGCTGGACAAATTAATAGATAGATAGATAGATAGATATATAGATAGATAGATAGATAGATAGATATATGGCTGGACAAATGGATAGATTGATAGATAGATAGATAAATATATATATATATATATATATATAGAGAGAGAGAGAGATAGATAGATAGATAGATACATACATACATGCATACATAGACAGACCATACTAAAATAGATAGGTAGGTAGAGAGGTAAGTAAGAAGGTAGTTAGGAAGGTATTTAGAATGTTAGCTATTGCTCGGCAGGAAATAATCGACATCTTATTGGCATGAAAGGTCGTAATATTGAAAAAAGAAATGGGGCGAAAGGTCTTAAAACCGTCAAAATAATGGGACAAATGTCTAGAAATCACATAACAAATGGGGCTAAGCATGAAGGAGAAGGGGTCCAGAAGAAAAATAGGTACTTCCCTTTAACTCGACAATTCTACGTCGCGAAACAAGTCGCAGATTATAAACACGCAAAGGTGCTATAGTGTGTTATATCCAGCTAACGGTAAGTTACCATGTCCTCATCTTCTTTACTCGGCTATTAAGAAGATTTTGAAGCGAAATATGTTGCTAATAATAAAAAAAAAAAAAATTGTATTTATGTGATGCAGAGACAAAGTAGTTTCATACTATTCCGCTAAGTTTTGAAAAATCAGTTGTTAAGGGATTCAAGTTACCGTCAGCTGGAAAAATAACCCAGACTACAGTATAGGAACTAATAATTACAAGGTTTATGGGCAAGATGGACGACGGGTTATTGCTTTCCACTGTAAATAACACATAGAATGACACACATAATTACATACAAATATATACGTATACACAGACGCTATAGAGATTACATTCAAACAGGCATAAAAACAAGATGGTAAATATTTAAGCACTCATATTATAACACACCCACATACATGAACACACACCAGTCTACACACACGTGAAGAAAATGCACACACATATAAGCCCCCCTCCACACAAACAATGCACACACACACACATAATCCCTCCTCCACACACACACGCACGCACAATCTCTCACATACACACACACACACACACACACAAGTACACACACACGCATTGGTCGTTGTGGTCCAGTGGTTTAGAGCGTTGTGTCTTGTGCACTGACCACGAGGGCCAGGCCAGGGGGAGCGTTCGAGTCCCCATCAGAATACTAAAGGTTTTGTCGACCATAACGACGAAGAAAATTGCATCGTGGTTCCTCCCGAACCAAGCTGCTGTCAGCCTATGTTAGCCTACACATCTTCTCACCAATACAAAGTGCATCTGCGTATGTATTTGGTGGGAAGCCAGGCACCTCACGGTCGCCAAAGGTCGCATGTGACCTCAAAGAAGTTAAGGTAGAATAAGTATTGTACTGTACCTAGATCTAAGAAAAACTCTGTAGGGCTGCAATGAAAAATATACCAACAATTATTATTATTATTTGTATTACTATTATTATTATTTTACACACACACACACACACACAAAAGCCTACACACGCAAAAAAATGCACAAACAGATCATCCCCCCTCCAAACACACACACGTCCTTCTTGTGAAATATGTCAATTGATTCTTGGCTCCATATGTGTGCCTGCAATCTTTACAACCTAAAACAAAAGAATAACAGTGAATGTATTGGTCCTCAGATTATGGCTTGTTGTTGTGTGTGTGTGAGAGAGAGAGAGAGAGAGAGAGAGAGAGAGAGAGAGAGAGAGAGAGAGAGAGAGAGATGGGGAGCGTGAGCGTGAAAAATAAAGTGAGTGTGTTAGTGTGTGTGTACATAAAGAACAGCTACATCATTATACCCACCATTCTTTCTTGTTTCCGGTATTGTTTTAATCGTTTATTGACAACCATAATTATATTTCTTATGGTAGGGATTATAATATATAGTCAAGCAAGGGAGCAGAAACGGAATGTAATAAGAACAAGTCTTCAGTAAATTATGTATTATTAATATTATTTGTTCTAGTTTACAAACAAAATTATTAAGCAATATTCCACCGGTCAAAAATACAAACACACTCACACACACACAAAGAGAGAGAGAGAGAGAGAGAAAGAGATTATTTCCAATTCCACTACTTCTCAATACATGGCGGATTTTCAAGTTTATTTTGGAACTTGAATATAATAGAAGCAACTTATTCATATGGTATGGGAGGGAGAAGAAGAGAAGTAGTGGAGGAGGAGGTGGGGATCAGGAGGTCAGAAGTGTGGGAAGCCATGAAAAGAGTGAAGTTGGGGAAAGCACCAGGAACAGATGGAGTGTGTGGGGAAATGTTGAGGTATGGTGGTGAGCTAGTGATAGAATGGGTATGGAAAATGTGCAAACTAGCATGGGAGAAGGGGAGTGCACCCGATGACTGGAAGACTGGCATAATAGTCCCCCTATATAAGGGCAAAGGGGAAAGAGGAGTGTGTGGTAACCACCGAGGAATATGTCTTCTAAGCGTAGTAGGGAAGGTATACAGTAGGGTAGTGATTGAGAGAGTGAGAGTGAGAACGGAGAAATGGATAGGCGACGAGCAGGGAGGTTTTAGGAAGGGAAGAGGATGTGTAGATCAGATTTTTACCCTGAATTGTGTTGTGGAGAAGTATCTGGAGAAGAAACAAAAGGTGTATGTTGCCTTTATGGACTTGGAGAAGGCCTATGACAGAGTGGATAGAGAAGGTTTGTGGAAAGTACTTAGAAAATACGGAGTAGAGGGCAAGTTGCTGAAAGCAGTGAAGAGCATGTATGAGGGTGCAAAGGCGGCAGTACGTGTGGAGAGTGAGCAGAGCGAGTTCTTTGACCTGAATGTTGGTTTGAAACAGGGGTGTGTGATGTCCCCGTGGTTGTTTACTGTATATATGGATGGAGTTATGAAAGAAATACTATCAAGAGCAGTGGATGTTGGTGTATCGCTGAAAAGGGAGGGAATTGAGTGGAAGCTACCTATACTGCTGTTTGCGGATGATACAGTTCTGATGAGTGATAATGAATGGGAGTTGCAGGGTCTGGTAAATGAGTTTGGAACAGTGTGCGAAAAACGGAATTTGAAGGTAAATACGGGGAAGAGCAAGGTTATGGTCTTCGAAAGGGGTGAAGTCACAGAGTGTGAGGTGAAGCTGAACGGTCAGGCTATGGAGATCGTCAACTCTTTTAAGTATCTGGGCAGTGTGTTGAGTAAAGATGGGACTATGGATGAAGAGGTGCGGGAGAGGGTACAACAGGGGAAGAGGGTTGTAGGAACGCTAAAAGCAGTAACAAGAAATAGGGTGGTCAGTATGGAAGTGAAGAAGTCCTTGCATGACAGTGTGGTAATCCCGACACTGACTTACGGAAGCGAAGCATGGACGTTGGTTGAGAGACTCAGACCAAGAGTGAGAGCAGTGGAAATGAATTACTTAAGGAGTGCGTGCGGAGTTACATGGAGGGATAGACAGACTAATGAGGAAGTAAGAAGGAGGTGTGGTGTGGAGGTAGATGTGCTGGAAAGTGTGAAAAGGAACAACTTGAGATGGTTCGGCCATATGGAACGTATGGAAAGCGAGAGAATGACTAAGAGGGTGTACGAGAGCGAGGTGGAGGGACAGAGGGGGAGACCGAATATGAGGTGGAAGGATGGAGTGAGGAACTACATGAACGAAGGCGGTGCTGGTTGGGGGGAGGGGCGTCGACTGACTGGGGACAGAGGTGCATGGGGGCGGTTCGTTCGTGGCCACCCCTTCGGGGATCACGGCGTCAGGCAATAGATAGATAGATAGATAGAACTTATTCATTTAATTGTATTTGAAATTCCATACCCAAACATAACCGCAAAATTTGTATTTTGGCTTTATTCATTATTACCTTTAATCATAACTATGAGACACTTTAATCATAATCCTGTCTATACGTATAGATGCATATTTTGAAGACTCTCTCTCTCTCTCTATATATATATATATATAATACATATAATATATATATATATATAATTATATATATATATATATATATATTATATATATTATATATATTATATATATATATATATATATATATTATATATATTATATATTATATTATATATCTATATATATATATACTGTATATATTATATATATATATATATATATATATATATATATATAAAACAACTAATGCTAAAAAATCTTGGTTTACTTATGCCTGTTCTACTGCTGTCCGCAATAAGGAGGAAGCATTCAAACAGTACCGACGCCTTAAAACTCAAGACTCTCATTCTTCCTATGTTTCTGCCCGGAATCAAGCCAAATCTGTTCTTCGACTTGCCAAACACTCTTTCATCAATAATAAATGCACTGAACTATCCAACTCTAGCTTCCCAAGCTTTCTGGCATCTAGCCAAAAACCTCTCCAACAATTTCTCTTCCTCGTCTTTCCCTCCCCTTTTCCACTCTGATGGCACAACCATCACTTCTTCCTCTGACAAAGCTAAACTCTTCGCTCAAACTTTTGCTAGAAACTCCACCTTGGATGATTCCGGTGCTATTCATCCCTCTCCACCCTCCTCTCTCTTACTTATGCCTAATATCCTAATATCTTCTAAAGATGTACTTTCTACCTTCTCTGGGCTTAATACTAATAAGGCGTACGGTCCGGACGGTGTTCCTCCTGTTGTTCTCAAAAACTATGCTTCCGTGCTGACTCCCTGCCTAGGCAAACTCTTTCGTCTCTGTCTATCCTCTAACGTCTTCCCTTCATGCTGGAAATTTGCTCACATTCAACCTGTCCCAAAGAAGGATGACCGCTCTCAACCCTCCAGCTATCGTCCAATTGCTCTCATCTCTTGTCTTTCTAAAGTTTTTGAAACTATTCTTGCTTCCAAATTTCTTAAGCATTTCTCTTCTCATAATCTGCTCTCAGATCGCCAGTATGGCTTCCTTAACCCGGGAACTGCGGGAAGACTCTTAAGAGTTTCCCCGACGGACTGCGGGAAGACTCTTAAGAGTCAGGGAAAAAAAAAATCAATTTTAAACACCGAAAAAAAAATATATATATAATTTTTATTGTTTTATTTTTATTTTTTTATTTTGTCCCTGGGCCATGCAAAATATCACTCCTCTACCTCCCCTCCTTCCCCTCTTTCCTTCCCTCCTTCAGTTATCACCTATTTTCCCTGTTATTCCCTTATTCTGTGGTATATTTTCGTGCTAACATTAGCGAGTTGCAAGCAGGGCATTGTCATCACTGTTAGCAAGCGAGTGCAAGAGAGAGAGAGAGAGTATCGATCGACAGTGTCTCTCCAGCCTTGGGGAAAAGTGGCGGGAAAGGAGGTTGCCTCAGCCATACATTATGTAACTCACGGCCTGTATCGCCGATTTTGACCATCCAAACGCTGTTTCCACTTGTTTTATTGTTGTAACAGGTTAATACCTTTATAATCAACCTATAATAGGCACATATGGAGAAGTATTAATGCTATTTATGGTAAAATGAATATTTTAGTGATGGAAACAGCTCAAATACATGCGCACAGGCAGAGGTTTCTAATACCCCCCATGCGCACTTCAGAGGTTAAGGATCGCTCTACTGGTGATCTTCTTTCATATCTTACTAACTCTTGGTCATCCTCCTTTCGTGAATTCGGTGAGACTTTTTCTATTGCAGTAGACATATCGAAAGCCTTCGATAGAGTCTGGCACAAATCTTTAATTTCTAAACTACCTTCCTTCGGTTTCTATCCCTCCATCTGTGCCTTTGTCTCTAAATTCCTTTCCGGCCGTTCCATAGCTGCGGTTGTGGACGACCATTGTTCACTTCCTCACCCTATAAACTCTGGTGTTTCTCAGGGCTCTGTCCTATCCTCTTTCTAATTTTTCTAAATGATCTCCTCAACTGTACCTCAATTCCCATCCATTCATACGCAGACGACTCAACCATACACTACTCCATTAGTTTTTCAGAACACCCCAGCCAGCTATCCCTCAACGACAAACATAATGAAGCCATAGAACTCTTAGATTCTGATCTAAATACTATCTCCAACTGGGGCAGAGAAAACCTTGTTACCTTTAATGCTTCCAAAACCCAATTTTTCCATCTATCTACCCGTAAGGAACTCCCAGCGGACTATCCCTTATTCTTCAACAATACAAAAATCAATCCTTCATCTTCTCTCAATATTCTTGGTGTCTCTTTTTCTTCTGCTCTCAGTTGGAAGGACCATATTACCAGTCTTGCTAAGGCAGCCTCCCAGAAGCTGGGTGTGCTCAACCGCCTTAGGGGGTTCTTTTCCCCTGCACAGCTTCTTGCTCCGTACAGGGGTATAGTGCGTCCTTGTATTGAGTATTGTTCACATGTGTGGGGAGGTTCCTCTCACACCGCTCTCCTAGACAAAGTTGAAAGAAAGGCCTTTCGCATCATTAACTCCTGTCCACTCACCAACTCTCTGCAATCCCTCTCTCTCCGCCGCAATGTTGCATCTCTCTCGCTATTCTATCGCTACTATAATAATCAGTATTCCTCAGAGGTTTCCCAGTGTATACCACCTCCTTTACGTAGGGCACGTGGTACCCGTCTTGCAACTCAATCCCACCCCTACTCTGTGCAACTCTCTAACCCAAGAGTGAAATGTTACTCTCAAACTTTCTTCTACTCAACAGCTGAGCTCTGGAACTCTCTCCCAGAATCAGTCTTTCCCTCTTCCTATGACTTAAATTGCTTCAAACTCTGTGTGTCCAGACATTTTGGCTCGAACGTCCCTTGATTTTGGCCCTGTCACTCTTTCAACTATGGGGGAGGCACTCGCTATAGGCAGTTCTGCCTTTTGCCTCCCTCAATCACATAGAAAAATAAAAAATATATATACATACTGTATATTATATACAGGTATATATATATATATATATTTATATATATATATATAATATAATATATATATGTACGGTATATATGCAAAATTCAACAGTCAATATGAGGCATTGTTGGGTGAAAAACTTCTCATTAAGAAACGAAATCCTGATCTAAAAATGTCCAACGATTAATATGATTCGTTTGGTGCTTCGGTCATTTGTTTGTTTTTGTTTTTCTTTCTTTTTTAGTCTCATGTTGGGGTAACTGTAATTTAGGAACCTTATGTCGCATTTATATATTCAGTTTGGGTCATTCTGGTGTCGAGGTTGGAGGTGATTGATAAACTGTCGTATACATTTAGTTTAACTGTGTTACTATAGGTCGGGGTGTGTTTAGCTATGTCTTTCTTACTTTGAAGTACTTATCTTTTTGTTCTTTATATTATTTGCAGTGTTGATAATTTCTATTTTTTATTTAGGTTTTAGATACTTAGGTTCTTGGTGTGCATAATTCTTTTGATTTCGCTATTAGTTACTTATTTACACAATAAGTTGATGTTTATTTTATTATTTTAAATATTGGGTCCATTAGATGATTTAAATTGTACAGCTATTTTCATTTATTTTTAGGATCATGATGTTCGCCTGTAGATGGTCGCTAGTGCAGACCGAAAATGTGTGCATAAAGATGGGCTTTCATTGAGTTATTTCTCTTCTTTTCCTACTTATATATATATATATATATATTATATATACAGTATATATATATATATATATATAATTATATATACATGTATACTGTATATATATATCGTTCATATCTCCATGTACACAATACGTTCAGTGTCACGGTTTTATTATAGTAATAAGTAGTGTGACAAATTTTAATTATAGAGTCCATAATAACTAACCCATATATTATTATTGAAATGACGGGGTCAAAAGAAGAACCGCACAAGATAGCGGTAGTCAGAGAGTCGAGGCTAAGCAGGAGAAATTTATTCAAACACCAGGAGAAGGAAAATAGAATGAATACAATTTCCCATTCTCCAGAGAACGGGAAATTAGGCCAATTGACCTATTTTCTAATTCCCGGGCAAACAGGTGAGTTGCCCCTCAATATAGGTCAAGCCCCACCAATCACCACCTCTCAAGGCCCCACCACCCACAGCACTGGACTCAAACGACCAAGGTGGAATTACCCCTCGAATATTACGATGAAAAGGTACTTATGCAAGTTACGCACCGAGAGCCCTGGGAATACCTACATTGTTGGGGCTCTCCACCCTGGAGAAATTATACTGTGAAAAAGGACGAGAAATGGTGATAGAAAATACAGCATAACAAATTCATCGCATAAACAATACAAATAGACAAACCAGCTAGTGAATGGAAAATCACTAATTACATCACCATGCCATCTAGTAGAAATAAGAAACAGATATAAAACAAAACGAGAACCTCAGTGTGATATTACTAAGCACCTACATATATTTGTCATGTAAATATTTCCTTAGACGTAGCCACTTTTCATTTATTTACTATGCCCCTGTTATTTTGAGATAATGCAACCTGATCAAGAGAAATAACCCAAATATACCCTGACTGATATTATAGAGAGGCAGCTCAACCTCAGTAGGTTACTCCGTCCGGATTATTCTCCGGGAGTAATAGCTACCTACTAAAACGCTCTGTCCGGATTATTGTCCGGGAGTCGTTTGCTCCTGAGAGAGAAGGTGCCTGAAGTCCTGTCCCCCCCCCCCCACCCCCCCTCCCCCGCCCCACCCACCCTCCCCCGCCCCTTGGACTCCTGACGAAGTGGTCCCTCGACGTCCAGCCGCCGTATCCAGAGCTCTACGACGTCCCGACCCTCGTACCTGGCCCTTCTCCCTAAAAAGCTATCCTAAGTGTCCTGTGTATCTCAATATATGGATATTGTTGAAGGTAAGGTAGAATATGCGAGTATTCCTAAAGTATTGATGATTTGATCTGTGCCAAGGATCTGTGTTAATTAATTATTGTAATTCATAATTGTGTACATGCTACGTAGTCATCTATCCTCCCATAAATATTGATCTGTACAAGTGATTCATAAGTACAAGATATTGCCCAGTGAATCCTATCTAGTGTAATTCTTAACTAATTATTGCAATTCATATTTGTATACACGTTATATAAACCTCCCTTTATATCAGACTTAAACGGAATGCTCTCAGATTTCACCTTTATGTGTTATTATTCTTTTGTGGATCCAAGTTGAGGCGAAAGTGTATACCGTGAAGATATTCCCTATTTTACCATCATTTACCTAGGACCTATGCCCAAATTTTAATTTATCTATCCTTCCCTATCGAAAAGTCAAGAACCCCTCGTTGAGTTAATTCATGTATTCAAGTTCTCTAGTTTATCTATTGCTTGTGATTCAGTCTAGTTTACGTGTTCGGGTTTTCGTAATTCTGTTCACACCATTATAGTAACTCATATTAAAGTAATTTTATTCGTTTCCCTACATTGCTTAGGTGACCGATTTCTCTTAATTTACAATTGTCAAAGTAAATATTTTATTACATCTTTTGTCTATGTAGTCCGCTCTACTTCGTATCTTTGATTCGTGTATTGCTTATAGGGATTTGTTAATACATTCAAATTACCTTTTTATGCTACAATCGTGGTATTTTACCTAGCACAACTTCGTCGTGTGCGCCCCATTTATTCCGAGTTCATTCGAAGCTCTTAAATACTGTTATTTACAGTTGCATCTTAATCGAGTAAAAATTAACTCTATTTATATTAATTTGCATTATATTAAACAACTTATTATACAGTAGTTATTCATCAAACTTACTTTGAATTTGAATTTCCATATACGTGTGATCAAATCTCATACCCGGTTAATAATTATTTTTCATACCTCGTTTGTAGACTCTTTCACAAAACTGCTTAGACAAGCTAGTTCGAATTTAAACTACCTTGCCTCTAAGAACTCCAGTTTATGTCTAGCTTTCATCTGTGATTTATAATCGCACTAAAAGTAAATCGAGAATTCTCAATATAGCAGCCCATCTAACCTAGGGTCAACACACTATACCTGACCGTCTCACCTGTGTGACTCCTAGTTAATCTCTTTGACTGTCGCTCACCGCCCCTGAACGCTCTTTCAGGCTGGTTCGCTCTATACCAGAATTCTTCACGCTAGACGCTTCGCTCACATATGTATTATTATCTCAACTGAAATACCAAGTACATATAGAAGATTATTTTTCTGCATACTTCCATTATTAATAATAATATTAATAATAATAATAATATTTATTCAGTTTGCATTTTACAATGTTGGTACCACATAATATGTTACAATAAGACATGTACCAGCTTTGCAAAATTCCAAATAAGGATAGCCCAATAAGGCCGTTAGGCGTATTTCCATTGGGAATCCTTGTGGGATTAGGTTAGCTGGGGAAATAGGGGAGGATAACAAAACAAGTAGATACTATGTGTAACGTGACATAGAACATTAACTAATCAGTGTAGTAGATTCTATTCTGATTCGCCACCTGTATCAATTACCTTCTGCCGGATATGACGGAAGGTATCGTTGATTTTCTATATACAGTATATGCCATTGAAGAAATAAGAGTGTAAAGTAACACGTGTTCTTACTGTGTGAATACTGCCTTAGTGTGAGAAGTTATAGTAAGATTCATAAAGCTAGATGTGACCCTGTCGGGCATATTCTATCTCTAGATATCCTATTGCAGGATTATTACTGAGATGTTATCACATCGAGTTGGAATACCAACCCGACATGTCAATTATTGCCATCATTATATTTTTAAATAAATATATTATTAGTGAGCCTTTCAAAACCCTGTCCATAGTCACTATTGTTTGTAACCCCATTACGTAATATTATGGTTACCATTAAAAGATGGTCTTTAGTTCATGATCTACCTCTAAGACTCAAAATGGGTAAATACGATCTCAATAAACCCTATTAATAACATAATCTCCATAAAATCATCCAAATTTAGCATTAGACGATTCTATGTAGGTTGGGGAGAACTTATACACTGTAATGTTAGTGGGTATGAAAATGGTCATTAAATGGTCCATAATAATTCGCCTTTTAAAAAAAGGGATATTGATGTTACTAAACCCATTTTATACAAGGACAGAAAGGTAAATCACTATCAATATACCCAATGATTGTATATACCTTTTCCATACCCTTGTTGTGCCCTTGATTATTTACAGTGTACCCAATAAAGGGATATTATTTTTCTTAACACCTTGCAGATCTAAGACGCAATTTGTATATATTTTCTGGCGATTATTCACGATTTTATTCAGATTAGGAAAGGCATATGGAGATCAAAGGTTTAATTGTGATAGCCTTAACCCTATTAATTGCCACATATGTTTTCTAAGATGTATAAAATTGTCTAAAACTCACCGCAATGAACTTTCAAATCGCTTCATAATTCTCAAGGGGTTAATTATTCATTCTCATATCCCTTCCTGGGTTGAAATAAATCAACTAATAACAGCCAGTTGGTTGTTTACTGTATATATGGATGGAGTTATGAAAGAAATACTATCAAGAGCAGTGGATGTTGGTGTATCGCTGAAAAGGGAGGGAATTGAGTGGAAGCTACCTATACTGCTGTTTGCGGATGATACAGTTCTGATGAGTGATAATGAATGGGAGTTGCAGGGTCTGGTAAATGAGTTTGGAACAGTGTGCGAAACACGGAATTTGAAGGTAAATACGGGGAAGAGCAAGGTTATGGTGTTCGAAAGGGGTGAAGTCACAGAGTGTGAGGTGAAGCTGAACGGTCAGGCTATGGAGATCGTCAACTCTTTTAAGTATCTGGGCAGTGTGTTGAGTAAAGATGGGACTATGAATGAAGAGGTGCGGGAGAGGGTACAACAGGGGAAGAGGGTTGTAGGAACGCTAAAAGCAGTAACAAGAAATAGGGTGGTCAGTATGGAAGTGAAGAAGTCCTTGCATGACAGTGTGGTAATCCCGACACTGATTTACGGAAAGCGAAGCATGGACGTTGGTTTGAGAGACTCAGACCAAGAGTGAGAGCAGTGGAAATGAATTACTTAAGGAGTGCGTGCGGAGTTACATGGAGGGATAGACAGACTAATGAGGAAGTAAGAAGGAGGTGTGGTGTGGAGGTAGATGTGCTGGAAAGTGTGAAAAGGAACAACTTGAGATGGTTCGGCCATATGGAACGTATGGAAAGCGAGAGAATGACTAAGAGGGTGTACGAGAGCGAGGTGGAGGGACAGAGGGGGAGAGGTAGACCGAATATGAGGTGGAAGGATGGAGTGAGGAACTACATGAACGAAGGCGGTGCTGGTTGGGGGGAGGGGCGTCGACTGACTGGGGACAGAGGTGCATGGGGGCAGTTCGTTCGTGGCCACACCTTCGGGGATCACGGCGTCAGGCAATAGATAGATAGATAGATAGAACTAATAACAGCCAGAATACAAATAAAGTAAGCGTCTTATATACTGGAAGTTCATTTCAACTTTAGTTATCTCATGAGTCAAGTGAAAGAAGTTCTTAACACATATAAAGAAAGCTTTCACATCGAAGCTTGATTCAGTATGGCTGAGGATAAATGTTGTCATATTTCAAAAGGGGAAATTAAAGTTGAAGTTTTGAAAATGGGCTACGAATTTTTAGCTAATACACACATCTCTGTTTCTCTCTCTCTCTCTCCCTCTCGCTCTCTCTCTCTCTCTCTCTCTCTCTCTATATATATATATATATATATATATATATATATATATTTATATATATACAGTATTATATATATATATATTTGTTTTCTTTCTATGTGATTGAGAGAGGCAAAAGGCAGAACTGCCTATAGCAGTGCCTCCCCCATAGTTGAAAGAGTGACAGGGCCAAAATCAAGGGACGTTCGTGCCAAAATCACTGGACACACGGAGTTTGAAGCAATTTAAGTCATAGGAAGAGGGAAAGACTGATTCTGGGAAAGAGTTCCAGAGCTCAGCTGTTGAGTAGAAGAAAGTTTGAGAGTAACGTTTCACTCTTGGGTTGGAGAGTTGCACAGAGTAGGGGTGGGATTGAGTTGCATGACGGGTACCACGTGCCCAACGTAAAGGAGGTGGTACACACTGGGAAAGCTCTGAGGAACACTGATTATTATAGTAGCGATAGAATAGCGAGAGAGATGCAACATTGCGGCGGAGAGAGAAAGATTGCAGAGAGTTGGTGAGTGGACGGGAATTAATGATGCGAAAGGCCTTTCTTTCAACTTTGTTTAGGAGAGCGGTGTGAGAGGAACCTCCCCACACATGTGAACAATACTCAATACAAGGACGCACTATGCCCCTGTAAAGAGCAAGAAGCTGTGTAGGGGAAAAGAACCCCCTAAGGCGGTTGAGCACACCCAGCTTCTGGGAGGCTGCCTTAGCAAGACTGGTAATATGGTCCTTCCAAATGAGAGCAGAAGAAAAAGAGACACCAAGAATATTGAGAGAAGATGAAGGGTTGATTTTTGTATTGTTGAAGAATAAGGGATAGTCCGCTGGGAGTTCCTTACGGGTAGATAGATGGAGAAATTGGGTTTTGGAAGCATTAAAGGTAACAAGGTTTTCTCTGCCCCAATTGGAGATAGTATTTAGATCAAAATTTAAGAGTTCTAGGACTTCATTACGTTTGTCGTTGAGGGATTGCTGGCTGGGGCGTTCTGAAAAACTAATGGAGTAGTGTATATATATACGGTATATATATTGTTCAAATATATATGCCAAATACTCAATCCCTCCGCCTTTCTCTGTATGCCTCACAACTCCAGTCCACCTGCCAATATCGTGTGTCAGGAAAAACAAATAAAGGAAAATAAATAAATAAATAAATAATCCCCCCCCCCCCCGCGCTCTTCCTGTACCCGCAAGGCCTTCCACTTCACCTCCATGAAGGTTCATAATTAATTTCATATTCATATTCATATTTCCAATTCTCACAGTTTCTACATCTTTAATAATATATAACTTCCGGATAATGTGTTGTGTTAATATTAATTAATAAATTATTTATTTATTTTGTACGAGGAGGGGGTGGGGGTGGCGTTCCATTAGTTTGGAAATCTTAAGACATTTCATCCCATTGAATTGGCATGGATAGGCGACGAGCAGGGAGGTTTTAGGAAGGGAAGAGGATGTGTAGATCAGATTTTTACCCTGAATTGTGGTGTGGAGAAATATCTGGAGAAGCAACAAAAGGTGAATGTTGCCTTTATGGACTTGGAGAAGGCCTATGACAGAGTGGACAGAGAAGGTATGTGGAAAGTACTTAGAATATACGGAGTAGATGGCAAGTTGCTGAAAGCAGTGAATAGCATGAATGAGGGTGCAAAGGCGGCAGTACGTGTGGAGAATGAGCAGAATGTTGGGTTGAAACAGGGGTGTATGATGTCCCCGTGGTTGTTTACTGTATATATGGATGGAGTCAAGAAAGAAATACTAGGAAGAGCAGTGGATGTTGGTGTATCACTGAAAAGGGAGGGAAATGAGTGGAAGTTGCCTATACTGCTGTTGGATGATACAGTTCTGATGAGCGATAATGAATGGGAGTTGCAGGGTCTGGTAAATGAGTTGTGGAACAGTGTGTGAAAAACGGAATTTGAAGTTAAATGCGGGGAAGAGCAAGGTTATGGTCTTCGAAAGGGGTGAAGTCACAGAGTGTGAGGTGAAGTTGAACGGTCAGGCTATGGAGATCGTCAGCTCTTTTAAGTATCTTGGCAGTGCATTGAAGAAAGATAGGACTATTGATGGAGAAGTGCGGGAGAGGGTACAACAGGGGAAGAGGGTTGTAGGAACGCTGAAAGCAGTAACAAGAAATAGGGTGGTCAATATTGAAGTGAAGAAGTCCTTGCATGACAGTGTGGTAATCCCGACACTGACTTACGGAAGCGAAGCATGGACGTTTGAGAAGAGACTCAGACCAAGAGTGAGAGGGGTGGAAATGAGTTACTTGAGAAGTGCGTGCGGAGTTACATGGAGGGATAGACAGAGGAATGAGGAAGTAAGAAGGTGTGGTGTAGAGGTAGATGTGCTGGAAAGTGTGAAAAGGAACAACTTGAGATGGTTCGGTCATATGGAATGAATGGAAAGCGAGAGAATGACTAAGAAGGTGTACAAGAGCGAGGTGGAAGGACAGAGAGGGAGAGGTAGACCGAAAGAGAGGTGGAAGGATGGAGTGAGGAAGTAAATGGATGAAGGCGGTGCTGGTTGGGAGGAAGGGCGTCGACTGAAAAGGGACAGAGGTGCATGGGGGCGGTTCGTTCGCGGCCACACCTTCGGGGATCACGGCGTTAGGCAATAGATAGATAGATAGATAGATTGGCAACTATAAGACGTTTCACTCCATTCAGGTGTAACTTAGAAGAAATCGGTCTCTGGCCAGGACAGTAAATAAATGTAGAAATGAGAAGGCGTTTTTGCTATTCTAGGAGCCAAATAAAATTAATTGCTGGAAAATGGCACAAACAAGCTAATAAATAATGAAAATATAGTATGTAGCCCATAAGACGACGGACCAGATAATGTTAAGTACAATTGTGAGTATAGCAACGCACCAATAACATCCGTATCGAACCCAAGTGAGCAAATGTAATACTTAGCTTTAAGGGGGGATATAATATAGGCATACTGTATATGTTTATCTTTTAAATATTTTGTTTTAGTTTCTTCCCTAGACTTCCATCAAGCCTTTATAAAACACCCCAAGAACCCCCTTCAAGATACATTTGTACATTTTTCGGCAGAAAAATTTCCCAGCCGAAACCCGATTCCTCCTTAATTACAGGCACTGTATCGTTCGCCAGGAAAAAAAACTCGACACCTAAATGGCACGAAAGGTCTTAATATTGATAACAAAATGTGTCGAAAAGCCTTAAAATCGGCAAACTAATGGGCCGAACGTCTAAAAAATTGAAAACTAATGGGGCTAAATATGAGGGAGAAGTGGGGGGCCAAAAAAAAATAAATAAAATCCTTATATAAGAGTGCCAAATTGCTTGTTTGTATTACCTTTTGATGATTATTGATTAATTTTACAAGCCGCTATCTTGGATTTTGGCCGCCATCTTGGATTTTCACATTGACAATCATGCCTATCTTAACCCCTTCTGTACCGGTGACGTTTTTCATATTTTATTCTAGCTATATATAGACGATTTTGTGTAGTTTAAGAAAGATCTGTGGTAGTAATAAGGGTAAATGAGAGACTTAAAAGCTTGTTAAATGCTGGAGACCATTTATAAACAATATAAATCGTTTCATAGCAGCCACAATAAAATTAAAAGGACGGAACTGGTATTGAACGTGTTAAAGAGCATGTTTTAACCTATAAGTGTGCCACACTGCATGTTTGTATCACTTTATGAACGATTTTTCTACCACCTTCTTCACTATAAGTCCTAACCTACCGTTAATCCTATATAGTAACTCCTTCACTACCAGTTCCCTGCATTTCATTTGATGCCGGCTACTAATAGACGATTTTATTCAATTTAAGAAGGGCCTGCAACAATGAACAGGCTTCGAACTATCTTGATTAACCCTACTCACTACCATATATCCTTCTTGATTAACCCTCCTCACTACCATATATCCTTCTTGATTAACCCTACTCACTACCATATATCCTTCTTAAACTGCACAAACTCGTCTAAAATTAGCAACAATAAAATAAAGATAAAACGTCGTCGGTACAGGATGGGCCTATTGTTTGCCTTCCATATTTATTATATATTTTTTATCGTTTGTTTAGTTTTCTCCCTAGACCTCCATCAAACTTTAAAAAAAAATCCATTCGATCCCCTTTGTAGACTAATTTATACATTTTTCTGTAGAAAAATTTCCCGGCTGAAGGCCGGTTCTTCAAAAATAACAGGCTCACTATCGTGCGCCAGGAAATAGTATCGACATCTAAATAGCACGGAAGATATTAATATTGACAAAGAAATGGGTCGAAATGTCTTTAACCCTTAATTAGCGGCTCACCACATAAGTCGTATTTAATAAAGCTGGACTATGTGGCGGCGCTCGACATAGGTCGAGTGGCAATTTCAGCACGTAATGTTGCTGAGAGAGAGAGACAAGTGGTGGCAGGAGAGTAGCGAGCGTATGACTGCTCCAGACCACCGCGGCGAACATACTGACACGAATCCCAGCTCCCTCCTCCCTCTCTCACTCGCTATATAAGGAATTGTATCGGGAAAGTGGCTAATTACATGCTTTTTGCACTCGCGTTGCACGGTTATTGCAAGAAAACTAGCTATCATAAAAGGATCGTTATGGTGTCATTCGAAAGCTCTGTTTATGCCCTTTCAGGGATAGATACTTGTTTTACGTTCTGGGTCTTATTTAGGCATGAAAATGATCACGTAAACAGCCCTATTTTGGCTAAAAACACCCCGCTGGGCGGTACATATAAATAAACCGCATAGGCCGCTCTTAAGGTGTTAAATCGACAAACTAATGAGGCAAACATCTTAACATCCAAAACTACCCATATCCCCATAAGGGAGCTCAGACGGTATTGTGCGGCATAATTTACTGGTTCGGCTCAGTGGTTTAAGAAGGTAGTTTAGTTTGTTCTCTAAACCTGTATCAAACTTAAAAAATCACCCACAAGACCCCCTTCGATATATTTTTGTACATTTTTCTGTAGTAGAATGTCCCGGCCGAAGGCCGATTCCTCTTCAAATACAGGCTCGTTCTCGTTCGTCAGGAAAAAAAATCGACACCTAAATCGCATGAAAGGTCTTAATATTGGCCAATAATGGGGCAAAAGGTCTGAAGCCCGGCAAAATTAATGGGGCGAATGTATTGAAATCTCAAAACTAATAGGGATAAACATGAGGGAGGAGCAGGACTCGAAAAAAAACCCGCCGAACCCCACTGAGAGATTAGAAACATTTAGTGGCTCACGTGTATTTGTGATTATATACTCAATATTTGTAACTCTCATGCTTGGTGGGTTAGAATTAAATTAAATCAATTTCGGCCCGAGTTGCGTCGGGACACTCAGAAATCCTTGTATGGTATTCTGGAATATGGATCCTACGACTAGTATATGAATTGAAATATATTCGCCTAGTGGGTTTCCCTTCTCCCTAACATAAATAGGATAGAGGGTTGAGTGTCTTTTACACTGCCGTGATGTAGTTGATTAAAGCGTCGGCTATCGTCCTGACGGTCGGCGGTTCGAACCCCACTGAGAGATTAGAAACATTTAGTGGCTCACGTGTATTTGTGATATACTCAATATATATATATATATATATATATATATATATATATATATAAATATATATATATAAATATATATATATATATATAAATATATATAATATATATATATATATATATATATATATATATATATATATTTATATATATATATATACAGTATATATACTGTATATATATATATATATACTGTATATATATATATATATATACAGTATATATATATATATATATATATATATATTATTAAATCAGTTTGTGTGTCTGTCTGTTTGTCTGTCTGTGTGTTCTTAAACCGGGAACTGCGGGAAGACTCTTAAGAGTTCCCCCGGCGGACTGCGGGAAGACTCTTAAGAGTAAGGGAAAACAAAATCCATTTAAAACACCCAAAACAAAATTTGTTTTTTGTTTTTATTTTTTTATTTTTTTATTGCCCCTGGGCCATGCCAAATATCACTCCTCCACCTCCCCTCCTTCCCCACTTTCCTCACCTCCTTCAGTTATCACCTATTTTCCCTGTTATTCCCATATTCTGTAGTATATTTTCGTGCTAACATTAGCGAGTTGAAAGCAGGGCATTGTCATCACTGTTAGCAAGTGAGTGCAAGAGAGAGAGAGAGAGTATCGATCGACAGTCTCTCTCCAGACGTGGAGAAAAGTGGTGGGAAGGGAGGTTGCCTCAGCCATACATTATGTAACTCCCGGCCTGTATCGCCGATTTTGACCATCCAAACGCTGTTTCCACTTGTTTTATTGTTGTAACAGGTTAATACCTTTATAATCAACCTATAATAGGCGCATATGGATAAGTATTAATGCTATTTATGGTAAAATAACGATGTTAGTGATGGGAACAGCTCAAATACGTCAGCACAGGAGTGTGGTGTCTCATACCCCCCATACGCACTTCAGAGGTTAATAGGCGGCCGTAGTTTTGGACCTGGGGAGCTGAAACTTTGCATGTTCTATTGCACTAGACATATCGAAAGCCTTCGATAGAGTCTGGCATAAATCTTTAATTTCTAAACTACCCTCCTTCGGTTTCTATCCCTCCATCTGTGCCTTTGTCTCTAATTTCCTTTCCGGCCGTTCCACAGCTGCGGTTGTGGACGGCCATTGTTCACTTCCTCACCCTATAAACTCCGGTGTTCCTCAGGGCTCTGTCCTATCTCCTATTCTCTTTCTAATTTTTATAAATGATCTCCTTAACTGTACCTTAATTCCCATCCATTCATACGCAGACGACTCAACCTTACACTACTCCATTAGTTTTTCAGAACGCCCCAGCCAGCAATCCCTCAACGACAAACGTAATGAAGCCATAGAACTCTTAAATTCTGATCTAAATACTATTTCCAATTGGGGCAGAGAAAACCTTGTTAACTTTAATGCTTCCAAAACCCAATTTCTCCATCTATCTACCCGTCAGGATCTCCCAGCGGACTATCCCTTATTCTTCAACAATACAAAAATCAACCCTTCATCTTCTCTCAATATTCTTGGTGTCTCTTTTTCTTCTGCTCTCATTTGGAAGGACCATATTACCAGTCTTGCTAAGGCAGCCTCCCAGAAGCTGGGTGTGCTCAACCGCCTTAGGGGGTTCTTTTCCCCTGCACAGCTTCTTGCTCTGTACAGGGGCATAGTGCGCCCTTGTATTGAGTATTGTTCACATGTGTGGGGAGGTTCCTCTCACACCGCTCTCCTAGACAAAGTTGAAAGGAAGGCCTTTCGTATCATTAACTCCCGTCCACTCACCAACTCTCTGCAACTCTCTCTCTCCGCCGCAAAGTTGCATCTCTCGCTATTCTATCGCTACTATAATAATCAGTGTTCCTCAGAGCTATCCCAGTGCATACCACCTCCTTTACGTAGGGCACGTGGTACCGTCTTGCAACTCAATCCCACCCCTACTCTGTGCAACTCTCCAACCCAAGAGTGAAACGTTACTCTCAAACTTTCTTCTACTCAACATCTGAGCTCTGGAACTCTCTCCCAGAATCAGTCTTTCCCTCTTCCTATGACTTAAATTGCTTCAAACTCCGTGTGTCCAGGCATTTTGGCTCGAACGTCCCTTGATTTTGGCCCTGTCACTCTTTCAACTATGGGGGAGGCACTCGCTATAGGCAGTTATGCCTTTTGCCTCCCTCAATCACATAGAAAAAAAAAAAAAAAAAAAAAAAAAAATGTGGGTGTCAATTGACCTGGATCAGGTCATAGAGGGGGCGAGGCCACGATCGGAGGTCGTTTTGAGGCCGAAATTGAAAACAAAATGAAAAAAAAATCCGGCAGAAGGAGGCCTCCGATCGAAAAGGTGTATGGAACGAAAGTTGTTTGTAGCCCCCCAAAACGGGGGTACGGATGAGGTCAAATCCAACATCGGAGGTCATTTAGTGGCCGAAATCGAGGTCGCCGTTTAATGAGGCACAGGGAGGTCGAGGCCGGTGATTATGGTAGTAGTAGTATTGTGATGATTGTGGTAGTAGTGATTGATGATGGTGATTATGGTAGTAGAATTTAAACCCGGGCAACGCCGGGTACCACTACTAGTGCTGTATATATATATATATTTATATATATTTTTGTTTTTGTCTATGCAAGTGAGGGAGACAAAAGGCAGAACTGTCCGTACCGAGTTTCTCCCCCAGAGTTAAAAGAGTCACAGGGCCAAGATCAAGGCACGTTCGAGCCAAAATGCCTGGACACACAGAGTTTGAAGATTTAAGTCATAGGTAAGGGAAAGACTGATTCTTGGAGAGAGTTCCATGGCTCAGCTGTTGAACAGAAGAAAAACTAAAAATAACGTTTCACTCTTAGGTTGGAGAGTTGCGCAGAGTAGGGGTGGGGATTGTGTTGCAAGACGGCTACTACATACCCTACGTAGAGGAGGTGGTATACACTGGGAGAGCTCTGAGGAACATTGATTATTGTAGTAGCGATAAAATAGCGAGAGAGATGCAACATTGCGGCGAAGAGAGAGCAATATCAGAGAGTTGAGAGGACAGGAGTTAATGATACGAAAGGCTTTCCTTTTTAATTTGTCTAGGAGTGTGGTGTAAGAGGATCCTCCCCACACATGTGAACAATACTGAATGCAAGGACACACTGTGCACCTGTACAGAGCAAGAAGCTGTGCAGGGGTAAAGAACCACTTGAAGCAGTTGAGAACACCCAGCTTCTGGGAGGCTTCCTTAGCAAGACTGGTAATATGGTCCTTTGAAGAGAGAGCAGAAAAATAAGAGACACCGAGAATATTGAGAGAAGATGAAGGATTGATTTTTGTATTGTTGAAGAATTAGGGATAGTTCTCTTGAAGTTCCCGACGGGTAATAAGATGGAGAATCGGGTTTTGGAATCACTAAAAGCAAAGAGTTTTTTTCTGTCCCTAGTAGTTAGATCAGAAGATAAGTGTTGTATTTTTTTATTACGTTTGTTTTTGAGGTATCGCTGGTTGGGCCGTTCTAGAAAACTAATTGAGCAATATAAGGTAGAGTTGTCTGCGTATGAATGGATGGGACTGGAGGTACAGCTGAGGAGATCATTTATGAAAATTAGAAAGAGAATGGAAGATAGTACAGAGCCCTGAGGAACACCGGAGTTGATAGGATGAGGAAGTGAGCGATGGCCATCCACAACCACAGCTATGGAATGGCTGGAAAGGAAATTAGAGACCAAGGCACTTGTGGAGGGATAGAAACCGATGGAGGGTAGTTTAGAAATTAAAGATTTGTGCCAGACTCTATCAAAGGACTTCGATATGTCTAGTACAAAATAAAATGTCCCACCTAAGTCCTGAAAGGATTATGACAAAGAGTTAGTAAGATATGAAAGAAGATCACCAGTTGAGTGACCATTAGGGAAGCCATACTGGCGATCTGAGAGTAGATTATGAGAAGAGAAATGCTTAAGAAATTTGGAAGCAAGAATAGTTTTAAAAACTTTAGAGACACAAGAGATGAAAGCAATTGGACGATAGTTGGAGGGTTGAGAGCTGTCACCCTTCTTTGGGACAGGTTGAATTAGAGCACACTTCCAACAAGAAGGGAAGACGTTAAACACGGAAACGAAAAAGTTTGCCTAGGCAGGGAGTCAGTACAGAAGTACAATTTTTGAGTACAACAGGAGTAACACCGACCGGACCTTACGCCTTCTCAGTATTAAGCCCAGAGAGGGTAGAAAGTACATCTTTAGAAGAGATTAGGATAATAGACATAAGTAGGAGAGAGGGAGGTGGAGAGGGAGGAATAGCACCGGAATCATCTAAGGTGGAGTTTCTAACAAAAGTTTGAGCGAAGAGTTCAGCTTTGTTAGAGGAATAAGTGATGGTTGTGCCATCAGAGTGGAGAATGGGAAGGAAAGACGAGGAAGTAAAATTGTTGGAGAGATTTTTGGCGAGATGCCAGAGAGCTTGGAAAGAACTAGAGTTGTATAGTTCAGTGCATTTATTATTGATGAAAGAGTGCTTGGCAAGTCGAAGAACAGATTTGGCTTGTTCCGGGCAGAAACGTGGGAAAAATTAGATTCTTGAGTTTTAAGGCGTCGGTGCCGTTGGAATGCTTCCTCCTTGTTGCCGACAACAGGAGAACAAGCGTGAGTAAACCAAGATTTGTTTGCATTAGACTGAGATAAAGAAAATGGAATGTATGCGTCCATGCCCGAGAGGATTACCTCGGTAATGCGTTCAGCACTTTCCGAGGGTCCCAAACCATGGAAGCAAAAGTAAGTCCATGGGAATTCAAAGAAGTACTGCCGAAAAAGTCGGCATTACCAAAGTTTCACAAGCGCAGCCAGTTGGGAAGATCGAGTGGCCGTACCGGAGAGAGAGAACAGTTTACAAATATTAGTTTATGGTTGGAGGAGCCCAAAGAAAAGTAATTCTTTACAGTATAAGCAGAAGGGTTAGATGTTAGAAATAAGTCATGAATGATGGGCCGATCTCCAAAGAGATCCGGGATCCGGGTGGGTTGCTGGACTAACTGGTCTAGGTCGTTTAGGATAGAAAAGATGTAGGCTTCTTCACCAGATTGATCAGTGGAAACTATATATATATGTTTTTTTTTTTTAAGAGACAATGAACGGAGGAAGGAAAAACACAGATAAAACAAAAAGGTCCATGTGCATAAAGGCATCCTCCATTCATAAAATGTTTGTAACAACTGAATTTAAACTTTTGCAGATTGTAAGTTTGTGGAAAGCAACTCGAGGGACGTGAATTCCAAAGAGTAGTAGTTCTAGGGATAAATGAATTTTGATAAGCAGAAGTTCTGCATTGTGGAGGAGAAAGTGTCAATTCATGGGCGCTCTCAGCTGCCCTATTTCTACGGGGAAAGATGTGGAGAGGCGGCACAATTGAAGCAAGTTCCTCGGAACAATTGTTGTGAAAATATCTGTAGAATAATGCAAGGGATGCAACGTTTCTGTTTCTTCGTATGGATAATGAAGGAAGGTCCTGTGTGATTGCAGGGTTATTGATTAATCTAATAGCTTTATTTTGAATTTTGTCCAACTGCCTCAATGTAACCACTCCACTTCCACTCCACAGAGGTGAACAGTAATCCATCTGAGAACGAACATGACTTTTATATATTACGGCCAACTGCTCGTCAGTGATGAATTCTGGAACTCTGTACAGGAGTCCCATTTTTTTAGAGGCATTCTTAGCAATGATTCTAACATAATGTGTCCAGCTCAAGTTAGTAGTTAATGTTACACCGAGAATGTCAATACTAGGGGAAGTGAGAATATTTACATCATTTAAAAATATATGGGAGTCAGTGAGATTCTGTCGGTTAGAAAAATGAATGTACTTGGTTTTCTGTGCATTAAAGGACACTAGATTCTTTTGTCCCCATTCAACCCCTAACTATCGGCGCGCAACATAAGTCGAGTATAATAAATCTGGACTATCTGGCGGCGCGCGACATAGGTCGTGTGGCAATTTCAGCACGTAATGTTGCTGAGAGAGAGAGACAAGTGGTGGCAGGAGAGTAGCGAGCGTATGACTGCTCCAGACCACCGCGGCGAACCTACTGACACGAATCCCACCTCCTCCCGCCCTCTCTCACTCGCTACATACTAAATTGTATGGGGAAAGTACCGAATTACATGCTTTTTGCACTCGTGTTGCACGGTTGTTGCAAGAAAACTAGTGGTCATAAAAGGATCGTTGTGGTGTCATTGGAAAGCTCAGTTTATGCCCTTTCAGAGATAGATACTTGTTTTACGCTCTGGGTCTTATTTAGGCATGAAAATGATCACATAAACAGCCCTATTTTGGGTAAAAACACCCCGCTGGTGGCTACATATTATATACCGCCTAGGCCGCTCATAAGGTGTTAATTCTAGAAAGATCCTGGTTCAGAGAAATTGCAGTGTTTATTTTTGAATTTATAAGATCGGGTTGGGTGAAAGAATTGGTAAATGTGAAGGAACTGTGGAGTGTTGAGTCATCTGCGTAGGAATATATTGGATTATGAGTGGTAGATACGAGATCATTGATATGAATGAGGAACAGAGTTGAGGCCAAAACTGATCCCTGGGGAACACCAGCATTTTTGAGTGAAATTGAGAATAAAGGCCATCTACCATTACACGTATTTTTTCTGTTATGAAGATAAGAAGACATTAGTGGAACTAATGATGCAAGGCCGTAGTGTGACATCTTCGACAATAAGGATTGATGCCAGACTCTATCAAATGCCTTTGATATATCTAGTGCTATTGTATGTGTTTCACCAAGTTGGTCTGTAGCTTGGTTGATTTGATGCGTAAGAAGGCAAAGAATGTCTGCAGTTGATCGACATCGTCTAAAACAATATTGCCTATCACTGATTAATTTATTATTCTCAAGATGCTTGGTTATGTAATTATTTAATATAATTTCAAAGACTTTACCAAGAGTGGAAGTTATAGCTATTGGCCTGTAGTTTGATGGATCTGAAGAGGCACCTTTTTAGGAACTGGATGGATGTTTGCTTCTTTCCAGGGTACTGGGAAGCATGAGGTATGAGTACACAGACGGAAATTTTTTGCCAATACAGGAGCGAGCACCAAGGAGCAATTCTTAAGTACTATTGGAGGAATTTCATCTGGACCAGGAGCCTTATCTACTGAGAGATTCTGCAAAATAGTTTTGACATGTCTGGTGTGGATCTTAAGTGAGGGAATTTCAGGAGAATTAAAATTAAGTACAGGGACATCTTGATTTATTTCATCTAAGGTTGAGTTGGTGGAGAAAATATCCGCAAGAAGGTTAGCTTTACCTCGTGGGTCACTTACAAGATTGCCAGTCGGAGAATTTAATGGTGGAATGGATGAAGCAGTAGTGAAGTTGGATTTGAATGAGTTAAGAGTAGACCAAAATATTTTGTTATCATTTGGATTATTTAGAAGTTTATTTGCCTGCTTGTGGAGAAAGTTTGATTTAGTTAGGTTTAATACTGTTTTGGCATGATTTCTGATGTTTCTAAATTAATTATTATGTTCCTTCCAACAACCAACCATACTCCTAAAATCGATTAATGAAATTTACAAACACATGTGGCAGTCCGTGGATTCGAACCCAGGATGCTCACACCGAAAATCAACACCTTATACATCGCACCACGAAGACAGTTAAAGGTTGGTGGACACTGCCTACGATTTATTATGCAACTTCGAATCCTGCATATCAAAATAAGCATGTACACACATCCCAACTGCAACTCACGTAGGCTATGCATATGTGAATAGAAAAAGCAATTAATGGGGCCTTAACCACTTAGGGAAGTCCTCTCGATAAATTACTCCTGAACCAATATCAATTATTATGTTCCTTCCAACAACCAACCATACTCCTAAAATCGATTAATGAAATTTACAAACACATGTGGCAGTCCGTGGATCATAATTCGAACCCAGGATGCTCACACCGAAAATCACAACCTTATACATCGCACCACGAAGACAGTTAAAGGTTGGTGGACACTGCCTACGATTTATTATGCAACTTCGAATCCTGCATATCAATCTAAGCATGTACACACATCCCAACTGCAACTCACGTAGGCTATGCATATGTGAATGGAAAGAGCAATTAATGGGGCCTTAACCACTTAGGGAAGTCCTCTCGATAAATTACTCCTCAACCAATATCAATTATTATGTTCCTTCCAACAACCAACCATACCTCTAAAATCGATTAATGAAATTTACAAACACATGTGGCAGTCCGTGGATTCGAACCCAGGATGCTCACACCGAAAATCAACACCTTATACATCGCACCACGAAGACAGTTAAATATTAAGGACGCTGCCTACGATTTATTATGCAACTTCGAATCCTGCATTACAATCTAAGCATGTACACACATCCCAACTGCAACTCACGTAGGCTATGCATATGTGAATGGAAAGAGCAATTAATGGGGCCTTAACCACTTAGGTCCTTTCGATAAATTACTCCTAAACCAATATCAATTTTTATGTTCCTTCCAACAACCAACCATACTCCTAAAAGCTTCATGTGTTTTTGATCTTGTGTATGTATTGTAGGCTATTGCTTTTTGTTCAGTTACTCTAGCACAATTATGGTCAAACCATTTAGGTGAATTAGATCTTTTACTGTACTTTTGATGAGGAATAAAAGTTTCCATTCCAATTTTTACAAAATCTTGTATGTGGCTCAAGGTGGAGTGTGCATCATTAGAAAAGAAAGAGGTCCAGGGAATATCAATACAGAAACCTTGAAGACCCTCCCAGTCTGCCCTATCGTAATGCCATTTATTCACCAAAACAGGTTCAGAGTGGGAAGGTGTGGTAGGTGATAGACAGGTGGCCTGTATCAGACAGTGATCAGAAGATCCAAGAGGGGACCTCACTGTAACATCATAATTTTCTGAATTGGATATTTAAAATAAGTCCAGTAGGTGGGAATTATGATTAGCATTATCTGGTACACGGGTGGGTAGGTTAACTAGTTGAGTGAGATTAAATGAGTCTGCAAATAGCTCACATTCAAGACCAGCATCATCAGTCCTGGCTGAATGAGTGAGCCATTCAACATTATGGACATTAAAATCACCCAACACAGGTATTTCAGAAGAAGCATTTAAGTTGAGGACACCGAGTTGTGAGGACAGAGAATCAAAAAGACTTTGCTCTGGAGGAGTATTTGGGGAACGGTAGATGCAACATATGTATTTAAATTTACCAGCAGAATTTAATTTGTATATAGAATAATCAACATAGGGACAATTGTAACTAGTAACCTCCTCCAGGGCAATTTCAGATTTTGCGAAGCAACATACACCTCCTTTTAGTCCAGCGGAATCGTGAAAGAGCGTGTTGTGACGTCATTATGAAGTTTTTTGGTGGATTCATCATCTCTGAGCTATCCTGGATCAGAATCAGCCGGGTGACAGACTGGCACCCTTGAGGAATTTGTAGTAGATGCAAAAAACAAAATGGCCGCCCCGATCTCTGATAAATTCTGTTTCGGGCAATATCTTCATTTCTAAGACACTTACAAACGTAATTTTGATGTCTACTATTATGTTTTCAGGGTCAAGGAATCCATTAATGATAATATTAACCCTTATTTAGAGGGCTAGGTGGTCTATTTGACCGTAGAGCCCAGCGGGGTGTTTTTACCCTAAATAGGGTTGTTTACGTGATCATTTTCATGCCTAAATAAGACTCAGAGCGTAAAACAAGTATCTATGCCTGAAAGGGCATAAACAGAGCTTTCCAATGACACCACAACCATCCTTGTACGACCACTGATTATCTTGCAACGATCGCGCAACACGAGTGCAAAAACCATGTAATTAGGTACATTCCCTACATAATTCCCTGTGTAACGAGTGCGAGAGGGTGGGGGAGGGTGGCATTCATGTCAGTAGGTCCGCGGCGGTGGTCTGGAGCAGTCATACGCTTGCTACGCTCCCCCCACCACTCATCTCACTCTCTCAGCAACATTACGTGGTGAAAATGGCACACGACTTAAGTTGTGAACCGCCACTTAGTCCATATTTATTTCACACGACATAAGTTGCGCGCCGCCAATTAAGGGTTAAAGGTGTACAAATAATTCTTGTATCATAATTTCAAGATAGTCACCATTAATATATGAATAATAGTTATTTTCCAGTTCCACTGATCCCTTCAAATAAAATATTGAATTCATAATACCCTCCAGGAGAACTGTCCATCACAACTTAAACATCAATTGAGAAAACTAGTATATGGTTTGAAATGTACACATTTGAGGCAAACAAATATTAACTCTATTGGCACGACTGTAGCACGCGTTCTCAACAATGTTCTACACAATATTCAATCTTCGTCATCTTCGTCCTGGTTCATAGCTACTGCCTTCGTCTGTTCATTACAACAATCTGATCCAGCATTACAATTGCAAAACATTGAACATGATATCTGTGCTGCCACACAACCACACCTGCCAGTGGAACATGGCTGGGTGCTGGTGTATCCACACTTGCTCATCTGCAGAATGTTGACAGGTGCAGCAGGCACATCATATGGAAGTGTGGTTGGAGACAGTGCACCATCTTCACCTTCTTGCCATCCATACTGAATGACATCCAAATTCGGAGGGTGTGCCTGAATAGCCAAATTCCATATCATGACTTGATAATGAGCGCGATGTAAATGCTGAATAAAGGCCTCGCGCGATGGAGGCAATGATTTCAGTTTTGGAGCAGAGGTAATCTTGGAGTTGGCCATCTTAGACTTCCACATTGCATACCTATGTGTGTTCATATCACCTTCCACTTTTGACCCATAACATGCAGCAATGAAAGTAGTTGCCTCACATATCATCTTTTCTTCATTTGCTTCCAGTTCACCAAGTAAGGCTGGGTGATGTCCAGCCATTAGTACCTTCAAGGCTGTAGCTTTTCCAATTCCAAACAAATAAGACACAGTATCACATCCAGTCAGAGCATGTACAGCAGGCAGGTATTTAGTGATGTGTTTGTGTTTCAATGCAGTTTCACAAATGTCTATGTTCACCCTCCCAGCACTTGGACTCTCCATACTAACATTCACAGTCATCTTTTCTTTTAGGTAGAAATGAATCAGCAGAACAAAGACATCTGTATCATCACTGATCACTTTGATATGTGAGTCCCAACTAACATTTGATACAATTTGAGCTAAGTGATGGACGATGATGACATCCGCTTCCTCATGAAGTGTTTTCAAATCTTGTCTCTGGATAGTGGAATTGTTCCATATTTGTATTGGTGTAGGATCTTTTCCAGTGATAACCAGTTTGGTCTGGTTGTTCACTATGTGTGTAATCAGATACTGACAGATTAAATCAATGAGTTGTACTTTGTTGTAGACTACATTGAGGACCACTTTTTGTGCTGGAAGTGGTGTATGTAAGTTGAGTTGATGTTTTCGACTTGCATCATGACCTGCATGACTAGATCTTGTCATTTGTTTTGTGCTAGTTTTGATGTACCTGTCGAAAATCAAATACACATCACAACACTCAAGGTGGTACTTGATGGTCCTCATGAAGTTCATCACATAATCCTCAATGTTACCATTTGTGGGCCAGTGCACAGTCCATAACATGGCACATCCGTCGATGATGACAGCATCTGAAACACCTAGGGTTCGACTTGATTGCTCAACTTGGAGTTTCTTCTTCAAAACTGCTTTTGACTGAGCCCGCATTGCACCACTCTCATCAAACAAGGATGCTGGCACAGGGGATAGTTCATAGGAGAGGACTTCCTTGATATCAATATCCCTGTGTTTTTGGAGACATATGACTCGGGTGTATATCAATTCCATGTCATACACAGGCTTTCCAATCAACTTGATGGTCTTTTTGGTTGAAGGCACCAAAGTCACCTTTTTGGTTAGTGTTTTGTTGAAACTTGTTGGCCATCCAGACTCAAATTCTTTCATCTGTTGTCGTCCAATCTTGAGAGATTCATCAACGTTTACCTTCTCTGTTGCATGAAGACCTGTGACGATGTTAAGGAGGCCAGGTGGGTGAGTGTCAGTTGCCAGAGGATTGATATAACTTGCTAGCGCATTTTGAATCTTCTGACGATCAGATGAGTCACTTGCAATCCTTCCTGGCATCTCTTCTTTGCGAGTTGTGACGATCTTGTTCTTTTGCTTGACTTTCATTGCCATTAGATCACCACGTAGCTGACTGCAGATATGCAGGCTCAGAGCCCATCTTGTGACAGCCGATGGTTTGTGAGTCCGCCAGATTCATGGCCATATCTCATAAATGTTGACTCTATAAACATATCCGACCATATGGCATTCCATGTGCCTGGGTTGTGACGCATAACGCATCACAGACGGTGACATCGCGACGGTGTGGCGATGGGTAGCCCCCTAGGAGTTCTTTTTGCGAACTTTGTTATGGGTACCATCGAGGAAGAGCTCCTAGCTGCCCAACGACCCGCCGTCTAGATACGTGGATGACATCTTCGTGCAAATCAAGGACCTCCACGAACTACAGGAACTCCAGCGTCGCTTCATGACCTCCTCCGGACTTAACTTCACCTTTGAAAAATCAAACAATGGACAACTCCCCTTCCTCGACATCCTCGTAGCTCTGAACGACCATGGGTTCAAAACCACCGTCTACACTAAACCAACTAACACAGGACAATGCCTCAACGGCAATAGTGAATGCCCCCGCCGTTGTCTTCTATCCTCCATCTCCGCCTATGTAAGGAAAGCCCTCACGCACTGCTCTACCTGGGCCGACACCCACCAGGAACTAGAGAGACTATCCCAAGTTTTAGTGAATAATGGATACTCCAACTCCGACATCTCCAGCACCATCAACCACCATCTTGAAAAATGGTACACCCAAAGCCCTCCTAACATTGACCCCGCCCAATGAAATTAAGATCTTCTACCGCAATTACATGTCCTCTGAACACAAAAATTACGAGGCCGTCTTAAAAGAAATAATCTCCAAGCATGTCCACCCAACCAACCCGGAAAACAAAATCAAATTAATAATTTATTACAATCCCCCAAGACCTCCAACCTCGTTCTCCGCAACAAACCAGCTTCCACCAAGATAAAGAGCCCGATGACCGACGATTACGTCATTTACCAACATACCTCTAATTATGAGGACTGTGGACCTCATTCCTATATTGGCATGGCGCAGACTCGTCTTTCACGTCGGTTAACTCTTCACCTTCAGGCTGGAGTCATGAAAGACCACTATCTCACCCCCAACCACCCCCACCTGACACGCAACGAGTTAGAGAAACAAAACACCATACTCGATAAAGAAAGTGACCCAAGGAGATTACCTATACTCGATGTGTTATATATCCAAGCCTTACATCCTAACATCAACAACCAAACTCTAGACCTTCAGATCCTTCCTTCTGCCAAAAGGCACTACCCTACAGGACCTAACGCCCCTCCTCGCCCCCCGGTGCCCTTGATGCAGCCCCCCGCGCTACCTCCTTCAGCTTCGTCTTCTGCCGGCGCCACACGGACCACACAACTTAGGCCACGCCCCTCGACACGCAGCCAATCAGCTTTGACCCCGCCACCCGACCAATACCATCCCGCATCCAGT
This sequence comes from Paralithodes platypus, assembly GCA_032716605.1. Taxonomy (NCBI): domain Eukaryota; kingdom Metazoa; phylum Arthropoda; class Malacostraca; order Decapoda; family Lithodidae; genus Paralithodes; species Paralithodes platypus. The sequence goes on from CM064510.1 coordinate 30,137,816, forward strand.
GCGCCTGCGTGAAGCGGTTCCCCCTTTTGCACTTCTAGAATACCCCTCCACCAATAGGAGACTTTTGCCCCCTGATTTTCGCCTCCTCTGATCCTTAACCCTCTATATATACCCTTCCTGTTTACCTTTTATATCATTCTACCCTTACTTGATAATGCTGGTTGTCCAGTGAAACGTGTCGTATATCCTGTATCATCATGTACATTTATGTAACCCTGTACCACCATGAATTTTGCTCATCTCATTCATCTACTTCCTGCCACCCAGCGAAAACTCATCAGAGACCTGGAAACTTTGAATAATAAAATTTCCAACACAGAAATTGCCATTTCTTTCAACCTCGTTTGTATTAAAGAAATGTTATTACCTGGCTTTACTAACATATATATATATATATACTGTATATATATATATATACCTGTATATATATATATATACCAGCATACTGTTACGACCTGGCACTAGGGTACACAAGGGCTCTCAATCAGGACTCGAATACGGCTCGCTGCCACAACGGAAACACACGATCCCAACCCCTGAGTACTTCCAGCCGAACAAAAAACACCAATACCCTCCGAGTTCAATCTGCTATAACGGGTCTGACATACGGAGCCCTGTATGTTAATTTAAGAGTTAGAATTGGAGTTGAAGGAGCCAAACTACCCAAACGGTGAAGCAGACTAGCGAGCGAACGAGCGAGTGGGCTAACCAGCTCGCCCCATACCAGCAAACTAGCCTTCACACCTGCGTGCGTCATAGGGGACCCTGCAAACTACCTCGATGACCGATGCTATGACGTATGATCGACGCCAGGAGCTGTGAGTGGACCAGGCACCTGCTATGCAACTCGAGGAGCTATGATTGGAGCGCGCACCATCACTCGCCTCCTGATTCGTTCCTACACCATCATTGTTTGGTATATAAGACCCGAGTTGTGGGCATTCAAATCAGTCTCATTTGGAGTTGGGGAAGGTGAACTTGCAGCTGGAGGAAGACGGGGTGAAGTATTTTAATGGGATTGTGACTGTCAGTCAGATTATATATGTGTGTGTTAAGTGTGTTCGGTGTAAACACTTACGTTATGTTGGTTAGTGAGATATGTGATTGGGAATTAACGTGAACGCTACTATTATGTGTTTAACTATTTGATTGCGAATTAACGTTAACGCTACTGTTTATGTACTTAACTATTTGATTGGGAATTAACGTTAACGCTATTATTAATTATTAACTCAACACAGTCAGCCGCGAAGACAACCTAGGCTTCACTGAACCGAAACGAGTATGCAGGTTTATCGCTTAACCACTGCATCAAACAACAACTCGTAACACAGAAAAGCCTTACCCCAGTCTAGCATTACCTAGACTAGCAGAAAACAGGAATAATAATAATAACACACAGGGAAATGCATATACAAGTGCAACAAACATAAATCAATCCTATTCTAAGTTAACCCTTCCAAAATAGGCTATCTAATAGGCAAGTATCTAGTGAGAACTCAAGCGATAATACGTTGGCTGACTAGCTCTGCACCAACGGGACCATGGAAGTTAAACAGGCAGGGAAAAGAGGAGATAAGAATGTAAGGTAGTAGAGAAAGTTCACATCAGTCAGAAGAATGATATAGTTAGCAAGGGAAATGAGAAGTCGCTCTGCCTAATGAGTTCTGATGAAAAAATGGCTAGACTTCCCTTTTTATACCCGGCCCTCTAGTGAGCCCAACGTGAACTACTAAGGACCGCCCACTGACAACCATTACGTAATTTCTCTCTCTCCTCTGGGATAGACAAAGGCTCCCCTAGCACTGAGGGGAGGGGGGAGTGCTAGTGAGTTAGGCCCACCTCCCGCCTGGCGCACCCACTGACCCCCAACTGTGGCTGCCTCTCCTCCCATCATTACAAATAAGTTTTACACACAATACTTATAACTAATGATATAAAATAGAACTCGTTGACTCAGATGAAAACAAATACATATTCATAATATTTATAGTACAACGGCTCACATGAACTAAGTTAGGAAACTCTACATAGACTACAGCCAAAGTTCCTGCCCTGACGATCCTAGCGAGAGTGGGGTATGACTAGGCGTTCTGTACAGCATGCTCACACTGGACATGCGTCACACCTCCCCCAAGATTTTACTTGCTCAACCCTGAGCTAAAATCTGACAAACACAGAACCCCATCAAGCCCCTCACACCCAGCGACCGCATGGCACTAAAACAAAGCTGAGTTTATCACCAAAACACATCTTATTATTAAAAAAAAAATCACATTTTATAACTCCTCCCAACAATAGCAAAAAGACACAATATCATGCTCCCAGAGCGAGCTTACAGCAGCTCAGCCGTTTGATAGTTCGTGGACTACTCAAACTCTATAGGCTATGACAAACTTATACGATTACCTATATCAAAAGAAAGAGTTTTTTTATATGATTTTTATATTTTAATATGTTTTTCCCGGCTGCACTATAAGGGCAGCCTATTTTCCTCCACTCAAACCCACACACCTGTGATAGCCTACGACTGATCATCCACCCTTGATAAACAATCCGCGATCACATTGTCACATCCAGCAATATGACGGATGTCCAGGTTATACTCCTGCAACATCAAAGACCACCTGGTCAGTCTCATATTGCGATTGTGAAATTGATTCAGGAATCTCAAAGGGTGATGATCAGTGTAGATAACCACGACTGGGCCATAGGCTGGAACATACACCTCGAAGTGCCTGAGCGACAGCACAATCGCCAGTAATTCCTTTTCTATTGTAGAATAGTTCTTTTGTGCAGCATTGTACTTCTTAGAAAAGAAACTTACTGGGTGTTCCACACCTTCATTGTCTGTCTGTAGCAAGACGGCACCAGCCCCTACACCACTAGCATCTGTTGCCAGCTGAAAAGGCCTGTTAAAGTCTGGGGCCCTGAGTATCGGGTGAGTACATAGCAAATGTTTCACCAAAGTGAAAGCCTTTTCACACTCAGGTGCCCACAATTTTTTTTTGTCTTTAGATAACAAATCTGTGAGAGGTGCCAACACCGTTGAGTAACCTTTTATGAAGCGTCTGTAGTAGCCTATCATACCCAAGAATCTCATAATCTGCTTCTTGGTTGTTGGGTGTGGAAATTTATTGATAGCCTGTACCTTGTTCTGAGGAGGGCACACCTGTCCCCTTCCCACTACAAACCCAAGGTACTGCACAGTGGCTTTTACGAAGTCACACTTTGCCAAATTTACTACCAGACCTGCTTCACTAAGTTTCCGGAACAAGGTCTCAAGGTGCTCACAATGGCTCTCAAAGTCGTCATCATAAATGATTACATCGTCCAAATATATACGGTGCAATTTGGAATGTCCTTTACAATTTCATTCATCAGGTTCTGAAACGTTGCTGGTGCATTCTTAAGTCCGTAAGGCATAACATTGCACCGGTAGGTACTCCCGTCCACAACAAAACCACATACCTCTTTAGCACGCTCGGACAAAGGTACTTGCCAGTAACCTTTTACTAAATCTACTTTAGACAAAAAACGAGCATTACCAATTTTGTCACCACTATCATCAACCCGAGGAAGAGGATATGGGTTAGTTGGAGTAAAACCGTTTAACCTACGGAAATCAATACAAAAGCGTACCTTGCCATCTGGCTTAGGCTGCAGTGTTACGGGGGAAGTCCACTTAACTGTGCCTTTCTCTATCAACCCTCTACCGAGCATATACTCCAACTCATCCCTCAGAGCTGGTAGTTTTATGGGGGGCACACGGTACGGGATTGACTTAAAGGGTAGATGGTCCCCCACGTCAACATCATGCATAGCCTTAGTAGTGAGGCCTGGGTGTTCAGCAAATACAGTTGGGTATGAACCGAACAACTGACGGATAGCATCAAACTGCGGCTCAGGCAAATGAGCTATAGCCTCGTCAGCCCTTAGGCTCGATTTCCCTGCCCACTGATCCGCTGAAACATGTTGATCCCAGCCATCCTCCTCTGAAGCTTGACTGTCCCCCTCTCCTTCTCCACCACGGCCGCAACAAGCCAACACAGGGACAGTGAGAGGCTCAGAGGGGCGCCTCACATACTCTTTAATAAGGTTCACGTGACATAACTGGTTCTTTTTCCTCCTGTCTGGAGTGGCAACAAGGTAATCTAAGTCTGAAATTTGTTCTACAATTTTATAAGGTCCAGTGTACTTCGCAGAGAGGGGGTTACCAACCAAAGGCAACAAAATTAATACCTCTTGTCCTACAGTGAACTTCTGGAGCCTCACTTTGCGATCATACCTGTCCTTCATCAAAGATTGTGATTCTGTCATATTTCTACCTGCCATCTCCAGACTCTTAAGCATGCGCTCACGGCTTTCAAGCACATACTTTAATAATGGACAAGGCTGCACAGTCCCCTCCCAAATTTCTTTCAGCATGTTAAGGGGGCCCCTGACACGGTGTCCAAAAATCAGCTCGCTTGGACTAAATCCCAGGCTCTCACCAGGTACCTCCCGAGCAGCAAACAGCACATAAGGCAATCCAAGATCCCAATCCATACCGTTGTCAGCACAATAACACCTGAGCATGCTTTTAAGTGTAGCATGCCACCGCTCAAGCACCCCTTGACTCTCAGGGTGATACGTTGACGATACTACTGCTCGTATCCCATGCTGTTGCATTGTTTGCTTGAACATGTTGGAGGTGAAATTAGATCCCAGATCAGACTGAATCTCCTCCGGGTACCCGTACCTTGAGAAGTACCACAACAAGTTACTGACTACCGTCTTAGCCATTCCATTTTTCATAGGGTATGCATCGGGGTATCTAGTGGCAACATCCATTATGGTTAACAAAAATGTATTTCCAGCCTTAGTGGGAGGGAGTGGACCAACCATGTTAACAATAATTTTACTAAAGGGTGGCCCAATCACAGGAATAGGGTGTAACGGAGCCTTTTTTTTTTTTTTTTTTTTTTTTCTATATTCCAACTTACTTCCTCTCGGGCATAGGCTGATAGCCTTAACATTCACCGCTTTACAATGAACAGTGAAGCCCGTGAGGTCTTGTTCCAGTCTAGGGAGTGAGACATGTGAAGCACGTAGAGTACAAAGAGCACCTGCCATCTTGCCTTCACATGAGGCACGGTGCTCACTCATGGCCCGAAACGACCCCATCTCTGAAGCCACCTCGTTCCCGTGCTTCACTGTCTCACCACCTACACTCGGACTCTCACACTTACACACACAACGCCACCTGTTGAGCAGATAACTCACCAGGCATTGCACCCCTATAGCATATTTTGAATATGGGAATATTCATACAGTGCTATTTAATCAGGGAACAATGAGGGTATTTTATTGACGTTTCGGTGGGCTTGTGGTAATGCACTGATACTAGGTACAGCACAAATTCCATCCCAATAATATCTTCCCATTGATACATCGGGATTTGAACCCGGGACCTTTGGATTACCAGGCCAGTGGCAAGACCACTCCACCACACCTCCCCAAGTTAGGAATAACTTGGTTCGGTTTCCCGACACGTTGACAAATATCACATGAGTTTATCCATGACTGCACATGAGACTTAATCCCCGGCCACCAAAACAATTTCCCCAAAGCCGCCACCGTTTTTCTCACCCCTAGATGTCCTGCCAGTGGTGTGTCATGCGCCAACCTCAGTAGGCTATCCCTGCACTCCCGTGGCACCACCAACTGGTCCCCTACTCCGGACCCCTTTTGCCAACTACGTTTAGGGTCTTGAAAACGCCTATAGAGGATGCCTTCTAAATAAAAAAAATCTGCTGGCTGTGCATCGCCGTCCTCGTCGAGCTCTACAGCTCCATTAGCACACGTTTGGAGCTCAGGGTCCTCTAGTTGCAACCGACGTATATCTGAGGGTGCCAAGCGATCTAACTGCTCCCGGAGCAATGCATGACCTTCCCCGATACTGGGCTGCTCCCTCTGTCTCTCTCGATGTACATAACGTTGCTGTCGTGGAGATTCGTCATGCCCAGCCTCGTCACTCTCGATGACAGGCCCAGGGGCTACTCCAGAATTAAGTAATGGTGCTAATACTGAATCACCCAGGAGAGCCGCCGAGTCAAAACTCTTAAAACCAACTCCAGCTTTAGCCTCCTCCTGTTGATCGTTCCTCCGCTGGTCTGAAGACGGAGGACTAGGCTGTGACACTTTAGCTGCCCAAGCTCGGGTGACAACACACGCCATGGGTTGTGTCTGGCATCGCTCGACCCACTCTTGCTCTTCCCTACTCACGTCGGCCGGCCTCTCGGCAACGACTAAGGGTAGAACCTCAGAAGCGGGCATTGCAAAGTCGTTGCCGAGAAGAAGGTCGACGCCCTCCACTGGCAGTTTCTCCACAATCCCGACATCCAATTCACGTGCCACACCATCCACCTCCAACTCCAACCGCACCAGCGGGTATGACCGAGTTGCATTAATACCCTGCACCACTACCACCCGAGCCGCGTTTATAGGGTAGCCAGTCAAGTTTTTCATCAGAGTCTGGGAAGCACCTGTATCACGCCAGACCTCTACTCCATGCTTGCGCCCCGCCCACATCACGCAACCCCGCCCTCTATGGTCGCAAAAAACATCCTGAGCAGGGTTCGAGCCTCCCAGGTGCTTCTGCATTGGCTGTGCCTCAGCCTCTGACGAACTGCCCCGGGCAAACTCAGATGACTTCGGAGACACACCAATGTTGCAGGCCAAAGACACAGCTGCTGTAGGTGGTTTGCTAGGACAGACTCTTGCAAAGTGCCCCTTTTTATGACATTGATAACACTCCAACTCCCCTATGGGCTTCCCTTGGTACTGGGAAGGGCCCGGCCCCTTCTTAAATGGGACGGTGCTAGTCTTGTGGTCAGTCTTGGTATCATGGCTCTTGTACTTGTTTGCATAAGGTATATCACTAACTCGGGGGGGTGGGGCATCACGCCCCTTGTTACCTGCCTCACTACGCTGGGCAGACCCGCACCCACGAATTAGTGATAGCCGGAGGTCAGCCATCTCAGCTGCCTCCTGTAGAATTTTGGGGTTCTTTTCTTTAATAGTTAAAGTCATTTCTGCACCAGTACACTTATAAAACTGCTCGAGCAGAAACAGTTCAGTCAACTGTTCTGCCGTCTCAGCTTTCTCAGAACGTGTCCAGTTTTTAAGTGCATATTTTAAGTCCCGGGCATGTTCAAGAAAGGTCGCCTCCCTAGTCTTTGTAACACCCCGAAACTTCAATCGATATGTTTCCGGTTGCAACTCGTATGCCCGTAGGACAGCTCTCTTCAATTCTGGGTAGTCAATGCAAGACTCTAAAGGCAGTGCATCATAAGCCTTCAGACCCTTACCCGTAAGTCTTGAGGAGACTAGAGCTGCCCACTTCTCTTCAGGCCAATTATGCTCCCTACACTTCTTCTCAAAACGATTAAAAAATTCTGTGACTTCAGTTTCACTAAATACCGGCACCAATTTGACTAATTGGGCCAAGGACTGTTCTCTTACTTGGCCCTCATGGCCCATCCGAGTCCCTGTCGACTCTGCAAGAGTCTTATCTAAATCTAATTTAGCACAATATTTCTCCGAGTCGTACCTAAGCTCAGCCTCATGCCTCCTAACCTCAATCTCATGCCTCCTCGTCTCATCCTCCTGCCTCCTGGTCTCATTCTCCTGCTTCCTAGCCTCAATCTCCTGCTTCCTAGCCTCAATCTTAGCAAGCTCAAGTCTAAATACCATATCTGGAGACAGGCAGGAAGAGGGAGCTGTCACTACTGAAGGAGGAGGGGCAAAAACTGGGGAACCACCATGTGCACCACCCGAGGGCACTCCAATCTGCCAATTCTCATCCCTCTGTGGGAGAGTGCTAACCTCCGGTAACTGAGTAGACGGCACTGTGGGAGTCGAGTGAGAGGGGATCTGGGGAGGAACTCCCCCAAACGCCCTCTCCTCCGAAACCCCATGTCGCCCACGCAACACCCAAGAAATCAGCTCCCCCTTGGACAGCCCTACTGCATTGGAAATGCCCAAAACCTTGGCTATCAGGTGCAAGCCACAAACATCCACCCCAGTCAGCCTCTCCTCCGTCACGTGGTACCGCTTACTCACAAAAACTCTAGCATCCTCCTCACTGGTTACTAACGGCACACCTTCAAATGGCATCTCTCGCTCATCGTCAGTGCTAATGCACGACATACTGAAGTCCACAAAAAAAAGACAAAAGTGTTAAACTTCCTATGCAAGCACTAATTACTAAATTAACTGGAGTCTCTTAAATGCTTTACTAATTGCCATACAAACAAAAATATTCTTCAATATGCACGCTAAAATACAAACAAACAAATGTTGTACAACTCTGCAAAAATGTATACTGTTCACAAAATCCTAAGCAAGGTCGCCATTTGTTACGACCTGGCACTCGGGTACACAAGGGCTCTCAATCAGGACTCGAATACGGCTCGCTGCCACAACGGAAACACACGATCCCAACCCCTGAGTACTGCCAGCCGAACAAAAAACACCAATACCCTCCAGAGTTCAATCTGCTATAACGGGGTATACAAGAACTCGGTACTAGTGTTCAACAACAGACTAATAAGAGACAGGAATTATCTAGTCTGGTCAACAATCAAACAATGAAGTAAGAAACAACAACACCAAAGAATAGTGTTGGCCGAAGCCGAAGTAATCCACCCTTGACTAAGAACTTAAGAAGTCCTCCACCCTCTACTTCGGATCGGCACTATTACGTTACGTTAATTAATAGTCCTTAAGCATCGAGCAAGGAATCTTCTGAAAAAGTTAGATGCTTCTCGGATGCTCGTAAGAAGTATGTATCGGATTTTGAACAGTAATTCAATAAGCAAAAAACACTGGCAATTAAATACTATTAAAGGTTTAAATTGGCATAAGAATAATTAAAAGAATATGCAATAGTAAATGGCAAACATTAAAAAGAAGTACTCCGCAAATGCAACGGCAATAGCCTACTCGGATTGTGCTCGTGGGCCACTAATCACTAAAGTAGCCAAGCTTGCAACACATGAAATCAATAGTGCATAAACAATATCATACATAAGGAAAGCTTCAATACTATTCTGTATCTACTAATCGACTAAAGTCTAGCTGGGGTACTGTGGGCAAAAGGTAGCAGTGACTGAGCAAAAACGGCTCGTAGCCTAGCGAAGTCCTCACAACTGTTTAAAGTATTACGTTAAAACTAACAAGTGCACTTTGAGAAATCCAGATCCCTTGTATCTGGTTTTCTCCCGGCTCCTTGACAAAGTAAAAACAAACTGTTAATAAAATACAGGGTGGTTAGGCTCTTGCCCTCACGCACTGTAAATTATTAACTCAACACAGTCAGCCGCGAAGACAACCTAGGCTTCACTGAACCGAAACGAGTATGCAGGTTTATCGCTTAACCACTGCATCAAACAACAACTCGTAACACAGAAAAGCCTTACCCCAGTCTAGCATTACCTAGACTAGCAGAAAACAGGAATAATAATAATAACACACAGGGAAATGCATATACAAGTGCAACAAACATAAATCAATCCTATTCTAAGTTAACCCTTCCAAAATAGGCTATCTAATAGGCAAGTATCTAGTGAGAACTCAAGCGATAATACGTTGGCTGACTAGCTCTGCACCAACGGGACCATGGAAGTTAAACAGGCAGGGAAAAGAGGAGATAAGAATGTAAGGTAGTAGAGAAAGTTCACATCAGTCAGAAGAATATATATAGTTAGCAAGGGAAATGAGAAGTCGCTCTGCCTAATGAGTTCTGATGAAAAAATGGCTAGACTTCCCTTTTTATACCCGGCCCTCTAGTGAGCCCAACGTGAACTACTAAGGACCGCCCACTGACAACCATTACGTAATTTCTCTCTCTCCTCTGGGATAGACAAAGGGTCCCCTAGCACAGAGGGGAGGGGGGGATGGGAGAGTGCTAGTGAGTTAAGCCCACCTCCCGCCTGGCGCACCCACTGACCCCCAACTGTGGCTGCCTCTCCTCCCATCATTACAAATAAGTTTTACACACAATACTTATAACTAATGATATAAAATAGAACTCGTTGACTCATATGAAAACAAAATACATATTCATAATACTTATAGTACAACGGCTCACATGAACTAAGTTAGGAAACTCTACATAGACTACAGCCAAAGTTCCTGCCCTGACGATCCTAGCGAGAGTGGGGCATGACTAAGCGTTCTGTACAGCATGCTCACACTGGACAAGCGTCACAATACATATATATATATATATATATATATATATACCGGTAAATATATAAATATACATATATATATATATATATATACTGTATATATATATATATATATATATATATATATATATATATATATATATATATATACCGGTATATATATATATATATACAGGGTGTTCCAGTAATGCTTTTCATAAATTATATGGTGGACTCATCAGACAAAAATAAGAATACATTACTCTATGAACATGAGGTTGAGTATTTATAATAACAGAGTTATTACAGGATTTAAGTTAAAGATAGATACAATGCCATTCAGTCCAAGGGGTAATGTTGCCATTTTAGTGGATTATATCCATTTGGCCTTCGCTATCTCTTGCTAGCCTCAAGATAGTGAGCAGTAGCGATCTGACTTTTCGGTAAAAAAATATGTCCGGCTTCGCCGGATTTGATTTTTCTACCGGCGAAGCCGGACATATTTTTCTACCGAAAAGTCAGATCGCTACTGCTCACTATCTTGAGGCTAGCAAGCGATAGCGAAGGCCAAATGGATATAATCCACTAAAATGGCAACATTACCCCTTGGACTGAATGACATTGTATCTATCGTTAACTTAAATCCTGTAATAACTCCGTTATTATAAATACTCAACCTCATGTTCATAGAGTAATGTATTCTTATTTTTGTCTGATGAGTCCACCATATAATTTATGAAAAGCATTACTGGAACCCCCTGTATATATAGATAAATATATATCATATACAAACAGATATTCGAGAGAGAGAGAGACAGAGAGAGAGAGAGAGAGAGAGAGATAGTGGAAGTGTGTATTGGTAGGAAAAAGGGAAATGGAGGATGGCAAAAAGGACCTTAAGGAGGAAAGAGGGGGTTTTGGGTAGAATAAAGTGGTTGTGAGGGAAGGGAGCTGGTTGTGAGGGAAAGGAGGGGGTTGTGAGGGAAGGGAGGTGGTTGTGAAGGGAAGGACGGGGTTATGAGGGTTATGTGTATAGAAGGAAGGGGTTGTATGGGGAAGGAGGGGGTTATGAGGGGAAGGAGGGGGTTGTTTTGCAGGGAAGGAAGGGGTTGTGTGGGAAGGAGGGGGTTGTGAGGGCAAGGAGGGGGTTGCAGGAATGAAGATGAAGGTTGAGAGAAGTTGCAGGGGGGCTACAAAGTGATATCACCACCAATTCAATCACGGCCGAAAGTTTGTGATACCCAGTGGCTTTTGTTTGGGAAGTGGTGTATGTGATGAGGGTGTTTTGGTGTGGTGGTGATAGTGGTGGTGGTGTATGTGATGATGATGCTTTGGTGGTGATATCGTGAATGTGTGTGGTGGTGTGTGTGGTGGTGTATGTGATGGTGTTTTGGTGGTGATATAGTGGTGGTGTGGTGATGTATGTGATTATGGTGGTGGTGTTGTGGTGTATGTGATGATGGTGTTTTGGTGGTGATAGTGGTGCTGATATGATGGGGAAGTGTTGTTTGTGATGATGGTGTGGTGGTGTATGTGATGATGGTGTAGTGGTGTATGTGATGCTGGTGTTTTGGTGGTGATAGTGGTGCTGACGTGTAGGGTGGTGTGGTGGTGTATGTGATGACGGTGTTTTTGTGGTGGTAATATCGTGAAGGTGTGGTGTTCTATGTGATGATGGTATGGTGGTGGTATTATTATGGTGTGGTGATATCGTGATAGTAATTGTATGATGATGATAGTGGTGGGCTTTTGTTAGTACTATTATGCCCTGATTTTATGCAGGACTAGCAGGGGTACCCGGTGTTGCCCGGGTAATCACCATAATCACCATCACTACTACCACCACTACTACTACCATAATCACCATCATCAATCACTACTACCACAATCATCACAATACTACTACTACCATAATCACCGGCCTCGACCTCCCTGTGCCTCATTAAAGGGCGACCTCGATTTCGGCCGCTAAATGACCTCCGATTTTGGATCGGACCTCATCCATACCACAATTTTGGGGGGCTGCGAACAACTTTCGTTTCATACACCTTTTCGATCGGAGGCCTCCTTCTGCCCCAAACGGCTTTTTTTTTTTTTTTTTTTTTTTTTTTTTTTTTTTTTTAATTTCGGCCTCGAAACGACCTCCGATCGTGGCCTCGCCCCCTCTATGACCTGACCCAGGCCAATTGACAACCACATGCAAAGTTTCAGATCCCCAGGTCCAAAACTATTAACGCCTATTAACCCGGGAACTGCAGGGAGACTCTTAAGAGTTCCCCCGGCGGACTGCGGGGAGACTCTTAAGAGTCAGAGAAAAAAAAAATCAACTTTTGACATCGATTTTTTTTTTTTTTTTTTTTTTTTTTTGGCCCCTGGGCCATGCACAATCTCAGTCCTCTACCTCCCCTCCTTCCCCACTTTCCTCCTCTCCTTCAGTTATCACCTATTTTCCCTGTTATTCCCTTATTCTGAGGTATATTTTCGTGCTAACATTAGAAATCCGGTTACAGGGTGTGGTCAACAGCTTGCCTCACCCATACATTATACAACTCGCGGGCTATATCTCCGATTTTGACCATCCAAACGCTGTTTTCACTCGTTTTATTGTTGTTTCAGGTTAATACCTTTATAATCAACCCTTAATAGGCGCATATGGATAAGTATTAATGCTATTAATGGTACAATGAATATTTTAGTGACGGAAACACCTCAAATACGTCAGCACAGGGGGACGTTTCCAATTACCCCCATGCGCACTTGTTAGGTTAAGAACAGACACACACACAGTCAATCAAAAATATTATATAGATTAACAATTGATCTAGGTGAGTTATACTCCACTGGGACTTCTAAGTTCATATAAATACATATATAATAAAAGACAACAGAGGATAAATATATCGCAAACAATGGTTTTCAGGAATACAGCTTTATTTCTCATTTACTATAATTATGCAAGAAATAATCTGAAAGTATGTAATGGATCGCTACCAGTGAATAGCACTTAAACTTATGGCTACCTTCGATCACAGGCGCAGATCTAGATGGGTAACAGGTACCGGTATTATGCTCAACTTCACTATAGTTGAGAAAGCTTAAACTGCAAGCTTATTTTGAGAGGAGTTGTTCTAAGCAGTGTTTGTAGTTACTATCACTTTCTCCCGAGTGTGTCAGTGAGGAGTCAAGTTCAAGGTCAACTGTCTTAAGTAGGTATGCAGGTGTCCTTCACAGAAAACGACAGAGACGATGACGGACTCTGCAATATTTTCCTAAAATCTTCAAAATTTTGGCCGAGTTGCTGACCTCTCAAAAACGGGTAAATAAATGAAATAAATTCTGAATCGAATCACTGTTTGATGGTGTAGAAATCTTCAGGATCACTCACGCTGTAGCTACACATAATCCGTGGCTTTGTAGTACGATTATTAATGCTGTGAAAGATTTATGACTGTTTAGGGCACTTTAGGAAAGACTCTGTTTATTTCTCGCTCACTTGGCAAATTACACTTTTGGTCACTTTTATCTCCTTCTCTCGATGTCTCGTCTTGGGAACTTCTCGGGCTGTCTAGCTTGGCCGGCTGTGTGAAGTAGTTACAGATGGGTTGATTGGGCTTGAGATCTTAAGTATGGCTCCGTAACATATAGTAACTGTCTGGCGATTACAGTTGGGCACCATAAAGGACTAACGTGAGTATTTCAGAGGTTGGGAGAAACTACTCGACTGTCCTGATCAGTATATCAACCGTTGATGAAGTCCTGTTAAGGTACTCTCGGGCTAGGATCTTAAATATCGTACTTTATTGGACGATATCGGACTAATGCAGTAAGTTTGGTCAAAGTGTCCTTACTGACTATCCTGATCTTTATGAGAGGTTCGGAGGACCCGGGGCGGTGTTTAAACCTTTAAGTTACACAGTCTAATGGCATGCCACACACTCAGTGCACCAAGGACTTGTATCTGCAGAGTGCCCCTAAGGGTATCTCACAAAGCCCCGTCTCTAACACAGCGGTCTCAGAGGCTTGAGATCACCTGTGCAGAGTGGCAGTGTTCACTTTCAATAGTAAATAATAGAGAGGTCGGTATGCCAGAGTCTCTCAACTCTTCACTAAAGAAAATTTAACCTCGCAACGGAGCCAAAGTTACACTGGCATGCCGAGCGATAACAAAGTTCCTATACTGTACAAGGACATGTTCGTACAAGTGTCCACTTTTACTCAGTAAAAACAGAGAGGTCGGTATGCCGGAGTCTCTCCACTTTTACTAAGAAAAATGAGGCCTGACAATAGAGACAGTGTTACGCTGGCATGCCGAGCGATAACAAAGTTCCTCTATCAGGACACTTGTTCCTTCCCACTCTAGAGAATATTGAGGACGGTATGCCGTCCACCTCAACTTCTTTTAGAGATGGTGCTGGTGTGTGCTTTCCTTTTCAAAATTGAAAAGAAGGAGCGGTATGCCGTTGTCCTTCTTCTCAACTTAAGAATTAAAAAGAAGGAGCGGTATGCCGTGGTCCTTCTTCCTAATTCAGAATTAAAAAGAAGGAGCGGTATGCCGTTGTCCTTCTTCTCAACTTAAGAATTAAAAAGAACGAGCGGTATGCCGTGGTCCTTCTTCCTAATTCAGAATTAAAAAGAAGGAGCGGTATGCCGTTGTCCTTCTTCCTAACTCTTAGGAAAGTTTTTCCTATCACAGTAACTATGTATCTCACTGGTATGCCGAGTGAGAACAGAGTTCCTGGGACAGGCCACAGTTTCGGTAACTTGTAGACTAGACTATAAGGAAAGTTTCCGGCAGGCCGTACGCTTTTCTACTAGACGAGCTAGACACCGCCTATCAAGGGTCTCTATGTTAGCCGGGCATGCCTCGTCTAACAAAGATCCCTAAGATTTTTGTTTTTGTTTACTCACAGACAGTATATTGAACTTTCGGTATGCCGTTCGTCCAACTGAATGGAGGGTAATCCTAAGATTTCAGAAGGTGGTATGCCAGTACTTTTGAAGCCTTAAAATTGCTTACCTTTCCCCCAGAAATCCTGAACTGGTATTGGGGATTACTGAGTGTACTCCTCCTTCACCTCTAGGATGGCAAGGGCATGAGGAGGTATCCTTAATGAGGTCCTTGAACCCTTCTTATTCTGTTGGTCAAGGTCTCCTTCAATATAATGACTTTACTCAGTGATGGGGTGATTATTAAACTCAATTACAGCTCCCAGAGCAAGGTACTTTATCAAAGGTTAATTACAATATCATAGCTTATCTATATAAACTCAATAGAACTCTGGAAAACAATAATAGTGTGTAAAGTAAACAAAATATGAAATCTGTACTTTCAGGGAGGACTTTGGGTGTCGTGTGCACCGAAGGATAATAATCATAATAATCATAATAATAATAATAATAATAATATTTATGCAGTTAGCATTTTACAATGTTGGTACCACATAATATGTTACATAAATGACTTGTACCAGCCTTGCATAATTCCAACTAAGGATAGCCCAATAAGGCCGTTAGGTGTATACTTTAGGGAAAGTATTTCTAGGGGGTTATTTTAAGATACCTTACATCCTATAGTACATATCAGTAATCCGTAATCAGTAATCATTTCAGTCTGTTTTGCCTATCTGTTATGTCGTATTTAGTAGTAGACATAAGCTTAGTGCTCCCTTCTCGCAGCTGTCCGGTGCAGGTGTTCCTTCAGGCTACGTCTGAAGGAATAAAGTGTTCTCTTTTCACGGACTGACAGGGGTAGGTCATTCCAGTCTTTGATGGCAGTGAAGAAGAATGTTTGCTTACCCTGTCCTTGGATTCTCAGGTCCGTAAAATTAAACATCATGTTTCTTGTATTATGTCCACTCCTCTCATTAGCTTTAACAAAATTACTCTTTAGATACTCTGGAGCTTTGTCATAGAATATCTTGAAGGCATTAGCGAGCCTGATTTGTTTGGCCCTGTCAGAGACATTGAGCATACCTATTGACTGAAGTTGTTCCTGGCCAACATGTGATCTGGGTCCTAGGTTCAGCATGGACCTAACCATTTTATTTTGAGTGACCTGAAGTTTGTGCTGTGCTGATTTAGATGATGCAGAGTACCAGGATGACACAGAATAGTCAAAATGACATTGAACAAGCGCTTGGCAAAGGGTCTTTTTGGTCGCCGCTGGCAAGCATCCCACCTGTCTATACAGGTATTTTATCCATGCTCTACACTTACTTAGGATAGATTCCAAAATTGTTATAGCTGACAAAGTCGAGTCCAGTTTTAGTCCGAGATGTTTAACTTGTGACACTGTTGTTATAGGAATATCATTACAGTTGACCGAGAAGCCCACAATGTCTTTCAGTTTGCGTTTTGTTCCGCATGAGACAGCATTTATCCTTCTTATTCTATCCCGACGTGGTGGCTTGGGAATCTCACTACGGATCTTTGTTAGTAGTAATTATGTGGATAATAATTTATAAATCTCCCTTGGCAATTCGTTGGTTAAAGAGTGTGTACGTATACAATCCTCCTAACTCATGTTGGTAGGCCTGGGTGTACACACGGGGCATTTAAATGTATGAGGCGCCCTCTCTCGGGCGCGTGCGCGGGAGACCCCCAGCATCGTTTGGACGTGGAGACAATTTGGTACAGGATATTTCTGGTTTAGAAGGAAGTATGTGTGAGTTGTATAACTAGCAGAACTAGTTGAAGAATGTAAAAAAAAGGCATGTGTACAGTATATATGAGTAGAGAAACAATGTCCCATGGTCTATTGAGGTATATGCTTATATCTTATTGCATAAAATAGGATTTCAAACATCATTATATTGGTTTCATCTGGTAAATGATTTCTTCGGTGGTGAAGATAAGTTTCTTATTTAATATCTACTTCTCTATTCTCCCCTAGTTATATTGTAATGCGGGGAGAAAAGGAAAACACAGGAATATATGGATAAATGATTTCTTCTATGGTGAAGACAAGTTTTTATTTAATTGGCATGTATATATAATAGAACACAGGTGTTGTCTTGACAGGTACATCATAATAAGTAGAGAAAAAGGAACAAATGTAGACAAGAGAACAGTGACAGGTAGGTTAGAAATATTGGCTGAACAGTATTCTCCTCTTCGTGGTGGTATTGGAAGGGATTGTCTTGCCTGGCGTGATGGGGCGTTGCCTGTCCGGCGAGACCTTTCGCTCCTTGTCCGGCGTGACCCTGGATAACCCCGCGACACGTCTACTTGCTGTTATTGTTTTCGCCCTCTTCTGGTTCTCTGGTGACCTCTCTTGGTTCTCTTGTTCTTCTTTCTCCTGGGGATCTTTCTCTCTTGTTGTCTTTTCTTTCCATTTTCAAGGTATTTTACTTCCCTCTTCCTCGTGAAAGGCCCATCCTCGGGCCTGAGGTACGAATGTTAATAAGTTGTCCTTGGAGTTTATTAAGAAGAGTTGGTGGAGGTACCATTGTAGCGATCGGTCGTCTGGAGTTCTGGTGGGGTTTATCAGGACAGCAATGTGGGCCTTGGTGTCGGGCTCCAACGATGCCATAAGGGCTTCATCCGGATACCGTATCCGCGTAAAATGGATGGCGTCGTTTGACCATTTCACTCTCTTGATGAACGGAGTGGTTGACATGGTGACGGCTGCAGTAGACAGGAACGTAGCAGGGGGTGTGTGGGTGGTGGTGGTGGCTGGGTGAGTGACATTTCTAGCTCTGCTAGCCGGAAGGTCGTGACCTTTTGTGGACGTAAAGGTAGCAGGTAGGATGGTTGAGTGACATGGGGGCAAAATTTTCGTGTCGGAACTGGAATTTGTGTTTGTTAGATGATCTGATTTGTTGATTTTGGTTTGTTCTTGAGGGATGATTGATTAAATTTGTGTTTGATGATACGGCAGTGTGTCAGGAGTACGTATTGCAGATAATGTATGAGTGAATCGGTCAGGTGGTTTACTTAGTCGACCTGATTTAGTGCGGGTGGTACCGCGTAATTGTGCTTCAGTGCTGGTGGTAGATGATGGTGATGGGGATGTAGGTTTGGGGTTGGGAGTGGAAGGGGAAGAGATAAGGACTTTTTAGTAGAAGTAGGAGAGTGTGTTGGTGACTGGGACAGAGGTGTTTTTTTGTATTTTAGAAGGGAAAGGGGATAAAGTAGGAGGAGCTAGACGAGTTGGGGTTGGTTTTGTAAGAGGTACAGAAAATGAGGTTGAGGGGTGAGATGGGAAATAAGGAGTAAGGGTAGGAGGGGAAGGTAAGTTACGCAGGGTGGTAGGAGAAGATATTTTTTTTAGAAAGGTGAGATTGAGGTGTTGGTGGGTGCAGTCTAGGTGGGGATATTAGCTGTGGGAGGGGAGGTGATTTATTTTGGGGGGGATATATAAGGTTTGGCAGGAGAGGAGGATATTTTACTTGTAGGTGGGATTACTCTGGCCTTAAGGTTTATAGGCTGTGGAAGGTGATTTCTAGGGGAGGAAGATGGTGAGCGTGAAGTGGAGCGTGGAGGGGCAGAGGAGGAGGTTGATTTAGGGGGGTAGGTGAGTGGTGACGTCATTGGGCGGCGTTTCTTTTTAGGAGGGGATGAGCTTGGAGAGGAATTTGGAGAATGGTGAGGGCGAGGTGAGGGAGATTTATTTGCGGTTTGATGAAGGATTTTGTGACCTGGAAGATGTTGGAATTACGTTTCTTCATGTATTTTTTCGGTCCAGTTTTGGGCAGATCGGAGGGTTATTCCTAAATTATCACTGATTTGGCATTTTGTTCTGCCTTCACATAACAGTGCAGCTATAGCCATTATTTGGGGTACTGAAAGTTGTTTGTTCTTGGGCTTAGTGGGCACAAAAGAGAAGCGTCACTGGTTAAACAATGGCGAAAACTCAGCCCTATCACTCGCGTACATCCAACTCTCACATCAGCCCCAGGCACACTGAAGGGCCCCTGCTGCGTTGTCCCACGGTGCTGGGTTGGCTAAGTTGCCAGATGTAAAAAGATGCCAGATAGCGCCAGATTTATGGGGGTAAAATAGCAATTTCTAACTCCCCCTGTTGATATTGGTGCATGCCCTCGCGCACTTATATCAACCACGAGTACTATAAGTATGTAAGTAACTATATATATATATAAATATGTATTGTTTTAGTATTATTACTGTCTTACTTTAGGGAGAGATGTGAATGGCTAGTTATATATATATATGGGTAGATATATCAGTAGATAGATAGATAAATAGATTTCCTCCCTGGACCTCCATCAAGTTTAATCATTTATCCTCAAGATCCCCCTTTGAGATAAATTTGTATATTTTTCGGTAGAAAAATGTTTTGGCCGAAGGCCGGTTCCTCCGAAATAACAGGCTCGCTGTCGCTCGCCAGGAAAGAATCGACACCTAAGGTTTTGATATTGATAGAGAAATGGGACGAAAGGTTTTAAAATCGACCTCTTAAATGAGAACGTCTTAAAATTCAAAAACTAATAGGGCTAAGCATGTGGGAGAAGGAGGTCCAGAAAATACAACACTCCCCCCCCCCCCCCCCCTTAAACTAACTGGTATACGTCAAACAGCTAGTATCATTAAAATACCTTATGGCAAAATACGGGATTACTCTATAACTTTATTATTATAAATGTAAATAAATATGCATATAATAAAAATATATCACTGACTGAGCTCGGCATTAAAAGACGCCTTTACTGAGTGTAGCTAAGTACAGTATTTTAGTTTTATGTTTTCTTCAGAATTCTATAAAATGCTTCATTGTAAATCGTCTAAACAAAGCCACAATCTACTTTAAAAGCCTCCATCCTACTGAGAGGCCTATGGTAAGACAGGACATAGGTGACCTTCCTGTCCTCTAAAGGGGATAGGGTGTTATTATACTGCAAGAATGTGGGTTCTATGTAAGGGAAGTTTTAATAATCATACGCATATACAGTAGTTTATTCATACATATTTATTTTAGGCTAATTGGGTAAGGTAGTGGAGACGGAGGCTTCCGATAAGAATACTGGACCGGTTTATGATTGAAAACCGTTGTCCGAGCAAGTGCACCTAGTCTCTGTAAAAAGTACTGAATTCTGCTGTCGAGTTAGGATCGGCAGGTAGTGACACTAGGCAGTAATTTTAAATGCAAGTAATTACAACAACAAATAATTACACTGAGGGGAACACTAAAGTTCAGACATCGAGGATATGGTTATTCACGAGGAGATGCACAGGACGACTCTAGAAGACAATGTAAAGTCTAACTAATGAGTGACTGTGGATAAGTTAGGGTTCGAGGTTTAGGATTGAGGGGTATAGGATAAAGGTTGATGAGGGGGGAGCGAATCTTAAGACCCAGAGATGGATAAGGACAAGGATGGATGATAAGCGTATAAGGTTATTACAAAATGATATAATTAGGTTTCAAGAATGAGGAGAATTAACTTGAATTTAACAGTGTGAGTGTATGTGGGTAGGCACTGGTCACTTAGCAAGGTCCGTGAGTCACCTACTTAGACTTGTACAGATATTTTTACGTGAGAATTTACATTAAGACAGGGTGTGTATTGTAGACAATATTGACATTCACTGATGATGGAAGGGTGATGGACTTGAGTAACAGGACGGGTCTAGTCTCTTATAGCCGGTTCGATCTTGTACCCGGTTAAGATGAGATCAAGTAGGATCCTCTTTCCTGAGTAAATGCTTCCTTGTTACCCACGCCGGTCAAAGGTGAACACGAAGGAGATCCGTCAAAGGATTCCCCTGGCTAGGCAACAAGTTATAATAATGGTGTCTATCCTAACTAGAGTCGTCATACTTACTTGGTGAACTTAAAGCTACGGTAGGTAGTGGAAAGGTTGGAGTCGAGAAGGGTTCACCTAGACCTCATCCTGGTTGACCTTAGGCCCGTCTTCCCCGGTCCTAGCCGGTGAGGGGGGAAGGCGGGATAGTTTGGCCTTGGACCCTTGAAAGTCCAGTACCCAGGAGGTGATCCTGTGGTGACTATTTTGTTTGGCGTGTCAGCCAATGAGAGCGCCGGCCCAGACAGTGACGTCACGGCGGCCTGAGCCAATGATTTGATTTGTTGTGATGGTGTTTGCCCCGGGGTTCCTTTCCTCATCCGGGGGTCTCCCTCCTTGCTTTGTCCTGCGCGTTTTGTAGGGGTCACTGGCCTATTTTCTTGGCCGACCCTAGGAGACACACCTTACGTACTTCCTTGCTGGGTGTCTTCCTGGCGTCCTTCGGTATGATTCCTTTCTCCTTGGGCGTCAACGGAATCTGGGGCACTTGGTGCACTCCTTTAGGTGCAGTGGTACCGCGGGGCATTTCTGTGGTGTCCCTGGAGGTTGGAGGTAGTTGGGGGTCGCTCTCTGAGGTGGGTGGCGCCTCCCGGCGGTTGAAATGCGTAGGCGGCTCCTGTTGGGCCACAGGCACTGGTATCACAGGTTTATTTGGAGGACTATTTTTTCTGTATAAATATGTTTTTTATTTTCCTCGCCAGACTTCCATCAAGCTTAAAATAACACATCCAAAACCCCTCCGAGAAAGAATTGTAAATTTTTTCGGTAGAAAAATGTCGTGGCCAAATGCTGATATCTTCTAAAAATACAAGCTCGCTATAGCTAGCCAGGAAAAAATCGACATCTAAATGGCACGAAAGGCCATAATATTGACGAAGAAATGGGGTGAAAGTTCTTATCGCCAAACTAATGAGCCAAACGTCTTAACATTTGAAAACTGATGGGTCTAAACATGAGGGAGAAGGGGTGCTAAAACAACCAACCATCTCCCCTCAATAAACCCCCTTCTAACAATCTGCCTCACTGAATGGGCTTGAATGGAAATGTTTGTCCATAGGGTAGTAATATTCTCTTTATGCTCGACCCTTGCAAGATCCGATGACGTATTTCTTTTCTACTTTTTGACTATTAGATGATATTATTATGTTCCCTCCACCAACCGACTTTACTCCTAAACTCAATTAATGAAATCAACACATACATGTGGCAGTCCAGGGATTCGAACTTAGGATGCTCACACCGAAATTCAGTGCATTTATCAATTGCGCTACGAAGACAGATAAAGAATGGTGGACAAGCCTATGATTTATTATGCAGTTTCGAATCCTGCATATCAATCTAAGCATGTACACACTTTCTAACTGCGCTATCATAGGCTATGGATAGATGAATGGAAGGAGTAATTAATGGGGCCTTAACCCTAAGGAAGGCCTCTATAAACTACCCCTGAACCTGAATGAATTAGTATGTTCCCTCCACCAACCGACTTTACTCCTAAACTCAATTAATGAAATCAACAAATACATGTGGCAGTCCAGGGATTCGAACCTATGATGCTCACACCGAAATTCAGTGCATTTATCCATTGCGCTACGAAGACAGTTAAAGAATGGTGGACAAGCCTACGATTTATTATGCAGTTTCGAATCTGCCAATCTAGCATGTTACGAGCATTCTCATAGCCTAAATAAGAAGAATGGAAAGAGTAATCCCTTATGGGCATAAACAGGCTCTCTATAAACCATAACGACCTTGAATGATGATAGTTTTCTTCCCTCCAACGCCAAGATTTACTCCTGTACTTAATTAATGAAATTAACAAATACATGTCAGTAGGTTCGCCGGGATTCGAGCAGTCACTAGGATGTTCACACCACTTCAGTGCATTGCACTCATTATGCACGCCACATAGTCCAGTTAACCCACTGAGTCCCAGCTAGTTATTAATAAATGTACCACCAGGGACCAGCCGGTTTTGAAAAAAGTTTGTTTTTTCCAGAAACAATAGCGAATGGGTTAGGAATGAAGGAAAAACCACAAAAAAACGGGACAAAAAGGTAAAAAATTGTGGCTACGGAGCCTCCGAAAACGGATTTTACAAGAGTAAAAAATTGAAGGCAATAACACCCAAAATTCCGGTTTTTGCGCGCTCACGCGCACACGGTTGGACTTTGAGAGTTTTCAACCATCGGCATGGTTGCGTGGGATACTTACACAGTTCTCATACAAATCTGAGCCCTCTTGGTGCCATAGGACCGAAGTAATTGGGACCGGAGTAACACTGGCGCAACTGTTGCGTCGCTGGGGTTTAGCGTTACATTCATTGCTGACGCAAACGCTGCGTCGCTGGGGCTCAGTGGGTTAAAGAATGGTGGACAAGCCTACGATTTATTATGCAGTTTCGAATCCTGCATATACACACTTTCTAACTGCGATATCATAGGCTATTGATAGATGAATGGAAGGAGTAATTAATTGGGCCTTAACCCTAAGGAAGGCCTCTCTATAAACTACCCCTGAACCTTAATGAATTATTATGTTCCCTCCACCAGATTCAGATTAGGATTGGTATGTAGAAGACAGAGGGATAATTGAGATAGACTTTACCCTTATAATTCCCACAATCATTCCTAAACTATATAATATAATTATTGATAGCCAGAATAAACTGTCAAAATGTGTCATAATCTTCAAAGGGTTAAGACTTAGTCGAAAAGTAAAGAGAGGAGAATGTGAAGAATAATCTCTCTCTCTCTCTCTCCAACCAATTTCCATCACCTCGCGACTCTTTCTCCCCCCCCCCCCCCTTCCCACCACCCGCTCGCTATATCCCTTGCTCCCAGGTGGCAAATCAACACAATTATATTAATTAACTCAAATAAATTAAGATACGACAATAGATATGTAACTTGATTACAACATCACGAGAGCTAGATATATATATATATATATATATATATATATATATATATATAGAGAGAGAGAGAGAGAGAGAGAGATAGAGAGAGAGAGAAGGGGGAGGTATACTGTATATGAGAAGCATTATACTTCCTGGCAGCTGATAAAATAATACATATTAATGCTATGTAATTATATGTACTGTATACTGTATGGGTTGGTGACTGAAAAAGGGGATATAACAATTTGGTATGAACTAGAGTATGAATAAATACAACTGAATTGAATATATTAAAAACATATAATGTATATTTCTCTGATATCGATCTTTAGCAAGTATTATATTTAGCTATTAAAATTTGTATATCACATAGGTTCAATTCAATCTCAAATTACAATGAAAATACAATTGCCTACAAATCCATATAAACAAAACCTAATCTATCTGTCTGCCTCTCTCTCTCTCTCTCTCTCTCTCTCTCTCTCTCTCTCTGCGGTTTACGGAATTATCTTTTTCTGTTTGACTAGGCTATCCCCGGGTGGCCTTTTGCTACACATTTCATATTTTTTTTCTTTGACTAGGTTAGTACCCCTGGTAGCCTATTTTTGTGTTATTTACTTCCAGAACCTTTGTTTTTGACTGGGTTATCACCTCTGTAGCCCATTTCCAAGCACTCCAAAATATTTATTTTGCCTTGACCGTCACTGCGAAGACCACACCAAATTGCCCAATCTACGCGACTGCGGGTAGTGCAACGGATGCTTCGGTACGACAATCCTCGAGAACGAGAGCGTGACGAACTGCAGGTTCTGTGTTTAGTGGACAGAACAAGAGGAGAAGCTAGGAAAGGTTCTCCAATTAGTTGATGAGTTAACTCGCAGAGTTAATACCCTTAAAGAGTTCCTGAGCGCAAACGTCGGAAATGAAGGCTCCCTGCCAGCAACAACACACAGGGATTCAAAATCGCCAAGGTTGGATGTAACGCCACCTCAGACCTCAACCAACACCCAGACCTCTGACAATACCCCAACCCATGTTCATAATGAAGATAATTTTCAGCTCGCAAGAAATAGTGTACGCCCAGGTACTGCTATCAAGAAGGTCATCCCTATAACAATATGTCAAAACAGTTTCCAAATTCTTGCTACCGATGAAGAAGAAGAAACGGAGGAAGTCCGGCTTGTTGGCGAATCCATGGTACGTGGCCAGCTCAGGGAGTTCTGCACCTGGTCACCCAGGATCTGAAAGCGATTCTGTATCCCGAGTGGCAGCGTGGTCGACATCGCTGTTGCTGTGGATGAGGTGACCAGGTTGACCCCCCACAAACACAATGACGTCCAGCGCATACGATCAGAGGAACTCTTGAACAAATACAAGCAGCTGATCAAAGACGTACAAGGAAAAATCTAGAAAGATTGTTAACTCAGGCATCATTTCCCGGATTAACGCAAAGAATCTCTTCTGGACCACAGCCACAAATATTAATTGTCAACTCGCGAACATCTACAGAGAGGAGAACATCGGCTTCATCAATACTTGGGATCATTTCTATCACGATCAACATTTGTTCTCAAGAGACAGTGTCCGACTAAACCTGGTAGGAGCTGCCCGGTTTGGCCATCATCTGAATGATGCCGTAAAGAACCTTCGTTAAAAAAACGGGGACAACAGTACAAAGGAGTAAAAAGGAAATCAAGCAACAACAGGTCTAGTGACCCCTCTAGGCTGCTTGTCCTCCAAAACACTGAGGATCAAGTGTCCAAACAGTGGTTAAGAGTGGGTAAGGGAAAATTGGAAAGGGAACTACTGCCCTGGAACTAATGTCCGTGGCAGGATTAGAAAGTTAGTAGGGGACAGATGAGTTAGTAACGTAACACGGTTATAAGTGATCTTTCGTATATCTGGGAAAAAGAGAGTAACGTCTTAGTAATATATATACGCCATAATCCTTGATGAATCTGAGGAAGGAATTTAATAAAGATGTTCATTTACAAACGCAGTAAGTCGTGGGTCTGATGGAAGATATTTGTCTATGCGAAGTTTAAAAGAATTAACGGTACTGCAGTCTATAACGTCTCGGGGAAGCTCATTCCACTAGTTGACAACTCGATTGAAGAAGAAATTCTTAGATTCGTGTGAGTAAAAAGATTTACCAATAATTTTGCAATCGTTTCCCCGCGTGTAATTTGATTGGTCGATAGTGAAGTACTTAATACAGTTCATATTGTCGATGCCTTTGATGATTTTGAACACTTGAATTAAGTCGCTTCTTAATCTGCGTTTGGTTAAAGGAAATAGATTTCATTCTCCAAGACGCTCCTCGTATGGTTTGTTCTTTAGGCTAGGCATCATTTTGGTAACTCTACGTTGAAGTCGTTCAAGCTTGTCTATATCTTTTTGGTAATAAGGGCACCAGGATTGAACGCAGCATTCCAGAAGAGGGCGGACTAAGGAATTGTAAAGAGTTAGGATAACTTCTTTGGATTTATGCTGAAATTTCCTGCCTATAAAGCAAATTATTTTGCTTGCCTTCTTAACAACTTCTGAACATTGTTGACTCGGTTTTAGGATACTCGATATTGATACTCCCAGATCGTTTTTTCTGTCTACACTCTTAAGCTGAGTGCCATTCATCGAATAGTTTGCTTTCTCATTTTGGTATCGGATATGTAATACTTTACATTTATCCACATTGAAACTCATTTGCCAAATTTGGGCCCAACATGACAACTTATCTAGATTGTGTTGCATATCGTCACTTGTTCTTTTGAGAGTACGGTATTTGCAATTTTTGTATTGTCAGCAAACTTTGAGATTGTACAGGTGACACCCTCCTCTATGTCGTTGATGTAAATTAGAAAGAGAATTGGTCCTAGTACCGATCCCTAGGGTACCCCGCTACTTACATTGGTCCATTTAGATGCTTTACCGTTTATGACTACTCTTTGCTTTCTGTCGCTGAGCCAATTTTCTATATATTTCAACACATCGTCTTGTATTTCATGCGCCTTTTAGTTGTTGCAGTAAACGTTTGTGGGGAACTTTATCAACGGCCTTTTGAAAATCAAGGTATATAATATCTACAGCTTTACTCACATCATAGAGGTTGAGGATATCGTGAAAGAAGTCTAAGAGATTTGTTAAGCAGGAGTGTTTGTTACGAAAGCCGTGTTGAGTATCTTTAAGTATGCCATTTTCCTCTAAGTGATTTACGAGTCTGTCTCTTATGAGTATTTCTAGCATTTTACATACAACTGAGGTTGAGCTAGAGTGGGAGGACATCTTAAATCTCAGAAGAAATACAAACTCAAGACAAGCAAAATCATCAAATACAAGTGGCGAGTATCAAATGATATCAAGAACCACATCTCTCAAGGTCTTCTATGTGAACGCTCGAAGCATACGCAATAAATGTTCAGAACTAGAGGAACGAGTGTTTACAGAAGATGTTGATGTAATCGGCATAACAGAATCTTGGCTAAATACACAAGACAGACTTTTTAGCAGAGTTTTCACTTCCCAGCTATGTAATGTTTGAGAAAAGCAGAGTTAATAGAAATGGAGGCGGCATTATATTTTTCATCAAGGAAAGCCTTAATCCAATTCCGTTGTCAAAACCTCATATAGTTTAATACTGATTCATCTTATGTGCTAATGAAAAATAATAAAGGAACACAAATAATCCTAGCATTAATATACAGACCCAACCAGTGCAAACCGACCAAGAAGTTTACGAGCAAATTGCAGAAATAGGTAACATTCACGATACTATAATTTTTGGCGACTATAAATTTCCAGTGACCAAGTGGGGCGACAATCTTACTTCCCACTCCGGACACGATCTGTGTGACAACTTACAAGAAAGTTCTCTTCATCAATTTGTTCAATCTCCAACCCGCAGTAATAATGTTCTAGACCTTGTACTTGCAACAGAAGAAGATTTTATCTATAACTTGACTGTTGGTGATGAATTCTGCAATAGTGACCACTGTACGATCACTTTCTGTATACAATTTAATAGCAATAAACTCAATACCAGCAATAAGAAAACTCCAAATTTCAAGTGAGCAAATTTCCATAAACTCAGAACAAATATTAAAGAAGCTAATTGCAGTTTTCTAAGTAATAATAATGAGATAAACCAATCATGGACAATTTTCACAGAAATTCATGCGAAAACAGTATGCAAATGCATACCATAAAAAAACAGAAGATCTGGACATATTAACAAACCTAATGGTGGAATAGAGAAATAGCTGAATGTCTACTCGTTAAAAAGAATGTTCATGAGATATTACAAACCTTTGATAACGATGAAAATAGACAGGCCTTCAGAGATCTATGACATAAATCAAAAAGGTTAATTAAACAATGTAAAACCTCTTTGGAGTTAAATGTTGCGAATCAAAGCAAGACGAACCCAAAAGAATTCTACAATTACTTCAGGATGAAAAAAGTGGTGACTTCAACGATTGGACCATTGGTCGATGAAAATGGAGATTTTACCAATGATGATGCCAAAATGAATAATGCTCTCAATAACTTCTTTGCATCAGTCTTTACATCAGAAGACCTAATTCAGTACTGCCAGCACAGACAAACAATTTGGAAGTTCTTAGAAATATCAGCATTACTGAGGGAGAGGTACTGAGATGTTTAGATAACCTCAAGTAAAACAAATAACCTGGACCCGATACGATTTCTCTTAAGAGTTCTTAAAGAAGCTAAATGCGAGCTCTCCAAACTCCTGACGCTGATTTTCAACAAATCCTTTGGAAACCGGCGAAATACCTGATGAGTGTAAGCTTGCGAATGGAACACCAATTTAAAAAAAGACTTGCCTGGCAATTATCGTCAAAATAGCTTGACCTCAGTAGTATGAAAAATACTAGAAACAATAATAAGAAACAGATTCGTTAATCACTTGGAGGAAAATAATATACTAAAAGACACACAACATGGTCTTCGCAAAATCCGTCCCTAATTAACAAACCTTTTAGACTTCTTCCATGACATCCAAAATCTATATGACAAAAACAAAGGTAAAGACATTATATACTTAGACTTCCAGAAAGCATTTGAGAAAGTTCCACACGACAGTTAGCGATGAAATTAAAAGCACATGGAATACAAGG
This sequence comes from Paralithodes platypus, assembly GCA_032716605.1. Classification (NCBI taxonomy): domain Eukaryota; kingdom Metazoa; phylum Arthropoda; class Malacostraca; order Decapoda; family Lithodidae; genus Paralithodes; species Paralithodes platypus. The sequence continues at coordinate 30,166,830 of CM064510.1, forward strand.
CGGCATTCCACAGTGGATAGAAAATTGGCTTAGTGAAGGAATCAAAGAGTAGTTATTAATGGGGAAGCATCAAAGTGGACCGATGTAACTAGTGGTGTACCTCAAGGATCAGTTCTGGGGCCAGTTCTTTTCTTAAGGGGACCGACCGGTTAATTACAAACTTCCAGGTCTTACTTTCAATTTAAATGAAATTGGAAACAGGTGTATATGACCATAAAACTAGATAAACAAAATAATGATTTTATTTTTGTTTTGCTTTTTTCTTGCAATTTAGGTAAAAAAACGTTGAAAATCATAGCACTGCAGAAAATGATAAACTCCTACAGAAATCCCCATAGCACATGTTTTATGTGATCAAACAACTCACAAAAGGTGTATCTGTAGTTTCTATAAAACACATTTTATATATTTTGTGTATTTGTTTGATTTAGGTGATTACGGATTCAGGCGAATATATTTATAGAAAATTACAACTTTGACGACATATTGTGAAAAAAAAAAAAAAAATACTAGAGTAAATTGGCTTTATAGGCCTTTTAGTGTTTTTAATTACCTTTCCAATGGTATATACACCAATCCTATAGGTCCAATAATAACTGTAGAATAACATCCGATAGTGCGGCAATATAGGTTCGGAGAAAAACAGGTGAAAGTCCAAGGTAATTAGGTGAACATTTTTACTTTTGTTTTTTAGATTTACAATATTTTACGCAGGAACATGGTAAAGTAGAAGATAAAGCGTATGGGAGGTTGTAGAGTAGCTTACGCTCTTTCGATTTATATAGGTATGCTCCTCGTATGACCAGTAGTTACTGAGCATGTTAATTTCAAAGTTCGCTCTATAACGTTTTTAGAATTACAGGAAAAGTTTGGAAAACATAAAAAAAACCCGATTTCCAATGGGTTTTCACTAATAACATTTCACTGACTTATGAAGGGATGTTGACTCTTGTTGAGTAAACACCTATTGGTATTATCAGGATTTCGATTTTGTTAAGCCTAAATTAACCGGTCGGTCCCCTTAATTTACATTAACGACATAGATGAGGGTCTCTCCTGTACAATCTCAAAGTTTGCAGACGACACCAAAATTACAAATGTACTTACAAATTAATATGTTGAAGATATTCAAAACAATCTAAACAAGCTTTCACAATGAGCTAGAATCTGGCAAATGTACTTCAATGAAGATAAGTATAAAGTACTTCATATCGGATACCGCAATGAAAAAGCAGACTACTCGATGAATGGTACCCAGCTAAAGAGTGTAGACAGAGAAACCGATTTAGGAGTAACAATATCCAATAACTTAAAACTAAATCAACATTGTGCTGAAGTTGATAAGAAGGCAAACAAAATTATAGATTTCATAGGTAGATCATTTGAACATAAATCAAAAGACGTTATCTTCACCCTTTACAATTCATTAGTCCGCCCACTTTTGGAATACTGCGTTCAGTTCTGGTGCCCTGATTATACAAAAAGATATTGACAAATTGGAATGAGTTCAACGTAGAGCTACCAAGATGATACCCTGTCTTCGGAACAAACAATACGAAGAACGTCTTAAAGACTAAATTTATAGCCATTAACCAAGCACAGACTGAAAGGTGACCTTATTCAAGTTTTCAAGATCATTAAAGGCATCAACAACATAAACTGTAGTAAATATTTTACGATTAATGATTATATATTTTCATCATTGCATTACTTAAAAAGATAAAATTCATAGTAGCTTTCTTGATAATTAACCGGTCAAACTACACACGGGGAAATGACTGCAAAATCATTGGTAAATCTTTTAATGCTAACGAATTCGGATAGGATAGGCTATAACCCCTGGTGGCCTATTTCTGTTTAAATAAACATAAAATTGTTTTCGGTTCGGCTATCCCTGCGTATTCAAATTTAATTTTGTTTTGTTTTAATTTTCGGTTAGGCTATCACCGCTGATAACCTATTTGTGTGTATTTCAACATTTTTGTTTTCGGTTAGGCCTATTTAAGTAAGTGAAACGACCTGAAGGGAGTGAAGTGTTTTTAAAGTGAGTTTAGTGTTTTTAAAGTGAGTTAAGTGTTTTTAAGTGAGTGAAGTGATCTGAAGAAAGTGATCGTCACTATGCCTCGTGCCTGTACGAACTGCGCCGGTAGGTTTGGTGCTTCCATGTTTGCTCCTGCCGATCCACAAGTCTGCCGACTCTGCCAGCAACGAGAGGATTTGACAGCAAAATTGGATGAAGCCCACAACAAGATCAACGCCCTCACCAGGAAGCTGGAATCACTCCAAGAGTTTGTAACACTCAACGTTGGAGTATCACTAACTCCAATTGTTTCAACTCCAGCATCCACCACCGCCCCAACGTCATCTGCCAACAATCCAACACCTGCAGTAGACACTGCAGCAGATGCTTCTGATGAACCTGAGCCGACATCAAACCAGGACAGCCGCCCTGTTCACCTTAGTCTCTCCCCCACTCCTCGTGCAAGAAGCCTGCTAGCACGAACAGTACCAACCCCTCGCCCCCGTTCTAACCACTCCTCTCCCCGACCTGTACGTAGAGTCCCGCCACCACAGGTTTCCGGATTTACACCAGTGAGGAACGGTGCACGGCCAACGCAGAAAAGGTCTCATCTACCAGTCACAATGTCAAACAGATTTGAGATATTGGTAGAGATGGAAGACGAACCAGAAGAGACCAGGCTCGTTGGGGATTCCATCCTACGAGGACAGGTCGAAGAGTTCTGCGACAGAGTTCCAAATCAACGAAAAAGATTTTGCATCCCAGGAGCTGGACTGGACGACATTGTGGAAGCCTTCGAAGATACCACAAAGGATGCAAATGAAAATACCCTTTTTGTCATCCATGCTGGTTCAAATTACGTCATGCGCACCAGATCCGAAGAGTTGATGGAGAAATATCACAAGATGATCCAGCACTACAAAAACAAGTCAAGGAATATCATTATCTCCGGCATTCTCCCCAAGATCGACGCACCTGACAAATTCTACGACAAGGCCTTCAGCACAAATAGCCGACTAAAATATTTGTGTCTGAGGGAAGAAGTTGAATTCATCAACCTCTGGGACAACTTCTACAACCAGCCTACTCTGTTCCGCAAGGATGGCACTCATCTAAACCCTGTGGGTTCAGCACGCATGGGTCGTCTCCTACACGAAGCAGTCCGCAGCCATGGATCAAAAAACGCCATCCGAGAAGAAGCAGCAGTGACATAAATCATCCAACGCCAAGAAAAAAACAGAGGCAACCGAGGACCACCAGCGATAAGGACCGAAGACAGCGAGGACCGAGGACAGCCATGAACATAAATGTAGATCCGACAAGAACCAAAAATATTATTAAAGAGCGTTCCGTGAGTTCTAAAATAACAAATTTAAAGATTTTCTATGCAAACGCTCGTAGCATACGCAATAAATTTTCAGATTTAGAGGAGCTAGTGTTTACACAAAATTATGATGTGATTGGCATAACAGAATCTTGGCTCAATACAGAAGATAGAGACTTTTTAGCAGAGTATTCACTTCCCGGTTATGTAATGTTTGAGAAAAGCCGAATAAATCGAAATGGAGGTGGCGTTTTACTTTATATCAAAGAAAGTCTTAACCCTACCCTCTTGTCAAAACCTCAAATTGTGAACGTCGACGCATCTTTTGTGCTAATAAAGAATAATAAAGGTACAAAAATAATACTTGCATTAATATACAGACCTCCAGCTCAATCAGTGCAAACTGACCGAGAAATTTACGAACAAATTGCAGATGTAAGTAACTCACAAGATAACGTAATTTTTGGCGACTTTAATTTACCCGTGACCAAGTGGGGCGATACTCTTACTTCACACTCCGGACATGACTTGTATACGAACTTGCAAGAGAGTTCGCTTTATCAATTTGTTCGAACGCCGACCCGTGGTAATAACGTTCTTGACATTGTACTTGCAACAAAAGAAGAATTAATAGAGAATTTGAATGTTGGTGATGAATTCAGTAACAGCGACCATCATACGATAACTTTCACTTTAAAGTTTACTAGTAACGAACCAAATACTAGCATCGAAAAAGTCCCTAATTTCAAGAAAGCAAACTTCCATAAACTTAGAGCTATGTTTAAAGAAACTGACTGGAGCTTTTTAATTAACAATAACGACATAAATACATCTTGGAAGTTATTCGAAACCACTTACCTAAAAGCAGTGCAAGACTGCATACCATCGAAAATACGGCGTCCAGGCCATAATAATAAGCCCAAATGGTGGAATAAAGATATTTCAAACTGCCTGCTTGCTAAAAAATTTGCTAATGATAGATTAAAATGACGAAGAACGGGTGAAATTTGTAGAGCTACGACGCAAAGCCAAAAAGTTAATTAAGCAAAGTAAAAAGACCTTAGAGTTACATATTGCGAATCAAAGTAAAACAAACCCGAAAGAATTCTATAGTTATATCAGAAAGAAAAAAGTAGTTACTTCAACTGTTGGACCGTTAGTCGATGAAAATGGAGAATACACCAAAGACGAAGTACAAATGAGTAATGCCCTCAATACCTTCTTTGCATCAGTTTTTACAACAGAAGACCTCAGTGATATCCCTACACCATCGCCAATTCAGATTGATAATTCAGATGTTCTAAGCAATATCACCGTTACAGAGAGAGAAGTATTGAATTGTTTAGATAAACTCAAGGTAAATAAAACGCCTGGACCGGATACAATCTCGCCTAGAGTTCTAAAGGAAGCTAAGGATGAGCTCTCCAAACCACTGACATTACTATTCAATAAATCCTTGCAGTCTGGAACTATGCCTGATCAGTGGAAGCTAGCCAACGTAACACAGATATTCAAAAAAGGCAGCAAATCCCTACCCAGTAACTATCGTCCAATTAGCTTAACCTCAGTTGTATGTAAAATGCTAGAAACGGTCATACGAGACAGACTCGTAAATCACTTAGAGGAAAATAACATACTTAAAGATACTCAACACGGCTTTCGTAAAAAACGTTCCTGTTTAACAAACCTCTTAGACTTCTTCCACGATATCCTCAACCTCTACGATGAGAGTAAAGCTGTAGATATTATATACCTTGATTTTCAAAAGGCCTTTGACAAAGTTCCCCACAAACGTTTACTGCTAAAACTAAAAGCGCATGGAATACAAGACGGTGTGTTGAAATGGATAGAAAATTGGCTCAGCGACAGAAAGCAAAGAGTAGTCATAAACGGTAAGGCATCTAAATGGACCAATGTAAGTAGAGGGGTACCCCAGGGATCGGTATTAGGACCAATTCTCTTTCTAATTTACATCAACGACATAGATGAGGGTCTCACCTGTACAATCTCAAAATTTGCTGACGATACAAAAATTGCAAATAGCGTACTCTCAAAAGAACAAGTTGACGATATGCAACACAATCTAGATAAATTGTCATGTTGGGCCCAAATTTGGCAAATGAGTTTCAATGCGGATAAATGTAAAGTACTACATATCGGATACCTAAACGAGAAAGCAAACTATTCGATGAATGGCACTCAGCTTAAGAATGTAAACAGAGAAACCGATCTGGGAGTAACAATATCGAGTAACCTAAAACCGAGTCAACAATGTTCAGAAGTTGTTAAGAAGGCAAACAAAATAATTGGCTTTATAGGCAGGTCATTTGAGCATAAATCCAAAGAAGTTATCCTAACCCTTTACAATTCCTTAGTCCGCCCTCTTCTGGAATACTGCGTTCAATCCTGGTGCCCTTATTACCAAAAAGATATAAACAAGCTAGAACGAGTTCAACGTAGAGTTACCAAAATTATACCTAGCCTAAAGAACAAACCATACGAAGAGCGTCTTAGAGAATTAAATCTATTTCCTATAACCCAGCGCAGATTAAGAGGTGACTTAATTCAAGTGTTCAAAATCATCAAAGGCATCGACAATATGAACTGTAGTAAGTACTTCACTATCGACCAATCTAATTACACGCGGGGAAACGGTTGCAAAATTATTGGTAAATCTTTTAACTCACACGAATCTAAGAATTTCTTCTTCAATCGAGTTGTCAACTTGTGGAATGGGCTTCCCCGAAACGTTATAGACTGCATCACCGTTGATTCATTTAAACTACGCCTAGACAAATATCTCGCATCAAACCCGCGACTGACTGCGTTTGTAAATGAATAACTTTATTTTATCCCCCCTTCAGTTACTAACCCATCTGTCCCCTACTAACTTCCTAATCCTGCCACGGATATTAGTTCCAGGGCAGTAATTCCCTTTCCAATGTTCCCTTACCCACTCTAAACCAGTGTTTGGACACTTGATCCTCAGTGTTTTGGAGGACAAGCAACCTAGAAGGGTCACTAGATCTGTTGTTGCTTGATTTGCTTTGAATCAAAAAATAAATTCTTCAATCGCGTCATTAACTTTTGGAATGGGCTTCCCCGAGATGTCATAGACTGCAACACCGTTGATTCCTTTAACGTTCGCCTAGACAATCTCCTTGCCCTGAACCCAAAGTTGACTGCATTTGTAATCAACTCTGCGTAAGCAGAGTTTGGTATCGCCCCCCCCCCCCCCCCCCCGTATAGTGGGTACCACATGAAAAAAAAATCTGTCGTCGTCGTCGTCGTCGTCCGTCTGTCTCGGAACTCCTCCTAGACCGTTGACCGGATTTTCACCAAATTTCACACAAACATTTGTTGCGTGAATGCAAACGTCAGTCAAAAAAGATTTATTGAATTTATGCAATAGTTATGATTTTAGGTCCAAAATATGGTTTCCCCCCCCCCCCCCCCTCCCCAGCAATGATGGCGTTCTGGGAACGAAAACATCTCGCTACGTATTTGCTACGTTAAGTTAGTTTAGTTGGCATTAGAAGTGATGGTAGTAATATTTGGATTTATGGTGATAGTAGTGATAATGGTGATAATTGTAGTGATGATGGTTGTAGTTGTATTGATGATGATGACAGCAGTGATGATGATGACAGTAGTAGATATGATGGTGACAGTAGTAGTAATGATGGTCATAATAATAGTGATGATGGTGACAAGTAATGATGATAGTTGTAGTGATAATAATGACAGTAGTGACGATGGTGTGAGTATTGGTGATGATGGTGAGTAGTAGTGAGGATGGTGAAATTTGTAGTGATGATGACGATAGTTGTGGTGATGAAGTTCATAGTAATGGTGATGATGGCAGTAGTAGTGATGATGGTGACAGTAGAATAAATTATGGTAATATTTGTGACAGTAGTAATGATGATGATTATAGTAGTAGTGATGATGTTAACAGTAGTAATGATGATTGTAAGATGGTGGTGATGATATTAGTAATGATGGTTGATAGTTGTAGTATCAATGATGATAGTAGTGATTAAGATGCTAGTGACAATGGACAGTGATGATGGTGAGAGTAGTAGTGATAATTGTAGTTGTAGTAGTGATGATGATCATAGTAATGGTGATGATGACAGTACTCGTGATGATTGTGGCAATTGTAGTGATGATGGCAGTAGTAGTGATGATGGCAGTAGTAGTGATTATGTTGATTGTGATTGATGATGGTATTAGTAGTGATGATGGTAACCCATCGCAGATTTGGGTATGCCGTTTTGATTTTGGGCAAAACGGCACGTCTACTTTATTGAATAAATCATATTTTTAGTAGTGTTCGTTCAATAAGCGAATAGATCTTAACACCTTACGAGCGGCCTATGCGGTTTATTTATGTGTACCGCACAGCGGGGTGTTTTTAGCCAAAATAGGGCTGTTTACGTGATCATTTTCATGCCTAAATAAGACCCAGAACGTAAAACAAGTACCTATCCCTGAAAGGGCATAAACAGAGCTTTCGAATGACACCATAACGATCCTTGTATGATGGATAGTTTTCTTGCAATAACCGTGCAACGCAAGTGCAAAAAGCAGGTAATTCGGTACTTTCAGTACATAATTGAGTATGTAGCGAGTGAGAGAGGGAGGAGGGAGCTGAGATTTGTGTCAGTAGGTTCGCCGCGGTGGTCTGGAGCAGTCATACGCTCGCTAGTCTCCTGCCACCACTTGTCTCTCTCTCTCAGCCACATTACGTGCTGAAATTGCCACTCGACCTATGTCGAGCGCCGCCACATAGTCCAGCTTTATTTAACTCGACTTATGTTGCTCGCCGCTAAATAAGGGTTAATATAATTTAGCCTGCTATGGACTAAGCCCCAGGGCAGCACTTCCTTCTCACATCTTTCCCCTATTCTCTCCGAAATACTGTTGCAACACTTGGAACAGCAGTATTTTAGAGGGTAAGTAACCTCGAGGGGTCGCATGATCTGTTGTTGCATATTTTCCTTTGCACTCCTGTGTACTTCTTTGTACCCCCTCTCTCTATCTCTCTCTCTCTCTCTCTCTCTCTCTCTCTCGCTCCTTCTCTCACTCTCTCTCCAATCATTTTCATTTCCAAGTTCTCGTGCAAGCTTCTTTTCGTGAATGAAATGGAGATCAGGGAATTCCGGCAAGTCCAGAGCAATAATTAAGCAATCTATCTAATTGTACCCAAGCAGGAAGAGAACATGGAGAAAAACAAAAGCACAAGAACCATGAATGTGTTAAAATTGCTAATATTTGTTTTTTTCAATAATAATCAATGTTTGATTTAATGATTAACATTTTCTTTCTAAACAGTTGTCTACACTGGTATGCTTAGCAAATCAAAATATAATAGAAAAATAATAAGCTATCTATCTATTTATTGCCGGACGCTGTGATCCGCGAAGGGGTGACCACGAACTAATCGCCCCCATGCACCTCTGACCCCAGTCAGTTGACGCCCCTCCTCCCATCTTGCACCGCTTTCACACATATACTTCTTAAATCCATCCTTCCACATTTCTCTCGGTTTACTTCTCCCTCTTAATCCTTCCACTTCACTCTCGTACACTCTCTTAGTAATTCTCTCGCTTCCCATGTGTTCCACTCTCTAGGTGTTCCTTTTTCACATTTTCCAACACATCTACATCCACACCACACCTCTCTGGTACTTCCTCATTCGTCTGTCTATCCCTCCATGTAACCACGCACGCACTTCTCAAGTAACTGATTTCCACCCCTCTCACTCTTGGTTTGTGTCTCTCCAGCAACGTCATGCTTCACTCCCGTACGTCAATTCAATGTCGGGATTACCACACTACATGCAAGGACTTCTTTACTTCCATGCTGACCACCACTGCTTTCAGCGTTACTACAACCCTCATCCCCTGTTGCATTTTATAATTCAGAGTACTGTGTTTACTGAGAATAAAACAGTATACATACTGTATAATATATATACATTATTTGTACAAAAACATTCTTATGTGAACTGTGTGTATATGTAAGACACAAAAACATCTAATTCGATTTTACGTGGTTTATATTCATATATTTATGTATTATATATATATTATTATTATTATTATTTTTTATTTTGCTTCATAGACCTCCATCTAGTTTAATATAATACCCGCAAGACTACCCTTAACGTGGACTTCCCAATTTGCAAGCTCGTTATTCCTCGCCAGGAAAAGAATTACACCTAAATGGGGCGCAAGGTTTTTAATTCCCCAACCCAATGAGTTAGGTTAGGTTAGGTTAGGTTAGGTTAGGTTAGGTAAGTTAGGTTAGGTTAGGTAAGTTAGGTTAGGTTAGGTTAGGTAAGTTAGGTTAGGTTAGGTTAGGTTAGGTAAGTTAGGTTAGGTTAGGTTAGGTAAGTTAGGTTAGGTTAGGTTAGGTTAGGTAAGTTTGGTTAGGTTAGGTTAGGTAGGGGAGGGGTGGGGGGGAGCAAGGAGGGGTAGGGTGGTAGGGTGGGTTACCCCCCAAATAGTTTTTGTAGGGTAGGGGGGGTTACGGGGAGGGGGGGGTGTTTAGATTGACTTAAAATCTCATAACTAATTGGGCTAAACATGAGCAAAAAGTGGGTCCAGAAGAAACACCACTTTAAGAACTCATTTTCGACCCAGGCCTTAAACCTTGACCATTGACATTTTTCAAAGTTAATTACAAAATGTGACTATAGACAGAGGCACGAGGATAGGTAGCTGTGATAACGCTTAAGGGGAGATGGGCCTATATAATTAGTTATTATTATTTTTGTTCCCTCCCTAGATCTGCATCAAACTAAAACAAAAACAAAACCAAGAACCCATTTCAAGATAAATTTGAACATTTTTCGATGGAAAAATATAATATTACAGGCTCGCTTTTGCTTGCCAGGAAAAAAATCGATACCTAAATTGCATAAAAGGCCTTGATATTGACAAATAAATGGGGCAAATGGTCTTAAAATCGACAAACTAATGTAGCAAACATCTTAAATTTTGAAAACAAGGCAGTGTAACAGTTGCCCTTTGGCCAACTAGTACGTACAGCCACCAACAGAGATAGAAGGTGCAGAGCTCATTTTAATCATGTTATATTACCTGTACTGTTGTATATTATCATGACACACAAAAGCAGGATTATTATATTAGAAGGATAGTTTAAGGCAGTATAGTTTGTTGGCCAATATAATATACATGGCACTAATAGCATAAGTAAACGTAAATTCAAGAGCATCAATGACGATGCACCCATTTTTAATCAGTATCGAGCGCAAAGGAGACAATACATTCCTATAATGTAGACCATTTGCTTCAGAATTTGGCATTAAAGCTTTAAAGATTTGATCTGGTGTAAGTGTATATTATGCTTAATACTGTGCAGTCACGAGCATAAATACTGCGACATCAACCAGATAACGTCAACTCTTTCATCACTAGGGGTTTATACTAAGCTGAATAAAATCGTTTGACGGTAACTAGAATGAAATACAGAAATAATTGTGAGTTTGAATACAAAGTTTTGCAATACCTTTGGAGACAAAGGGGCACACATTATTTGGTTGGGGTCGCAGTATTTATGCTCGTGACTGTACCTCTGTCCAGTTATCTCTTTTGGCGGGTGTACAGTCACGAGCATTGTGGTAAAATATTAATGGAAGTTAAATATTACTAAGCTATAATGAATCAAATCAAATCAATCTAAATTAAAACTACTCCATATCTAAATTGAATTCAATCTGAAACAAGCTAATTTATATCCAAAGGTCTCACATAATAAATTCATACATAGGGTAAGGTTATAAGGGTTAATATTAGCCAGGAATTAACTCACCAATAGTTCCACGTGGCAATGAGGCAAGGGAGAACGTTTACCCAATATGGTGGACAACGGGGAACGAGACTTCGGTCCCGAGACTCGAGTCAAATGAAAGAAAGAATAAATGATTACATGGGAATGGACATGAATATTATGCTTATCTGTCAGTCAGTCATGGCGTCGATGAGAGCGTCGTGATGGTGTAGCTGTTTGTATTGCTGTCAGTGTATTGTGATTAGAGGCACAAAAGCGCAATCAACTGAGGGCGGATAATTAGATGTTAACTGGTCGGTGTTCGTGAAGGCTCTCTCTCTCATGGTCTCAGAGGCACACCTTGCTGCCTTGGCAAACGCCAGGAGCCCAAATTATCGTACCGCATCTAGGTTGCTCTATACGATAAATTATATTAATATATACGATAAATTCATATATACTACATAAGACCATGGCAATATTGATTAATAGCATATTAGGCCTTTTATAACTTAACTTATTTACAATCTTATAATATACGATCTACTCGTCCTACGTCGTGCTGCAGGAGCGACCGTGATGTCACAGAGACATACGGGATCACAAAAGAGTCATAGCCTATCGTATTTACGATAAGCATAAATGCTGCGACATCAACCAGATAACATCAACTCCTTCATCACGAGAGGTTTATACTAAGCTGAATAATATCGTTTATCGGTAGCTAGAATGAAATATAGAAATCATTGTGAGTTTGAATAAAACTTTTAGCAATACCCTTTGAGACGAAGGGGCGAACATTATCTGGTTGGTGTCGCAGTATTTATGCTCGTGACTGTACATGTTGCTAAGATCTTGAAGTAAGTTAATATTTCTGTATTGGTAACCAGTAAACCAAAACGTCTGATCCTAAAAGCAGTGACAAAGAATAGGGTGGTGAGCATGGAGGTAAATAAGTCACTATATGATACTGTGGTAAACCCTATAATGATGGACGGGAGTGTAGCATGGCCGTTGATGAAGAGACATAAATCAAGAGAGAGATAAAGGAAATGGGTTACTTGAGAAGTGTGTGGAGTCAAATACCTGACTTGTCATATACCTGACTTGCCATGTACCGGACTTGACATGTACCAGACTTGTCAAGTACCGGACTTGTCAAGTACCGGGCTTGACAAGTACCGTTCTTGTCAAGTACCGGACTTGTCTAGTACCGGTCTTGTCAAGTATCGGACTTGTCAAGTACCGGTCTTTTCAAGTACCGGACTTTTCTAGTACCGGACCAGTCTAGTACCGGCCTTGTCAAGTACAATCACGCGTAGTAAAAGTTACTCAGGGGTGGGTCCTTCCTTCCCCTACTCCACCCTGGGCAGGTGGAAGGGGGAATCGGGTCCAAGTCTATCCCCACCTTCCACCCCCAAACTATCCCCAACTCCCCCACCTTCCTTCTTTGCTGGTAGTTATTTATTAGCGACAATTGTTCTCATGTATTACAAATTATTGCTAAACCATCATTGCACACGCTTACAATGACCGACATTAACATTTATTATGAATTTATATATACAATATACAGTATAATTGTATTCTCAAAATGAGTCTCTATACACAACGTGGGTTACACGAATCTTGGCTGTAGTGGTCTTCTCTCTCTCTCTCTCTCTCTTATTGCACTACTTTCTACGATCATGACTTAATGTGATTTCTATATAATAATACCGCAATTAAATCCGATCTCATACAGTATTTAGGCTATTATGTTCACCATTATTGTAAGACACATCAACATGCCCTCTAAGAATTACTCCTAGGTTCTCAAATTACTTACACAGTCGGGCTTTTATATCATAACAGGAAAGGACTACAGGCAAAGATTGGCTGGAATAGTGTTGCGACTGCTATTGATTGTTTAGTTCATAATTTGAATCAGTTTCTCCCATTTATTCAATACCATACATACTATAAACGGTCTGCATTTAATTGTATGTGGCCTATACACTTTTTGTAATCAAGTCAATGTAGAAGTTGATACAAATTACTATCAAAGTCAGTGTTAATTTTTATTGAGGTGTGAGTATAGAGCCCATGAGTAGCAGGCCTCACTTTCGCACTCCCCCCCTTCTCTGTCTCTATCTGTGATCCCAGCCTATCACCTCTACAAACCCCCAAATAAGGAATGGGATTAATTGGCAGTTATACCATCAACTCTCCTCTGTGTATAAAATGCATCACACACACTAATGAAGGGAAATATACCACATCGAGACCCGTTAAATCTTGATTGTAGAAAGTGTGTACTGTGAGAGAGTTACAAGGAGTTACAAGGAATTATTAGTATCTGGAGAAGAAACAAAAGGTGTATGATGCCTTTATGGACTTGGAGAAGGTCTATGACAGAGTGGATAGAGAAGGTTTGTGGAAAGTACTTAGCATATATGGAGTAGAGGGCAAGTTGCTGAAAGCAGTGAAGAGCATGTATGAGGGTGCAAAGGCGGCAGTACGTGTGGAGAGTGAGCAGAGCGAGTTCTTTAACCTGAATGTTGGTTTGAAACAGGGGTGTGTGATGTCCCCATGGTTGTTTACTGTATATATGGAGTGGTGATGGGCTGGTCTATCAGAGTGAGAGCTAAGTGATCTCTGCCATACCCATAGCTTACTCTGACTGTTCCTTTTACTTATATATTTTCTAGATCTCAAGTGACGGCGTCTCTTACGTGGATTGACCTCCCAATCTCCCAACCTAGAGGTTGGCAGATTGGAAGCCAAAGTGTCACATTTTTCCTTTGACCCTCAACTTTCTCTTTATAATTGCTGAGGGGAACAGGGCCCTGGGTGGGGCTTTGGTTTCCCGGGCGTTTCCGCACCCTCCTTAGCTCCCCGCCTTGGAGTGGCTTTGGTCACCCAGGCTTTATTGTGGTAGGCAGGGAGGGTTCTGTGGGGGCGCTCGGTTATGGCCTTGGCCTTACTTGGGGCCTTGGGGCTGTTCGGCCAGGCAGCTTGGGGAACAACAACAACAACAACAACTGTATATATGGATGGAGTCATGAAAGAAATACTATCAAGAGCAGTGGATGTTGGTGTATCGCTGAAAAGGGAGGGAATTGAGTGGAAGCTACCTATACTGCTGTTTGCGGATGATACAGTTCTGATGAGTGATAATGAATGGGAGTTGCAGGGTCTGGTAAATGAGTTTGGAACAGTGTGCGAAAAACGGAATTTGAAGGTAAATGCGGGGAAGAGCAAGGTTATGGTCTTCGAAAAGGGTGAAGTCACAGAGTGTGAGGTGAAGCTGAACGGTCAGGCTATGAAGATCGTCAACTCTTTGAAGTATCTGGGCAGTGTGTTGAGTAAAGATGGGACTATGGATGAAGAAGTGCGGGAGAGGGTACAACAACTGGGGACAGAGGTGCATGGGGGCGGTTCGTTTGTGGCCACCCTTTCGGGGATCGCGGCGTCAGGCAATAGATAGATAGATTAGTATCTCAAAGATCTTCCGGTCCATTGCGGGGAAATATTCGAAGTGGAAGGAGATACTTTTTCAATACACTACACTCCTTACAGAGTGTGCAAAATACTATCTACTGTCTTCTTGAACTGCTCAACTGAGGAAATGTTTACAACTTCTGAGGAAAGTTTCTTCCAGGTAGAACAGTTCTTAAATGGGAAACAGTTTCCACAAATACTAGTGCTTCACCTTTTCAATTATAACTGCCAGCCATGGTTGCGTATTGTATTCATAAAGAGGCTAAACATTTTGCTATGATACACATTATTAAACCCATTATATATTTTAAAAACTTAAATTAACTGACCTCGTAGTCTGCGTGTTGAGTGAGAGAGAGAAGCAGATCACTACAGCTGATATTCTTGTAACCCACGTTGTGTATAGAGACTCATTTTGAGAATACAATTATATAATATATTGTAAACATAAATTTGTAATAAATATTAGATGTTGGCCATTGTAGGCATGTGCAATAATGGTTTAACAATAATTTGCAATGCATGAGAACAATCGTCGCTATTCACTAACTGCCAGCTAGAGAAGGAAGGAGGGGGTAGACTTGGACCCGACTCCCCCCTTCCACCTGCCCAGGGTGGAGTAGGGGAAGGAAGGACCCACCCCTGAGCAACTTTTATTATGCGTAAGTGTATCTGATTTATCAGGTACCTGAATTGCCAAATACCTGACTTGCCAAATACCTGACTTGTCAAATACCTGACAAGACAATTTAGTGATGTCTCATATACAGTAGATATTCTCTAAACTGACTCACCACGTCCTCAACTCATGACCAGAATCACTAGGGGTGTGTGTGTGTGTGCAAGAGAGAGAGTAGGTGTGTGATCTCGCAAGTATGTGTGTTGTAAGTGTGCTTGTAAATGTGTGTGTGACTGTAAGTGTGTGAGTGTGCTTTTTGCGAGAAAGAGAGAACTAATGAGAGATAGCGCGCATGTGCCCCTGTTTTATCAATGTCGGACACCGAGGTCAAGGACAGAAAGAGAGAGAGAGAGCAATATATACCTAGAATATCAGGCAAACATAATACTTATCATACAGCTATTTTTTGTCTATGTGTATGGAGGTCACAGAAGGCAAAACTGTCTAACAAAAGCCCCCCCCCCCCCACCCCACCGAAGCCCCCAAAGTTGAAGGAATGATAGAGACCCACATTCAAGGTATACTCGAGGATTAAAAACAATCTTTGCACTGGTGAGATGTATAATTATAATCTTGTGTGTACGGAATGAAGGGGGTGGAACATAAGTCTGTGAGGTATTATCACAAGATTTCGACCAACTTCCAGAATGTTTAGAGCGTTAGTGTACAGATGTTTTTTCCTCGAGTATACGTTGTAGTTTAAATGTCTGGACACACTGAGTTTGAAGCAGTTTAATTCATAAGATGAGGGAGAGAGTACCTGAGCTTTATTAGCCTACTTGTTGAGTAGAAGAAAGAGTGGGAAAATCAGTTCACCCTTGGATCAAAGAGTTGGACATAACAGGGGTGGACATGTGTTGAAAGTCAAGTGCCCCCACTCTCCGTAAGGGAGGAGGTATACACTGAGAAAGCTCTGAAGATATAATTATTGCAATAGTGGTAGAAGAGTGAAAGAGAGGTAACAATGCAGCGTGTAAAGAGAGATTGTAAGGAATTACTAAAAGAGGTGAACTGATGAGACCAATTTCTTCTGACTATACTCTGAGAGTTGGCTGGGCTGGGGTCGCGGTCGGACGTCTTCGGTGCCCGGCGAATCTGCGGCATTAAGGGGCAACTCTACATAGTCTGTCCCGGTGGTTGTCTGCCGCGTCTGCGGTTCAGCGGCCTCTCCCCCCGGCTTCATCCCCTTCCTCCAAGCTGCCCTGCTCTGCCTTGGTCATCCTCTTCTCATCGTCTGTGCTGGCTTCGTTCTGCGTCATCTACGTCCTTCTGGTTGGTGGGGGCCGGTACTTCTCTGGACCTGTGACCTGTGGCTTGCCCGCTGGAGGGACGCGGCACCCACGGTGGTCGGTTCTCGTATCGGCACAATCCTCGGCTTTCTTCGGGGTTCCTTAGAGGACCCCACCTCCCCGTCAGTGCCAGGGCCGCCTTCAGCTTCTGGGGGTTGTGTTGGCCCCTGGTCTCTTCACTTCGCCACATATATTCTTCCTGCCGGGTGCCATCGTTCATCGCTTTATCTTCCCCTCCATCCTCATGTCCTAGGAGTGTTGTTGCCCTTCTGCAGCTCCCCCTAGGTCCCTGATGGTTAAGCCTCCTTCCAGGGAGGCCGCTGTGGCCTTGACCTACTCTGTGACAGGGTTAATAGGGTAACCTATTTCTCTCTCGCTATTCTATCACTACTATAACAATCAGTGTTCCTCAGAGCTTTCCCAGTGTATACCACCTCCTTTACGTAGTGCACGTGGTACCCGTCTTGCAACTCAATCCCACCCCTACTCTGTGAAACTCTCCAACCCGAGAGTGAAACGTTACTCTCAAACTTTCTTCTACTCAACAGCTGAGCTCTGGAACTCTCTCCCAGAATCAGTCTTTCCCTCTTCCTATGACTTAAATTGCTTCTAACTCCATATGTCCAGGCATTTTGGCTCGAACGTCCCTTGATTTTGGCCCTGTCACACTTTCAGCTATGGAGGAGGCACTCGCTATAGGCAGTTCTGCCTTTTGCCTCCCTCAATCACATAGAAAAAAAAAAAAAAAAAAAACTTACAGCCCTGTAATCAACAATCAAGATCAAGACTATACATTTTTGAAAAGTCCGATATGGGTGAAACCTTCCCACACATGCAGGCAGTACTCAACACATGGGCGCACAGAGGCCCTGTAAAGAGCAAGAAGCTGTGCGGAGGGGTGATGAACCCACGGAGATGGTTGAGCAAACCTAATTTCTGCGAAGCTGTTATAGCAAGAGTGGTAGTATGATCTTTCCAAGAAAGGTCCGAAGAATATGTACAAAAACAAATAATACAAATAAATCCCAGTTACTGAACATGAAAAAAATAACATCCTAAAAGCACATATAATTAACACCCAGCCTTTTAATTAGAGAGAACGTGCGCACACCCACACATAAGAACAAAAGAACATAAGAAAATGAGAATCTGCAGAATGCTGATTGGCCTAAGCAAGGCAGATCCCTGTCCCACACAACCCCAATTACAAAGCCCAATTATAGGCTCAACACTCTAATACCCTGAGGATCATCTTACCAAAACGGTTAGAGATTAACGCAGGATTTCGGGGGTCTGCAGAGCGCTGATTGGCCCAATCCGGCTGATCCCCCTTCACACCCAACCATTCTCGTCCATATGCTTATCCAATTTTATCTTAAAGCTCCCTACCGTTTTTAATCCCATTATAGCACTTGGTAGTCCATTCCACCCATCTACAACTCTGTTACCAAACCAATATTTGCCTATATCTTTTCTGAAACGAAATTTATCTAATTTGAAACCATTGGTACGAGTTCTTTCGCTATCACTGAGCTCTAGTACATTTGTCATGTCCCCTTTGTTAATCCCACTAACCCACTTGAACACCTCTATCATATCCCCTCTAACTCTGCGTCTCTCTAACGAATGTAAACCTAATTTCTTCAACCTTTCTTCATACGGAAGATTTCTAATATTATGGATCATTTTTGTCATTCTACCCTGTACTCTCTCCAATGAATCTATGTCCATTCTGTAATAATGGACATCCACACACACACACCAGACACAAAAGAAAGAATGTGCGAGGACAAAGGAAGACATTCAATCGTTCTTTAACCCCTAAAGAGCGGCGCCCGGCTATAGCCGGGCGCCAATTTGCAGCAAGTTACAAGCATTATTAAGGCTTTTAAAGGGTTAAAATCGAGTGCAAATGGCCGGGAGCGCAGCGGGCCACACGTCCGACTCCCAGGGCCTACCGCTGCCCACTGACTCACCCTCCCTGTGTTCTCGAGAGGCCGGCAGTGTAGCCAGTAGTGAGCGTAGCTGGAAAAAATATGCCGCTATATGCTAAACTCCCATGTTGGTGGTACCACTGCCTGAGAACGACGAGTGCTACGTAGTTCGTTCTGGTCTCATTTTGAAGCTTTTAGCGCCTATTTTTTTGCTGAATACATTTCTTTTCATGCAGATGCTTGATTTATCATTCAGGAGGGCCTGAATATGCCCAAAATAACCCAAAACCCCCCGCTCGTGAGGTGTTAAAAAAATCACTTCCAAGGTGTTGACATTTGATATGCTGTGGATAACAAAGGACATGGTTAAATATAAACCGTAGATTTCTTACATGTTTATGATTGTTTATGTATTAGTTTATTTCAGTTGTCGGAAGTAGACGGATACCCCTGTTCAACCCAACCTAGCAACATATGGCAGACCTGGATACCAACCTACATCCAACACTATTGCATATGCTTTCTATATACACTCTTGCTCTCTCTGGCTATCTCTCTATCTCTCTCTCTCTCTATCATACACACACACACACACAAACAGTTTGTATGATATACTATATGATATGATTGTAATATTGATGTACTTTATGAAAATTAACTTTTTGAAATATAATCTAATAAATCTAATCAGTCACATTCTCAGTTACACACTCACAGTTACACACTCACACACACACATTAAAAATGGTCGGGCCAACAAATGATGTCAAGAAATATTTTCCATTCTTTATTAAACACAATTATGAAAACATACTAAACGTTTCATTGCATATTATTGTTTTCATTGCTTTCGTCATTAAATACGAAAGCAACATTTCAGAATGGATGCTGTATACTATCAGATAATCGTATATATACAGTTTATGAATCACCTGCAGGAATAATATAGATATGAGCTACCTAAATGTATCCCAAGTTCCACAGGTCCTTCCAAATCTGAATTATAAATATATACTAGCTTAAGTACCCGGCGCTGCCCGTGGAAAATATAATCATAAATCTAACTTAACCATTCCTATGCATGCCAAATATGGGCTCTCCATTTTGTAAAATGAGGGAGTTGGGGCTCCCCCCGCGAGGTGAGGGGACAACAAAACATTTGCTTAAAACATATTTTGGCACCACCCTAGAATGCATGCCAAGTATGGGCTCTCCATATTGAAGACTGAGGGAGTTGGGGGGTCCTGCAAGGACAATTGCATTCAAAAGACGTCCAATGTTTCTCATCTATACCTCCCCCTTCTCTCTCTCTCTCTCTCTCTCTCTCTCTCTCTCTCTCTCAGGCCAACTAAATTCAGTGATTGATATTAGCCTCTGCCTAATGATTATCAACTCTGCAAAGCAGAGTGATATCGCACACACAGATCCCACCTGTATACTATGCACCACCAGTCAGCTTGTCTGTCGTCGTCGTCGTCGTCCGTCTGTCTGTCCGGAAACTCCTCCTAGACCGTTCAACAGATTTTCACCAAATTTCACAGGTATATCCATATTGTCAATGCGAAGGTCAGTCAATTAGAAATACTTTTCAATTTAACTTAAAGGTTAAGGTCAAAGGGCAAGGTTAAATATAAGGTCAATATTTCATATTTTTTAGTTTTTACTCAAATGTCTTCATTTTCACTACACAAGTTACTGCTAACCTTGATATCGTGTTGACCAAATTTTAGGTAAATATTATAAAGGGTAAGGTCAAAGGTCAAGGTAAAAGGTCAAAATAAGTTTTTCACTAGTATTTCTTAAACTAACTGTTAGATTCTCACTAGGCTTACCATGTATATTCGGAATACCTAGGCCAAGGTCATACAAGGAACTATACAATTCCACATGAAAGGTAAAGGTCACAGGTCAAGGTCAAATAAAAGGTCAATATGCTATTTTTTTACTTTTCATGCAACTTCACAAGATTTGCCGAGATAGTTGCACTTTAAATGAAAAGGAAAATAATACATTTTAAGACATCATAAAGGTCGAGATAAAGGTCAAAGGTCAACTATTCTATTAATATATATAAAACTAACTGATGGGTTTGAATTAAATTAGGCCTGTTTATTTGATTTTCCTGGGCAATGTCAATGCATACAAAAATGTACTCTTACATATAGCCTAGGTCAAGGTCAAGGTAAAAGGTCAACTTTTATTATTAATTAAAAAAGATTACTAAAATTTAGGAAAACTGGCTGTTTTAGTTGCTATCTATCTATCTATTGCCTGACGCCGTGATCCCCGAAGGGGTGACCACGAACGAACCACCCCATGCACCTCTGTTCCCAGTCAGTCAACGCCCCTCCTCCCAACCAGCACCGCCTTTATCCATATACTTCCTCACTCCATCCTTCCACCTCTCTGTCCTTCTACCTCGCTCTCGTACACCTTCTTAGTCATTCTCTCGCTTCCCATACGTTCCACATGGCCGAACCATCTCAAGGTGTTCCTTTTCACACTTTCTAGCACATTTACCTCAACACCACACCTCCTTCTTACTTCCTCATTCGTCTGTATATCCCTCCATGTAACTCCGCACACACTTCTCAAGTAACTCATTTCCACCCCTCTCACTCTTGGTCTGAGTCTCTTCTCAAACGTCCTTGCTTCGCTTCCGTAAGTCAGTGTCGGGATTACCACACTGTCATGCAAGGACTTCTTCACTTCCATACTGACCACCCTATTTCTTGTTACTGCTTTCAGCGTTCCTACAACCCTCTTCCCCTCTTACACCCTCTCCCGCACTTCTTCATCCAGAGTCCCATCTTTACTCAACACACTGCCCAGATACTTAAATGAGCTGATAATCTTCATAGCCTGACCGTTCAACTTTACCTCACACTCTGTGGCTTCACCCTTTTCGAAGATCATAACCTTGCTTTTCCCCGCATTCACCTTCAGATTCCGTTTTTCGCACACTGTTCCAAACGCATCTTACCAGACTCTGCAACTCCCATTCATTATCGTTCATCAGAACTGTATCATCAGCAAACAACAGTACAGGCAACTTCCACTCATATCCCTCCCTCATCAGCGATACACCAACATCCACTGCTCTTCCTTGTATTTCTTTCATGACTCCATCCATATATACAGTAAACAATCACAGGGACATCACACACCCCTGTTTCAACCCAACATTCAGGTCAAAGAACTCGCTCTGCTCATTCTCCACATGTACTGCCGCCTTTGCATCCTCATACATGCTCTTCACTGCTTACAGCAACTTGCCATCTACTCTGTATATTCTAAGTACTTTCCACATACCTTCTCTATCCACTCTGTCATAGGCCTTCTCCAAGTCCATAAAGGCAACATTATAGGTTTGATTCCCAGAGGGAAGCCATGAAAACCTAATATTTAGTAGGGGCCCCGTAATCATTGACGACTTGCCTATTAATATAATAGTCTCCATTCAACACCCGCGTCAGCCATTTTGAATCTACCGCCGTGGGGATGAACAGAGTATTCTTCATAAGTGTAACGCAACTTCTCTTATGGAGTCGTCATTAGATCGGGTACCCACTACGAAAACACTTTCATAAAAAATAAGATTTTTTTGTTTTCACTTAAAATTGTTATAACACGCTTCCCACTTCGGTGGATTTCATGCGTTGTGGCTCCTTGCCGCTCCTCACTAGGCGTCCATTCGTCCTTCACTGATATACCAAGATAACATCCAAGATATTAAGCGAATGGGAAGGGGATGGATGGGATGGCACTGCATCGTCAATGATATCGGGGCCCCTACTAAATATTAGGTTTTCATAAGTTCCCTCCGGGAATCAAACCAATAATTTAATAGTGGCTCCTCCATCATTGACGATTTGCCTGAATTCCCAAGACTGGAGGGGGACATTCATAACAATATCCTAAACCTCAGAACCGTAAGGCATAGTCAAGAATTCATATAACAGAATAAGTCTTTATTGTTAGCATACAATACAAAAATATAAAATATTAAAGGAGATGAGCAGTGCATCACTTCAAAGAAGATCTGCTCCAAAAGTTTACATGATCTCGTTTTGAGATTCTGTTCGATAGTGATTTGATAAGACATTCATAGTTTTCTTTCCATTATCCCAGATTTTTATACTGTTCACAGTTTATTATCTGGCATAAAACTTTATCTATCTGACTAGTTTTATACTCAACTAAAACTATATAGTTGCAATTACGATAGAAAACACTTTTCTTAAAATACAACTTAAAACAAAACAACGAGCTTTGAGAAAGATGTCTTAAAACAATTCAACGAGCTTTTACATACATGTGAGCTTTCACCTAGCTCACTTTTGTAAACGCCAGTGGTCTTCTCCGGCGGAGAAGTCAGTTTCCGGCGGAGGAGTCCATTCCCGGCGGAGGGGCTTGGGTATACTGGGATATTCTCATCCCCCCCCCCCCTTTTTGTTGTCCTCCAAGGGACTTAAATTACTATCACCATGACCATAAGCTCCTCAGCCGTAAAAACCACTTAAAGCGCTTGCTAGCGGATACGTCAAGAAAGATAGTACCCGACATACTTTGAAAATGAGGGGAAGATTCCACTGCAGCATTTATATCTTATACAAATGAGGGTACAGGGGGTAACTCTTTCGCGACGCGAACTATACTGCTGTAGGTCAATCCTAAGCGGGTTCTAAGAGGAAGGAGTCAAGATAGTTTTCCTAAGCTCCAGACTATTTCTATATATAGCACCTATAGATCCGCATGCCCTTCCAAGTTCATGTCAGGGCTTCATACAATGAATTTCAAAGAACAGTGTCATACTCGTCATAAGCCTGAGGCACTTAATGTTATTACTTGCTCCGGCAACTCGTGGGTGTCTTAATTCATCCGGTAAGATTCTGGTCGGCGGAAGACTTTTTCCGGCGGACGCCAGAACTTTTAGAGAAAACATTTATGGGGGCTAGATATACTAATCTGCTCCTAAATGATAACCAAACCCCGAGCTGAATCTGCCGTAATGGTATGACCTATTACGACTAAAAAATTCTGATTGTGAGGGGCATGAGCAGCCTAGGCTATAGAAGAGCCAAGGAACGATTGACTTTATTTGAGATTCGTAGACCTAATCTCTTCATTCTTGTGGTTCCGGTAATACCTCATTTCCGAACTTCAGGTGGGTTTGCTTTTGCCGTACCAAATGCTAAACTTAGTGGGATAGAGGTCTCTGCCTGCTGAGACAGAAGTCCAAGGGAAAAAACTATTAAGTTCGAGGGCTATCCCTCGCCAGTCAGGGTAGTCCAGAGTGAAAAATGGTTAGTATGAGTGCATTGCATATAAGAGTAGACTGGTAGTCCACTATTAACTAAATGATATTCCGATGACCTTCACTTTCCCGTTATCCTTAAGTTTATTTCCCCGCGTGATTGCTTTCCTCCGTGGACCGGAAGGAAGGGATGTACAGTATATCCGAACCTTTGTGTACTACTTCAATCTTTCTTGGTGTCCGTTTGTACTACCTAATTCGAGTACCACAGTACCACAAGAACGCGTGAATGAGACAATTTCTAGCCACGAAGGAGTAGAGTTGTCAATTGTAACTGAAAAACTTACTGCAAAGTCATTATAACCGGTATAATATACCTCTTATGGCCCTTAGTGCCTAAGCTACTCATGCCACCGGCGAGAGGAACAAAAACACTATTATGGACTCATGCCACCAGTGGGAGGAACCCAAAAACACCCTATTACTTGGAGGCATAGCACGATCACTTCGTCCCTCAGGAAAAAAGGAAGGGAGGGGGGGGGATTGTGGCTGGCTCGTTCGATGAGATCGCTGTTGTTCCTGGTAGACTGAAGCCTACTACCGTAGAAGCTTTCCGAAAAAATTGATACTTTTTAAAATGTCCCCGAGGTAAGAACTGTACTTGAAATAGTGCAAACTTACTTTTATCCCAGTGCTTGTGACTGAAAACCTTTTATACCCGAGAGCATCTGTGGTCGTGCCATGTCCCATGCAATAGTTAATCTAAACATTCTACGTCTTTGGATATGATATTACACTACTCGTGTGATGACATCCCTAGAATAGTTATCCTCCAATTTTTCTCGGTACAATTCAACCCAGCGTAATGATACACTTACATAGGCCTGGCGAGATAACCCTGATTGAGTCTCGGGTCACTAAGTTAGTTACCGTTAGTCTAGACAGTGGAGGAGAACAATTTCAAACGGCTTTAGCCAGCGACCGGCGGATGCATATCCGAGCCTTTGAGAGTCCAGAGCCAGTGGACTGATTCCCGTAGTATCCTTTACACTGTAAGCGATACCTACAATGATTTTAGCGGCATAGGTGTACTTTTTTGCCTAAAAATCGTTGTTTGTGGGAGAGAATCCTGCTTGTCCCGCTTACCCGTGCCCGAACGTGGCCTGTTTGCTGTGTACACTTGTGCCGAAAGATATCCTCCTCCAGCCAGTTTCACGGTGAGCTCCGCGGGAGCATATACGTCAACAGGTTTGCCACGTTCGCCGGTACGCAGCCCGGACAAACTGTAGTGACCCTTGGCGCAGCCTGGGTGTTGTAAGACGGTATCAACCTCGGGACCCTGTACTAGAGCACGGCTTAGGGACAGAGGTCTAACAAAGGAGGGGAATCTTCCAAGACTTGGAAAAATCGAAAAACAAACCAACAAGCGGGTATTAAGGTGTGGTAACATCTTGCCTCCGCTTGTCGTCGGCCATCAACGTGTGTAAAGCCTAGGCTAACCTTGCTATGATGTCTCCTTGCTTATCCGAAGCATCGATCTACATCTCTTTGAGTCTGTGAATGAATCATCGATGCTGTTAGTATTGGGGAAAAAATAACCCTGTAACAAACATTATCGGGTAACCCCTTCACCATATTGAGTCTGAGAAGTTGTCTAGCTCGAACTGCCTCTAACAAGGCTGTTCGGATGTCCCTGATCGATCTTGCCGGGTGCGGCAGGAGATATTGTTGAAAAGCTTTAACCGTTTCCTCCTGACGCCTCGGTGGGTTGGGCACCAGTGTAGCAATGGCTTGAGCTGTGTCTCTAGTTATCAGAAAACCAATAAATTTACGGTGAGCGTTATCACGCACTAGGAACTGTCGTTGGAGTTCAATAGGATCTGGAGTTTGAAAAGGAGCTGGGAAGTGTTTACCTTCTAATTGAGGGGCAATAAGAAACTCGAATATAGCTCGTGGGACTCCGCCGGGCCGTAGCTTCAACAAATCAAACTCAATATAGTGTGGTGGGGGGACAGGTAGGGAAACATTGGAAACTATGTCAATGGCAAACTGTTGAAGCTCCTGATTCCAACTCACCCATGGTCCGTGCTCCACCTCTCCCAAATTTAATTCCCTTCTCTCCTGTTGTGAAGTTGTCGGAGTAAAGGCTAAACTTGGTTAAATCAAACCCAGTGAATGACCACCATTGTTGTCGTAAGGCTGAGAGCGAGAGGGGCAATTAGGAACATCTGGGGAAGGAGGGGCAAGCCGACATGGTTCATAGACGAAATATTGAAAATTGGTAGGGTTAGGAATTGCTTGAATCTGTACCCCTATGATATTTCCTTGGCCATGTTTGGCCCGGAAGACTTTGTCTGTTTACTTCAATGGACCATTCCCTAGGTACTGGGACCTCCCCACGTATGGATCTGTGCCCGTCACCTGCCTTAGACGAGGTAACAGGGAGCCAAAGCCTGCCAGTTTCTTTTCGACCCTGCAGCTTGCCCTCCGTTTGCGATTGAGATAGTTGGGATTGAGCAACTGGTTTAGAACCACGAGATACTACGTTCCTCCGGCGGAGGCTTCAAGGGTTCCGCCGTTGAGTAAACTGCTACGTTAACTTCAGGAATACTAGTACTAGGCTGTGAGCAAGAAACTGTCTCCTTCTCCGCCGCGGTAGAAGCATTGACATTAGCTGCCAAATCGCTAGCTTGCGATAGTCTATCTAAACCGTCTACAGCCTGTTGGGACCCGATAACCACCCGTGGTGTGACCGCGGCCATGGCTTGCAAGTCCGCCGGATGATTACTAGTGGTGGAGAGTAGCAATGTAGTAATGGTCGAAGCCCAGATCTTATCCGGGTCTGTGATAAAATTTAATTTGGCTGGTGACAGGGGACGAATTGGAACGTGTTCTGGCATTATTAAGTTAGTGGAGGAGACCGAATGGAGAAACAAAACCTCGTCGTCCGTAGAGGTAGCAGGCACAGATCCCGGTGGGGGGGGTTACCGTCACCTCAGTAGGAGTATCCCTAGGGTGTTTGGAAATAGCACATTGTTGGAAAACCTTTTGTAACAATTCATCTAACTGTTTTGTGTGACACCACCCGGCGTTAGCAGAATGGTTGCGTGGGGCATTGCAGCTCGCTAGCGCTCGCCAGGATGGGGGGATGGGCTGCAGTTGTCCTAGAATGATCTGCTTTATTTAATTAGTGTCGTGTTGCCACAGACAGTCTAGAAATGGTCTTTGTTTTGGTCTGTGACCGCGCCTTGTATTTTATATTCGCTATAATATAAATGTTGCTTGTGTGGGAGGCGAGCGAGAGAGGGTGAGGGAGTACACCTGGCAGCGGGGTGAGCTATGATGCGGCTCGCTTGGGCGCTGACGGCGTTGGCGGCCGGGTGGTCAACTAGTCCCTTCCCATCGCGGCCTCGTGTTCTTTACCAGCTCAGAGCTTGCCTGACACACGTATCGCCTACATCCTTTGCAATTCTGTCCCCCATACTCGCCACTTTGCATACTATTTCTCTCTCTCGACTTCTCCTTTCTCATTCTCTAGTCTTTATTAAACTCAACATCCCTTCTGGTTTCAGCATAGACGTTCACCGTCGACCAGTCGTATTGCACGCGAAGCTCTCAGATATTTCCATGTATTAGGTTAACCCGTGGAGCCCCGGCTAGTTTTGTAATGTTTGCGCACCAGAACCCGGCCGGTTTTCAAAAAATTGTTTTATTCCAGAAACAATAGCAAATGGGTTAGGAATGAAGGAAAAACCACGAAAAAACGCTCAAAAAGCTTAAAAAATGGTCCTACAGAGCCCCCGAAAACGGATTTTATAAGAGTAAAAAATTGAAGGCAATTATCCCCAAAAAACAGGTTATTGCGCGCTCGCGCGCACGCACGTGGACTTTGAGAGTTTTCAACCATCGGCACGGTTGCGTGGGATACGTACACAGTTCCCATACAAATCTGAGCCCTCTTGAGTGGCTACACCTGAGGTTACGGTCGGCGCAATTAGGGTGACGCGCCATGCGCGTCTCTGGGGCTGTGCGTTACATACATCGCCGACGCGTCAGGCGCGTCGCTGGGGCTGTACGGGTTAAGGAGGTATTATGCTTTATTGAGGTTAGAGAGAGACGGACTTTTCCGTATGTGTCCTCTCTCGGGAAGGTTGTAGACCGGTATATGTCTCCCTGGCAAGGTGTTGAGTGATTCTGCTTGGTTATCTAAAGCTAGACTAGGGGTAGGGTTACTGTCTCGTTGTCTCCGATGTGTGCAGTGTTAGCTAAGCCCTGCACGACATCGACAGGTACTGTGGGAGCCTAAGATGTCTTTGGGTGGGTTTACTTTGCGAGCACAGCGCTGTGGTGTGAGAGGGCCATAGCCTATCCCTCACCATAGTGCTGCCTCTTTGTGTTGACTTCTGAGGGATCGCCAGGATAGAACTAGGTACTAGAGACCTAGATTTATCAAGAGAGCATCCCGTCATATAACGTAATCTTCATTATACCACCTTCGGACAACGTTAGGCTACGAGCCGCATGCTCACCCATTATTGCCCTGCCTTGATACCCTAGACTTTATTAACTGAGCAGACACTGGTTAGAGATAAGCCCCCATTATTATATGTATGCAACATTATTATTCACTGCACTTTTGAGCCGAGGTTGTTGTTGAGTTGCACAACCCTAGTAGGCTGTTGCGTTGTGTCACGAAGCATTTCTTTAGTTGTCGAGCATTACTACCTTTGCGCAGTCTTTATTATTCGCCTGCCTATTATTACTATATGTCCTAGTATTTATTGTGACCCGTATTCTGCATTATAATTGTTCAAGATTCTTTACGAACATCTTCCCAGCATCAGACTTATTTCAGAAGTTTCCAGTTGATGTTGCAGGACTAGCATTGCACTTTCTTTAATACAGGAGTGCCAGTTATTTGAGTATCTACCGTAACGTTAATTAATCACGTTAACTATCTTTTCTTTGTGTAACCTAATCGAGTAATCTTTTACTGTTGGAGAATAGGCTGTTTCATCGAGCGTCAGCATAGTGTGTGTGCACCAGTTACCGAGTCATAGGATACCTCGTTGTCCAGGCACGACTCAGGGCGGTAATGGTGTTTTGTTTTCCAGTGTTTAAGGCAGGGGTTGGATCTAGTGTTACCGTTGTTGCATTTTGCCATTATCTAGTCCAATGTTGAAGAGCCCTGTGTCTTTGAGAACCTGGATCGTAACAAATGGCGACCTAGCTCAGGATCTTGTGAACTAAGAGATAATTGCAGGATTGTTGTGGTCATTTATTTTATTGAGGAATATAGTGGGCACGTTAATTTTTGTTTGGCAAAGTAGTATAGCACTTGAGAGTCTTCAGACATTTTTGGCAAGTGAATAGTGCTACATAAGAGTTTGGGGTACTTCTTTTCTGAATATTGTGGTGAGAAATTTTTGTGAGCATCATGTCTTATACCGGGTCAGAGGAGAATGGAGACACAGTACGTAATGTCGAAACTGAGGAACAGCAGCATGATGAAAGGGTTAATCGGGTGAACTGTGAGGAGGATGCTAGGATATTTTTGCAATGGCCTGTTACTGCCGAGCGGTTGGAGGGTATGGATCGGTACGGTCTTCAATGCCTGGCCACAGCTATCAGTCATGCGGTTACTAGCAGCATGACCAAGGATAACTTGATAACGTGTGTACTGGGCAGGGTGACTGGTGAGCGAGATGGGTTGAGTGCTCAGAGCCCTTCGGCCATGCTTCCCCTACACTCGACTCCCAGCCATCCCAGTAGTTTGCCGACCCCGGGTACGCTTCCGCAGTTGGGTGGTGACTGGCAGGGTGGGTTGCCCCTGGGGGGACCACCGGTAATTTCAAACATTGTAGCACCTTCACCTCCTCAAGGGTTATCTCCAGAATTATTGCTTCAGCTCGAATTAGCTAAGATCGAAGAGAGAAAGGCTATCAGGGCGGGTGAGCAGCAAATAGAGCTAGCAAAAATCCAAGCTGAGTCGACTAGGTACTGTGCCGACAGGGACGTAGAGAAGTTGCGAGTAGAGACAACGGGACAGCGACTTGGGGCTGGTAACCGTGCTCATGATCAGTCTCTCTCGCACTTATTGAAACTGGTTCCGGTGTTTGATGAGAGTGGTGTTACAGAATTTTTCGCACGCTTTGAGAAGAAGTGCCAGATCCACCAGTGGCCTGGGGAGAAGTGGGCAGCCCTTGTTTCCTCTAGACTTGTGGGCAAGGGACTCAAGGCTTATGATGCATTGCCTATAGAGTCGTGTATTATCTATGAGGAACTCAAGGAGGCTGTCCTGAGAGCATACGAACTACAACCAGAGACGTACAGGTTGAAGTTCCGGGGTGTTACCAAGGGTCGGGAGAGCACCTTTTTGGAGCATGCCCGGGAGATGTCCGATGCTTTTGGGAATTGGCTGAGGTCGGAGAAAGCTACTACGTTTGACGACATTAAACAGTTGGTGCTTTTAGAGCAGTTTTTCAAATGCACGGGCGGCGACCTGACGTTAAACCTTAAAGAAAAGCAACCAAAAACTCTACAGGAGGCAGCTGAGATGGCTGACCTCCGGCTATCACTAATTCGTGGGTGCGGGTCTACCCACCGTAGTGAGGCAGGTAACAAGGGGCGTGACGGTCCACCCCCCCGAGTTAGTGATATACCTTATGCAAACAAGTACAAGAGCCATGATACCAAGACTGACCACAAGACTAGCACCGTCCCATTTAAGAAGGGGCCGGGCCCTTCCCAGTACCAAGGGAAGCCCAAAGGGGAGTTGGAGTGTTATCATTGTCATAAAAAGGGGCACTTTGCAAGAGTCTGTCCTAGCAAACCACCTACAGCAGCTGTGTCTTTGGCCTGCAACATTGGTGTGTCTCCGAAGTCATCTGAGTTTGCCCGGGGCAGTTCGTCAGAGGCTGATGCAGAAGCACCTGGGAGGCTCGAACCCTGCTCAGGATGTTTTTTGCGACCATAGAGGGCGGGGTTGCGTGATGTGGGCGGGGCGCAAGCATGGAGTAGAGGTCTAGCGTGATACAGGTGCTTCCCAGACTCTGATGAAAAACTTGACTGGCTACCCTATAAACGCGGCTCGGGTGGTGGTGGTGCAGGGTATTAATGCAACTCGGTCATACCCGCTGGTGCGGTTGGAGTTGGAGGTGGATGGTGTGGCACGTGAATTGGATGTCGGGATTGTGGAGAAACTGCCAGTGGAGGGCGTCGACCTTCTTCTCGGCAACGACTTTGCAATGCTCGCTTCTGAGGTTCTACCCTTAGTCGTTGCCGAGAGGCCGGCCGACGTGAGTAGGGAAGAGCAAG
The DNA here is from genome assembly GCA_032716605.1 of Paralithodes platypus. Classification (NCBI taxonomy): domain Eukaryota; kingdom Metazoa; phylum Arthropoda; class Malacostraca; order Decapoda; family Lithodidae; genus Paralithodes; species Paralithodes platypus. Next base: position 30,197,933 of record CM064510.1, read on the forward strand.
AGTAGGTCGAGCGGTGCCAGACACAACCCATGGCGTGTGTTGTCACCCGAGCTCGGGCAGCTAAAGTGTCACAGCCTAGTCCTCCGTCTTCAGACCAGCGGAGGAACGATCAACAGGAGGAGGCTAAAGCTGGAGTTGGTTTTAAGAGTTTTGACTCAGCGGCTCTCCTGGGTGATTCAGTATTAGCCCCTGGGCCTGTCATCGAGAGTGACGAGGCTGGGCATGACGAGTCTCCACGACAGCAACGTTATGTACATCGAGAGAGACAGAGGGAGCAGCCCAGTATCGGGGAAGGTCATGCATTGCTCCGGGAGCAGTTAGATCGCTTGGCACCCTCAGATATACGTCGGTTGCAACTAGAGGACCCTGAGCTCCAAACGTGTGCTAATGGAGCTGTAGAGCTCGACGAGGGCGGCGATGCACAGCCAGGAGATTTTTTTTATTTAGAAGGCATCCTCTATAGGCGTTTTCAAGACCTTAAACGTAGTTGGCAAGAGGGGTCCGGAGTAGTGGACCAGTTGGTGGTGCCACGGGAGTGCAGGGATAGCCTACTGAGGTTGGCGCATGACATACCACTGGCAGGACATCTAGGGGTGAGAAAAACGGTGGCGGCTTTAGAAAAATTGTTTTGGTGGCCGGGGTTGAAGGGGCAGGTGGTAACCTGGATAGCAAGGTGTCATACGTGCCAGAGGGTTGGAAAACCTAACCAAACAATTCCGAGAGCCCCGTTGCACCCCATTCCTGTCAGTGGACCGCCGTTCAGTAAGGTCATCATTGATATGGTCGGACCCCTACCCCCTACTAGTGCCAGTAATAAATTTCTATTAACTATCATGGATGTGGCCACTCGTTATCCTGATGCATATCCAATGAGAAATGGCACAAGCGAAAACTGTTGTCCGGAACCTGCTCTTGTATTGCTCGCGGTATGGTTACCCGCAAGAGGTGCAATCGGACCAAGGCTCTAATTTTACATCTAATCTGTTCAAACAAACTATGATTCAGCATGGCATCACCACTCTCGTCTCTTCTGCGTATCACCCGGAGAGTCAAGGGGTGTTGGAGAGGTGGCACGCCACGCTGAAAAGCATGCTTCGATGTTATTGCGCAGAGAACGGAAAGGATTGGGACCTTGGTCTGCCGTATGTTTTGTTCGCGGCAAGAGAAGTACCTGGAGAGAGTCTCGGTTTCAGTCAAAATGAGCTTGTTTTCGGGCATCAGGTGAGGGCCACATGGTGAAGGAGATGTGGGAGGGCACTGGGCATGTTGTTCTGCGAGATGGGTTGCAGCCTCTTGTTCCTGAGCGACGGGAGGAGTTGTTTGCTAGGCTGTGGCAGTCCGTCCGCATGTTTGTTGCTTCTCCAGGCCTGATGTATGGGGTAGAATCCGACATGGAGGCTGGAGACAGTGCAAGGCTCGAGTTGGTTCCCTGCCGTATGAATCCGGCTCGACAGCCTGTTGTGTAGGCTTAGCTGGACGGCGTGTGGAGAGGGGGTCTGAGGGATGAGGAATGTTGTGAGTGGTCGTTGCCAGTGGCTTTGCAACCTGAGTTTGGTGGCAGAGTCCGTGTGTGTGTTGATTGCAAGAGTGTGGAAGCATTATCCCTGACAGACGCCTATCCCTTACCCAGAGTTGACGACACCATAGACCGCTTCGGGGCTGCCTCGCTCATCACGAAGGTAGAACTAGTGAAGGGTTATTGGCAGGCCCCGTTGCCGGAAGGAGCGAAGAGAAGTGCCAGTCTTGCGATGGACTGGGCAGTTTGTCAGTGTCAGGTGTTGTTGTGCTGCCGGAATACAGATTGGATGTGTGGCATGCTGGGGGCGCTGATAATGTTTTGGCTTTGTTTGCAGGAGAACCCTCGCTGTTCAGTCAGTGTCTGTCGTGGGTGGAGGATCCGGGGTAGGCTACCACAGTATGTTGGTATAGCCTCCTGTCTTGGCTCGCGGTGTATTTTTGCGCTGGTGCTTGTTGGCTCGCGTGTGTAGCATCAGCGTAGGGTCGCAGGGCAGGAGTTGTTGGCTTTGATTAGAAGAAAATTAGGCTACATCTATAGTAGCCACCAAAAACAACATTAAAATAAAATATGAAAAATTAAATAAAAACTCTTTCTTTTTAATAATTAATTTTAAGATAATATTGTAGCTGAGTACTGAGTGCAGATGATTTTCCCTCAGTAGGCTGTGCTTCTTAAAGCTCGCTCTGGGAGCACAATGTTATGAATTAATGTATTATATTTGGGAAGGGTGATAAGATTTTTGTATATATAAATGTTGTTGTATTTTTTTTGAGGAGACTGAGCTTGCATTCCATGAGTGGCAGAGTGGTTAGGAGTGGCAGATTCTAGCGACATTCTGCCTGTTCAGATATGGGCTCATGGTTGAGTGTCCCATATCTTGGGGGGTGTGTGACGCCTCCCGGCGTTAGCAGAATGGTTGCGTGGGGCATTGCAGCTCGCTAGCGCTCGCCAGGATGGGGGGATGGGCTACAGTTGTCCTAGAATTATCTGCTTTATTTAATTAGTGTCGTGTTGCCACAGACAGTCTAGAAATGGTCTTTGTTTTGGTCTGTGACCGCGCCTTGTATTTTATATTCGCTATAATATAAATGTTGCTTGTGTGGGAGGCGAGCGAGAGAGGGTGAGGGAGTACACCTGGCAGCGGGGTGAGCTATGACGCGGCTCGCTTGGGCGCTGACGGCGTTGGCGGCCGGGTGGTCAACTAGTCCCTTCCCATCGCGGCCTCGTGTTCTTTACCAGCTCAGAGCTTGCCTGACACACGTATCGCCTACATCCTTTGCAATTCTGTCCCCCATACTCGCCACTTTGCATACTATTTCTCTCTCTCGACTTCTCCTTTCTCATTCTCTAATCTTTATTAAACTCAACATCCCTTCTGGTTTCAGCATAGACGTTCACCGTCGACCAGTCGTATTGTACGCGAAGCTCTCCGATATTTCCATGTATTAGGTTAAGGAGGTATTATGCTTTATTGAGGTTAGAGAGAGACGGACTTTTCCGTATGTGTCCTCTCTCGGGAAGGTTGTAGACCGGTATATGTCTCCCTGGCAAGGTGTTGAGTGATTCTGCTTGGTTATCTAAAGCTAGACTAGGGGTAGGGTTACTGTGTCGTTGTCTCCGATGTGTGCAGTGTTAGCTAAGCCCTGCACGACATCGACAGGTACTGTGGGAGAATAAGTTGTCTTCGGGTGGGTTTACTTTGCGAGCACAGCGCTGTGGTGTGAGAGGGCCATAGCCTATCCCTCACAACATAGTGCTGCCTCTTTGTGTTGACTTCTGAGGGATCGCCAGGATAGAACTAGGTACTAGAGACCTAGATTTATCAAGAGAGCATCCCCGTCATATAACGTAATCTTCATTATACCACCTTGGACAACGTTAGGCTACGAGCCGCATGCTCACCCATTGTTGCCCTGCCTTAATACCCCAGCTAGACTTTATTAACTGAGCAGACACTGGTTAGAGATAAGCCCCCATTATAATATGTATGCAACATTATTATTCACTGCACTTTTGAGCCAAGGTTGTTGTTGAGTTGCACAACCCTAATAGGCTGTTGCGTTGTGTCACGAAGCATTTCTTTAGTTGTCGAGCATTACTACCTTTGCGCAGTCTTTATTATTCGCCTGCCTATTATTACTATATGTCCTAGTATTTATTGTGACCCGTATTCTGCATTATAATTGTTCAAGATTCTTTACGAACATCTTCCCAGCATCAGACTTATTTCAGAAGTTTCCAGTTGATGTTGCAGGACTAGCATTGCACTTTCTTTAATACAGGAGTGCCAGTTATTTGAGTATCTACCGTAACGTTAATTAATCACGTTAACTATCTTTTCTTTGTGTAACCTAATCGAGTAATCTTTTACTGTTGGAGAATAGGCTGTTTCATCGAGCGTCAGCCTAGTGTGTGTGCACCAGTTACCGAGTCATAGGATACCTCGTTGTCCAGGCACGACTCAGGGCGGTAATGGTGTTTTGTTTTCCAGTGTTTAAGGCAGGGGTTGGATCTAGTGTTACCGTTGTTGCATTTTGCCATTATCTAGTCCAATGTTGAAGAGCCCTGTGTCTATGAGAACCTGGATCGTAACATTTGCCGTGACACATTGGGGCCTTGGCCTTTTGAGAGATTTAGACTTTACCTTATCCTCAGATGGTGGGTCCTCTACCTGTACCGTTGGACATGGTTCCTCAAGCACTTTACCTTCGTTATGTAGAGTTATTTGTTGGGGAACTTTCACCGGCGACCTTTTAACGCGCGTCATCGACGCCTGACTAAGCAGTCGAGAGGGTTGTGTAACGCTGTCCCTTGGGACATTGCTCAACTGATCCTCTATCATGGTATGACCTATAGTGACAGACTCTGACCTAGTGTTAGGTACTGTTACTTCTGTGTCTCTGGCCTCTGGCCTAGCGGACAATCGTGGGACGTCTATCGCCGGCGTGTCTAAACCTGCCGCTATATTATGAATTTGTTCCATGTCAGGCGCCGGAGACAAATACGACCCTATTTTGCCGTCCGGTAAATTACTCTGAGATAGTACTAGTTTAGAACCTTGTAGTCTTAATCTAACACTTGGTCTAACCCTCATTGCCGGCAGAGATTGCTCGGCATCCATCCCGACGAGACTGAGGGAAACCCCCGGCGTCCCCGAGGTGGATGACGAGGCGACCGGTTGTGAAGCAGACTTACACACATAGGTGAGGGGGCTATCCTGTATTTCCGCCACAACCTGGTGCTGTAGTGGGTTGGACAACTTGCGCTTCTTGGATGGCAAGTAATCTAAACTGGACCCCCTCTGACGAAGTTGCTGGGGTAATTCCGGTTGAGTTGAAGGTACAAACTCCGGCGACTCTGAGCGAGTTCTCTTGGTTTGGGGAGGGGAGCGACCTTCGGATGCCTCGGATGACTGGGGGGAAGCAAGATTTGAATTTGGTACCAAAGGAACCTGTGCCTGATTGACTGAGGGATCTTCGAAAGAATACAGGCGAAAGATTCTAAGTAACTCTGCATTGTCACAGAACAATTCTACATCCGCCACCCTTGAAACGTAATAAGCAAACTTATTCTTAATTTCAATAAGGGTTAACTCTTTCAGACTTATATGAACGCTACCGCGTCATATGACAGGGTGAACCAAAACTCATATGACGCTACCGCGTCATATGGACTTATCTTCATAATTCTAGAATAAGTTATAGGACGCCCTAGCGTCATATGGAGCTCAGTAAGTCCGGTAAGTTAGATGAAGATCTGTCGGTTGGTGGCAACCCCAGGTTTCTCCGACAATTTTAACGGTCAGCAGTGTGGTTTTGACAGTTGTGTGGTACAGTGGCAATGATACCGGGCTCCCGCTTCCGTAGACTTACTGGAACATAATATGTCTGAAGGAGTTAACAAGCATGACATATCTTGACTAGCTAGCCATTCATCGAATAGATCCGAGCAAACCGGACATTTACGAGCTTTCCATGAAAAAGTAGTCTTGTCCAAACATTTAATACAGCATATGCACAGCCTGTGCGCTGCTACTGGGATTGAAAGACGGGTAGGAGTAGAACAAATCGAGAATAGAAGCATGGTTACTGACTCCCCTCCCCGCCGGGAACAGTTCCTCCTTAGCCGTGCTTCTCGAGATGTGAAGAGATCTGGAAATAGAAAATTTCCAGGAATCAATGCTCATAAGGATAACCTGAGAGGTGTTAACCCGGGAACTGAAGGGAGACTCTTAAGAGTTCCCCCGGCGGACTGCGGGGAGACTCTTAAGAGCGAGTGAAAACAAAAATCAACTTTTGACATCGAAAAAAAACAAAAAAAAATTTGTTTTTTTTTGTTTTTTTGGCCCCTGGGCCATGCAAAATCTCAGTCCTCTACCTCCCTTCCTTCCCCACTTTCCTCCTCTCCTTCAGTTATCACCTATTTTCCCTGTTATTCCCTTATTCTGAGGTATATTTTCGTGCTAACATTAGCGAGTTGCAAGCAGGGTGTTGTCATCACTGATGGCAAGCGAGTGCAAGAGAGAGAGAGAGAGTATCGATCGACTGTGTCTCAGTGGCCTTGGGGGAAATTGGCGGGAAAGCAGCTTGCCTCACCCATACATTATACAACTCGCGGGCTATATCTCCGATTTTGACCATCCAAACGCTGTTTTCACTCGTTTTATTGTTGTTTCAGGTTAATACCTTTATAATCAACCCATAATAGGCGCATATGGATAAGTATTAATGCTATTAATGGCACAATGAATATTTTAGTGACGGAAACACCTCAAATACGTCAGCACAGGGGGACGTTTCCAATTACCCCCATGCGCACTTCAGAGGTTAATAACATCCTACCTACTCCCCGGCGTCGAAAAAGTAGTGGGCCACTGCCAAACTATTTTTCCGCCTCCTGAGAGTTTTCGTGAACAACCCCACGCCCTTTTCAATCGGGGGGAAGTCACTGCTTACCTATCACATGGGTCACTGACCCAAAACAGAACTCCTAGCAAGCATCATCGTGCAGCTGTTCGCTTGCTAGACTCCGCTAAACCTGTTACCCAACTATGCCGCCGGGCTGGCGGGGTAAACTGGCAATTCACAGGCGAGTTGTTTGACATCGGTCCGAGACCGTTCTCCCTCCGCTGGGCCATGCATGTCCGTCGGCAAGGAGGGTAGTGGCACACTACCAACAAAGAAGGGGTAGGCAAGCCCAAGAACACCAGCACGGCGGCAGCTGGGCTCAATACGAAGACAGAGGACCGGCGGGCCAAGGAACTAGGGAAAAAAACGTCTAAAGCACAAAACCACCATTCCCGTACCAAAAAACCCCACAAATAAGGACGTCTCCTAGAGTTCCCGGCAAGTGATCGACACCCGAACCAGGGAACACAGGAAAAAGGGGGGGGGGGACATATAATTACCGTAGAATTAGTAACATTCCTAAACCTTAAGGAGACCCTACTGAGGCTGGCCACGAGGCATAAGGAACCCATAATGTAGGAAGAAACTTACTCCTGAAGACATAACAGCAACAGCACGAGGAGAAGAGGCCCGCGAGAGGGGCCTAAGAGCAGGCTCGAACACCAGAAGATGCCACACAATCCTTGAACTGGAGCATCTGCTAAGATGAAAAAATACACGGCCCCTAGGCCAACACGCTGGACTGAAGACCATACTGCGATGAAAAATTAGCCTCCTAGCTAAAGATAATCACCAAACTTAGGCGCGCAGAACCAAAGAAACAACACATGTGGCGATTGTCTTGGACAACACGTAAGTGCCTGTACAATACCCTAATTCTAACACTTCCTGCGGGCAACCAGTATGGTAGCCTGTGCTAGCTAATGTAAACCTTATTCAATACAACTCAGATATATACAAATGAGTAAGGACTCACGAGAATTGAGCGAACGACGAATCTGGCGGAGCGCAGGCGACACACGTCTGACTCGGTTGCCCGCAGGGAAGAGAAGGATGAATGGACGCCTAGTGAGGAGCGGCAAGGAGCCACAACGCAAGAAATCCACCGAATGGGAAGCGTGTTATAACAATGTTTAAGTGAATTTTTTCTTTTTTCTTCTCTTATTTTTTACAAAAGTGTTTTCGTAGTGGGTACCCGATCTAATGACGACTCCATAAAAGAAGTTGCGTTACACTTATGAGGAATGCTCTGTTCATCCCCGCGGCAGTAGATTCAAAACGGCTGACGAGGGTGTTGAATGGAGACTATTATATTAATAGGCAAATCGTCAATGATGGACGGGCCACTATTAAATACACCTTTTTTTGCTTCTCCAGACATTTCTGCACAACACAATTAATGGTAAAAATCTGATCTACACATCCTCTTCACTTCCTAAATTCTCCCTGCTCGTCACCTATCCATTTCTCTGTTCTCACTCTCACTCTCTCAATCACTACCCTACTGTACACCTTCCCTACTACGCTTAGAAGACATATTCCTCGGTGGTTATCAAACATTCCTCTTTACCCTTACATAGGGGGACTATTATGCCGTCTTCCAGTCATCAGGTGCACTCCCCTCCCCTTCTCCCATGCTAGTTTGCACATTTTCCATACCCATTCGATCACTATCTCACCACCATACCTCAACATTTCCCAACACACTCCATCTGTTCCTGGTGCTTTCCACACCTTCACAGACTGGATGACTCCGTCGTCGACTCCTGCCCAGGTTGTAACACAGCACCCCATACTATTAAACACATCATAGAAGACTGCATTTCACACAACCACTTACGCCAACAACACAATCTACACTCCTTGAGAGCTCTGTGGGAAAGCCCGACCGTGGTCATGGCCTTCCTTAGGGACTTGGGGCTGTTCTGCCAGGCAGCTTAGGGAACACCAACAACAACAACAACTTCACTCTTTTCATGGCTTCCCACACTTCTGACCTCCTGATCCCCACCTCCTCCTCCACTACTTCTCTTCTTCTCTCTCCCATACCCTATCCAACTATGTTGGCTGGCGCTTCATTCCTTACATTTAGCAACTCGTTGAAGTACTCCCTCCATCTTTCGACTCTCTCTTGCTTCTCGACTAGCATTCTCCCATTCTTAACTTTCACACCCTTACTGTTTCCCTTGCTACCTTCCCTAACTTACTTGACTTCTTTCCAGAAGTTTCTTACACTCCCTCCATTTTACACTCAGATTCCTTCCAAATTCCTCATCTACTCTTCTCTTACTTTCCTTCACTACTCCTTTCACCAGTTTCTTTCTCTCCATGAACCTCTCTCGTTTCTGGCTCTCCAAATCTTCATTCCCTCTACTACCCAACCACTCTCTATAGGCTTTCTTCTTGTCTTCCAAAGCTATTTTTACCTCTTCTGTCCACCATGCTCTACCTTTCACTCCCCTCTCTCTTCTTCTTACTCCACACACCTCCTCACATGCTGCACAGATCTCTTCCTTAAACACCTTAGTTGCTAATTACTTAAATAACATATATAAAATTTAATATAAATGCTGTAATAGTAAAGGTTTAAGGTCAAGGTCAAAACAAGTGTTTGTCATTTTCCCTAAACTCCTCCTAGACTGTTTAACCCTTGTCTAGCGGGTTTTTTGGGCTTATTTGGGCATATTCAGGCCCTCCTGCATGATAAATAAAGTATCTGCATGAAAACAAAATTATTTAGCAAAAAACTAGGCGCTAAAATCTTCAAAATGAGACCAGAACGAGCTACGTAGCACTCGTGGTTCTCATACAGTGATACCAGTAACATGGGAGTTCAGCATATAGCAGCATATTTTTCCCAGCTATGCTCACTACTGGCTACACTGCCGGCCTCTCGAGAACACAGGGAACATGAGTTAATGGGCGGCGGTAAGCCCTGGGAGTCGGCTGTCTTGCCCGGTGCGCTCCCGGCCATTTGCACTCGATTTTAACCCTTTAAAAGCCTTAATAATGCTTCTAACTTGCTGCAAATTGGAACCAGACTTAAGTTCGACCCCGATCTTTAAGGTTTTTTCTATATTCCAACTTACTTCCTCTCGGGCATAGGCTGAGAGCCTTAACATTCACCACTTTACAATGAACAGTGAAGCCCGTGGTGAGGTCTTGTTCCAGTCTAGGGAGTGAGACATGTGAAACACGTAGAGTACAACGAGCACCTGCCATCTTGCCTTCACATGAGGCACGGTGCTCACTCATGGCCCGAAACGACCCCATCTCTGAAGCCACCTCGTTCCCGTGCTTCACTGTCTCACCCCCTACACTCGGACTGTCACACTTACACACACACAACGCCACCTGTTGAGCAGATAACTCACCAGGCATTGCACCCCTATAGCATATTTTGAATATGGGAATATTCATACAGTGCTATTTAATCAGGGAACAATGAGGGTATTTTATTGACGTTTCGGTGCGCTTGTGGTAATGCACTGATACCAGGTACAGCACAAATTCCATCCCAATAATATCTTCCCATTGATACATCGGGATTTGAACCCGGGACCTTTGGATTACCAGGCCAGTGGCAAGACCACTCCACCACACCTCTCCTAATATGCCCAATATATGCCCAAACAAGTCCAAACAAAAACGCTAGACAAGGGTTAAGGGCAAAGGTCAAGGTCAAAGAACAAAAGAAGAGTGTTAATATTTTTTCCCAAACTTGTCCTAGACTGTTTAACATTTTCTGTACTGGCGACATCTGTTTTGTATTATTCAAGCTATAATTAGACGATTTTGTGGAGCTTAAGAATGATCTGGGGTGGAAAAAGGGTTATTTAGGATAGTTGAAAGCCTGCTAGTTAAGCTGAATAAAATTGTCTATTATTATCCAGTATAAAGTGAAAAGTCCAGAACTAGTACTGAACGGGTTAATGTATCGTCACCAAATGTTGCAGGCAAATTTGGTTGGTCAATGCGACGATTGTCGCCCCCCGTTGGGGGCGAGTTGTTTACAGGGCGAATCCTCCAGTATTCTTGGCGATATTATTTGTGATGATGGTGATAGTAGTAGTGATGATGGTGATAGTACTGATGATGGCAGTAGCAGAGATGGTAGTATAAGCAGGGATGATGGTGATACCAATGATGATGGTGATAATATTAGTGATGATGGTGATATGTGTAGTGATAATGATGACAGTAGTGATGATGATGGTAGTAACAATAGTGACAGTAGTAGTGATGATGATGATGACAGTATTAGTAGTAGTGATGATGGTGACAGTAATAGTGATGATGTTGATAGTATTAGTGATGATGACAGTAGCAGAGATAGAAGTAACAGCAGGGATGATGGTGATAGCAATGATGATCGTGATAGCAATGATGATCGTGATAGCAATGATGATCGTGATACTAGTAGTGATGATGGTGATATGTGTAGTGATAATGATGCCAGTAGTGATGATGATGGTAGTAACAATAGTGACAGTAGTAGTGATGATGATGATGACAGTACTAGTAGTAGTGATGATGGTGACAGTAATAGTAGTAGTGATGATGGGTATAGTAGTAGTGATGATAATGACAGTAGTAGTGATGATTGTAAGATGATGGTGGTAATAGTAGTGATGATGGCGATAGTTGTAGTGATAATGATGACACTAATGATGATGTTAGTGACAATGGTGATAGTAATGGTGACTGCTTTAGTGATGATAGTGACAGTTGTAGTGATGATGGTGACAGGTGTAGTGATGATGGTGATAGTAGTAGTTATAATGGGAGTAATAGTAGTGATGATGGTAACCAATCTCAGAGTTGGGTATGCCGTTTTGATTTTGGGCAAAGCGGCACTTCTAATTGATTATTAACCTGTGGAATAAACTTTCATATGACGCCAATGACTGTCGTACCGTCCAAGCGTTCAAAAGTCACGAAGAAAATATCTTGCCTCAAATCCCAGATCAATCGTCTTTTTGATCGGGTAATTACTTTTTGTCCTCGAACAGATATAGTTGCACACATAAAGTTCTGTTTCTCGTTGTGATCTTACGTAGGGACGTAAAATTGTATCAATGAATTGCAAAAGTGGTTTACTTTAATTATCAGTTGACTAATTAGAATAGTGAAAACCACTGTGTAAGAAACTAGACTTGAAAGATTATCTTGCGCATTATATTATTATGTATGTACACGATCACGGAGAGGAGCAGAACTTATGTGGGCAACTGTACCCATTACCCACCCTTAACTAAGCTACCTGGAAATAATGAAACGATCTGATCTGTTGTCGATTTCTTTCTTTGTAAGCCTGTATATTATCTTATAATGGTCAGTGTCAATCATGTATTGTCGATTGTATTTCTTGCTTTCAATTCCACTTCGAATTCCTTTATCATTGACAATTATCAATCCAACATTGTAATAGCTACATTTACTTATTATTCTCTGAAATTCTCTAGTTTTTTTCCCTTTCGTGTTTTGTTCCCCTTCGTATTCAATATAAGAGGTTTTCATTTGTTTCAATGTAAACGAATTTGTTTCCTTTTACCAGACGATTATATTCAAATGAGGAAGAAGAATCTGTCAAAATACGGGTTAATGTAGATATTTGTTAACCCTTTCATTCATAGAGATTTATCTAACGTTGATCAAAATTCACTATTATAACAAAAATAAACTATGAAAACCGTTGTCTGATTAAAGAAATTAAAGGGAGAATATAACTTATAATATTTGTTTATGGGCACCCTTCACCTTCATGTTTAGTCCCATTAGTTTTGAGATTTTAAGATGTTCGTCCCACTCGATTGGTGATTTTCGCCCCATTTCTGTCAAATTTGAGCCCTTGCTATTTAGGTGTCGATTTTGTTCCAGGCGAGCGATATCGAGCCTATAATTTAATTTAATTTTTTTTCTACCGAAAGTATTAATAATTTATCTCGAAGGGGGGTCTTGGGGGTATTTTTGTTTCTTTTTTTAAAGCTTGATGGGGGTCTAGGGAGGAAACAAAATACCTTCCCTTAAGACGGTTTCCACATTTTGGTGGGCAGAACTTAAATGTAGCATAATTTGGGGGCACATTAGCATTTGTTACTGAATCTTGACTGCAGGTAAATGATTAAATAAATAATTGTAATGATGCTAGAATTTGGCCTCATTCTGTCTTCCCACCTGTCCAAATTATTCCAGTTAACTCCCACCACTACCTTTTCCCTTTTCCTCTTACCTGAATTACTCTCATAGTCTCTCTTGCCTCTGCTATTTTTTCGTGACTTTATACTTCATCGGTTACAGTATGAGATAATGGTACGTGTGATAATGAAGATATACGAGGACTCACGGTGTACTGAGTGAGTAGTTTGCAGTTCATGTTAGAGTCCACCAGGGTTCTGTGTTAAGCCCTCTCATTTTTGTTATGGATCTGGAGGCACTGTATGGGATTTTAAAACTGAGCTCCCATGGAAATATATATATATATATATATATTGTTACGAGGGGAGCCGGGGCAACCAGACGCTCTAATAGCCTAGCCTACAGCACCGAACTACCCTGCAACAGACACGCTCTTAATATCTGACTCAAACACCAAGACACGCAGGTTATCTAGGAAAAATGGTTATCTTCCTCTTTGCTCTATTAAAGCAGTAACAAGGAGACACAAAAATATTTATTGTCCCCGAGTCTAGTCCATAGTGCGTGTAGTATGCAAGAGAACTTCTAAGGTTATTCTATACTGCACCAACATTACCTAACCATACCCCTACTAGACTCCCAGAACACTCTATATCATGCCCAATTGCTTGGGAATTGAGAACAATACAAAGCAAAAACCCATGGAAAGTTCCGTACAATAAACCTCTGTACCAAGCCTATTATCCCTAGCCTATGTCCTAATAATACACTGAGTGGCTCTCTTCAGCACAGGACGGCAGTGGTGTTGTAAGGGATAAACAACTTTAATGACTTATCACTTACAACATCATCTGGGGTTAGCTCAATACACTAGAGTACAATGGGGACAACCTCACCTAGTAACAGGCTCCACCTAGTCCCTGACTGCACCAGATGTATTGTTGCTAAAACTACACATGGCCCAAGGGTTGATACCCTGGGGAAGTTAGATGCTGGCTGCCACCCATAAAGGGTTGGATAAGACCCGAGTCAAAGGATGCTGTGTGGTGGGAAAAAGGCTTAGCCTACCATATCACACACCCAGCAACCTCAGTACTCAAAGGCCTGACAAAAACAGAGATAAACAGTCCAGCCACCCAATCCCCCCAGTGATATCAACCATGAATAATATGCACATATAATAATGGTATAACAATGCAGCAGAATAATGAAAATAAATAAGAAACCAGTGTTGAAGCTTATACACTAAGATTGCCAAAGAAGCATGCATGCAGTGATTAATATTAAACTAAAGATGTTAAAACAAAACAATATGCTCAATATGACTCCAGCCCCTGCTATGCTCCAATCAAATAAAAACCAAAAAAGAAATATGCGGTATTCAAGGGAAACTAAAGAAGCAAGCCTAACCAACACCAAACAGTGATGTTGACAGAGCGAGAGGTGAAACTGGAGTGCCGGCCCAGCAGCCACAGGATTCGCGCGGGGGGCCTTGCGTGGCGGGGAAGGGCTCCAGGCATCGCACAAATACTTAATTATCTCAGACAGCCTGTGCTCTCATCAATGACAAAAGTAATAAATTAAATATGAGTAATCATTGTGTAACTTATGATAAACTGCATTAATCACACAAGACTAAATAAACTAACTAATTCATAGGGCTAACAAGACTGCAACATATCACAGGGTGCCAACCAAGGGCTCACTGGTGGGAAAACAAAGGCGGAGCCTAGCCTCGTGCCAGGCCCCTGCAATATAGGCCTTGTACTTGTAACTCACTCACAAATGATATACTGTAGGCTACGAACACATTTGGGAGTGACACCCTCACACCCAGGGGGAGTCTGTTGGTGTATCTTGAAACAACAGACTGCTCATTCTTCAAATAACGCTACAGGACATACACAACGACAGTCTTTTTTAGTATTTTTATAGTTTTTATATTTTTGTATTTAAATATTTTCTTCTATACAGAAACACAGCAACTCCTACTTTACGACCCTACGCTGGGCTACATACGGCAACTATCAAACACCAGACGTAAACATGCAATTCAAACCAAAGTAGGAGGCTACAGCAACACTGACTGAACGGCGAGGGTTCTCCTTAAAACATACCCTCCCGTTACAAACAATCAGCCATAACATTATCAGTGCCCTTAACATGCCACACATCCAAACTGTGTTCCGGCAGCAAAACAACACCTGACACTGATAAACGGCCCAGTCCACCACAAGACTGGCACTTCTCTTCGCTCTCTTAAGCAACGGGACCTGCCAATAACCCTTCACTAATTCCACCTTAGTGATAAACGTGGCAGCCCCGATGCGGTCTGTCTGGGATAATGCACTAGCATAAAAAAAAAAACGGGTCTTGCCACTCTGCTCAGGTTGCAAAGTCACTGGCAAAGTCACTGGCAAAGACCACTCACGATATCCCTTATCCCTCAGACCCTTCTCCAACATGTAGTCCAGCTCTGCTTTTAAGACAGGCTGTCGAGCAGGATTTATACGGTAGGGAGCCAACTTGAACTTTGCACTGTCTCCAGTCTCTATGTCGGGTGCCACCCCGGACATCAGGCCTGGAGAATCAAAAAACATGCGGAAGTACTGCCACAGCCTAGTAAACAACTCCTCTTGGCGCTTAGGAACAAGAGGTTTCAACTTATCTCGAAGAACAACATTCTCATTGCCCTCCCACAACCCAGCCGGGACCGCACCCTCTAAACTATAGTCTCCCTCCTTCTCCACCTCCGTCCCTAATACAGCCAGGTCAAGAGAGAGACAATCTGTACCACCTGTGCAGTCACTCCCACAGTTTATAAGTGCCAAGGCTTTCCCGCCGATACCATACCTGCGCACCCCCGCATTCCTTGCGGCTACACCTGCCTGCGCAGCATCACCGCCTTCAGCGCCACGTCCAGATGCAGTCGGTCCATCGAGGGCTGTTGCATTTTACTACGGCAGCATTGGGAGGCTATGCGACGGTCGGGCGTATCTATTACATAGTCAACCTCACCAAGAGCTTAACCCTTGTTTAGCGGGAACCAAGGACTAAGTGGCGGGGCCCGACTTAAGTCTGCGTGCAATTTTTGAGCAATAATGGCTCTGAGAGAGAGACGAGCGACGGGAGGAGCGTAGGTCGGCTCATGACCGCTCGGCACGGGTCCCGCGCGGCTACTGACATTTCCTCCACACACATCCACACTCACTGCCTCACTACACAGGGAATTATGTAAGGATATTACCGTATTTTAGGGATTTTGCACTCGTCTTGCACGATCATTGCAAGAGAACGCGTGGTCGTAGAAGGATGGTTCTGGTGTCATTGGAAAGCTCAATTATTGCCCTTTCAGGGATACATAATTGTATTACGCTCTGGCTCTTGTTTATGCATGAAAAAGAGCACGGAAACAAGGTCATTTAGGGTAAAACCACCCGCTTGCCAGGTAGTAGAAGTTACCGACCTAGCCGCTCGTGGAGTGTTAATGTCCTGATACTGACCACAAAACTTAGCAGCCATGGGTCGACCCTGAACTGACAACCGTGCCAAAGCCTCATCACCCACCTTGAACACCCTAGATTTAGCCTGTTTGTTACCAGGGTCTCTCATCTATGAGTTCATGCTGCTAACCAGGATAGCCTCCGGGTATCTAGTGGTAGTATCAATTAAAGTGTGCAAGTATTCATCTCCCGAACTGGTGGGTAATAAGGGGCCAACCATGTCAACTATGGCACGAGTCAATGGCGGTTCAACTGCAGGTGTAGGGATCTAAGGTGCCACGGGTATTCCTGGGTGGGGTTCTCCAACTACCTTCCCAATATGACACATCAAAAAAGAAGCCACCGATGCATGCATATTAGGCCACCAAAAATTGAGAATGTAGCCTATTAGTAGTCTCACATACCCCTAAATGACCCGCCAGTGGAGCCACCTGCGTTAGCCTAACCAGCCCTTCCCGGAACTGGGCAGGCACCACTAACTGCTCCTCCCCCAAACCAGAGTTCGTATCCGGCTTCCACTGCCGATACAACAATGCCCCCTTTACAACAAATTTCTCTGTTTGACCGTTCTTCTCACCAGTCGTACCAACCTTCTTAACCCCTTCAGACATATATGACGCAGAGGTTGCCAGATTAGCAATAAGAAATAGAGTTCTCTCACTCTTATAATTACCTCTCCAAAATTAGTTTTCTGCCCACATCTAACTCAAAGACAACTGCAGAGGTTGAAGTAACTAAAATAAAGGTTTGTAAAAAACCCTGATGGTAATAAAGGCTTTAAAGTATCCCTAATAGGCTCAAAATTGCGTCATATGTCGGAGAGGGTTAAACAGGAGGCCCAGACTGGGGTCCTCTTGCTGCAACTTGCTCAGTTTGTTTCTACGTAATGTTACGACTGGGGTTTAAATATATCAGGGCTCTTATTCATTGGACTAGTAATGGCATAAATGTTACAACGGAAAGCGCTAGCTCCAACCTCTGATGTATATTCCCAGTGAACAAAGAACACAAATTCTCTACAGAGTTCTATATGCAATAATAGGCTATCAAACTCTCAATAAATGTGCGTCTACTCTAGGCTTAATGTTATGTGAAAACAGCCTATTACTACCTATAACCGAAGGTGCTTGGTTATGGTATGCAAAGTAAGGTGGTAAGAGAAGTTACAGCTTACGTTACTTTAATCAATAAATGTCAGGCACTCCTGCATGAAAGAAAGTGCACTAAAGTCCTTCAACACTAACAAGGAATCTTCTTTAAATGTTAGATGCTATAAAGATGCTCGTATCGGAAATGGAACCCAAAAAGGCAGGCAGCGGAACAATGCTCGTGCAGGCTATGCACACAAAAAGGCAGAATATATAATGCCGTCGGAGCCAAGAATATCCTAAACACTACAACAATAATAATCGCCACGACAATGCAGTATTCCTATCAACAAAAAGAGCCTAAGTTGTTTGTGTCTCCATACATCAAACTAGGCTGCGAAATGCTTGTGTAATCATAAATGGGTATGCATAAAAAGAGTACTTGGTTTAATATACTTAATGTCTACTATGATTGATAAAGTCTAGCTAGAGTCAATGATACGAGATACTGGTGCGCATGGCATGCCGCATAGCCTAGTGCAAATCTCAAGTCTGTGCGTCAAATATTACGTTATAGGGAAGGGTAGCTCTCTTGAGAAACCTTAATACCGAAGTATTAAGCGTTCTCCTGGCGTACCTCAAAGACAAACAACGAGCTTAGAACAGTGCAGAATGGTATAGGCAAAAAGCCCTCATTCGTGCATGCTCTACTCTCAATGGCACACAGACTAGAATTTACTCAAGCAACTCCAGTTCTCAGGTATGTCGTGCAGCTTTTAACTAAAGCCAGCACTCATAGGAAACAATACCTTATAATATCAGACTCCTAGTCTAGCATTATCTAATCCAGCAGAACACTAATAATTATAGGACGCGGTACTTAAACAATATAAATGCCAACCAATGCTTCGTGATCCACTTATCTTAACAACTAACATACATGGGTTATATCAGACCTTAACGCACAATACAACTGGCCAGCATGAAGCTGATTTTGCAGAGTTAACCAGAGGGGATATAATGTTAATAAAAGGTGGTGAAAGATATGGAAAATGAGAGAGATAGGCAGAGGAAAAGGTTCTCAGGTGCGGATAGGGGGACAGATAGCAAGGGATAAGATAGATGCGTTCTAGAAACCAGATCTGAGAGAGAGAGTGGCGAGGAACTGTATATATACTCGCACTAGCTCGATCTGCGTGGGAAAAAAGTGGTGGTTACAAGTCCTCTAGCCACTAGCAAGGGAGCTAGCAGCATGGTAAGGACCTCTCTCCACCAACACCCACGAGGCAGCCAGCCGTGACTTCATCGAGCGGGACAAAAACACTGCGCGCTCCCTCTCACTCTGTTCTACTCTCTCTCTCTCTCCCAGATCCCATCATTACTAGTTAATGATAAAATATATACTTTATAATTAAATATATAAAGCCTTGACATGGGTGAAAACAAAGAGCCTTTCTGGACTGCCCATGACACGAGCTTTCATATGAAATAAAGCACACTCTAATACATAAACTGTAGCCCCATCCACTGCCCTGGCGATCCTAGTGAGTCACTGTAGGACAAGCCATGCGGTTCTAACGGAGTGGTTAACGTCACCCCCCCCCCCCCCCCAAGATTTTTCTCAGAGGCCCCAAGGCTCACAAAAATCTGATGGTTAGAACCCATGCTATATCTCCACTTCCCATCACCCAGCGTCAGTAAAATATCTGGCACAGTTCTTCAACAAAACATTTTTCAAAATTATAACCCTCCCCAACACCATAGGTTAAATTATATGTAGTTATGCTCCTCAAGAGCGAGCTTCTCTAGCCCAGCATTCTGAGAGGAGTGCAACTCAGAATTACTGCTATAACATACTAAACAAATTCAACTATCAAAGAAAGAGTTTATATTTGATTTTTTTGTTATGTTTATAATTTGTTTATTTCGGCTGCACTATAGGGGCAAGCCTAGTTTTTTCTTCTATACCAAACGCTCAACTCCTGCTTTACGACCCAATACGCTGGGCTACAACTGTGAGCCAACAAGCACCAAGCGCAAAATACTATTCAAACTAAAGCAGGAGGCTACCCGTGTGTCAATCTACCCAGGATCATATACCCTTGAACGACCATCTGCAACCACGTTGTCACAACCGGCAATATGGCGTATGTCCAGGTTTTATACCAGTAACCTTAGTGACCACCTGGTCAGCCTCATATTCCGATTGTGAAACTGGTCCAAGAACTTGAGAGGGTGATGATCTGGGTAAACTACAACGACCGGACCATAGGCTGGAACATAGACCTCGAAATGCCCCAGCGCAAGCACAACCGCCAGCAGCTCCTCCTCGACAACAGAGCAGCTCCCCTGGGCCGAATTGTACTTCTCCGAGCAGAAACTAACAGGATGCTCCAGCCCATCATCGTCCTTTTCCACAAGGACGGCACCAGCCCCCACACCACTAGCCTCCGTTGCTAGTTGGAAAGGTAGGCTAAAGTCAGGAGCCCTGAGGATCGGGTGAGTGCACAACAGGTGTTTTATTTCTCTAAACACCTTCTCACACTCAGGCACCCATTTGAACTTCTTATCCTTCCAGTTATCCTCCACCTGAGCTTGACTGTCCCGTTCTCCTTCTCCACCTTGACTGATAAACGTCATCACAGGCACAGTGAGAGGCTCAGGGGGGTGCCTCCCATACTCCTTCATGGGATTAACATGACATAACTGATTGCGCTTCCGTCTGTCTGGAGTGGCTACCAAGTAATCCAGGTCTGATAGCTCCTCCACCACCCTATAAGGACCAGCATACTTCGCGGATAAGGGGTGACCTACAAGGGGCAGTAGAATCAACACCTCCTGACCCACGTGAAACTCCCTGAGTTCAACCTTGAGGTCGTACCTGTCCTTCCTGAGGGCTTGAGAGCTAGTCAAATTACGGCCAGCCAACTCCAGACTGCGCAACATCCGTTCTCGACTGTTGAGGACACACTTGAGCATAGAACAAGGTTTTTCTGCACCCTCCCATACTTCTTCAACCTTATGGAGAGGCCCTCTGACACGGTGTCCAAAGAAGAGCTCATTAGGGCTGAATCCCAAACTCTCCCCAGGTACCTCCCACACAGCAAACAAAACACATGGCAGGCCAAGATCCCAATCCCTCCCACTCTCAAAGCAACAACAACGAAGCACAGATTTCAAGGCTGAGTGCCATCGCTCTAACACACCCTGGCTCTCCGGATGATACGCAGATGACACAACCCCAACAATCTCATGCTGCGGCATTGCTTGAACCAAGAGGCTAGAAGTGAAGTTGTGTCCCTGGACTGACTAAATCCCCTGCGGGCAACCATACCGGGAAAAATACACAAGCAAGCTTCGGACTACCGTCTTCGCCGACCCATTTCTCATAGGGTACGCGTCAGGGCACCTTGTTGCTACATCTCCCAACTGTGCATCACTGTCCTCCTTCAACTCTTTCGTCTTTTTAAGCCCCTCCTCTGCCCCTTCAGGAACAGTTACTGGGTCTTCTCCAGACTCGAAATGTGGTCCTAATAATGAGTCCCCGAGAAGGTCCGTTGACACTAAACTCTCAACCGCATCAACTTTCAACCCCTTCTCGGTACCCTCCCTCCGCTGATCTAAAGATTGTTGACCTGAATGTGACTCCCTGGATGCAGGATCTCCAGTGACAACACACGCCATAGGCTGCACCGGACACTTCTCAACCCACTCCTGCTCCTCCCTACTCACGTCGGCCGGCTTCTCGGCCACGACCAAGGGTGGGGCCTCAGAAGTAGGTCCCGCAAAGTCGTTGCCGAGAAGGAGGTCGACGCCCCCAACAGGTAACTTCTCCACAATTCCTACATCCAGGTCCCGAGTCAAACCATCAACTTCTATCTTCATTCTTACAAGCGGGTATGACCTTGTCGCATTAACTCCCTGAACCACAACCACCCGCGCCGTATTGACAGGTTTACCAGTGAAATTTCTCAACAGTGTTTGCGATGCCCCAGTGTCACGCAAAATTCTCACCTCATGTCTTCTACCCCCCCACTCCACACAACCGAGTCCCCTGTGGTCACTAAAGGCATCACGGACAGGGAATAAGCCTTCCGGATCCTTCTGCACTGGCAGTGTATTTACCTCGGAAGAAATGCCTCTAACAAACTCCGATGTCCTCTTGAACACTACAATGCCGTGAGCAAAAATCACGGCTGCCGGAGGAGGTCGACTAGGGCACTCACTTGCCTTATGACACTCCTGGTGGCAACTAAAACACATAAATTTCGGTTTCGGCTTATACGGTGATGTAAAAGTCTCCTGACTTTTCACATACGGTGTGGTGTAAGGTTTGGATTCAGTTTTAGTTTCATGGCTCTTCTGTTTAAATGCGTCATTGTTCCGGGGAGGGGGAGGATAATGGTCCTTAGCACTTACATCGTACTTCTGTGAGGACCCGCAACCCCGAATCAACGACAGCCGTTGATCAGCCATTTCTGCTGCTTCGACTAGAGTTCTTGGGTTTTTCTCCTTCAAGTTCAAAGTTAGATCACCGCCCGTGCTCTTAAAGAACTGCTCCAACATCATTAACTGCTTAAGTTCATCAAATGTTGTGACCTTCTCAGATCGGAGCCAGTTCCCCATAGCATCGGACAAGTCCCGGGCGTGTTCCAAAAAGGTGCTATCTCTTCCCTTAGTTACACCCCAGAACTTCATACGGTACGTTTCTGGTTGCAGTTCGTAAGCCCTCAGGACAGCCTCCTTGAGATCCTCGTACACAATACATAACTCCAAAGGTAACGCATCGTAGGCTTTAAGACCCTTCCCTATTAATCTAGAGGATACAAGTGCTGCCCATTTATTCTCTGGCCACTGGTGTTCCTGGCACTTCTTCTCAAAGCGTGCGAAAAATTCTGTTACACCACTCTCATCAAACACCGGAACCAGTCTCAATAAGTGCGAGAGAGACTGCTCATGAACACGGTTACCAGCCCCAAGTCGCTGTCCCGTTGCTTCTACTCGCGACTTCTCTACGTCCATGTCGGCACAGTACCTAGTCGACTCTAAATCAGCTTGGATTTTTGCTAGCTCTATGTGCTGAGACTGCTGACTGATAGTTTTTCTCTCTTCTATCTTGGCTAATTCTAATTCTAATTGCTGCTGAAGCTGAAGCTCACATGCCCTTTGTTGCTGTTGAACCTCAGATACCCTGATAGCCTTTCTCTCTTCGATCTTAGCTAATTCGAGCTGAAACAATAATTCTGGAGTTAACCCTTGAGGAGGTGAAGGTGCTACAATGTTTGAAATTACCGTTGGTCCTCCCAGGGGCAACACACCCTGCCAGTCACCACCCAACTGCGGAAGCGTACCCGGGGTCGGCAAACTACTGGGATGGCTGGGAGTCGAGTGTAGGGGAAGCATGGCCGAAGGGCTCTGAGCACTCAACCCATCTCGCTCACCAGTCACCCTGCCCAGTACCTGCTAGTAACCGCATGACCGATAAATATCCTAGCATCCTCCTCACAGTTCACTTGATTAACCATTTCATCATGCTGCTGTTCCTCCATTTCGACATTCTCCATTCTCCTCTGATCCGGTATAAGACATGATGCTCTCAAAAAATTTCCCACCTCAATATTCAGAAAAGAAGCACCCCAAACTCTTATACCTCAATATACACACAAAAATTCTCGGAAATACTCAAGGGCTATACTATGTTGCGAAAAAAAAATATTCTTGCTGATCCCCGCAAAATATTCTCCAAAACAACAAATGTTCCCTGCTTATAAATGTAGGTTCACCAAATCCTAGGTAAGGTCGCCATTTGTTACGACTGGGGTTTAAATATATCAGGGCTCTTATTCATTGGACTAGTAATGGCATAAATGTTACAACGGAAAGCGCTAGCTCCAACCTCTGATGTATATTCCCAGTGAACAAAGAACACAAATACTCTACAGAGTTCTATATGCAATAATAGGCTATCAAACTCTCAATAAATGTGCGTCTACTCTAGGCTTAATGTTATGTGAAAACAGCCTATTACTACCTATAACCGAAGGTGCTTGGTTATGGTATGCAAAGTAAGGTGGTAAGAGATGTTACAGCTTACGTTACTTTAATCAATAAATGTCAGGCACTCCTGCATGAAAGAAAGTGCACTAAAGTCCTTCAACACTAACGAGGAATCTTCTTTAAATGTTAGATGCTATAAAGATGCTCGTATCGGAAATGGAACCCAAAAAAGCAGGCAGCGGAACAATGCTCGTGCAGGCTATGCACACAAAAATGCAGAATATATAATGCCGTCGGAGCCAAGAATATCCTAAACACTATAACAATAATAATCGCCACGACAATGCAGTATTCCTATCAACAAAAAGAGCCTAAGTCGTTTGTGTCTCCATACATCAAACTAGGCTGCGAAATGCTTGTGTAATCATAAATGGGTATGCATAAAAAGAGTACTTGGTTTAATATACTTAATGTCTACTATGATTGATAAAGTCTAGCTAGAGTCAATGATACGAGATACTGGTGCGCATGGCATGCCGCATAGCCTAGTGCAAATCTCAAGTCTGTGCGTCAAATATTACGTTATAGGGAAGGGTAGCTCTCTTGAGAAACCTTAATACCGAAGTATTAAGCGTTCTCCTGGCGTACCTCAAAGACAAACAACGAGCTTAGAACAGTGCAGAATGGTATAGGCAAAAAGCCCTCATTCGTGCATGCTCTACTCTCAATGGCACACAGACTAGAATTTACTCAATCAACTCCAGTTCTCAGGTATGTCGTGCAGCTTTTAACTAAAGCCAGCACTCGTAGGAAACAATACCTTATAATATCAGACTCCTAGTCTAGCATTATCTAATCCAGCAGAACAATAATAATTATAGGACGCGGTACTTAAACAATATAAATGCCAACCAATGCTTTGTGATCCACTTATCTTAACAACTAACATACATGGGTTATATCAGACCTTAACGCACAATACAACTGGCCAGCATGAAGCTGATTTTGCAGAGTTAACCAGAGGGGATATAATGTTAATAAAAGGTGGTGAAAGATAATAGAAAATGAGAGAGATAGGCAGAGGAAAAGGTTCTCAGGTGCAGATAGGGGGACAGATAGCAAGGGATAAGATAGATGCGTTCTAGAAACCAGATCTGAGGGAGAGAGTGGCGAGGAACTGTATATATACTCGCACTAGCTCGAGCCGCGTGGGAAAAAAGCGGTTACAAGTCCTCTAGCCACTAGCAAGGAAGCTCAGCATGGTAAGGACCTCTCTCCACCAACCCCCACGAGGCAGCCAGCCGTGACGTCATCGAGCGGGACAAAAACACTGCGCGCTCCCTCTCACTCTGTTCAACTCTCTCTCTCTCTCCCAGATCCCATCATTACTAGTTAATGATAAAACATATACTTTACAATTAAATATATAAAGCCTTGACATGGGTGAAAACAAAGAGCCTTTCTGGACTGCCCATGACACAAGCTTTCATATGAAATAAAGCACACTCTAATACATAAACTGTAGCCCCATCCACTGCCCTGGCGATCCTAGTGAGTCACTGTAGGACAAGCCATGCGGTTCTAACGGAGTGGTTAACGTCACAGTAACTCCATCAAGGCAGTTACCTCTGACCTCTCAAAAACATCAGAAGGTTGAGTCGGTTTCACTATGTCAGACTCCTCGTCCGGCACTAGGTCACCTCTACTAGTCTCGGTAGCCTCACTGGGGCCAGCCAAGCCCACAGCTGTCTCCGGACCAGTGTCATCTAGTAGTGCATCATGGGATGGCCCTCACTCATGGCTGTCGGCCCCCGCATCCACTAAATCATCCACCTGTTGTGCCAAATGGGCCACTGATTGGGTCACTGCACCAACAGGGTAGATCGAGTCCATGTTATCTTCTTGCAAACAACCACCACCAGGGGGCACAAAAGCAGATCCAGCGACGACTATAGGAGGCGGGAAAACTACATCACCTGCCAAGTCAGTCCTGAGCAAAAAGTCCACCCCCTCAACTGGCAGAGTGTCCACCATAGCCACCTTACACTCGGCAGTCAAAAGTGGGCACTCTAGGGTCACCGGGACTAAATCACAGAATTGTTCACTGTTGATTCCCCTGCATATCACAAACTCTCCTGTACTAATAGGTCCCCCTGTCAGGTTGCGACACATGGATTGTTGCGCACCAGTATCCCTAAACACCTTGATAGGGTAAGTCTTCTCCCCATCCCGTACAAATCCATCATGTGTGAATGGCCGACACCAATCAGGGAAGTCTGGTTAGGCTCAGGTGGTGATACCATCTTGGGCGGCAAAGTGCTTACTACCCTGCTTCACGCTGGCCAACACTGCCCCCCAAATTCACCAGTACCTGGCTTGCCTTTCGCAGGCACCTCCCCTAATGTCGCCACCAACTGGACAGCCTTGGGTTCCTGGGTAGCCTTCCATTTAGCACACTGAGGTTTAATATGACCCACTTGCTTGCAAAAATAACATCTTACTTCCGTAGAAGCTTGCTGGTTGTCAGCCTGGGTATAATGTTGTGTCTTATTTGTGGTACCTTTGGGAGATGATGGGCGAGCTGATACTGTGGCTGCTTGGTGCACAGGTCGGTCCCTCCTGTCACCAATGCTCCCCATGCACGTGCCACGCCGGGCTAGTGCAAAGTCATCAGCCCAAACTGCTGCTTCCCTTATTGATTTAAACCGCTTTTCTTTTAATTTTTCCCCAATGTCCTTTTCAACTATGCTTGCAAACTGCTCCATCAGCCAAACCTCACACGCTGCCTCAAAAGTACCAGCTGACTCTGAATGCAGCCACTTAGCTAGAGTATCGCGCATGAACCTGGCACATTCCACGTGCGAGTCCCCCTACCGCTTCCGAGCCCCCCTGAAGGCCAACCTGTAAGCCTCGGGACGCAGCTCGTAGGCTTTTATCACAGCGTCTTTAAGTACATCATACTTAGCTCCTGCACTTCTAGGCGATCGTATGCATCAAGAGCCTTGCCTTTTAAAACATTGGACACCAACACTGCCCAGCGGTGCCTCGGCCACTGATACTCGTGGGCCTTCGTCTCAAAACGTAAGAACCACTCTGTGACCTTAAGTTCATCGAAGGCCGGCACAAATTTCAGCCGTCGAGACAACAACACCTCTTCTGCCTCCTCCCTAGATGCATGACCAGCTATATTCCCTTGTCCTTGCCCACTAGTTTCCAACTTCGTCTTCTCCAAATCTACCTGTATTCTCTTGTCCTCCATCTCTATCCTCCTCACCTCAAGCTCTCTATCTTTCTGTCTCTCTTCCATCTCAATTCTCTTTAGTTGGAGCTCCAACTCTGGACTCCTTCTCGACGTCCCTATCGGGGTTATAGGAGGAAACTGGGCATAAGGGGGAACATTGTGCTGAGCAGCCACCGTATGAGTGGCAGTGAAATGCTTGGGTGTGGCCAACGACACATGGGGGGAAAGAGGATACTGGGTGTCGGGAATAGGGTAATGATCCCGACAGTTTTAGGTCCAATAGGACATTTGAATTTGGCGGTATCGTATCGCATGTACGATTTCGGCTGGTTCTTTGTGTATTGTAGTTTATTCTTAACCGTCCAACCCCGGCTAGGGTAGATCGTGACTGTACTCTGTGACCGGGGGTTTTGAGGAATTTTGGTCCATGTTCATTCACCTGTTACTCCTGAAATACATGACACAAAGTTATAAAAACAAAAAAAAGGTTGCACAAACCTTCATGTGTAGAATGCCGTTGAGTAGAGGTCTCTAGCCCAAGTGATTGCATAATGGCGAGCGCGGGAAGTGGAGTGATTTTTATGCGGGAAAATCTTCCCGCGTTCGGATGCGTCGCCTTGGCCCAGGCCCCGGCTTGGATAACCTACTGCGCACTTAGCCACTCGTCGCTCCAGAGTTTTTACCTCCCGGAGTCGATTTTATTTATTGATAGTGATGTTATTATAGTTATTTGGAGTCCAATTATATAAAATATGTGTATTAGGCTATCATTGTCTTTAATATTTCACATTTTCACTTGATACCGTAGTTTTTAGGAGTAATTGAGGCTGGTTATTGTTATATTACGCACTAATTATTCGTTATCACAGGTGTTTATTATACTTTGGCCATCTAATATTACTTCGTGTGTCACTTTCACTTTGGTAAATATGCTTGAGAGAGTGTCACTGTCACTGATAATGCTCATTTTCACTTGATACGGTACATTTTATTAGTAATTGAGGTAGGTTATTGTTATATTGGGCAGTGATTATTCGTTATCACAGGTGTTTATTATACTTTGGCCATCTAATATTGGGTGTTGTGTCATTTTCACTTTGATAAATATGCTTTAGAGAGTGTCACTGTCACTGATAATGTACATTTATTAGTAAGTTATATTAGGCACTGATTATTCGTTATCACAGGTGTTTATTATACTTGGCCATCTAATATTACTTCGTGTGTCACTTTCACTTATATATGTCACTGTCACTGATATATGTTTTCATAATCATGACTTTTTTATCACAATACATTGTTTTGTTTCCACTTGTTGCCTATATACATACATATTGTCACTCTTTGGTACTTTCACTATGATTATTAGTTAGTACTCCTGCTTGGTGTGGTACTCAGCAAAGCACGGTATAGCACATAGTGACACCTGGCACTCCATACACTGCATGGTGGTCTTTTTCTGCTTCCTCGGCCTCACCTGGCTGTTCCAGCAGACATGGCACCGCCTTCTGCTAATGGTGACTCCATCTCGATCCAGAAGCAGGTAACCGAGCTTGTGCACATTTAGATACTGTGCACACTGCATGCGGCCCTGAACGGGGGGCACAGGTTGTGCCACTGCCCTCTGTGGCATAGCATACCTGTCCATGAGCTCCACCAACACCTGTTTTTGGAACCTCCGCAGGCTACTGAACTTCCTGGGTGTGCGCGGATTCCGAAGCCTGTAGATATTGTAGGCATTCAGCATTGACATGTCCACCATGTGCAGAAAGAACTTTTTGTACCATCTGCATGAGGTACGCAGACAGTCGATGAAGCCTATCTGCATATCAGACTTGTCCACCAGCCTCATATTTATGTTGTAGTCCATTACAGCATCGGGCTTGGCCACCCTGACTTTGGTGCGGCGATCCACCTTGCCAGTCTCAACCATTTCCCCCTTGTGGACGGTGCTCAGGAGGTTGACCTTCCGCTGGTCGTGCCAGTGGATAGCCAGAATGGGTCCCGACTTCTTCTTGAAGACATCGCCTTTCTTGGTTTTAGGAGGGAAAGTTGGCATGCCCTTCCTTTTCG
Organism: Paralithodes platypus; assembly: GCA_032716605.1. Classification (NCBI taxonomy): domain Eukaryota; kingdom Metazoa; phylum Arthropoda; class Malacostraca; order Decapoda; family Lithodidae; genus Paralithodes; species Paralithodes platypus. The sequence continues at coordinate 30,226,399 of CM064510.1, forward strand.
CTCTAACTGTGCCTACAGTCCCAGTCTTGCGCTGATGGAGGTACTTTGAGAGAGTGGGGGACGTGTAGTAGTTGTTCGTGTAGAGGACGTGATTCTTCTGGAAGTACCGGTTCATCATGGCTTGAACCACTGCTCCGCCAAAGCCAATGAGGGGGTCTATTTCCACGTCCCCTTCCTTCCCGCTGTAGACCAGGAAGTCCAGGACATAGCCAGTTTGGCAATCGCACAGCACAAAGAACTTTATACCAAAGCGATGTCTCTTTGAGAGGATGTACTGCATGAAGCTCAGCTTTCCCCGGAACATCACAAGAGACTCGTCAATACAGACGTTGCAGAAGGGCGTGAAGTATGACGTGAAACATTCTCGCATCATCTCGTACAACGTCCTAATCTTCCACAGCTTGTCAGAGAGACGCATGTCGGTGACAAGATGGAGCGCTCCGAGGATGTCGAGGTACCGGTCCCGAGAGATGTATTTCCCGAAGGCAGGGGTGGATATCAGTTCTTTGGTGATCCAATAGTCAGCCAACCTGTGCTTCTTTACATGAGGCATTAGCATGGTGATTGCCAGGAACACCATGAACTCGGGATGAGTCACTGGGGTCCACCACTTCATGTGGCCCTTGGTCACCTTGCCAAAAAAGTTCACCTGGATTTGGTGGTACTTGTTTGTCTCCTCTATAACAAACTCAGTAACCTCCTTATCAAAAAATGCCTCAAAAAGCTCATGTGGTGGAGCATTGGGGCCTGCGGGAAACCTTGGGGTAACTCCTGAACCCTCCTGTACCTCATCAAAATGGGTTACATCAGGGTCATTCACTTCATCAGCAGCCACATCCTGCCAGTTGAAAATATAAAATGGGTCCTGCTGGCGACACTGACGAGGAGCTGCAGCTGGGGCAGCACGCCCACGAACTTTGGCAGCACGCACCCTAGGGCGGTCAGGAGCGCGACGGCGCCCAGACCCAGCCCGGCGGCCAGGAGCACGACGGCCCTGGGCCAAGCGTCGGGGTTGAGGGTCGTCGATGTCCATAAAGTCATCGTCGTTGTCGTCAGAGCCGTCATCTTGCCCTGACGGTGGACCCATGTAATCATGGCCAGAGTCATCTGTGAGGTGCCCTTCATCTTCAGACCCCCCTCATAACCTCGCGGGGAACGAATGATGTGTAGGCCGTGTAGGTCGGCGAGGTGGGGAAGGAGTGGCAGGTGAGGCTCTGTCATCTTCATGCAGAGGTTCGGGGCTCCTTGGCCTACGACGAGTCGTACACAGCACTGGTTCAGTGTCTGTAGGTGCAGGTATGGATGCGAGGTCAAATACATCGTCAGGAACCTCTGTTGTAGGCTAGAGAGGTGGGGTGGACCCTGGGGAAACTTGCGGGGGCGTATGGCTGGGACCGGCAGTGGTGGAAGCCGCGGGAGCCTCGAACAAAGAGCGCCTACTTGTAGCTCCTTTTTTCACATATTTTCTCCCTTTTCCCTTTTCTTTAGTAGTATGTCTCCTCTCGGGGGAAATAGGGGGTAAATAGGCTGAAAGTTGGGGGGTCCTCAACCCTAGGCAGTGCTGGTGGTGGTGGGGAAGAATGGCGGGCGCCTGGGGCAACTTGAGTGGCGTGGGTAGATAAGGAAGACAATGGCGGGTCAACCTCACCCTCACGCTCACCCTCACGCACTGCTCCCTCAACAAGTTTTAGGGCCTCTTTGCAGGCTGCCGCGGCCGCCTTTTCAAGAACTTGCTTCTTATAAAAACGTATCTTGAATGGGGATTTAGCTGGCGAAGGGCTAGGTGTCGTGTCACTCAACCTAAACTTGGTAGTCGACCTAGTGCTGTCCCATTCGCTCACTCTCACTACACTCTCATCACCTTGCACAACTATATCACGTTCAGTACTATCATCACTATCATCGTCATGCTCAAATCCAACAAATTGCGCGTCTCTTTGATGAATTTCGTCTAGATCGTCTAAATCTTCACTATAGTGCGACTGATAAGACTCGGAACTATCACTGCCCAAGTCATCAACACTATTTTGTCCTTCACCACGTTCATAACTCCTCAAAGCTATTTCAATACCTCCGGGAGTCAACGCATCTTGTACGTGCCTTTGCGTTAGGGCGCGACGAACCTGGGCAGGCGTCCAAGGGAGCATGGAATCGGACACAGGGGAATCACTTTTTGGGCTAGTATCCATGTTGGCGGCAAGGTTGAGACTGTTTTGGTGGTGTACATGGTGTCTGGTGGCGTCGCCTAGCGACCACGGAACGAAATGTTTACGCGCGCCATTCAAAAGCACATACGCAAGCAATGGTATAATGTTGTACCACCCGGGTTCCTCGGGTCAAAACATAATGGTACACACGTGTACCACCCGGGGTTGAAGGGTTAAGTATAGGTTAAATATTAACTGTAATGTATAAATATCTACATCAGCTCTAGATGTATCATGAAACCAAGTTATGGGTTATAATTATTATGAGCCGGCAGCCATATGTAATTTCGCGAAGCGATCGGACGCCGGCCCTTTAGTCTCTCAATGAACACCATACAACCAACATCTCCCCCCCCCCCCCAGCTCTGACTCAACCCACAGTTCACCATGTGCTACAAATACTAATCTATAACAACAGTCCTACATCACCAGTCCTCTAAGCTAAGTTCATTGTATCGATATTGTATTATGTGAACATTCCTTACATGTCATGCAATTGAATTAGCCGTGTGTGGGGGACTGGATTACACCCATCGACTACGTCGTTGGTAATTATATTATAACTATTTGTTGGGTTATTTCATGTACCAGTGATATGCAATAATGATTTAACCTCTTTATCTAAATTCCCGACAAATAATGGTCCTTCGAACCCTAAGGCTTCCTTACCGTACTACCGTTTTGTTTACTTCCTTGACGCTTATGGGCTTACAAATAGCTGCCGCCTCGCGCGTTGTTGGGCCGACTGCCGTTTCCCTATTGTAGACACGGCTTATTCCCTCTGTTTTTTTCCAGTTAGGCGCCGTTCCTATCTTTTATGGGGCTAGTTTCCAGTTTTTTTTTGGGCGTGTGATCCTTGGCGTTTTTTGGTGGGATGGCTGGGCTGGATATTGGGGTAGGGGTAATTTCGTCGGGCACCATTTCGCGCTCATAGGCTAGGCTTGGCTAGGCAGGCTAGGCCTGCAGGTGTCTGTGGTAGCTGTTCATTTCGCTTTGGTGGTGGGCCTGTAATGTTCGTTGTGTTTTGTCATTATGAGACTCTATTCTTAATTTTGCCGGTGGGGAGGGTTCTCATGTGACTCATTTAATTAAATTTTATAGCCTAGTTGCCTAATTACGGTCATGGGGTTCGGTCTCTGTTGATTCCTAAGCGATTGACAGCCAACAGACCTCATGATTGTGGGATGGGCAGCTGGGCTAGGCCTAATACTAGCCTAGTCAGTTCTTTTCATTTACCCTTCTTTCTCTAGCCCTAGTTTGTTCCTGCTACTTGTCAATTTCTTATTCAATTAATTCTTCCTACTGCAGCTAGTAGCCTAATGACCGTTTCCAAATATGGAGTGGCAATGCTAGTGCCACATTTTTTAATTTAAATTAATTTGTGTAATAGTTTGCTTTATAGTTTAGAGAGTTAATAGCCTAATAGACTTAACGATGACAGATTTAAAGAAACTTAAGATTCTTAAGGGAGGGATGAAGGGAAGTTTAAATAGGTGTTTAAGAGATCTTGATGAATATTCATTAAGTGCCACGGCTGATCAAATTAAGGGTAAATTTGCTACTGTTACTAAATCGCTAGCCACTTATGATAGTTATGCTCAGCAGGTATATGGTTTATTGACAATTACTGACGATGTGGAAGAAGAAATGTCAGCAGATATTGAGTACTTTGAGGACGTTAATACAGCCTTAGCCAGACTATCTTCCACCCAAGAATCAACCCCTGTTAAGGATACCGGTACACCAAAAGCGACTGGCTTTAACATAAGAACATAACATAAGAAAATGGGAGTCTGCAGAAAGCCGATTGGCCTAATCAAGGCAGATTAACCTGCCGAAGCTTACTTTGCCTACCTTTTCCGGGGATTCGGCTACCTGGACTGGATTTTGGGATATCTTTGAGTGTTCCGTCCATCATAATAAAACACTCACATCCATCCAAAGGTTCACATATCTCCTTGGTCAATTGAAAGGGAAGACATTGAAGTTGGTCGATGGGTACAAGCTAGAAGCTACCAGCTACGAGTCTGCAGTGGAGTTGCTGAAGAGAACTTACGGGAGAGTGGAAGTCATCAAGACCGCGTTAATTACCAAATTCTTCACGCTAGATCCTCCATCCTATGATGTGGTGGACCTAAAGCAGTACTATGCCTCCTTTGAGAGCCTCCTCCGATCTATGGAGACAATGGCCATCACCAAGGAGGAGATATTTAGTGTAAGTATCTTGAACAAGATACCCTCTCCCCTAAAGGAAATCGTAAGACGACAACTAAGCGACTCTCCACTAAACTTGGAAGCGTTGGTGCAGGTGTACCAGACTGAAGTCTTCAATATGGAGAGTACTGGACACTACCGACAAGTGGAGATGTCGCCATCTACTGCAGCTTTCCCGGTACAGACTTCTCCTAAACAGAGAAGGCCAATATCATTAGGTTGCAAGTTGTGCAGTGTCCACGGTCATCTGTGGTACCAGTGTCCTAAGTATCCTAAGGCTACACAGAAGATTAGCAAGGCTAAATCGCTTAAGTTATGTACCAGCTGTCTGGCAAGAGACCACTTCAACAGTAATTGCACCAATTCCTACATCAAACCTTGTAAGAATTGCAAGGGGAAACATTGGTTTTCCCTTTGCACCCAGTCTGATCGGCATGGCGGCAAAGAAAAGGGGAGAACCCCCAAAGAGTCACATGAGAAAGGTAAGAGCGAGGGTGATAAAGTATCTGCCAAGTCCATTGCTTCTCGAGAATGTCAATTGCTTCCTACTATGATGCTGCCAGTAGTGGGGAGTAATAATAATACTATAATGACGCGCACCTTACTTGACCAGTGCTCACAGAGGTCATTCGTTCTGCGGTCATCATTACCCCAGCTCAAGTGTACCAGCAAGGGTCAAGAGAATTTGCGTCTCCATGGTTTCACTGGTGAAATAGATTCCAGTGACTATGATATAGTGGAGATTTCCTATGTTTATAGAAGAAAGGTATGTCCCATCAAGGCTGTTGTGGTCGACACACTACCCAGTTTCTATATAGCATCAGAGATTCAACCACATTTGAAATATCTCAGAAGCAAGGGTTATAAACTGGCTGATGATCAACTCTCTGCTAACAATGGTATTATGCTACTGGTCGGAGCTGATTATTACTATGACCTGGTTCACCCTGGATATCGGCGGGTAGATAAGCTAATAATGCTCCCCACGATCCAAGGGTATGCCATTTCTGGATCCTATGCCACTTCCTCTCAAGACACACAGGTGGAGGTGGTTACGGTCCTCAAGGTAGCAGTAAGCCCCATAGATAAATATATTAGGCCAAATGTGCCTGATAATACATGTACTGATATAGATAAGCTATGGGACTTGGACAATATTGGAATTGACCCACATGAACTTGATCGTGAGTCCAAGCTAGCGTTAAGCTCGTATGAAGAGACTGTAACGTATGACTCTGGCAGGGATCAGTATGTGGTACGGCTCCCTTGGAATGATAGCAAGAGTAAATTACCTACTAATTTCCATCTAGCACTTGGTAGGTTACGTGGCCTTCAGAAGCAGTTTGTCAAGGATCCAAATTTTTGCGAGACTTATGCGGCAGTTTTAAACAAGCAGGTACAACGTGGATTTGTGGAAAGAGTAGATCTCAGTGAGTATGGGGATAACATCCATTATCTTGCTCACCATGGGATTAAAAGGGAGAGTTCCACCACTCCTGTTCGTATTGTGTATGATTGCTCTGCTAAATCCAGTGATCGCTCCTATAGCCTGAATGATTGTCTGTACACGGGTCCGTCCCTGGTCTCTGATCTAGCGCAAATTATGTTGCGCTTCAGATGTCATAAGTTTGCATGGGTCGCCGATATTGAGAAGGCCTTCCTGATGCTTCAACTCCATCGTGAAGACAGGGACTCGACAAGATTTTTATGGCCACGGGACCCAATGGATCTAGATTCAGAGTTCCTGGTCTACAGGTTCAGAGTTGTCTTATTCGGGGCGACCTGTTCCCAGTTCCTTCTCAACGCTACTATCTTGCGTCATCTTGAGGAGGCTGGATTAGATCCTGACTTAAAGAATGAGATCAAGCAGGGGATCTATGTGGACAATCTTCAAGGCACTGGAGACAATGAAGATTTATTGCTCAAGAGATGCTGGGAGATCCGCGATATATTTGCCAAGGCTCATTTATACTTAAGAGAATCGGCCACTAATAGTGGTCTTTTGAAAGGTCAATTTGCTTCTGACGGTGTAGCTACTGAGATTAGTGAGGTAAAGTTTTTCGGCCACAAATGGGACACTACCACAGATTGTATATCCTTCTGTCACACCCCATGCGGCAGTGAGCTTATGACCAAACAAAACTGCTTAAGCTTGTCAGCGAGGTTGTTTGATCCCCTAGGTTTTTTTGCTGCCTGTAACTATCTGTGCTCATATGTTTTTACAGCAACTGTGGCGGCTAAAACTAGATTGGGACACGCCCCTCCCGACTGAGTTACAAGATACTTGGCGGTTGATTCGGTCGGACCTTTCCACATGTTGCAAGGTCCAACTTAATCGTCAGGTTATTAGTGGTCAACAGGTGGATCTACATGCCTTTTCTGATGCTAGTAATAGTGCGTACGGTACTACCATATACATATGCAATGGTAGTGAAGCGACACTGGCTATAGCGAAGGCCAAAGTAGCCCCTATAAAGAAGATTACAGTTCCTAAATTAGAACTTACTGCCTTGCTTCTGTCTGCTCGTCTCATAAAGTTTACACTGGATGCTTATGCAGACATACTACAGATTAATAACGTCTATGTCTGGAGCGACAGTCAAATAGCACTTTCATGGGTACACAGCCAGAAAGTGTTACCTGTTTATGTCTCTAATCGCACTGATGAGATACATAAATTAGTTCCTACAGCTAAATTTCGCTATGTGAGCACCAGGGATAACCCCAGTGACATAGTTTCCCGGGGGATCTCGGCGCAACAGTTTATGTCGTCCTCTATTTGGTGGCATGGACCTCCATGGCTTACATCTCCAACTGAATGGCCTCAGGATTTCAGGGAATGCATATCTGATCCTTCAAGTCGGCCCCAAGATGATGTGTTAAGTAGTTCAAATGTGAGTACTACACATCAGGATAACAAGTTGGTAGAGTGGGAACGTTACGGCAGCTATGATCAAGTAATACGGGTATTTGTATGGATATACCGTTTCATTAACAACATGAGAAGTCGGGCACACAGGTCTTTCCTTAGTGAAGCTTCGAAGCATATCAGACTCCATGTATTGAGATCAGCAGAAGCGAAACTAATATGTTTAGTACAAAAGGAATCTTATCCTACTGAACATCAAATCCTGAGCAAGGAGTCAAAGGCCAAACCCTCTAACTTAATGAGGCAGCTAGGATTATATATGGAAGGAGGCATAATTAAGTGTAGAGGCAGGATACAAAAGGCGGACATTATTGATTCTGCGAAATATGCTGTCCTCCTTAGCTCCTCTCATTTGATTACCAAACTGTTGATTCGCCAATGCCATAGGACCTGCCTACATTTTGGCGTAAATTATGTTCTGGCGTATATGCGACAACGTTGGTGGATCCCTAAGATGCGACAAGCAATTAAAGGGATCCACAATAGCTGTACTATCTGTAAAAGATTACAGGGTAAGCCTTACTCCCCAGTAGATCTACCTCCCTTGCCTGAGTTCAGGGTACAAAGGACTGAACCATTTCAGGTAATCGGGGTAGACTACACCGGAGCAATTCAAGTTAGAGAATCGCCCGGTAATATCATAAAGGTATATGCCGTTCTATTCACATGTGCGGTAACCAGAGCAATTCATATTGAATTGATTGACAACCTATCCAGTGAGGGTTTTTTGCATACTCTAAGACGCTTTGCAGGCCGCAATGGTTTCCCTCAAATTATTATGAGCGATAATGAGACTTGTTTTGTCGGGGCCTCTAAATATCTCCAGAGTTTAATGGATGACCCGCAGGTTGTGGCTACCCTCACTGGAAAGGGTTGTCAGTGGAGATTTATACCAGCACGTGCACCATGGTTCGGGGCGATTTGGGAGACAACAATCGGTATCGTCAAATCTGCCATGAAGAAGGTATTAGGAAGGGCACTGGTGACCAGACGGGAGTTGCAAACCATCTTAATAGAAATTGAGATGTCAGTCAACGACAGGCCCTTGACCTATACCTCGGCAGATGTTGATGACCTCTTACCCATTTCGCCTTCTATGCTAACACGTGGAGGAACCCTTAATACCTTTCCTAGATCGTCCGTAAATGACGAAGATCTGCATGACCCTACGTTCGGCAATGCTGACGCCACACGTCGTCGCTTCCAGTATGTAAACAAGGTGTCCGACGATCTATGGAAACGGTGGACCCAAGAATATTTGCTGTCTCTTCGCGAGCGTCACTCTAATAAGATCAAATGGACGAATCAACGATGGCCTCGTATCGGGGATATCGTACTGATTCACGATGAGCGTCCTAGGTTATTTTGGAAGCTTGGGAGGATTGTCGATTTGTTCCAGGGCATTGATGGTCTTATAAGGGTTGCTAGAATACGAACTTCGACTTGGGTTACTACTCGCCCAGTCGTAAGGTTATATCCCTTGGAGCAGGATGTAGAACTGCCGGATGATCCTGGCGTCTCTACTGATACCCCTCCGCGGGAGAGTGCTGGTGACAGTGCTCCTCAAGGTGGGGCAGCTGATGATGAGAAGGATGATCCTCCTCAGGCTTCAGATGGCGCTCGTCCCAAAAGGAGGGCGGCTATGAGTTCCGTGGATCTTTGGAGATCAAAGATCAAACTAGGTGATCTTTGACTTCGATGTCCTTTTGTTGTTCTCTGTATATAGCTCCTGTATATCATTTTGGTGGCGGGCAATATGTCGGGAATAGGGAAATGATCCCGATAGTTTTAGGTCCAATAGGACATTTGAATTTGGCGGTATCGTATCGCATGTACGATTTCGGCTGGTTCTTTATGTATTGTAGTTTATTCTTAAGTATAGGTTAAATATTAACTGTAATGTATAAATATCAACATCAGCTATAGATGTATCATAAAACCAAGTTATGGGTTATAATTATTATGAGCCGGCAGCCATATGTAATTTCGCGAAGCGATCGGACGCCGGCCCTTTAGTCTCTCAATCAACACCATACAACCAACATCTCCCCCCCCCCCCGGCTCTGACTCAACCCACAGTTCACCATCTGCTACAAATACTAATCTATAACAACAGTCCTACATCACCAGTCCTCTAAGCTAAGTTCATTGTATCGATATTGTATTATGTGAACATTCCTACATGTCATGCAATTGAATTAGCCATGTGTGGGGGACTGGATTACACCCATCGACTACGTCGTTGGTAATTATATTATAACTATTTGTTGGGTTATTTCATGTACCAGTGATATGCAATTTAACCTCTTTATCTAAATTCCCGACACTGGGGATTGCTAGCATAACTTGAAACAAATGTACTGGCCATAGGGGCATGAACATAGCTCTGTAAAAATGAAGGGGCCGTACTGATAGGGTTAAATGCTGACGGTGGAAGTGGGGTGGCAGGTGCGGTGGTATTAGTATGAGACTGTCTAACTACAGTATCACCTTGCTCTGGAGTTCTTGCTCCACTCCGGGTCCCAGTAGAATAATAGCTAGCCTGACTGCTAGGACGCTGCGGCACATCCAGGATGGTGCCATCATCCACATCACAAGTACTAGCTTCAAAATAAGGACCACTAGGCTGCGCAGCCAACTTGCACACCTCTTGAACTAACTCTGCCTTAGACATACCACTGCACCTCCATCCATACCCCTCCAACACACGTCTTAATTCCTCACTACTCCTGCTAGCAACCTCTTCTGCAAGAAAAATTACTGACAATCTAAATATAATGCTTCACACCTCAAGAACTCTATACTATCACACTATCCTGGCCTGAGGTCGCCACTGTTACGAGGGGAGCCGGGGCAACCAGACGCTCTAATAGCCTAGCCCACAGCACCGAACTACCCTGCAACAGACACGCTTGTGACGCCTGCAGCTTAGCAGAACGCCACGTGGGCTCAGCCGCTCGCTTGGCCACTCGCTAACACTCGCCAGGGCAATGAATTTGGCTACAGTCTATCTACAATGATGTACTTTCTTTCTTGTGAATCGTCATGTCACAGGCAGTATAGAAGTGGTCTTTATTTTCGTCTGTGACAATGCATTCTATTTTATATGATCAGTTATAAGTTTAATGTAAAAGACTGAATGATACAGCTAGAGAGTGTGGGTGAGTAAGTGCAGGAGGCAGAGGGTAGTACGTGTAGTGTTACGTGTTGTCTCGGTGACGTCATGCCACGGCCGGGCCCTCTGAGTGGCTGGCCGCCTTGCCGCCCTCCTGCCGCGGCAGGAAGTTGTCCCCCCGCACTCCCTGCTGCCTTTGTGCCTTCCTTGCTCAGAGCTTGCCTGACCAGCATACCCCTCACATCTCCCTTGCCACCTGTCCCCGACTTCTACCTATAGAACACTTTCTCTCTCTCTCAACTTCTTACCTCTTATGCTTCTAATCTATTTAACATCATAACTCCCCTTTGGTTCTGCACGATTTCATATATCGGCCATCGTATTATATGCTGAAGCTCTCAGATATTCCATGTTTAGTTAGACATTTTGGAGGGGTTAACATTTTGTCTGTAGAGGTTCGACACACTCGCGGTGTCTCCCTACCTATTTCTTGGTTGTCTGCTGGGCTATTTAATGCTAGACTGGGGTGAGGCTATTGATGTTGTGATTCCCGATGTGTACCAGGTTTTGTTGAACTTGTACAATCGCAACGGATACGTGGGAAGCCTAGGTTGTGTTTCTGACTGTGTACCTTGTGAGTTTAGCACTGTGTTGCGAGTGAGGGCTTTTGCCTCTGCCACCCAACACTGTGCTAACTCGTTTTGCTTTGACTTGAAGAAGGTCGCCAGGAGAGAACCAGATACTAGCGATCTGGATCTTTTAAGAGAGCACCCCGCCATTTAACGTAATTTGGCCGTACAGTCTTAAGGACCTCGCTAGGCTACCAGCCGCTTGCTCAGCCATTGTTTCCTAGCCTACGACATCCCAGCTGGACTTTATTCGCCTAGCAGACACCCGATTAGGATTATAAACTCTTATGTTATGTATGCAGCATTTTTATTCACGTTGATTGTAAGCCTTGGTTGTTGTTGATTGCACAACCCGAGCAAACTTTTGCGTTGCCTGAGGAAGTACTTCTTTTGTTGTTGGAGATAATACTATTGCGCATTTATCGTTATTCCCGTGCCAGTTAACACTGTATGTCCCTACACTTGTCATATCTTGTTCCTGCTTTATATAACAGTTCAAAATCCGATTCGATCATCTTAAGCAGCATCAGACTTTCTTCAGAAGATTCCTGTTCGATGCTTTAGGACTTTCATTCACTTTCTTTAATATAGGAGTGACAGTTTATTATTGTTTAGAGTTACTTTAATTATACCTTCTTCTTGTTTACATTAAATCATTCCTGTGATTTAATTAAGCTCTCTATCTTTTTCCTTGTATACATTATTAACGTAATTGTATGTTGTTGTGATCAGGCTGTATCAGAGATCATCAGCCTGTAGTAGTAGTGCATTTATACCGAGTTAGAGGATACCCCGCTATCACAGATTTAACTCTGGAGGGTATAGGTGTTTTTGTGTGCCGGCATTATAAGTTCGAGGGTTGGATCTAGTGTTACCGCTGTGGCTGTGTGCCTTTCTAGTCCATCGATTAACCCGTACAGCCCCAGCGACGCGCCTGACGCGTCGGCGATGTATGTAACGCACAGCCCCAGAGACGCGCCTGGCGCGTCACCCTAATTGCGCCGACCGTGACCTCAGGTGTAGCCACTCAAGAGGGCTCAGATTTGTATGGGAACTGTGTACGTATCCCACGCAACCGTGCCGATGGTTGAAAACTCTCAAAGTCCACGTGCGTGCGCGCGAGCGCGCAATAACCTGTTTTTTTGGGATAATTGCCTTCAATTTTTTACTCTTGTAAAATCCGTTTTCGGGGTCTCTGTAGGACCATTTTTTAAGCTTTTTGAGCGGTTTTTCGTGGTTTTTTCTTCATTCCTAACCCATTCGCTATTGTTTCTGGAATAAAACCATTTTTTGAAAACCGGCCGGGTTCTGGTGCGCAAACATTACAAAACTAGCCGGGGCTCCACGGGTTAAGAGCCCTTGTTTTATACGAGTCCCGGTCGTAACAAATGGCGACCTTGCTCAGGATTATGTGAACTTAGAGAAATATTGCAGGAGTGTTGTGGTCATTTGCTTTTTTTTTGTTTAACCCTTCTTTGGCGGCGCGCAACTTATGTCGTGTGAAATAAATATAGACTAAGTGGCGGTTCACAACTTATGTCGTGTGCCATTTTCACCACGTAATGTTGCTGAGAGAGAGAGATAAGTGGTGGGAGGAGAGTAGAATTGGGGGTCTCCAATTGTTGCATCTCCTCCTCCTCAAGGTTTAACTCCAGATATGATCTTCCAGCTTGAGTTGGCTAAGATTGAGCAACGAAAGCATGAGGCTGAGCTTGAGCAACAGCAGCGAGAGAATGAGGCTGAGGAGAGAAAGGCCAGATACCGTGCAGACATAGAGCTTGAGAAGTCTCGGGTGGAGTCGTCTGGGCAGCGTCTCGGTGCTGGGAATCGAGGTCTTGATCAGTCTTTATCGCACCTTCTTAAGTTAGTCCCTGTATTTGACGAGTCGGGTGTCACCGAATATTTCATGCATTTTGAGAAGAAGTGCCGGGAGCACCAATGGCCCGAGGTTAAGTGGGCAGACCTTGTTTCCTCTAGGTTGGTTGGCAAAGGACTCAAGGCATATGATGCGTTGCCCTTGGAGTCTTGCGTCGATTATGAGGTATTGAAGGAAGCTGTTCTGCGGGCGTACGAGTTACAACCAGAGACGTACAGATTGAAGTTCCGGGGTGTAACGAAGGGTCGTGAGTGCACCTTTCTTGAGCATGCCCGGGATCTGTCCGATGCATTTAGAAACTGGCTACGTTCTGAGAAGGCATCGACGTTTGAGGAGTTAAAACAGCTGATGCTTTTAGAACAATTTTTCAAGTGTACGGGCGGCGATCTGACGTTGAATCTTAAAGAAAAAACCCCGAAAACTCTTCAGGAGGCAGCTGAGATGGCTGACCTTAGGATGTCACTGATTCGTGGGTGCGGGTCTGCACATCGGAACGATGCAGGTAACAAGGGGCGCAACACTCCACCCCCCCGAGTCAGTGATACACCATATAACCATAACAACAAGAGCAATGATATTAAAACTGACCATAAACCTAGTACTGTCCCGTTTAGAAAGGGTCAGGGCCCTTCCCCCCCTCAAGGGAAGCCCAAGGGGGAGTTAGAGTGTTTTCATTGTCATGAGAAGGGGCATTTTGCAAGAGCCTGTCCAAGCAAGCTACCTAATGCAGTTGTGTCTTTGGCTCGCAACATTGGGGTGTCCCCGAAGTCGTCTGAGTTTGCCCGGGGTATAACGTCAGAGGCTGGGACACAGCCAGTGGAGAAGAATCTGGAAGGCTCGAACCCTGTCCGCGATGTCTTTTGTGACCATCGAGGGCGTGGCTGCGTGAAGTGGGCTGGTAAGAAGCATGGAGTTGAGCTGTTGCGAGACACGGGTGCCTCTCAGACTTTGATGAAGAACTTTACTGGTAGACCAATAAACGCGGCACGGGTGGTTGTTGTGCAAGGTATCAATGCTATCAGGTCATACCCGTTGGTCAGGATGGAACTGGAGGTAGATGGTGTGACACAAGATTGGATGTTGGAATTGTTGAGAACTTGCCTGTTGGGGGCGTCGACCTCCTTCTCGGCAACGACTTTGCGGTGCCTACTTCTGAGGTTTCACCCTTAGTCGTTGCCGAGAAGCCGGCCGACGTGAGTAGGGAGGAACAGGAGTGGGTAGAGAAGTGTCAACTACAACCTATGGCGTGCGTTGTTACAAGATCTCTTGCATCCAAAGTGTCACAGCCTATTCCTCAGTCTTCAGACCAGCGGAGGAACGGTTGGAAGGAGCAAGCTAAAGTTGGGAGTTTTGTGAGTTGTGCTCCAGCGGCTCTCCTTAGCGGCCTAGTACTTGACTCAGAGGTGAGCTCCGGAGTGGCCCCAGAACTTGTCAGCCCTAGTGACATGGTTGGGCGTGATGGCACTCCGCGACTTAGTAGTTCCCAGTTGGAGGAGAGTTGTGGGAACGGGGCTATCGAACACGAGGACGGGGAAACATGTCATGTGAACCTGTTGGAGGAGTTTGTGAGGCAACCACCTGAGCAACCTACTGTCCCTGCGTTGGTCTGCAGTGGCCAAGGTGGAGAAGGAGAGGGGGGCAGTAGGGCACATGTGGAGGAGAGTTGGGATTGTCATGTCTCGGCGGAGCAGTGGGCGGGGCACACGAGTCTGGTGGCTGTGGAAGCGCTAGAGCACCTGCCTGAGCAGCAGTGTGCAGCGCTCAGCACCAGCTCGGTTCATACCCCACTGGTCGTGCCGAGCACCCGAGCCTCACAACTCAGGCCGTGGAAGATGTTCTGCGGGCAGGTCACTTGAATGTTGGCAGACCGTTAGCCTCGTTGTTTCGGTGGTTCAAGGTGGGCGACGAGGCTTGGACATGGTTGTCAGGTCAGGGTCGACCCATGGCTGCCAAGGGTGGTGGTCAGAAGGAGGACATTGAGCAGATTGGTGAGGTTGGCTGTGGAGTGGATGTGCCCGGTCGTCGCATAGCCTCCCAATGCTGCTCTAGTCGAATGCAACAGCCCTACCATAGACCGACTGTATCTGGCCATGTCGCTAAAAGCGGTGATGCTGCGCAGGCAGATGTAGTCGTAAGGAATGCGGGGGTGCGCATGTACGGTATCGGCGGGGAAGCCTTAGCAATAATGAACTATGGGAGTGACTGCACAGGTGGTACTGATTGTCACTCTCATGACCTGGCTGTTCTAGGGACGAATGTGGAGAAGGAGGGAGACTACAGGTTAGAAGCTGCGGTCTCGGCTGGGTTGGGGGAGGGCACTAGGCATGTTGTTCTGTGAGATAAGTTGTATACTAGGATGTGGCAGTGCATCCGCATGTTTGTTGCTTCTCCAGGCCTGATGTTCGGGGTAGAATCCGACATGGAGGCTGGAGACAGTGCAAGGCTCAGTTTAATTCCCTACCGTATAAATCCTGTTCAACAGCCTGTCGTGAAAACAGAGCTAGACGACATGTGGAAAAAGGGTCTGAGGGATAAGGGATATCGTGAGTGGTCGTTGCCAGTGACTTTGCAACCGGAGTTGAGTGGCAAGATCCGTGTGTATGGTGATTGCAAGAGTGTGGAAGCATTATCCCTGACAGACACCTATCCATTGCCCAAGGGTCTGAGGGATAAGGGATATCGTGAGTGGTCGTTGCCAGTGAGTTTGCAACCGGAGTTGAGTGGCAAGATCCGTGTGTATAGTGATTGCATGAGTGTGGAAGCATTATCCCTGACAGACACCTATCCATTACCTAGAGTTGACGATACCATAGACCGCATCGGGGCTGCATCGCTAATCACGAAGGTAGAACTAGTGAAAGGTTATTGGCAGGCCCCGTTGCCGGAAAGAGCGAAGAGAAGTGCCAGTCTTGTGATGAACTGGGCAGTTTATCAGTGTCAGGTGTTGTGCTGCAGGAACATTAGTTGGATGTGTGGCATGCTAAGGGCACTGATAATGTTTTGGCTGATTGTTTGTCACGGGAGGGTTTGTTTGCAGGAGAACCCTAGCCGTTCAGTCAGTGAGTGTTGAGAGTGGAGAACAAATCAGGCCTGCCCCTGTAAGTGCAGCCGCCATAAACATATTAAAAATGAAATTTCTATAAAAACTCTTTCTTTAACTCCTTCAGACATATTATGTTCCAGTAAGGCTACGGAGGCGGGAGCCCGGTACCATTGCCACTGCACCACACAACTGTCAAAACCACACTGCTGACCGTTAGAATTGTCGGAGAAACCTGGGGTTGCCACCAACCGACAGATCTTCATCTAACTTACCGGATTTACTGAGCTCCATATGACGCTAGGGCGTCATATAACTTATTCTAGAATTATGAAGATAAGTTCATATGACGAGGTAGCGTCATATGAGTTTTTGGTTCACCCTGTCATATGACGCGGTAGCGTCATATAAGTCTGAAAGAGTTAATAGTTAAATTTGTTAAGTATGTTATAGCTGAAGTTCTGAGTCGAACCTGTACTTTTCTCAGAAGGCTGGGCTAGTAGAAGCTCGCTCTAGGAGCATAGCAGTATGAATTAAGCTATTGTGTTTAGAGGGTTTTTTAATTTTTTTGATGAGAACTGAGCTTTGCCTTTCCTTGTCGCGAAGTGGTTAGGGGTGGCGAGTCTTATCGGGGTTCTGCTTGTCAGATATGGAACTCATGGTTGAGCGTCTAATATCTTGGGTGGGGTGTGACGCCTGCAGCTTAGCAGAACGCCACGTGGGCTCAGCCGCTCGCTTGGCCACTCGCTAACACTCGCCAGGGCAATGAATTTGGCTACAGTCTATCTACCATGTTGTACTTTCTTTCTTGTGAATCATCATGTCACAGGCAGTATAGAAGTGGTCTTTATTTTCGTCTGTGACAATGCATTCTATTTTATATCATCAGTTATAAGTTTAATGTATAAGACTGAATGATACAGCTAGAGAGTGTGAGTGAGTAAGTGCAGGAGGCAGAGGGTAGTATGCATAGTGTAACGTGTTGTCTCGGTGACGTCATGCCACGGCCGGGCCCTCTGAGTGGCTGGCCGGCCGCCCTCCTGCCGCGGCAGGAAGTGGTCCCCCCGCACTCACTGCTGCCTTTGTGCCTTCCTTGCTCAGAGCTTGCCTGACCAGTATGAACTTCATACCTCCCTTGCCACCTGTCCCCGACTTCTACCTATAGAACACTTTCTCTCTCTCTCAACTTCTTACCTCTTATGCTTCTAATCTATTTAACATCATAACTCCCCTTTGGTTCTGCACGATTTCATATATCGGCCATCGTATTATATGCTGAAGCTCTCAGATATTCCATGTTTAGTTAGACATTTTGGAGGGGTTCACATTTTGTCTGTAGAGGTTCGACACACTCGCGGTGTCTCCCTACCTATTTCTTGGTTGTCTGCTGGGCTATTTAACCCTTATTTAGCGGCGAGCAACATAAGTCGAGTTAAATAAAGCTGGACTATGTGGCGGCGCTCGACATAACTCGAGTGGCAATTTCAGCACGTAATGTGGCTGAGAGAGAGAGACAAGTGGTGGCAGGAGACTAGCGAGCGTATGACTGCTCCAGACCACCGCGGCGAACCTACTGACACAAATCTCAGCTCCCTCCTCCCTCTCTCACTCGCTACATACTCAATTATGTACTGAAAGTACCGAATTACCTGCTTTTTGCACTCGCGTTGCACGGTTATTGCAAGAAAACTATCCATCATACAAGGATCGTTATGGTGTCATTCGAAAGCTCTGTTTATGCCCTTTCAGGGATAGGTACTTGTTTTACGTTCTGGGTCTTATTTAGGCATGAAAATGATCACGTAAACAGCCCTATTTTGGCTAAAAACACCCCGCTGTGCGGTACACATAAATAAACCGCATAGGCCGCTCGTAAGGTGTTAATGCTAGACTGGGGTGAGGCTATTGATGTTGTGATTCCCAATGTGTACCAGGTTTTGTTGAACTTGTACAATCGCAACGGATACGTGGGAAGCCTAGGTTGTGTTTCTGACTGTGTACCTTGTGAGTTTAGCACTGTGTTGCGAGTGAGGGCTTTTGCCTCTGCCACCCAACACTATGCTAACTCGTTTTGCTTCGACTTGAAGAGGGTCGCCAGGAGAGAACCAGATACTAGCGATCTGGATCTCTCAAGAGAGCACCCCGTCATTTAACGTAATTTGGCCGTACAGTCTTAAGGACCTCGCTAGGCTACGAGCCGCTTGATCAGCCATTGTTTCCTAGCCTACGACATCCCAGCTAGACTTTATTCGCCTAGCAGACACCCGATTAGGATTATAAACTCCTATGTTATGTATGCAGCATTTTTATTCACGTTGATTGTAAGCCTTGGTTGTTGTTGAGTTGCACAACCCGAGCAGGCTTTTGCGTTGCCTGAGGAAGTACTTCTTTTGTTGTTGGAGATAATACTATTGCGCATTTATCATTATTCCCGTGCCAGTTAACACTGTATGTCCCTACACTTGTCATATCTTGTTCCTGCTTTATATAACAGTTCAAAATCCGATTCGATCATCTTAAGCAGCATCAGACTTTCTTCAGAAGATTCCTGTTCGATGCTTTAGGACTTTCATTCACTTTCTTTAATATAGGAGTGACAGTTTATTATTGTTTAGAGTAACTTTAATTATACCTTCTTCTTGTTTGCATTAAATCATTCCAGTGATTTAATTAAGCTCTCTATCTTTTTCCTTGTATACATTATTAACGTAATTGTATGTTGTTGTGATCAGGCTGTATCAGAGATCATCAGCCTGTAGTAGTAGTGCATTTATACCGAGCTAGAGGATACCCCGCTATCGCAGATTTAACTCTGGAGGGAGGGTATAGGTGTTTTTGTGCGCCGGCATTATAAGTTCGAGGGTTGGATCTAGTGTTACCGTTGTGGCTGTGTGCCTTTCTAGTCCTTCGATTAAGAGCCCATGTTTTATACTAGTCCCGGTCGTAACACGCTCTTAACCCGGCAACGTCGAGGGGGGGGGTATTGAACTAGCTGCCCATGGGCGAGCATATTGGCTCCATTCAGGCCTATAATCGTCATTTTACGATAAATATCGTTATTACTTATTCATATGAGCCTATTTTACCTTCACTATGAAGGTAGTAACCTGTAACAACAATAAAACAAGTGAAAATATAATATTTCTGGTCAAAATCGCGAATATAGATAGACCAGCCCATTCATGAATTATGGAGAAAATTGAGGCAACCCCTCCCTCCACGAGGCTTCAAGCCACACTGAGGCTACTCATTCACACACTCGGTTGTATAACACACTCGCTAGGCACGTAAGCACATCCTCCACACATTTTGCTAATGTTAGCACAAAAATATACCAACGAATTAGGGAATAACAGGGAAAATAGGTGATAATAGATGGGGGAGGGGAAAAGGGGGAAGGAGGGGATGTGGAGGAGTGATATGAGGTATAAGGAAAAAAAAAAAAAAAAAAAAAAATTGTTTAGTGCTACTGGGGCCGTTTAAATGTTTTTTATAGGCCTCCCTCTTAAGAGCTTTGCCGCCCTCGCCCAGTAAAACTTCTTATGAGCTTTCTCGCTGTTTATGGGTTAATATCTGACTCAAACACCAAGACACGCAGGTTCTCTAGGAAAAATGGTTATCTTCCTCTTTGCTCTAGTAAAGCAGTAACAAGGAGACACAAAAATATTTATTGTCCCCGAGTCTAGTCCATAGTGCGTTTAGCACTATGGACTAGAGAACTTCTAAGGTTATTCTATACTGCACCAACATTACCTAACCATACCCCTACTAGACTCCCAGAACACTCTATATCATGCCCAATCGCTTAGGAATTGAGAACAATACAAAGCAAAAACCCATGGAAAGTCCAGTACAATAAACCTCTGTGCCAAGCCTATTATCCCTAGCCTATGTCCTAATAATACACGGAGTGGCTCTCTTCAGCACAGCACAGCGGTGGTTTTGTAAGTGATAAACAACTTTAATGACTTATCGCTTACAAAATCATCTGGGGTTAGCTCAATACACCCGAGTACAATGGGGACAACCTCACCTAGTAACAGGCTCCACCCCTAGTCCCTGACTGCACCAGATGTACTGTTGCTAAAACTACACAAGGCCCAAGGGTTGATATCCTGGGGAAGATAGATGCTGGCTGCCACCCATAAAGGGTTGGATAAGACCCGAGTCAAAGGATGCTGTGTGGTGGGAAAAAGGCTTAGCCTACCATAGCACACACCCAGCAACCTCCGTGCTCAAAGGCCTGACAAAAACAGAAATAAACAGTCCAGCCACCCAATCCCTTCAGTGATTTCAACCATGAATAATATGAACATATAATAATGGTATAACAATGCAACAGAATAATGAAAAAGAAATAAGAAACCAGTGTAGAAGCTTATACACTAAGATTGCCAAAGAAGCATGAATGCAGTGATCAATATTAAACTAAACATGTTAAAACAAAACAATATGCTCAATATGACTCCAGCCTCTGCTATGCTCCAATCAAATAAAACCCAAAAAAGAAATATGCGGTGTTCAAGGGAAACCAAAGAAACAAGCCTAACCAACACCAAACAGTGATGTTGACAGAGGGAGAGGTGAAATTGGAGTGCTGGCCTTGCAGCCACAGGATTCGGGCGGGGGCCTCGTTAGGCGGGGTAGAGCTCCAGGCGTCGCAACAATACTTAATTATCTCAGACAGCCTGTGCTCTCATCAACAACAAAAGTAATAAATTAAATATGAGTCATCATTGTGTAATTTATGATAAACTGCATTAATCACACAAAACTAAATAAACTAACTAATTCATAGGGCTAACAAGACGGCAACACATCACAGGGCGCCAACCAAGGGCTCACTCGTTGGAAAACAAAGGCAGAGGCTAGCCTCGCGCCAGGCCCCTGCAATATAGGCCTTGTACTTGTAACTCACTAACAAATGATATACTGTAGGCTACGAACTCATTTGGGAGTGACAATATATATATATATAATTATTGTATATAAATATATATATTGTTACGGATCTGGACCTCAGCTGCTCAGAGACGGGACAATAAGAAAGAATGATCCACACCAGCACCTTGTATCCTATACAAGCAACCCAACGAACGCAACAGAAAAGAGCAAACAAACGCTTCCAGACGCTTCTCAGGGTTTAAGGTGCTCCACTGCCCTGCTTCCCCTTTGAATGTTATCTAAAGTGGAAAACTACCATAGCCTACTAAGCTATAAAAAGACAAAAACGCAACACCGAAATGGCAGTGCTGGGGGGATAATTAAACTGGCTCAACAGACAAAGTACTAGCAAACATGTGAAAGCAAAAAGAGTAGCAACTGTACTTCGAGCAACTAGGCTATGCACAATCTCGACAGTACCCACCGTGTGCAACCAGCCTACGGTACCCAACTCCCGATGCAAAAGAGTTGTAACACAATATCAATATCTATATAAAAAGCTGACTACCAATACGAGGTCGGGTCCTGTGACTCTCAAACCTCGGGGTGTTATTAGTGGAGGTTGCGAAATGGGCTACCCGGGATAACTCCAGGGCTGATACAAGCCAACTATGTACGAGCGTACTGCAAAACCTTCCTCCTAATAACACGCCAGTATTCAATCCCAATTGAGCCAGTACCACCGAATGAGTAAACCTCCCTTAAGACGGTTGAACCCGTAGAGTTCACCTCCCACTACTCATTAACCTCTCGGCTGCGTAGGTGGGGTATTGGCCACCCCTCCCTGTGTGGAGGTATTTAGACTGTTTCCTAAAGTCAAATCGTCATCGTACCATAAATATAATTAATACTTTTCCATATGCGCCTATTTTACGTTGATTATAAAGGTATTAACCTATTACAGCAATAAAACAAGTGGAAGCAGTGTTTGGATGGTCAAAATCGGCGATAGAGGCCGGGAGTTACATAACATATGGCTGAGCCAGCTTGCCAGCCAGCCAGCCATCATGACGGCTGGAGAGAAACTGTTGCGTGGTAGTCTCTCTCTCACTCTTTCCCATGCTTGGTAACACAGATGACCACGCCCTGCTAGCAACTCGCTAATGTTAGCACGAATATATACCTAAGAATAAGGGAATAACAGGGAGAATAGGTTATAATTGAGGGGGGGGGGGGTGGAAGGAGGTGATGTGGAGGAGTGATATTTGGCATGGCCAAGGGGCAATACAAAAAAAGAACAAAAATTGGTACTGGGCTGATTTAAATGTTTTTTTTTTAGGCCTTGGATTATATAAGGCTTCCCGCAGCCCACAGGTAGGCCTTATATAAGTCTTACCGCACTTGCTGGGTTAATAACCATCGGTGGTCCCGTGGCTACAACTGGGATCACTAACTGAAGTTACTTTACTTTGCTTTAATTATAAAATTACTCTACCTGGCTACTTGGCAATCCGTTCCAAGAGTCGAGAGTGGGGCACCCAAAACGCTGGTGCAGAGCCACCAACGGTTCCAGCCCGGGCAGCAGACACTGACGGGGTTAATATGTGTATGGGTAATGTGGGTGTGTGTAGTGTGTACTGTACTAGGGAATATACAGCAACCCGACAGGAACGTCCCGGCTCTCAACAAAGGCACAAACAAAACCTTAACTCTCGACTCCTGGACAGGACCGCCAAGCGCCTCAAACTCCAAGGAAAAACACATGGAACACTGAAGCTTGATCAAAGCAACACTGATCAAAAGGAACACTGATCAAAAGGAACACTGATCAAAAGAATTAAATTAACACTTTGAGAAAAAGTAAGTTCTATCTATCTATCTATTGCCTGACGCCGCGATCCCCGAAGGGGTGGCCACGAACGAACCGCCCCCATGCACCTCTGTCCCCAGTCAGTCGACGCCCCTCCCCCCAACCAGCACCGCCTTCGTTCATGTAGTTCCTCACTCCATCCTTCCACCTCATATTCGGTCTACCTCTCCCCCTCTGTCCCTCCACCTCGCTCTCGTACACCCTCTTAGTCATTCTCTCGCTTTCCATACGTTCCATATGGCCGAACCATCTCAAGTTGTTCCTTTTCACACTTTCCAGCACATCTACCTCCACACCACACCTCCTTCTTACTTCCTCATTAGTCTGTCTATCCCTCCATGTAACTCCGCACGCACTCCTTAAGTAATTCTTTTCTACTGCTCTCACTCTTGGTCTGAGTCTCTCAACCAACGTCCATGCTTCGCTTCCGTAAGTCAGTGTCGGGATTACCACACTGTCATGCAAGGACTTCTTCACTTCCATACTGACCACCCTATTTCTTGTTTACTGCTTTTAGCGTTCCTACAACCTTCTTCCCCTGTTGTACCCTCTCCCGCACCTCTTCATCCATAGTCCCATCTTTACTCAACACACTGCCCAGATACTTAAAAGAGTTGACGATCTCCATAGCCTGACCGTTCAGCTTCACCTCACACTCTGTGACTTCACCCCTTTCGAAGACCATAACCTTGCTCTTCCCCGTATTTACCTTCAAATTCCGTTTTTCGCACACTGTTCCAAACTCATTTACCAGACCCTGCAACTCCCATTCATTATCACTCATCAGAACTGTATCATCCGCAAACAGCAGTATAGGTAGCTTCCACTCAATTCCCTCCCTTTTCAGCGATACACCAACATCCACTGCTCTTGATAGTATTTCTTTCATGACTCCATCCATATATACAGTAAACAACCACGGGGACATCACACCCCTGTTTCAAACCAACATTCAAGTCAAAGAACTCGCTCTGCTCACTCTCCACACGTACTGCCGCCTTTGCACCCTCATACATGCTCTTCACTGCTTTCAGCAACTTGCCCTCTACTCCGTATATTCTAAGTACTTTCCACAAACCTTCTCTATCCACTCTGTCATAGGCCTTCTCCAAGTCCATAAAGGCAACATACACCTTTTGTTTCTTCTCCAGATACTTCTCCACAACACAATTCACGGTAAAAATCTGATCTACACATCCTCTTCCCTTCCTAAAACCTCCCTGCTCGTCGCCTATCCATTTCTCCGTTCTCACTCTCACTCTCTCAATCACTACCCTACTGTATACCTTCCCTACTACGCTTAGAAGACATATTCCTCGGTGGTTACCACACACTCCTCTTTCCCCTTTGCCCTTATATAGGGGGACTATTATGCCAGTCTTCCAGTCATCGGGTGCACTCCCCTTCTCCCATGCTAGTTTGCACATTTTCCATACCCATTCTATCACTATCTCACCACCATACCTCATCATTTCCCCACACACTCCATCTGTTCCTGGTGCTTTCCCCAACTTCACTCTTTTCATGGCTTCCCACACTTCTGACCTCCTGATCCCCACCTCCTCCTCCACTACTTCTCTTCTTCTCCCTCCCATACCATATCCAGCTATGTTTGCTGGCTCTTCATTCCTTTCATTTAGCAACTCACTGAAGTACTCCCTCCATCTTTCGACTCTCTCTTGCTTCTCGGCTAGCATTCTCCCATTCTTATCTTTCACACCCTTACTGTTTCCCTTGCTACCTTCCCTAACTTTCTTGACTTCTTTCCAGAACAGTTTCTTACTCTCCCTCCATTTTACACTCAGATTCCTTCCAAATTCCTCATCTACTCTTCTCTTACTTTCCTTCACTACTCTCTTCACCACCCTCTTACTCTCCACGTACCTCGCTCGTTTCTATCTCTCGGAATCTTCATTCCCTCTACTACCCAACCACTCTCTATATGCTTTCTTCTTTTCTTCCACAGCTATTCTTACCTCTTCTGTCCACCATGCTGTACCTTTCACTCCCCTCCCTCTTCTCCTCACTCCACACACCTCCTCACATGCTGCACAGATCTCATCCTTAAACACCTTGCTCATCTCCTCCACTTCCTCCATAACTTCCAGGTCGAACCCACCTAGTCGTCTTTCCACTGCTCTCCTGTACTCCTCCCTGACTTCCTCCTCCTGCAACCTCTCCACCCTCCTCACCATTCCACCCTCCTCTCGCCTCCCTCCCGCTCTCCTCACCCACTTCTTTTGTATCCTAACCTTAGCTACCACTACATAATGATCAGACAGACCCCCTCCAATACCCCTATACACCCTAGCATCCATCACAGATTTCTTCATTCGTTCATCCACACATACATAATCAATCAATGACTTTCGTTCCACCACTGTCTTATCCTTCATCGTCAACATCCGTTTCCACGTGTACCTGTGGATCATTCTGTGTCGGAAGAAGGTGTTGGCTATCCACAGCCTCCTCCCCACACATACGTCCACAAGTGCACTACCATTCCCATTCACCTCTGATGGTACCCCCCACCCTCCCACCACTCCCTCAACTTTCCTATCACCCACCTTACCATTCATATCCCCAATCAGAAATATTCTTTCGTTCTTGTCAAACTTCTCCAGGCACGCCTCCACATTCATCCAGAACTCCTCTTTCTTTCTTTCAAGTATATCCTCTGTCGGGGCATACACGCATACAATCACCCACGTTTGTATTCCTACTTTCATTCTCACCCACACAATCCTTGAACCCACAGACCCATACTCTCTTACGCATTCCTTCCATTTGCTACTTACAAACAAACATGCACCTTCTCTCGCTGTTCCTTCACTCACTCCAGCACACACACCCATTCCACATTCCCATTCTCTCACATCTGAACCTTTCCATTTGGTCTCTGTCATTCCACATACATCCAGCCTGGCATTCACTAACACTTCCAGAACCTCTCTCTCTTTTGTGCCATCATTCATGCCACTAACATTCCACGTAGCCATTCTCAGAATGTCCGAAGGCATGTCCTTAGTCGGTCGTGGTTCGTCAACGTTGGTTCCGTCCGCATCCGAGGCTGTTCGTTCGTTTTTCTTTGCTTAGATATTTTTTCCGGGTGGGGGTCGCAAGCCCACCGACCCAACCTCTTTAGTCGCCTCTTACGACACGCAGAAGGCACGTGGGGCATATTCTATTCCCTAACCCCCAGGGGGGGTTACGTTAGTATATAATATGAATATAATAAAACTATGATTAAAATCTAGGACTTCCACTAATATTACGTTTAGTCAAAAACAAACAAACAACAAACAAGCACAAAAATATAACGTCCCACGAGGTTAGATCACTGAGCACCTCTCTTGTCGGCGTCTGAACTGGAAGTGAAGTAAGTGACTGGCTAAACACAAGAAGTGTCCATTTACCGCCCTTTTTCCCCAACAGATGGCGACACTATCGAGATAATTGTCGTCAGTATCTGTTTACAATATCAAACCAGTTCACCAAGACACAGCACAAGAATTATACATATTACTTCATATTACTTCAGAATCACAAATACAGCTGCCTTCCAAATCATATGAAAACACCGAAACGAAGCGCGTCACAACAAACTCACTTAGACAACAAAAAGGTTCAGTGAAGGCATGAAGCGACGAAGCGCTTCACCACGGAACTCACTTAAACAAAAAAATGTTCACAGTGAAGGCATTAAGTGATATACAGCAAGATCCGAATGAAAAGTAAAGAAAAAAGAAAACCTCACAATGAGAGACAAAGAAAGCACATGGCCGCTTACTGCATTATGCTATTAATTGTATAAGTAAGGGCTTTCAATTACATTAATTAACTGATCATTGTGACACCCTCACTCGGGGGGGGGGGGTAAGTTTTGGAGCTATGGGTCAAAAACTTTTTTCGCTCACTGTACACACTGCACAAACTACCTGCACCATATACTGTATCACCAACGGCAAAAATATTTACATTGACAGTCTTTTGTATTTTAATTTTTTGATATATAATATTAACATGAGTAAATACAGCTTACAACTACATGGCCTGCGTGCTCAACCAACCACACCTCAGAGTGCTCCCGAGACAAGCAATCAGGCAGTACATTATCTACGCCTTTTATGTGCCTCACTTCTAAGTGATACTCCTGCAACATTAAACTCCAGCGTGTAAGTCGTTGGTTCTGAAACATGAACTTGCTCAGGAATTGCAAAGGGTGGTGGTCTGAATATATTCTGAGCATGGGCCCATATGGCGGCAGATACACAGCAAAATGGTGGAGGCTTAAAATTATAGCTAGCAACTCCTTTTCTATTACTGAATAGTTCTTCTGAGCGCTGTAATAGGGTGCTCTACCTCATCACCAAACTCTTGCAACAGCACAGAGCCGGCGCCAACATTGCTTGCGTCTACGGCCAAGGCAAAGGGCCTATTAAAGTCAGGGGCATGTAAAATAGGGTAGCAACAAAGGAGGCTCTTAACATCTGGAAAAGCCGGGTCACACTCTGTGCTTCACTTAAAAGGTTTATCTTTCTGAAGCAAATTAGTTAGTGGGGCAAGCACGGTGGAGTATCCCTTAATGAACCGGCGGTAGTAGCCTATCATTCCCAAGAAGCGTTGCAATGCTTTCTTGTTATGTGGCGCCCGGAACATTCGTATAGCCTCCACCTTTGCCTGAGGAGGACACACCTGGCCGTGGCCAACCACATAGCCTAAGTATTGCACACGTGCTTGTACAAACTCACACTTGTTCAAGTTGACACCAGCCTCAGACAGTCGCTTAACCCTTATTTAGCGGCGAGCAACATAAGTCGAGTTAAATAAAGCTGGACTATGTGGCGGCGCTCGACATAACTCGAGTGGCAATTTCAGCACGTAATGTGGCTGAGAGAGAGAGACAAGTGGTGGCAGGAGACTAGCGAGCGTATGACTGCTCCAGACCACCGCGGCGAACCTACTGACACAAATCTCAGCTCCCTCCTCCCTCTCTCACTCGCTACATACTCAATTATGTACCGAAAGTACCGAATTACCTGCTTTTTGCACTCGCGTTGCACGGTTATTGCAAGAAAACTATCCATCATACAAGGATCGTTATGGTGTCATTCGAAAGCTCTGTTTATGCCCTTTCAGGGATAGGTACTTGTTTTACGTTCTGGGTCTTATTTAGGCATGAAAATGATCACGTAAACAGCCCTATTTTGGCTAAAAACACCCCGCTGGGCGGTACACATAAATAAACCGCATAGGCCGCTCGTAAGGTGTTAAACAATTCACCCACATTTTCTAGATGTTCGGTCCAGGTGGTGTCAAAAACAACCACATCATCAATGTAGACCAGACAATTAGGCACGCCATGTACGACATGATCCATTAACCGTTGGAACGTGGCAGGAGCATTTTTAAGTCCATAGGGCATGACTTGGCACTGATAAACTGCCCCACCCACAACAAAGCTAGCGATCTTTTTAGCCCGTTCGGTCAGTGGAACTTGCCAGTATCCCTTGACTAAGTCTACCTGCGTGAGGTACTTAGCGGCTCCAATCCGGTCTCCTGAGTCATCAACTCTCGGTAGCGGGTATGTATCAGTCTTGGAAAGAGTGTTTACTTTTCTGAAATCTACACAGAAACGTATTTTTCCGTCGGGCTTAGGCTGCAGAGTGACGGGGCTTGACCATTCGCTCCAACCTTTTTTTATTAACCCTTTCTCCAACATATATCTTAACTCTGCGTTCAATTCCACCTGCTTTTGCAGATTAACCCTATACGGTGGTAAATTTATGGGTTTATGATCCTCCACATCAATGTCGTGCACCGCCCACGAGGTTAACCCGGGTACATCACCAAACACGAGTGGGAATCCCCATAAGGTTTCCAACAACTCTTCTAACCACTCTGGAGACAAATGAGACAATTTCCCCCGCAGGGCCAGGTACCCGTTCTCTCGCCAAGTTCCGGCCGGCACAGCCTCACCAGGGAACAACTCCCTCTCCTCCTCCTGCTCCTCCTTCGTGCCTTGTACAACAAGGACGGGGCTTCGAGAAACAGCATCCTGGTCCCTGGGACCGGAAAGTCGGGGAGAGTGCAGCAAGGTGGGGTCGAGAGGCACCACGGGAGCCGTGCCTGGCACCCCCGCAGTGCATGAACCCACAGCCTCGAGACATGATTTATCCAACCACCGTCCACCAAGCCCGGGCGCACCCTGCACCTCCGACTCCGAACCCCCAGTCAGTAACATAGGCAGGAAATTCCTCATACTTGACTCATCTTTCTTCACTGTCCCAAGCTGGACGGGTACAGTGGCACAAACTGCCTCAGACAACTCCCCCTCACCACACAAAGGCGACTTATTAGCGCCCTGGCCACTCTCCCGGCTAGTCCCTTTAGGTTACATAGCCGGTGGGCCCGGCGCCCGATAATAACGCTTCAGCATGTTGACGTGGCAAAGCTGATGGGACTTACATCTGTCAGGTGTCTCAATCAGGTAATCGAGAGGGCCCACTCTCTTACTCACATGGTATGGGCCGCTAAATTTGGCTGCTAGAGGTTGACCTTTGACAGGCAACACTACTAGACTTAATCACCCACTGCAAATTCTCTGGCTTGTGCTTTTAAATCATAATGCTGCTTCATTTCACTCTGTGCAACATGAAGGTGGTCTTTTGCAGCTTTAAGGGCGGCATGCAATCTTTCCCTGGTGCGAGTCACGTAGGCTAGCAAACCCTCTTTAGTCTGGGCTTTCCCGCTCTCCCACGCCTCTTTAACCACCGCCAGGGGCCCCTTACCCTATGTCCAAACACCAGTTCGTGAGGCGAGAACCCAAGTGACTCTGTCGGTACCTCCTGCACCGCAAACATAACAAATGGAATAGCCACATCCCATTCTTTGGCATTCTCCAAACAGAACTTTCGGATCATAGTTTTCAGGGACTGATGGTGTCGCTCAAGTGCACCCTGTGTCTGGGGATGGTAGGCACTAGACACAACATGTTTTATTCCCAGTTCTTGCTAAGTGTTCCGAAACAGATTAGACATGAAATTCTCCCGATCAGACTGAAGTTCTTGTGGCAGCCCGAATCGAGTGAAAAATTCTAACAGTTTTCGCAGCACAACCTTGGAATGCAGACTAGAAACTGGAATAACCTCTGGATAGCGTGTTGTCACGTCCATGATAGTCAACAAATATTTGTTCCCCGCACTGGTAGGAGGCAACGGGCCAACCATGTCAATCATTACCCGTGTAAAAGGCGGATCCACAGCAGGAATTGGAATCAGAGGGGCCACAGGAATGCACTGATTCGGCTTGCCCACTATCTGACAGGTGTGACAGCTCCTGATAAATGCAGTAACATTCTTGTTCATACCTGGCCACCAAAACTGATATAGCAACCTCTCCATCGTCTTGTGAATCCCTAGGTGCCCAGCCAGGGGAGCCTCATGAGCGAGTTTAATCAGTGCGGTCCTATAACTCCGAGGCACGACTAGTTGCTCCACGACTCCCAATGACTCCAGACTAACATCTGGCACCCAGCGCCTATACAACATCTGATTCGACACATATAAACGTGCTCTTCCTCCAGAAATATCAATCTCCTCTCCGACTTTAGCAAACAGATGTGTCAACGAATCATCACTCTGCTGTGCCTCACCAATCTCCCCGGCGCCACGGTAGCAAGATTAGAGATAGCCTCCACGTCGGTCTGGGTCGGTGGTAGAGGACCGACTGGTCCTCCCGTGGGGACCCGGTCACTCCCCGCCATACCACCTCTGGCACCGGGCGAGATGGGTGAGGGGCATTCTGTCACACCTTCCTCCCCATCATGTTCAACCTCAGCACCCGGCAGATCAGTCAATTCTGTGGGTGATGCAGTTTCACTTCTGTATGTCCCCTCAACTTGACCTATTTCCTCTCCAATTTGTTCCTCTGGCTGCGCAACCTGAGCCATAGATCGCGTTACCGCGCACACTGGGAACAAATCAACAGGCAACTGCTTAGCCTCCTCGCACACCTCTTCAGGTTGTACCTGTTCAGACACCACTACCGGAGGAGGAAAAACTCTACTCCCTGCCATATCCGCTCCGAGCAGAAAGTCAATCCCCCCCACTGGCAATGAGTCAACGACCGCCACCTTTGCCGACGCCGTAACTACAGGACACAGATGAACAGGAACCAGGCTATAACATGCCTCAGTATTTACCCCACGACACAGCACAAACTCCTCTGATTTTATAGGTTTTCCGGTTAGATTCAAACACATGGACTGCTTCGCGCCAGAATCCCTCAAAACCTTCACAGGATACACCTTACCACATAACTCCACCTCCCCTTCATGTATGAAAGCTTGACACCAGGCGAGCGAAGTTTCCGGACAATCATCTGTGCCAACTGGCGGGGACAACTCGGTAGGGGCAGGCAGTGCCGCGGCCGCTGGCACATCCCGCTTTTCCTCTCGACTCACCTCCGACTCAGGCAACCATGACTTATCCCTTCCCCCCTGAGAACTCACAACTAACGACACAGGTCAGGCGGCAGCTGCAGCAGACTTCGCTTTTGGACAGTTTGGCTTGATGTGTCCGGTCTGTTTACACCCAATACATCTGACACTACTCAGATCAGTGGGGGCTGAACTCTGCGTTTTTTTATTGTCTCCACCGTTGTTAGCACGTGTGGGACCGGGTTTGCCATAGCCATAGCCTCCGCCTCCACCTGCCTTGTGCTTATCGTCACGTGCAGTCGTGGGGGTTGCATACTGGACACGCTCGCAATCCACAAAACCCCTAGTAGCCAACACTCTGTCGTCCGCCCAAACGGCAGCATCAGACAACTTGCCGGGACGTTTCTCACGAACCTTTTGGCTAATCTCCTTTTCAACATTGTTCGTAAAGTGTTCTAAAAGGATAATCTCAACCGCCTCATTCAAGGTCTTCACATCTTCACTAAGGAACCAGCGAGCAAAGGCATCCCGGAGGTATTTCGCATACTCGACATGAGTGTGATTAGGGCGTTTACGGGCATTTCGGAAAATAAGGCGGTAGGCTTCCGGCCTAAGTTCATACGCCTTTAAAATAGCCTGCTTGAAAGCGTCGTAATATTGCAAATCTTCCAACGACATCCTATCGTACGCCTCCAGAGCTTTTCCCTTCAAAACATTTGCTACCAATGCAACCCAGCGTGTTCGTGGCCATTCAAATTCCTGTGCTTTCTCCTCAAACCTTTGGAACCACACTGTTACTTTTACTTCGTCAAACACAGGAACTAATTTAAGGCTACGTGACAATTTCTGCTCGCTAGATTCCTCCCTTGGTGCCGTACCAACTTGTCTCTTTTCATACTTCCCCCCATCTATCTCTACTTTTGTTTTTTTCGAAATCAAGCGTCATCCTCTTTCTCTCTAGTCTCTCTTCTCGTTCTTCTCTCCTCTCCTGAGCTTCTCGCTCCTCTCTTCTCTCTTGCATTTCCATCTTCTTCAACTCCAATTACATCAGAGATTCTGGGGATAGCCCTAACGGGGCAACAGTGGGGGGGGTTTGTAGAGACATAAGCTGCACGGTCATAAGGCGTTATCATAGAAAGTCTAACT
This sequence comes from Paralithodes platypus, assembly GCA_032716605.1. Classification (NCBI taxonomy): domain Eukaryota; kingdom Metazoa; phylum Arthropoda; class Malacostraca; order Decapoda; family Lithodidae; genus Paralithodes; species Paralithodes platypus. The sequence continues at coordinate 30,258,749 of CM064510.1, forward strand.
GGTGGCACAAATTGGGGAGGAGGTGCAAGGCCATTCTGAGCAACCCCCCCAGCGGAAGGAGTGGAGTGTAAAGGGTTAAAATGAGCAACACCCAGGGTGGGCGCATCGGTGGGGACATTAGGCAAGACCTGTGGAGCAACAGTAGGGGGTGACAACTGCAAAGTGTAGCTATGATGGGAAGGGCTAGGCGTGCTCGGCGGAGAGCCCACATGTGTCGTATAGCCTCCCACCGGCACTGTAGGCTGTTCGGACCTATCCTGCCTACACCGCTGCCCTATCTGCTGTAAACAAACCTCCCTCGTGGTCAACAGAGAACCATCAACCCTCAACACCAAAGCGATCAACCTCAGTTCCTCAAGATATCTCACTAGTAACTGCTCCCAACTGGGAGAACTCTGCAAAAACACTCTCACATCCTCATCACTGGTAAGGTGCAATGGCACAACAACTTCACCCGCCCATGCTGATGTTTGTCGTTCAGACATGGCATATAAATTACTAGACAATAATTACACTTAATTCCTTTGATCAGAAAAATCACTTAACCTAAGAAGTGCGCATGGGGGGTATGAGACACCACACTCCTGTGCTGACGTATTTGAGCTGTTCCCATCACTAACATCATTATTTTACCATAAATAGCATTAATACTTATCCGTATGCGCCTATTATAGGTTGATAATAAAGGTATTAACCTGTTACAACAATAAAACAAGTGGAAACAGCATTTGGATGGTCAAAATCGGCGATACAGGCCGGGAGTTACATAATGTATGGTTGAGGCAACCTCCCACCCCACCACTCTTTCCCAAGTCTGGAGAGAGACTGTCGATCGATACTCTCTCTCTCTCTCTCTCTTCCACTCGCTTGATAACAGTGATGACAATGCCCTGCTTGCAACTCGCTAATATTAGAACGAAAATATACCACAGAATAAGGGAATAACAGGGAAAATAGGTGATAACTGAAGGAGGGGAGGAAAGTGGGGAAGGAGGGGAGGTGCAGGAGTGATATTTGGCATGGCCCAGGGGCAAAACAAAAATAAAAACAAAAAATAAAAAAATAAATTGGGTGTTTTAAATGGATTTTTTTCCCCCTTACTCTTAAGAGTCTTCCCACAGTCCGCCAGGGGAACTCTTAAGAGTCTTCCTGCAGTTCCCGGGTTAAGCTTAGTACCTGTCAGCACCAATTCAATTATCCTGGCAAGGTCGCCACTGTTACGGATCTGGACCTCAGCTGCTCAGAGACGGGACAATAAGAAAGAATGATCCACACCAGCACCTTGTCTCCTATACAAGCAACCCAACGAACGCAACAGAAAAGAGCAAACAAACGCTTCCAGACTCTTCTCAGGGTTTAAGGTGCTCCACTGCCCTGCTTCCCCTTTGAATGTTATCTAAAGTGGAAAACTACCATAGCCACTAAGCTATAAAAAGACAAAAACCCAACACCGAGATGGCAATGCTGGGGGGATAATTAAACTGGCTCAACAGACAAAGTACTAGCAAACATGTGAAAGCAAAAAGAGTAGCAATTGTACTTCGAGCAACTAGGCTATGCACAATCTCGACAGTACCCACCGTGTGCAACCAGCCTACGGTACCCAACTCCCGATGCAAAAGAGTTGTAACACAATATCAATATCTATATAAAAAGCTGACTACCAATACGAGGTCGGGTCCTGTGACTCTCAAACCTCGGGGTGTTATTAGTGGAGGTTGCGAAATGGGCTACCCGGGATAACTCCAGGGCTGATACAAGCCAACTATGTACGAGCGTACTGCAACACCTTCCTCCAAATAACACGCCAGTATTCAATCCCAATTGAGCCAGTACCACCGAATGAGTAAACCTCCCTTAAGACGGTTGAACCCGTAGAGTTCACCTCCCACTACTCATTAATAACCTTCGGTGGTCCCGTGGCTACAACTGGGATCACTAACTGAAGTTACTTTACTTTGCTTTAATTATACACTTACTTTACCTGGCTACTTGGCAATCCGTTCCAAAAGTCGAGAGTGGGGCACCCAAAACGCTGATGCAGAGCCGCCAACGGTTCCTGCCCGGGCAGCAGACACTGATGGGGTTAATATGTGTATGGGTAATGTGGGTGTGTGTAGTGTGTACTGTACTAGGGAATATACAGCAACCCGACAGGAACGTCCCGGCTCTCAACAAAGGCACAAACAAAACCTTAACTCTCGACTCCTGGACAGGACCGCCAAGCGCCTCAAACTCCATGGAAAAACACATGGAACACTGAAGCTTTATCAAAGCGACACTGATCAAAAGAATTAAATTAACACTATGAGAAAAAGTAAGTTACGTTAGTATATAATATGAATATAATAAAACTATGATTAAAATCTAGGACTTCCACTAATATTACGTTAAGTCAAAAACAAACAAACAACAAACAAGCACAAAAATATAACGTCCCACGAGGTTAGATCACTGAGCACCTCTCTGGTGGGCGTCTGAACTGGAAGTGAAGTCAGTGATTGTTTAAACACAAGAAGTTTCCATTTCCCGCACTTTTTCCCCTACAGATGGCGACTCTATTGAGGTAATTGTCGTCTGTATCTGTTTACAATATCAAACCAGATCACCAAGACACAGCACAAGAATTATACATATTACTTCATATTACTTCAGAATCACAAATACAGCTGCCTTCCAAATCATATGAAAACATCGAAACGAAGCGCATCACAACAAACTCACTTAGACAACAAAAAGGTTCAGTGAAGGCATGAAGCAACGAAGCGCTTCACCACGGAACTCACTTAAACAAAAAAAGATTCACAGTGAAGGCATTAAGTGATATACAGGAAGATCGGTATGAAAAGTAAAGAAAAAAGAATACCTCACAATGAGAAACAAAGAAAGCACATGGCCGCTCATAATGCTATTAATTATTATTATTATTATTATATGAGATGCCGAAGTATCCAATCAGGGTGCAGAAACACCATCAAGATCAATCCACACAAAACACCCGGAGGCACTGGAGAGAGACTATGGCAACTTAGGAAAAAATAAAAACATACACTGTATACTGTACTGTACATATACACATATTAAACACAGACAACATATTATGCAGTGGAGGATATCAAGCTTAAATATAATACAATAAAATAGAATAAAATAAGTTTAAAAATTAGAATTAATGCTGCAAAAAAGCATTAACTCTAGACTTAAAAATGGAGATATTAGCTGAATTGACTAGCTCATTTGGCAACTTATTCCACAAGTCAACCATGGCCGGCACAAAACACCGTGAAAACTGTGTAGTAGAAAAATTAACACGGCGCATGGCAAGATAATTAAGATTGCTTGTGAATCTAGTTGCACGAGCCCGGACATAGGGCCCAGGCAGAACCCCATGTAAGGGATGCTGAGGGTTGTTAAAAACTTTAAATAAAAGACTAAGGGCACCAACTTTACGTCGATGACACAGATCAAGAGACAAATTAGGTAGAATAAAACTGATGGAATTTAGCGACCTGTCAAGCAACTTGAGATGGCAGTCAGCTGCTGACAACCAGACAGGTGAGCAGTACTCGAAATGTGGCAAAATAAAAGCATAAAAAGACTTGATAACTGTGGCGTCACAAGCAAATGTTTTATAAACCTTGCGAAGCAGACCAATTTTTTGGAAAATGGAAGAGGAGAAAGAACGAATATGCTTTTCAAAAGTAAGTTTGGGATCAAGAGTAACTCCTAACAAACGCAGAGTATCCACATTCTCAATTTGCTCGCCAGAAACTTGTAGATAAGGATGGGGAGGATCCAAGGTACGAGATCTGCTGATGATAATGGAGTGTGTTTTACTAGCATTAAGTTTCATGCCCCAAAGTTCACACCATGATGTAATTTTGGCTAAATCCCTATTCAGAGCAGTAGCAATTACGTGTCGATCTATTGGTGATGCAATTGACGCATATAAAGTTGTATCATCAGCATAGGAGATTAGTTTATTTTCAAGCTCGGAACACAGGTCAGCAGTAAAAATAATAAAAATCAAAGGCCCAAGGACACTGCCTTGTGGAACACCAGAAACAACAGTAACAGAAGGGGAATAACACCCATCAATGACCACAGACTGAGATCTTTTCGTCAAAAAATCTTCAAAGAACCTTAAAAAATTGCCACCAATACCAATGAGCTGTAACTTAAACAGAAGTGCTTTATGGTTGACTAAATCAAAAGCAGAACTAAAGTCAATAGCCACGACGCGAGACTCATGTCCCTGGTCCAATGAAGATTGCAAGTCATGGGTGAGTGTCAGAAGTGCATCACATGTACCCAGTCCCTTACGAAAACCAAACTGTGAGTTTGGTATCAAATTATGACTATTACAATAAGAGGAAAGGCGTCTGGACAAAAGCCCTTATATAAGTAAGGGCTTTCAATTACATTAATTAACTGGTCATTGTGACAATATATATATATATATATATACACCGGGTATATATATATATATATATATATTAGTGTAGCCAGGGAGGATATTTTCTTTCAGGCAGGTGAGATTAAAATAATAGGCACAGTTTGCATTATTGAGTTTTTTATTGATACTCTCAATTTTTCGTATAGTTTTTCTAGTATTTACAGGAAGATGGTAAAGGAGGTTTGCAAGAGAAGTGAAGTTAGATTTTTTTTTTTTTTTTTTTTTTTTTTTTTATTTTAAGGTAGGGGGGTGAAGAGAGGCACCACCGAGTGGGTGGGTGGAAGAGAAAGTAGGAAAGATGAAATACAGTGGAAGAGTATAATTGGTGGGCCGGCCACCTTGCTGTTTTTGTTTGTTTATTGTTCACATAATTTTACAATATAATTTTTCTGTGGCAAAATACAATGGTGCTGAGGGCTGTTTGCTAAATCTAATCTGTGATATATAATTTCTATGGCAAATTACAATGGTGTTGAGGGCTGTTTGCTAAACCTATTCTGTGCCCATGTTGCAAGATGGGCTTAAGCTGTGGTAATTGCAAGTTTGAGGACTTATGGTCCTAGCTAGTGACAGTGCTTTAAATTCCTGCATTTATTTATTTAGTTGCATTTGTAGCTAAGCTAACGTGGGTCCTGCTGTCAGGATAGCTAGCTAGCTGATAAGAATTTAGGTATAGATAGGGTTTGCTTCCTCTTCGTTTATGATACTGAGGCTACTTGGAAAGTTTCTGTTAACCCTTATTTAGCGGCGAGCAACATAAGTCGAGTTAAATAAAGCTGGACTATATGGCGGCGCTCGACATAACTCGAGTGGCAATTTCAGCACGTAATGAGGCTGAGAGAGAGAGACAAGTGGTGGCAGGAGACTAGCGAGCGTATGACTGCTCCAGACCACCGCGGCGAACCTACTGACACAAATCTCAGCTCCCTCCTCCCTCTCTCACTCGCTACATACTCAATTATGTACTGAAAGTACCGAATTACCTGCTTTTTGCACTCGCGTTGCACGGTTATTGCAAGAAAACTATCCATCATACAAGGATCGTTATGGTGTCATTCGAAAGCTCTGTTTATGCCCTTTCAGGGATAGGTACTTGTTTTACGTTCTGGGTCTTATTTAGGCATGAAAATGATCACGTAAACAGCCCTATTTTGGCTAAAAACACCCCGCTGTGCGGTACACATAAATAAACCGCATAGGCCGCTCGTAAGGTGTGTCTTATGTGTTGTCTTTTGTCTATTATTGTGGTATATGTGTTTTCGTCTATGGCTTCTATGGTCTGCCATATCTTTTTGGCTTGGTAATATAATTTTATATTAAGTGGGAGAAGGCCGTTTGCCTGGTGAAGTTCTTGGGTGGTGTGAGCGTAAGGGTATCGTGTGTTGGTTGCGAATCTCAGGGCTTTGTTTTGCACTCGTAGAATTTTTATCTGAGTTTTGCTTAAGGCAATGGTGGGGATTGGGGGGTATTCTAAGATTGGAAGTACTAGTGCTTTGATTAGATGGAGTTAGAAGGTGATAAGTAAAGAATATATAGGCGATACAAGATCAAGAGAGGGTTTATTGTGTGCTGGCTGTATGCTGGTTGGCTAACCTCAGGCTAGCTCTGGTTGGTTGGCTGGACAGTATGTATGGGTTAGGCGCAGGAGTGGGTGGGGCCTCTGCTTCGTTTGTCTGCGTGTGTGGAGGGGGCAATACTTCCTGTAAATACTAGAAAAACTATACGAACAATTAAGAGTATCAATAAAAAACGCAATAATGCAAACTGTGCCTATTATTTTAATCTCACCTGCTTGAAAGAAAATATATATATATATATATATAATAATATATATATATATATATACAGTATATATATACTATATATATATACATATATATATATATATATATATATATATATATATATATATATATATATAACCAAGATTTTAACAGTATATTAAGAATGCAAATCTAGGAAAAAGTGGTATAGCCTATATCCATGTGCAGTATGCAGAAATGGGGTGGGAGCGAACTCAGTACAGTCTAGCATCTGGCGTTGCTGGATACACCATGGGAAGAAGTGCTGTAATAGACTAAAGATAAAGCGACCTCTGCCGACGAAGAAATTCGAAGTTGAGACATTTGTATGTATAGTTTGGAACGGTGAGCTTTGGCAATGATTAGCTAGAGATGGTGGACATATTTTGCAACTTGTGATATACCATCTCTGCTGGTGGTGAGGCTGAGGCCGCAACTATCGCCAGAGTTAGATGCAGCTGGGGAAAGTTCAGAGAACTTTTGCCAATTCTAACCATGAGAAAACTCCCTCTCCCCTCGAAGGGAAAGGTGTACGATACATGTATTGAAAATGCAATGGCGTCATATGCTTCAGAAACATGGTATGTCAAATTGGATGATATCAACAGAATGGAACGTAACAAGATGATAATGGGGAGATTGATGTGTGGGGCCAAACGGCCAGATAGGATATCTAGTTGAGGAGATGGTTAGGTATCAAGAGTATCAGTGATGAAATGCGTACTAGCAGGCTTGGAAGGTTTGGGTATGTGGTGAGTATGGATGAACTAAGTTGGATCAAAAGATGCAAGTCCATGAACGTGAAGGGAGCTGCACCAAGAAGTAAACCAAAAAAGACTTGAGTTACGGTCTGTTCTTGAATTTAAAATCCTGACTTGACAAGCAGCTCCAGAGAGTGCTGACTGGAACACTGCCATTAGGATACGAAACCGTAACCTCACTTCGTATGGAGCACTCTGTCTGTTATTTATGTATGTATGTAATATATCTATGTATATCTTTATTAGAAAAAAATAAGAGCATAGCACACATGCACAGGCTTTATATTCACGCATTGCTTTGCTTAGGGTTATTTTTCTTAGTTCAATAAGTAAAAAGAATGTCGAGATTGTGAAGATAAGTCCCAACTTTTTAAACGTGACTTTACGGCTATTTACCCTTCCTGTACAAAATTACTCTGATCTTAACCCAAGAACGGCGCACCAATGGTTTTTAAAAGTTCGCGCCAAGCAAGCATATTTTGCTTCATTCCCGCCTAAAATCGGAATTTTCCGATAAATATCATTATTACTTATTCATAATATATGTGCCTATTTTTCGTTTAATATGAAGATATTAACATGTAACAGCAATAAAACTAGTGGGAATAGTATTTGGGGGGTGAAACAAGACCCTCCAGTCATGAGGTGATAGGCGCACGAGACATACACCCTCCCTCTTCGAGGCCTGAAGGCAGACTGATCTCTCTCTCTTGCTATCTTTCTCTTCCCACGCTCTCTCTATGCGTCCCTAATGACCTTGAAAACGGGTGAGAGATATTGGCGCGGTAAATAAACCGATAAACAAGGGAATAAGAGGAAAAATAGGTGGTAATAGAATGGGGGGGGAAGGGGAAGTGTTTTTTTGGACACATGTGGAGGAGTGATAGAGGTATGAAGGGGAATTATCTTACTTAATCACATATTCCTTTGTTTTTAGTGATTTTGTGGTCTTTTAAAAGGCTTATTTTAGGCCTTGGATCTTAAGAGTCCCGTCGCTTTCGCCCAGTTAAACCTCTTAAGAGTCTCTTCGTCTTTGTCGGGTTAATCATATTCTGGCTATTAGTAGATTTTATTCAGCCTAGGAAATAAATGTGAGCCAGAACTATAATTGATAGACCGTATCCGTTTGATTCGGAGAGGAATTTCAGAAACAGACTTTAGATATATTATGTTTGCCAGAATGAAGTGAACAGTATCATCATAATGGAAGGGTTAATCATCAATTTCAAAGTTCATAAATATTCTCACTAACCTTGCATAATCACGATCTCTCTCTCTCTCTACGTCTTCATTCACACATTTACCAGACTTCAATCACTCTACTCTGCCTTATGCTTCCTTTCACTTTTGTATTTTCATGTTCCCATCTCAGGTTTTCATCATTTCTAATTCTAAAACGTGTATCAAAACTACGGCTTATTTCTTCTCAAAAATGTTCCTCCATTTTCCATCTTGTTTACGAGTTATTTCTTTTCTTTTCTCGATAGATTTTCTTCGCTGATTCCATCATTATTCAATTTTAACTACCACAAATTTCATCAATGTCTTAATAACACTGGTTCAATCTCATATAATTTCCGTCTGTCCCTCTTCCTATTCCTTACCTAGCAACCATGAAGCAGCCACCAGAATTCTATATTTTAATTATAGCTGACCTCCACCTTGCCCGGCCCGATCATTACAACAGTATGTTGTGTTGTGCCTCCTTCACCGCCTACTACTCCTCCTCCTCCTTGGAACAGCACTCATTAACATTATATATATATATATATATATATATATATATATATATATATATAATATATAATTATATATATATAATATATATATATATATATACAGTATATATATATATATATATATATATATATATATATATACTGTACAGTATATATTTATTGTTATGTCGGGTTGTAATATTTACAACTTGTGATATAGTCTCCACAAAAATTCAATTATGGACTTATAGACCTTAATATAGCCCAACAGGGTCACACCGAACACTTTCTTACTAGCACAAAATAGGTATTCAATCAGGCCAATACAGAACTCAATGACAACACACATAACAATTACACACAAGTTTATTCAAAGATATATTTACCTGAAACTCAGAATGCAGCTTCACCTGGATAATTATTGGAACTATCAGGCAAGGAATACAAGGCACATAAATGGTAGATCATGAATGGGGAGCAATTGCTCTTCAACTGTAAATGGCAACAAATATGGAACATGAACATATACATAATAACCCTTACTAATAACAATCAATAACAATGAGTCGAGTGTCTTACATGAATGAGAAACGAAATAAAGAAACAAATCACAGTCTCAGTATGGGAGACACGGGGGAATTGAGAGCAAAATACACACCCAGGTAGGCTGGGGGAGTCACACGGTAGACGGGCGCGCCACAAAGGTAGCCGCGGTATTCTCAAGTGACCTTCCTACTTAAACTGTGAAGGCCAGGTCATGTACTGGACTGCGGTAGTGGAAATTAACTTCAAAGTTAATGCAACTAGAATTGTAATTTAAATAATATTTCTCTAAGATTGGTGGCAGAAGGTTAATTAATTAATTGCACAAAAAATTAAGTTCGTAGACTATATTATGCAATTTCTAATGAATATCTTATATTCACGTCAACGATCGTACGTAAGAATAACGAAATGAGCCGAGGAATTCAGATATAAAGTTTGTGTATAATTATGAATGAACTATAGAATAAATCTATTTAATTACACTGGAGAGCGAATTATAATTAACTAAATGAAGTTAGTCAACGAATGCTCTGGAAACGCTTATGATTAAAAGCGTAACAGGATAATTAACAAGATATTAATTAACAAAAAAATGAGGGCGCATACGACGAAGTTATGCTAAAGAAATACTAATATAAGTATTCTTAAGAGGTCTGAATGAATTAACAGAGTCTGATAATGAACATACACTAGAATAATAGGTGTATGGTAAGTCATGTGGAATTAAGTAACAGAATCTATGCAATGCTGGAATTCCTGAGCATGAAGAATCAGATTCCTTACATCAGTAATTAAATGAACGTCAATACGAATTCATAAAACAATTACAAGGTCGATTATGTAATCGAACGTAATCAGGGAAGTTGGGGGAAATATGTTTTCACAGGGATGATTGGAGGGATACAAATCAAGTATGTTAAGGTAAATTCGTTATAAAAATGGGCGTAGGTTCTAGGTAAAGTCAGTTAGGTATGGAAATCAAATCACGAAATACACTTCGACCTCAACTCGCAAAATACATACCAGAATACATAATTATGTGGTAAGATATGTGAGCGTGTGGCAAAATGAATAACTGAACACAACTATATAACGTAAGACGGTCTGTAGAAAATTAATAAAATAATAGGTTTAAGACTTATACACAGTTTTAACACAGATGGTATGTAAGTTTCAGAAGGATTAACGCAGTACGCAATTAAGGATCTTGGGCACAGATCTCAGAGGTAATTAGCACATCACGGATCACATATCCGTGTATCTCGCCTCTACCTTGACAACAATAACAACGAAAACACACAGAACACTTAAGGAATATTTGGAGTGCAGGGGAAGAGAGTGCAGGTCTGGCCAACGTCGATCGTAGGTCCGAGGTGCAGCACTTCCGGGGTGTAGGGCGTCACCCGAGCAGCACTTCAGGTGGGTAGGGCGTCGTCGAGCAGCACTTCAGGTGGGTAGGGCGTGGCTCGAACAGGACTTCAGGGGCACTTCAGGTAAGCACACTCTCCGGGCAGGGCAGGGACAGGCTGGTACAAGCTACACTGTTAATTAGCTACTCGGTTCCTGGGTAGGGGTTGAATAGTATTGTTCGTGTAGTTTGCATACTTCCCTACAATTTTCTTGAGATAATGTGCGGCTTTTTCCTTGACTCGTGTACAGGTTTTCAAGATCAGAGGGATATGGGGAAATGGTTGTGATGAAGTTGTGAGGTAATTACTTATCGTAGGTATACATAGTGGCTGTTTACATGGATACATATATGCTAAGTAGTTTATTACTTACTTAAGGCCTAGTTATTTAGTCTAATAGTGGAGAAAGGGGATGTGTACGGACTCGTCCATGAGCTACATTCCTAAACAAACATTGTTATAGCTCGCCTAATAGTTGTTCTTGGTAGAGGTTTCTTATATCTCCCGGTTTGTCACAATGTGTCCTCTTGTCTATATCTATTTATATGGTAGACTTCAGGCCGTTGATGTTTTATTTGCATAACCATTTCTCCCGTGTATTCCATATCCGGGAGCTGAGGAAATGTTGTGTTGTGGTTGGCGGTGAGTGCTGGGGGGGCGTCATCCGAGCAGGTGGCTAATTAGTTGGGAGGACCTCCCATACCTGTGGCTGTTGTCGTAGAAAACGGGGGAGCAGAGGTTGCTCTGGTATTTGTCCAGGGATCATAGACATGGTTATATCTCGCCTAATAGTTGTTCTTGGTAGAGGCTTATTATCTCTCTTGGTCCGTCATCAGGTGCCCTCCTGTCTACGTCCATTGGTATCTGTAGACTTCGAGCCGTTGATGTTTTATCTGCCTAAACATCTCTTCACTATAAGCAAGATCCGGGGGATGAGGAAATGCTGTGCTGTGGTTGGGTGTTGTGAGGGGGGCGGAGCGGGATGTTGATTGGTGGGGAGCATTTCCCCTTCTCGAGGCTGGTGGTTTTTGTCGTAGAACACGAGGAAGCAGGGGTCGCTCGTGTATTTGTCCAGGGATCAGAGCATGGGAAAATTGGGGTGTCTCTTCTATTTGTCTTGTCTTCCCCTGTTGCTTTCTTGTCTTTATAGGGTCTTGGAGTTGCAGACTGGCTATTCTGCAACTGTTTCTTGGATGGCTCGTCTTCAGACCCGTCATTTCATATATATATATATATATATATATATATATATATATCTTTTACAGTGCATTTTTATCGGAGATAGTAACATAGTCCCCTAGTTCAAATGCCATTGTGTCCATCAAAGATATTGTTGGCATGGAATTTGTAATACACCTAGTTTGAGTACATTACCACAAAGCCCAGTGACATGCCATATAACACATTATTGCTGTGTCCAATGCAATCGAATCTAAAGGCTACAAAAACCTTATATCTCCTCTCCTCATCTTTATCCATACTGTTCCTCCTCTCTTACCCTCCTTCTCACTTTGCTACTACTACTTCCCCTTATTCCAATTTTATACCTCCTCTATCGTCATCTTCCCCTCATTTATGCATTCTCCTGGTCCCTCTATAATTAAATTGTTCCTGTCCTCCTCTCATCCTCCTCTTTTGTTTCTCTTACTTTCATATACCTCCTCTTCTCATACTCTCCTCCCACCCTCCCTCATTCCATGTCCCCTCTTTTACAATACACTTCCCTTCTCTTTCCATCCCTTCTCACCACCTTCCCCTATCCCTCCTTTCCCCTCCCTCTCTTCTCCCCACCTCCCTCTCCCCCTCTTCCCATTCTCCACCGCACTCTCTTCCCTCTATCCTGTTATCTCCCAGTCTTCCTCCCTCTCATTTATTTATCGAGTTCCCTCTATCCTCTCTCATTTTTAACTTTTCCCATCTATTTTCTTTCATTTATCTCTCCTCCCCTCTATCCTCTCTTCTTCCCTTTGCTCCCCTCTATCTTCTTTTCATCCCTCTCTTGTTCCCTCTCCTCTCCCCTCCCCCTCCATCCCTGCCCCCCCCCCCCCCCCCCCTCCTCCCCACACACACACAGTAATATTGTAGTCAACACAGAGGATACCGTGTCCACAGCCACCGCGGTCAAGTACCGCAGATGTTCACCGGTCCTCCAGCCTGTATACCTACCTTCACCCTTTTGTTCTTACCTCTTTCTTTCACCTCCTCTATTCCTTCTTCTGTCCTAATTCCCTCTTTATATTTCTTCCTTTATTTTCCTTCTATCCTAAATCACTCTGTCTATCTCCTCCTTTATTTTCCTTCTATCCTAATTCCCTCTTTCTATTTCCTCCTTTATTTTCCTTATATCCTAATTCCCTCTCTCTATCTCCTAGTTTATTTTTCCTTCTATCATAATTCCCTTTATGGCCTCCGTCGGGAACCAGCGCGAGGTTTATTACCGCTCGTCTCACTACTCTTGTTGTCGTTGTTATTATTTTTCATGGATAAAGAGTTGTAAAGGAGGGAGAGAGGAAGAGGAAGGCAAAGGATTTTGACGCAACTGGGTAATTAACAGCGTTCGACGAAGGCCTTCGGTATTTGCTGACACTTGATCTACCTATCCTTCTCCACTTCTCTCTTTCTCTCCGTCATTCGTTCTTTCCACTTTTTGTTTTTCTTATTCTTTCGCTCTCTCTCATTGTTCTCACCCTCTGTTCTTCCCTCTATTCTTTCGCTCTCTCTTCTCCCACTGTTATCATCCCCTGCTCTTCCCTGTCTCTTCTCTCCCTTCCCTCTCTCCCAGTGACCTATCCCATCTCCCACCCGCTGACAATACTGCCTTTTATGCTCTTCTTAAACCTGACCTGAGCTTACCTTTCTCCAGAGTTTGTTCTACAGTCACTTATAATAATTCGTGGACCCCCAATGTTATACTTTATGCAATTATAACTGTCTGGATCGATTTTTGGATGGAACTTGCTTTTCAATAAATAGTATATATATATATATATACATATAGTCTTATAGTTGATATATACATAATTATAATCTTAAATTCGTTCCCAGATATATACTTCCAAACTTATAATAATATTAATATATGAGGCCCGCGATTTGTTATGAGTGACTGTACCCGCCTGCCTCCCTACCTGTTCCTAATTACTTGTGCCCGCCTACTGCTTCATCACCTTTACCTGTGCTTAACCCATTGACTGGGGGTGACGTTCCTGAATGTCCTGGCAATTTACAGCAATTTCCAGGCTTTAAAAGCCTGTGAAAGCCGTAGAAATAGAGTGTCAGTGGGCGGGAGCATAAGGGACCCACCTCCGACCCTCAGAACAGCGAGCGGCTCACTGAGGGAGACTGTGTCTCGGGCGGGTGTCTCACAACAGTGTTGCCGAGCGAGCGAGTGCTAATAATTAGCGGTTTTCCCGCATGTCTATGGCACCCCTGCGGGTGAACCCCACCACCTATAAAGCCCGTTCTGGTCTCATTTTGAAGCTATTATCGCCTAGTTTTCGGCAGATACAGCTCATTTAATGCAGATGCTTCATTAATCATTCAGGAGTGTCTGAATATGCCCTAAATAGCCCAAACATGCCCGCAGCATAAGTGTTAATATCTGTGCACTCGAAGACATAAATACTGGCCCCATATGGACCCATAACCTCTTTCATACTGTCGAAGTATTTATATTTTTATTTTGGCTTCTATTAATCGATTGCATTCAGTTTAGGAAGGCCCTCTAGCAATTATAAGGCGTCGAACTGTCTCAAACTTTTTAGACGATTCTATAAATCATAGGAAAGATTATAGGGTAGCTAAAAGGGTTAATTGAGATAGTTGGTAATCTTTTAATGGGTAGCCTTCCTACCTAACCTGATTCAAATTCACCTAATAGCTGCCATAATATAATAATGGCAAGGATGTTACCGGTATTGAACGGGTTAAGCAACAAAATAATCCTCCGTAATGTAAATATTAGGTAAACAATATTAATGAGAATTTTCCATTAAGTTTGGGATAGCTTCGAAAGCCTAACCCCTTCAGCACCATGACGCCTTTTTACCTGAGATTCTGTCTAAATTGGACGATTTAATGCAGTTTAAGAAGGACCTATGCTATTAGGAGGGCTTATTGAGATCGTATTTACCCATTTGATTCGTAGAGGTCAATTATAAATAAAATAAAATAGTCTAATGGTAACAAGAAGATGATGAATACTACGTAATGGTGGTGAAGGGCTGTCCAATCTCCTGGACAAGAAGCCAGTACACTACTTCTGATAAACTTGTGACATTGAACATTGAATTAAGGGGAGATCTCCACTTAAGGGATTTTTTTCTTGACCCCTTTTTCCCTCATGTTTAGCCCCATTGCTTTTGATATTATAAAACGTTTGCCCCATTAGTTTAGCGATTTTAAGAACTTTTACCCCATATAAAGACCTTTCGTGCCATTAACCTCTCCGCGGCGCACAGGGGGTTTTCTACAGGGTAAGACTGTGCGCACCTATGATGATTTTGGGACCTATTGCCAATTTCGATAAAAAGTACATCATCGTGTAGGGAATGTTTGCGTGCATCGGCCCATATATATTTGACCCCCCAAAAAATGTCTGGGGGGGGTAGGGGAACGGTCCGTAGTTGAAAAATGTGGAGCGAATGGCACCGCGCGGCTAGATTGTCATCGAGCGGCGAGATTTCCCTGCCGAATATTTACGCGCGCAGGGGATAGAAGGAGAGGGAGGAGGGGGTGGGTTACCGCGTATTATCACGTATATCTCCTTTTTCGAGCCCTTTTAGGCTATTTAGAGTATGTATACGTGTGTAGGGCACCCATATAACAATGAATATGCCTCATAGTGACCAAAAATTGCAATATATAAGGGAATTATAAGAGAATATTTAGGCGGGAATGAAGATGTGTTGGAGGTTTGGCGGCAATTTATGAGCTGAGAGTGTGGTTTACGCCATACATATCACGTATATCTTGTACGTAGAGCACTGTCACGCTATAATACAGACTTGTACGTATGTATACGTGCCATATATCAAAATATATACCGCATATAAACCAATTCATGCGATATTTACGCACATTATCAATGAGTTTCTATGCGTGAACCAAGGTGTGAGTGAGTTGTGGTGGGAATGAAAGGGGGAGAGGGTGTGTTACGCCATAAATATCACGTCAATCTTGTATTTAGAGCACTCTCATGCTATAATAAAGACGTGTACATATGTAGGCGTCCCATATAACAAGGAATATACCGCATATAGCCCAATTGATGCGATATTTACGCAAATTGTGAATGTGTTTCTAGCAGACGGAAGCCTGAAAGGGGGGGTTGGGGGTGGGTGGGTGGGTGGGAGGGAGGCATGCAGGGGTGCAGTGAGTGAGTGAGTCGTGGAGAGATGGAAGTAAGGCAGATCTCTAGATAGATAACCAGCTTAGTGATAATTGTGGAGGCGCCCCAGGCGTATTGATGTTTGGTATTTTGACCCTTATGTCTACCAGATGGCTGGTGTTCGTTGCCATCAACAGGTCTACAATAACATGAGTCAGGAATGGAGAGAGAGAGAGAGAGGAGAGAGAGAGAGAGAGAGAGAGAGAAACTGAGACATGCGTATGTCGTACATCTAAATGGACTTCAGAATTGCATTTTTATGCAAGCAGACATTGCATTTTAGACACATGTGAAGTACCACAGAAACATGTAGGCCATTGACTGTAAATAAAGTACTATTTATAGACCACCAGCGACGGTGCTGAGTCAACACAGGCAGATTGCCTGTTGTGATAGAGGGCTAAATATAGACTGGTGTCTCCTTACACCTGCGAAAGGGTAGATTGCCACCAGAGAAACGTTTACTTATTTATTTCGAAGTAATATGCAATCTAAATGTATATTCGAGACCTACTGCAATTATTTGTATGACAGTCATGACTATGTATAATCCAATATACGCGCGTAGGCGAGACATAAGAAAGCTGGTTGAGCAATTTTCGACACCCACACAGTTATTATTCATTTTTATTTACAATATTATACAATACAAATGTATTTGTGAAGAGTATTTTATCCATTATTGTATTTATACCAATTTTGTTCCCAGACAGAGCTGCTGTAGCTGGAGAATCAAGGAGCGGCAAGGGTCACCTCGTGACCGCCTGACCGTGTGAAAATGAGTGGAGTCACACTGAGAGGGGCAATTTTGCTGAGTGTTTGGGCAATTTTTGACAGAATAAAGTTATATAATTACTAATTCTTGACAGAGACAAACTATTATAAACCTTGGCATGATATAATTGATAATCCCATCAATTTACAAACGTAAATTGGTGGGATAATTCATTTTTTTTTGTATATTGTCATTTCGATTGTACACACGAAGTTTTGAGTGATATTTGGTATGAGCTCCTGTGGCATGGTTGGTAAGGTCGCGGACTGGAAAACTCAAAGTGTCGTAGGGTAGTGGGATCGAATCCAGGAGGGGGTTATGGGGAAGGTTTTATATTGTCTAGAAAAATTTTATAAATTTTTTTTTTTACAAGATCATGCCATTGTATTCAAACAATATGAAATATTCATAGAATATATCATATTGTAAGAATACAATGACATGACCTTGTTTTCTTTTTTTCTTTTTTTATTGTTTTATTTTATTATCATAGTAGGTTTGACATGATTTATTGAAACATATTTATTTTTGTACAATTCATTTGAGGTAAGAAAATAATTATATACACATTACTTAGGCTAATAACAAACATATATATTGATATACTAAAAAAATAAGGCATATTACATGTAAATCTTTGAAACTTATAAACTAAATAATGAAACATACAATTATATAATGTAAAAGCTATATCACAGGGACATCTTTGGAACTTATACATTATATAATATATATGTTACATTATGAGGTAGCGTGATCAATTAGGTCAGGTCAGGTAAGGTAGGGCGCGAGTCCAGGGCAGGGCAGGGCAGGAGGCGAGTCCAGGGCAGGGCACGGGGCGAGTCCAGGGCAGGGCAGGGCAGGGCAGGGGCCGACACTCAGTAGTTCTTGAAGGTGTGGTAGTCCCTGAAGCAGTCACCCAGGCAGAGTGCAACTTTGCACTCAGCGCACATTGAGGTGACTCTTTTGGTCACATGGGGTTTCCTCACACTGGAGCTGCAGACGGTGCACTGCACCTGCCTGTGACGAGTGCCAATCAGCTCGGTGTTGGTTGTGTAGTGTCTTTCGACACCCAGCTGGATGCGGTCAGGAACGTGATCCCCACGCCATGCCGTACGTCTGTGAGTGGTGGTGGCATACTTCTCCAGGAGTTGGTAGGAGACGTTGTACACGAACTCCCGGAATTTCAGCTTCTGGTTTGGGGCCATATCCTTCTTCACCAACCACAAGTTGTAGGCGTTCAGCATCGTTATGTCAACTAGGTGGAGGAAGAGCTTGTGATACCACTTCACAGTCTTCCTCAGACACTCAACACCTGACAGCTGACAGTCAGACTTGTCCACCAGGCGCATGTTTTTGGTGTAGTCCACTACCATGTCGGGCTTGTAGATTGTCTTCCTGGTTCGGTAGTGGATTTTGCCAGAATCCACCTGGGCACCTGTGTGGACGGTGGAAAGCAGGTGGACGTCTCGCTTATCCTTCCACTTCAGGGCTATCAGTTTCCCACACTTCTCGAGCTGCTTGTATTTCTGCCCCTTTCGTCGCCTTCTTCGCACATGCCTCTCGCGGTGTTCCTTGGCCAGGTCGTCTTCTGAAGGTGTGTCACTGGAGGAGGCATCTGTGAGAGGAATGACATCACCTGTGAACTTTGGCATAAACTTTCTTGTCTTTCTGACAGTCCCACATGACCCCGTTTGGTTGTCATAAAGAAACTGGCAGAGAGCAGGAGAAGTATACCAGTTGTCAGTGTAGATGATGTGGCCTTTGCCCAGGTAAGGTGCCAACATTTTCCTGACGATGGCACCTGACATGCCCATGGGGTCATTGGCAGCGGCTTTCGGTATGTCAATGTCAGTGCCTGTATACACGATCATGTCAAGCACTATTCCAGTTTCACAGTCGCACAACACGAAGAGCTTGATTCCGAACCTATGCCTCTTCAAGGGGATATACTGCTTGAAAACAAGACGTCCTTTGAAGAGCACGAGCGACTCATCAATCACCAAATTGAGGAAGGGGTAAAAGTATTTCCTATACCTCTCCAACAACATGGTGAACACATCCCGAACTTTCCATATCCTGTCAATCCTGTTAGGATTTTCGTTGTCTGCAAAGTGCATAAATCTTAGCAGCAACAAAAATCTGTCACGAGTCATGAACTTATTGAAAGTTGGGGTGGCGATGAGAGGGTCGTGCTTCCAGTAGTGTTGCAACACATGCTTCTTGATCAGAGGCATGAGGAACAACAAGGCAAAGAACGTCAGAAATTCTGCCACAGTCGTATCCACCCAGCCTCGTATTCTCGCTTTTGGAGAAAGGACGTCCAATCTGCCAAACACCCACCTGTAGTAGGCGTTTGTTTGGGCAACGATGTACGTCATTACCTCCATGTCGAAAAAAGCGAGGAAGAAGTCGCTTTCATTCGCTTGATCATCACAGGGCCAGTTGTCAGTTGTTCCTGACGTCCCAGGATTGAACTGGGGCACGTCAGGTACAAAATTGACCCCGTCAGACCAATCGAACGAAGGCATGCCAGGGATCGGAATGTCGTCTGCGTCTTTCTGCGTCTGAAATATCGCTTCCATGGTCGCGATACAGCACTTCATCATCATTACCCTCCTCTTCACTCGACAGACGATGCCCTTCCTCGTTTTCGTCACCGACGTCGGACTCACTCCCACTGTCCACTCCCAAATCCCCCCACCCTTGGTCCCGTGCTAGGGCTTCGTCGTCGAAACCCGGGCTGCCAATGTCCTGCGAATCACCATCAAACAGCAGGGCGGCATACTTAGATGGTGTAAGATTTTTCCGGGTCACTTTGGCACGTGCGGGAGTCTTATGGACAGGGACAGCAGAGGTGGTGGCAGGGGCGGCGGCAGGGGCGGCGGCGGCGGCAGGGGCGGCGGCGGCAGGGGCAGCCAGGGGCGGCAGGGGCGGCAGGGACAGCAGGGGCGGCGGGGGCGGCAGGGGCGGCAGGGGCAGCGGGCAGCTGGGCCAGGGGCGGGTCTTTGGCAGCCACCCTCTGCCTTCCACGGCGGCTAACACCACCAGAAGGAGGGCACGCGCGGTTTTGGTACGTTAAGGTGTCAATTTTATCCTGGCGAGCGATAGCGAGCCTGTAATTTAAGAGGAACCGGCCTTCGGCCGGGACATTTTTCTACCGAAAAATGTACAAATATATCTTGAAAGGGACTCAAGGGGTGTAATTTTAAGCTTAATGGAGGTCTAGGGAACAAACTAAATACCTCCCCTTAAGGGGACATTATTATTATTATTATATTTTATTATTATTCTATTACATTTTGTTCCTCCCTAGATAACCATTAAGCTTAAAAGAACACCCCAATATCCCCCTTCGAGATACATTTGTGCATTGTTCGGCTGAAAAATTGCCTTATCTTGGTGTCTGAAAAAGATATACCACCTAACACCCAACATCTTATTTCTTAAGGTTCAGGTACATTTGATAGCGAGACCGTTCCTTAGTGATCTGTGCCTTCCTTTCACTTAAAACATTAGGCTAAACAGTGAGCAGTTGGGGTTGATTACATGATTGATATCCAGTATTCGATAAATGTATATAAGATCGTAGTCATGTACTTGATCTTTAAATTGGATTGATGGTGTAATGGTTTGAGTGTTTAAGATCTGTATGTGGTAACCCATGTTCGAATCCCGGTGGAGCACATGCTTTCATTATTGTCATTGGGTGGTGTTTGGTGTTGCTAGTTAAATTAATGAATTAGATTATTTTGTACCTGTCTATGCCTTCACTCTGGTTATTTGCCCGTGTCTGGCTACCTGTGCTACATATTGTTTACCTAACTGTGTTAGTTGTGCCTACCTGTGTTACTTATTGTGTCTGCCTACCTGTGTTACTTATTGTGTCTGCCTACCTGTGTTACTTATTGTGTCTGCCTACCTATGTTACTTATTGTGTCTGCCTACCTGTGTTACTTATTGTGTCTACCTACCTGTGTTACTTATTGTGTCTGCCTACCTGTGTTACTTATTGTGTCTGCCTACCTGTGTTACTTATTGTGTCTGCCTACCTATGTTACTTATTGTGTCTGCCTACCTTTGCTACTTATTGTGTCTGCCTACCTGTGTTACTTATTGTGTCTGCCTACTTGTGTTACTTATTATGTCTGCCTACCTTTGCTACTTATTGTCTCTGCCTACCTTTGCTACTTATTGTGTCTGCCTAACTGTGTTACATATTGTGTCTTCCTGCCTGTGCTACTTATTGTGTCTGCCTACTTGTGTTACTTATCAGTACTATTAAACCGGCCCTCCCCTGATGTTGATGAAATTGTATGACTTTGAGGCAGCAATTTAGAAATCTATTCGCTCGATACTGCCAGGTAGCCTACTAATTTTCACGGATGTTCCTCTAATTCGTGCCAGGCAGTTTATAGACAAGTTGGAATCTTCGGACTTCAGACGTAGACATACCACCAAAAGGGACCAGAATATAAACTAATAAAACAATTACTAGCTGTGCATCATCTACCAACACGTCATAATTATACCCGATGCTTTTGAGAGCTTAATTAGGTCTCAGGCAAATAACTGCAAAACACTTTTCTTCCTTTTTAAATATGTAGATTCGACATGGCTGAGGTCCACACTGTGTAGGTTACTGTACAAAAACTGGTCGAGCTATAAAAGCTTAGTAAGGACAAATGACGATTGCGAGGGCTGGCACCGGCGTCTTAATCAATGCTGTGGGTGAGATAATCTACAACTGTAAATTTTCATCCTCCATTTGTTGAAAGAGGCACAATTCGTGACTCTAGTTTCAGAGCATTCACTATCTTCGTCTCGAAGAAAAGCAAGCAGGGACAAACAACGGCAACTACGCGCGAGTTGTGGCAGCTATATAGACAAATAATTATCACAACAGCCAAATGTTTAAGTTCTTGTATTTCTATGGTACCATTTTAAATATGACAAAGAATATGAATTATAAGAGTAGTGGGCTACACTATAATCTAAGCACTAATTCCATGATATATTTATATCCTATGCTGCAAGCCAAAGCTGCCTTACGACCATATTTTATCAACTCTGCGAAACAGAGTGGTATTGCGCACACAGATCCCGCCTGTATACTGTGCACCACCAGTCAACTTGTCTGTCGTCGTCGTCCGTCTGTCTGTCCGGAAACTCCTCCTAGACCGTTTAATGGATTCTCACCAAAATTCACAGGTATATCCATTTGGTCAATGCGAAGGTCATTCAAAAAGAAATATTTCATTTAACTTAAAGGTTAATGTCAAAGGTCAAGGTTAAAAATAAGGTCAATATTTCATATTTTTTCTTTTTCACTCAAATTTGTCTTAATTTTAACGATACAGGTTACTGCTAACCTTGATATCGTATTGACCAAATTTCAGGTACATATTCTAAAGGGTAAGGTCAAAGGTCAAGTTCAGAGGTCAAAATAAAAAAATCACTAGTATTTCTTATACTAACTTATATTCTCACTAGGGTTACCATGTATATTCATAATACCTAGGCCAAGGTCATACACAAAATTATACAATTCCACATGCAAGGTAGAGGTCACAGGTCAAGGTCAAATAAAAGGTCAATATGCTATTTTCTTTACTTTTCATGCAAACTTCACAACATTGGGTGAGATAGATGCACTTTAAATTGAAAGGAAAATAATACATTTTAACTCATAAAGGTCAGGATAAAGGTCAAAGGTAAAAGGTCTACTATTCTCTTAATATAATTGAAACTAATAGATGGGTTTTAATGAAATTAGGCATGCCTATTTGATTTTACTGGGCAATGTAAATGCAAACAATAATGTACTATTACATAAAGGTCAAGGTCACAGGTCAAGGTCTAAGGTCAACTTGTACTAATTATTTTTAGTTTTTACTCAAATATCTTCATTTTCACTATGCAAGTTACTGGTAACCTTGATATCGTATTGCCTAGTTTTTAGATAAATATTCTAAAGGGTAAGGTCAAAGGTCAATGTTAAAGGTCAAAATAAGTTTGTTGCTAGTATTTCTTATACTAACTGTTAGATTCTCACTAGGCTTACCATGTATATTCAGAATACCTAGGCCAAGGTCACACAAGAAGCTATACAATTCCATATGACAGGTCAAGGTCAAATAAAAGGTCAATATGCTATTTTCTTTACCTTTCATGCAAACTTCACACAATATGGTGAGATAGTTGCACTCTATATGAAAAGGAAAATAATACATTTTGAGACATAAAGGTCAGGATAAAGGTTAAAGGTCAAGGTCAACTATTCTATTAATATATATGAAACTAACTGATGGGTTTTAATGAAATTAGGCATGCTTATTTGATTTGCATAGGCAATGTCAATGCAAACAATAATGTACTATTACATAAAGGTCAAGGTCACAGGTCAAGGTCAAAGGTCAACTTTTAATAATAATTAAAAAAAAATACTCAAATTTTGGAAAACTGGCTGTGTTACTTGCTTATTACTTATATAATATACTGTACATATCAAATTTCACATAAATATTGTAATAGTAAAGGTCAAAGGTCAAGGTCAAAACAAGAGTGTTTGTCATTTTCCCAAACTCCTCATAGACTGTTTAATGTATGTTCACCAAATTGTACAGGCAAATTCAGTTGGTCAATGCGACGACCATCCAAATATTTGTATTATATTCTTAGTCAAAGGTCAAAGGTCAGGGTCACTGTTTGTGATCATTATTTGTAATCTATAAGTTTTTATGCGATTTACACCATATTCATAATGCTATAGTTAATACGAACATTGGTGTTAATCTAACTAAATCCTCGATAATAATTTCTAAGGTCGAAGGCAAGGTTAAAGGTCAAAATAAGATTTTTACGAGTATTTCCTACTTAATGTAAGATTCTCACTAGGCATATCATGCATTTTCGGAATGCCTAGGCCAAAGTCATACAAGAATGAACATAATTCATGTAGGCCTAAACTTCACAAATTTCGTTGAGACAGTTGTGCTTTAAATGAAAATTAAAATGTTAAATTTTCAGATATTATGAAGGTCAAGATGAAGGTCAAAGGTCAAAGTCAGCTATTCCTTTAATACATCTGGAACTAGTTGATGATCTTTAATGAAGTTTGGCACGCTAATTTGATTTGCCAGGGTTTCATCAATGCAAGCAAAAAATATAATCTACTACCAGGGGTACCCTGCATTGCCCGGGTAATCACCATAATCACCATCACTACTACTACCATAATCACCATCATCAATCACTACTACCACAATCATCACAATACTACTACAGTACTACCATAATCACCGGCCTCGACCTCCCTGTGCCTCATTAAACGGCGACCTCGATTTCGGCCGCTAAATGACCTCCGATTTTGGATCTGACCTCATCAGTACCCCCATTTTGGGAGGCTGCAAACAACTTTCGTTCCATACACCTTTTCGATCGGAGGCCTCCTTCTGCCCCAAACGGCCATTTATTAAGAACACACATACACACAGACAGACAATCGAAAATATTATACAGATATAATATATTCGATTGTCTGTGTGTGTGTCTGTTCTTCATAGGCGGCCGCAGTTTTGGACCTGGGGAGCTGAAACTTTGCATGTGGGTGTCAATTGACCTGGGTCAGATCATAGAGGGGGCGAGGCCACGATCGGAGGTTGTTTCGAGGCCGAAATTGAAAAAAAAAAAAAAAAAAAATGAAAACAATTGCCGTTTGGGGCAGGAGGCCTCCGATCGAAAAGGTGTATAGAACGAAAGTTGTTCGCAGCCCCCCAAAATGGGGTTACGGATGAGGTCAGATCCAATATCGGAGGTCATTTAGTGGCCAAAATCGAGGTCGCCGTTTAATGAGGCACAGGGAGGTCGAGGCCGGTGATTATGGTAGTAGTAGGCCTAGTATTGTGATGATTGTGGTAGTAGTGATTGATGATGGTGATTATGGTAATAGTAGTGGTGGTAGTAGTGATGGTGATTATGGTGATTACCCGGGCAACGCCGGGTACCCCTACTAGTCCTACATAAAGGTCAAGGTTACAGTCAAAAGTCAACTTTCATCATAAAACATACTCAAATTTTGATAAGCTGACTGTTAGTTGCATTTTACAACAATAACACATATATATATCAATTTCATATAACTATTCTATTACTTAAGATCAAAGGTCAAAGTCAAAGATCAAAAGAAGATTGTTAATCAATTTCCCCAAACTTTTCCTAGACTGTTTATTCCTTTCTGTACTGGTGACGTCTTTTATTTATCATATTCTAGCTACAATTAGACGATTTTGTGGAGCATAAGAAGGATCTGGAGTGGAAAAAGGGTTAATTAGGATAGTTGAAAGCTAATTAAACTGAATACAATTGTCTATTATTATCCAGCATATAATGAAAAGGACAGAACTGGTACTGAACAGATTAATGTATCGTCACCAAATTTTACAAGCAAATTTGGTTGGTCAAATCGACGATTGTCGCCCCAATTATTTTCAGGGCGAATCCCACCAGTATTCTTGGTGATATTATTAGTGACGATGGTGATAGTACTGATGATGACAATAGCAGAGATGGTATTAACAACAGGGATGATGGTGATAGCAATGATGATGGTGATAATAGTAGTCATGATGGTGATACTTGTAGTGATAATGATGACAGTAGTGATGATGATGGTAGACAGTACTAGTAGTTGTGATGATGATGATAGTACTAGTAGTAGTGATATGATGATAGTACTAGTAGTAGTGATGATGGTGACAGTAGTAGT
This sequence comes from Paralithodes platypus, assembly GCA_032716605.1. Classification (NCBI taxonomy): domain Eukaryota; kingdom Metazoa; phylum Arthropoda; class Malacostraca; order Decapoda; family Lithodidae; genus Paralithodes; species Paralithodes platypus. The sequence goes on from CM064510.1 coordinate 30,284,372, forward strand.
GATGATGATGACAGTACTAGTAGTTCTGATGATGATGATAGAACTAGTAGTAGTGATGATGGTGACAGTAGTAATGGTGTTTATAAGATGATGGTAATAATAGTAGTGATGGTGAAATTTGTAATGATATTGATGACAGTAGAGATAATGTTAGTAATGACGATGATAGTAATTGTGATGGTGATTGCTATAGTGATGATAGTGACTGTTGCAGTGATGGTGACAGTTGTAGTGATGATAACAGTAGTGATGATGGTGATAGTAGTAGTTATAATGGTGGTAATAGTAGTGATGATGTTAACCCATCGCAGAGTTGAGTATGACGTTTTGATTTTGGGCAAAGCGGCACTTCTACTATATTTTTATAGGACTTTAGTACTACCGCACTTCCATTATAATGATATAATGTTATCCTATGTTGCAAGCAAAAGCTGCCTTAGGACCATATTGTAATGTTACGGGACTTTAGTACAACCGTACTGCCATGATAATGATAGCTTGGGACAGTGGACCTAGGCCTCCAGGGGTCAACACTTGAAAAAAACAATGGCCACATTGCCTACCTCTACTGGTGGTCCAGAAAGGGCAACTAGAGATATAGTATCGTATTATATACAAGACAATAATCAAACAAAATTATGCCACAGCAATAACTAAAAGAATATATAGTAATAGTATATATAATCTTTTGCCACCTTAACCATTACACCACCAGGACGGTTAAAGGTTTATGCACACGCCTACGACTTATTATCCATTCTCGAATACTGGATATTAATCTAATCATGTTCATATTCCCAATAAAGGAAAGAGGAGGGAAAATAGTATCGAAACTACAACTAATTTCCCGATTGTTTATCTTTTTGGCTTTAGGTAGTTTTCATCATTATACAGTATTTGAAATTAGGTACAATCCCCGGAAAATGTGTTTTCCCTCATTATCCAACGATCTTAAAACACTCATGTATGTCATTTGCAGAGTAAAAAAATAAAACACATTTGCCTTGGGATAGAGGGTGGGTCCCTCACCCCCATGACTTATTGAAATCAGCATCTATTTTGCTTAACCTAAGAAGTGCGCACCCACCGTATGTACTGAACAGCATGTCCTGGTGCGGACCTATTTCACTGTTTCCATTCACTAAAATTGTTATCTTACCATAAATATCATTAATACTTATCCATATGCGCCTATTTTACGTTTAATATGAAGATATTAACCTGTTACAACAATAACATAACTGGAAACAGTGTTTGGCTGGTCAAAATCGCGAAATGAGAGCGAGAGTTACATTCATCAAGTGTGAGCCAGCCTGGCCAACATCCTACCCTCATGATGCCTGGAGAGACACTGACATCTCTCTCCTTATCTCTTGCTCTTTCTCACGCTTGGTAACACATATGACCACGCCCTGCTAGCAACTCACTATTGTTGGCACCAAAATATATCTAAGAATAAGGGAATAACAGGGAAAATAGGTGATAATTGAAGGGGGAGGGAGGAAGAAGGGGATGTGGAGGAGTGATATTTGGCATGGCCAAGGGGCAAAAAAAAAAAGAAAAAAAAATCTACTGGGGTGTTTTAAATGTTTTTTTTTTAGGCCTAGGATCATAAGAGTCTTTCCGCAGTGGCCCAGTAAAACTCATAAGAGTCTCCCCGCACTTAACGGGTTAATAAGAGTTATACTGACATCAATAGGGAGAATTATAGGGATTTTTTTACAGTGCTTTATATAGTGCACATCAAATGTATTTTCGGTGGTTGAAACAAGTTTTTGTTTTTCCTATGTGAGTGAGGGAAACAAGAGGCAGAACTGCCTGCAGCAAGTCCCTCCCTGATAGTTGAAAGAGTGACAGGACCAAAATCGAGGGACGTTCGAGCCAAAATGCCTGGATACACAGAGTTTGAAGCTATTTAAGTCATAGAGGAGGGAAAGAGAAAGATTGCAGAGAGTTGGTGAGTGGACGGGAATTAATAATGATACGAAAGGCCATCCTTTCTACTTTGTCTGGGAGTGCGGTGTTAGAGGATCCTCCCCACATATGTGAACAATACTCAATAAAAGGACGCACTGTTCCCTTGTACAGAGCAAAAGCTGTGCAGGGGTAAAGAACCCCTTGAGACGGTTGAGCACACCCAGCTTCTGGGAGGCTGCCTCAGCAAAACTTGTAATATGGTCCTTCCAAATGAGAGCAGAAGAAAAAGAGACACCATGAATATTGAGAGAAGATGATGGATTGATTTTTGTATTGTTGAAGAATAAGGGATAGTCCTCTTGGAGTTCCGGACAGGTAGTATGATCGAGAAATTGGGTTTTGGAAGCATTAAAGGCAATGACGTTTTCTCTGCACCAATTGGAAATTTTAATTAGATCAGAAGATAAGTGTTGTATGGCTTCATTACCTTTGTTTTTGAGGGATTACTGGCTGAGGCATTCTGGAAAACAAATTGATTAGTGTAATGTAGAGTCGTCTGCATATGATTGGATGGGATGGAGGTACAGTTGAGAAGATAATTTATGAAAATTAGAAAGAGAATAGGAGATAGAACAGAGACCTGAGGAACACCGGAGTTGATAGGATGAGGAAGTGAATGATGGCCGTCCACAACCTCAGCTAGGGAACTACCAGAAAGGAAATTAAAGACAAAGGCACAGATGGAGTGATAGAAACCGAAGGAGGGTAGTTTAGAAATTAAAGATATGTGCCCAACTCTATCAAAGGCCTTTGATATGTTTCATGCAATAGAAAAGGTCTCACCGAAGACCCTAAAGTAGGATGACCAAGAGTTAGTAAGATATGAGAGAAGATCACCAGTAGAGTGACCCTTAACCCCTATTGTACCACAGGGTACAGTGATAAAAGTCCCCCCCCCCCCCCCCTGTCACAAGCAATGTGGTCAAAATCGCAAGATGTAACAACCCCCCACCTCAAAAGATGAAGGAATATTGGCTCTCCCAGCCTGCAGAGGGTTGGATATAAGCTGAGAAGTGTTGCCAACTCTGGAGCAGTGCTCAAACGGTCGTGGTACCAGGCACTGCCTGATACTGGCAGTTACAAGGAAACTATACTACTGATGGCTCCCTGCCATCGCTGGGACTGGGGGAGTGATTTATCTACTGACGGCTCCCTACCGTCACTGAGACTGAACGGGTTAAGGAAGCCATACTGGTGATCTGAGAGCAGGTAATGAGAAAAGAAATGCTTAAGAAATTTGGAAGCAAAAATAGTTTAGAAAACTTTAGAGATACAAGAGATGAGAGCAATTGGATGACAGTTGGAAGGTTGAGAGTGGTCAGCCTTCTTTGGGACAGGTTGAATGGGAGCAAACATCCAGCAAGAAGGGAAGACGTTAGAGGAGAGGCGGAGACTAAAGAGTTTGCCTAGGTAGGGGGTCAACACGGAAGCACAGTTATTTAGTACAACAGGACGAACATCGTCCGGACCTTATGCCTTCTTAGTATTAACCCCTTCCGACTCGTAATACGCAGAGGTAACCAGATTAGCAATAAGAAATGGAGTTCTCTCACTCTTATAATTACCTCTCCAAAATTAGTTTTCTGCCCCCAGCTAACTCAAAGACAACTGCAGAGGTTGAAGTAACTAAACTAAAGGTTTCTAAATACCCCTGATGGTAACAAAGTCTTTAAAGTATCCCTAATAGGCTCAAAATTGCGTTATATGTCGGAGAGGGTTAAGCCCAGAGAGGGTAGAAAGTTCATCTTTAGAATTGATTAGGATATTAGGCATAAGTAGGAGAGAGAGGGTGGAGAGGGAGGAATAGTACCGGAATTATCCAAGGTGGAGTTTCTAGCAAAGGTTTGAGCGAAGAGTTCAGCTAACATCCTTATTATATTATAGCCTTCAAAAATTGAGAACAAATTAGTGGTAGTTTCGATAATAAGGGTTTGGCCCCCTAATAGTGACATTGAGTTTTAAAAGTTATGGGAGGGGGGGGGGGAGAGAGAGAGAGAGAGGGGTTGAGGTAGGCTTTGCCTATTATGTATTGCACAACAACTTCTTAGTGTCAAATACAGCTAAATTTTGCTTTAGTATAGTATTTTACCCCACATTTTCCCTGATCTTCATAGCCCTCCCACGAGTGGGTGTGTGTTGTTAGAATGTTGGACAATGAGTAAATATTCATTTGAGACGTTCCTCTGTATACTTATAAATCCACTGTATATAAACGATATTCACATACAAACAAATATATAAATATATTTGATAAAACAAATATCGCACGTACATATATATATATATATATATATATATATATATATATATATATATATATATATATATATTATTTTCATTCTCCTATTTTTACTCCTCTCCTTACCTCCTTTTCTCTTCTTCCTTCATCATATTTTTCGTCTTCCTTCCTCTTTTTTCTCTTCCGTCCTCCCCTTTTTTCCTCTTCATTCCTCCTCTTTTTCCTCTTGCTTCCTCTTCCCTTTCCGATTCCCTTTTCCTCTGTTTTCATCTTTCTTCCTCGTTTTTTCTTCCTTTTTCCTATTTTACCTCTTCCTTCCTTTTCTGTTTCCTCTGTCTTTCTCCTCTTTTTCCTCTCTTCCCCCCCCCCCCCCCTCTCCTCTGCCCCAACGTCCAATACAAGGGCAATTTGGTCTTAACCCGTACAATCCCAGGGATGGCAGAGAGCCGTCAGTAGATCAATCACTCCCCAATCCCAGCGACAGCTGCCCGCCGTCAGTAATATACGATCCTTGTAACTGCCAGTATCAGGCAGTGCCTGGTACCACAACGTTTCAGCACTGCTTTAACCCTTGTCTAGTGGGGGGTTTTGGGCTTATTTGGGCATATTCAGGCCCTCCTGAATGATAAATCAAGTATCTGCATGAAAGGAAATGTATTCAACAAAAAAATAGGCGCTAAAAGCTTCAAAATGAGACCTGAACGAGCTACGTAGCACTCGTGGTTCTCATACAGTGATACCAGTAACATGGAAGTTTAGCGTATAGCGGCATATTTTTCCCAGCTATGCTCACTACTGGCTACACTGCTGGTCTCTCGAGAACACAGGGAACATGAGTTAATGGGCGGCGGTAAGCCCTGGTAGTCGGCTGTCTGGCCCGCTGCGCTCCCGGCCATTTGCACTCGATTTTAACCCTTTAAAAGCCTTAATAATGCTCCTAACTTGCTGCAAATTGGAGGCGGACTTAAGTCTGCCCCCGATCTTTAAGGGTTAAGACCTTGGCAACACTTCTCAGCTTACATCAAAGCACCCACAGGCTGGGAGAGTCAGTATTCCTTCATCTTCCTAGGTGGGAGGTTGTTATATCTTGCCTCTGTAGCTATTTTGGCCACATTGCTTGGTACTGGGGGGTACATTTATGCTAGTACCCTATGGTACAGTAGGGGTTAAGGAATATTGGTTGATGTCTCTCTCTCTCTCTCAATAGCTTACCCAAACAATTATCCTCCGAGCAGACTTAATTTCACAACAATCCAGGGATTAAATGTGGATCTCCAGCGTAGCTCAAGGTATCAAGCCAATTAATTACCTATCTTGTCAATCTCCCCCACTCCCCCCCCCCCCCTATCCCCTGTATTTACACATCAGCCAAACAATTAGGTAAAGATCAAATCCCTGCATAAAATTCTCCATCACTTTTTAAATATTTTCGAGTCTACACCAACACAGTTAAGCACAAAAGGTAATTATCTCTTTCAGCCTAATAGGACGCAATTCTTACTTCTATTTTGCTACATTTAAGAGAGTTTTATATATTTTAACCCCTTCACCACCATTCCGTAATTTTCATCATGATTAATCTGGTTACCATTAAACGATTGTTTGGGTATTCTGTAAAACAACTACTCCTCGATTACGGGATTCCTACCTTACGGATATATAATTATGTATTGCTCTTAGCATAGTCAGGGGACCTTATGGATGCGCGGATAAGTGTTACTTTTCTAATTTCGTCATCTTGATTTCCCCATCCCTAAAATATTTTCAGAATTTCAGCCACCTTGTGTACATTTTAGTCTCTTTCCTGCAACACTTTCTTTCTTTATTTCTCGGATTTTCATTAGCCAATCAGATATGACGCTACATTTGATGGTCTGCTAAAATCATGTATGCATTATTTATTCACTTCTTTTTCTACAATTTGTCGTTCATTATGACTTCCAATTATATACATATACTTGTCATGTCTTATTTATTCATCTTTCTATATTTTTTGTTCCGATTTTGTGGATGTCTTTGTTACTGCTTTGTCACTCTGCAGAGTTTGCACCCCCAATTCCCACCTCCCAAGAAACTGAGTTTTCCCCACACGTAGGGATATTTGCTCTAGAATGGGGATTTGTCTTCAATAGGCTATGTAAACCTATGTAATTATCAAGAATATATGGGGTAAATGGGAATTTTGGTGTCAAACAGAATTTATCTGACATTCCATCATTTAAATCACATTGGCCCACGTGACTCACGAGAGTATGTCAGCTGATCACCTTGCTGTGCAATGACTGTTTCGGGCATTTTTATCTGCAAACATAGATTATTTGTCTATTTTAAAGCTTTATTGTGGTGTATTCCATTGTTAGAAAGAAGAAAGTAGTAAGGGGGCATCTCAAAACATCGAGGTCTCACGATTGACTCTGAACATTGCCCCAATCCGAGCCAATTTTAATTTACAATATTTGTGTTTTATTTACTTTGGTATGTGGTCAATTCCGAGGCAACTTTGGTTAAAATCCAGTTTTACACCAAGGACGATTTTTACAAGTATTTTTTTCCCCCTTGTTTTAGGGGGTTTGCGGTGTGGTTTTGGCAAGGATGTAGTATTTGGGCGTATCGCCTGCCTTGTTTACACTATGCAGACACTCGTGATCATGTTCCCATCTATTTTGACTACCATGGGATACAATAATAGGTTGAGGGGGCTTTTTCCTCCCTCACCCCCCCCCCCCCCTTGATTTATTGTCATCATCATATATATTGCCAGCAGGGGGCATGTAACAGAACAAATAGCCATCAAGATAGACAGGAACTTAACCGCGAGCGATCGACCTATGTAAACATGACGACTGTATGCCCGGATACTACATCATTTCCGTTTTGTATTATGAACCCCATCGGAAATATCAAAACAAACATTATCCATTAATCTTAAGATACAGCCCTCCAGGATAAGTTGAGGGGGGGGGGGGGTGCCAGTAGGTATTGGTATAAATCAAAGAAGGAGGTGGGGCGAGAGGTGTGGGACCCTCACCAACGCAACTGAAAAATGGTCATCGAGTGAAACGTGTGAGATCGTCATTTTCCCTAATTTCCACCGAGACTGTTTAATGTGTTGTCACTAAATTGTCCAGGCAAAATCAGTTGTTCAATGTGACGACCCTATAAATGTAGGTTATATTTTTTTAGTCAAAGGTCAAACTTCAAGGTCACAATATACATTATGGTCACTATTTCTTATCTATAAGTTTTATATTAATTTCACTATATTAATAATGATAGTAAAAAAACAACCTAACATTGGTGTTAAGCTAACTAAATTATCGATACAAATTTCTAAGGTCAAAGGTCTAGGTCAAAATATAATTTTAACTAGTATATCATATATACAGTAAGCTTCTCACTAGGCATATCATGTATAATCGGAATACCTAGACCAAGGTCATACAAGAATATACATAATTCCACTTGATAAGTCAAGGTCACAGGTCAAGGTCAAATATAAGGCCAATATTCTCATTTCTGTACTATTCATCAAACTTCACAAAATTTGTTGCGACATTTGTGCTTTAAATGAAAATTAAGATGTTAAATGTTCAAACATCATGAAGGTCAAGATGAAGGTCAAAGGTCAAGGTCAACTATTCCTTTAACTCAATGACTCTGGGTTGTTATATAAAAAATACGGAATCACTGCGGCATTTTTCATATGACAATTGCTGAATTTCTGCCTTGAACAAATCCTGGGAGGCAGGCGAGTGAATATAAGCACCGCAGAACGGTCCCATCCATACCCCCCCCCCGTGTCTGGACGATCTCTTGTGGCAATAGAAGACATCTCCAACCCCCTTACAGACTCAGGGATAGCGAAAACCGCTCAAACTTGCTATTATTTACCGATCTAGCGTCACCTGTGCAATATTGTTGCATGGCAACCAGTGGTCGTACAGACATGATTCAGATGTCATTGGAAAGGTCTATTCCTCTGCTTTCAGGGATATATTATTGAAGTATGTTCTAGCTCTTATTTATACATGAAAATGTGAAAGGAATGAAGGATACTTTTACTTCAAAAAACCCATATGGCACAGTGGTGATCAAGCAATTGTCATATGACAAGTTCCGCAGTCATTGCGTTAATACTTCTGAAACTAACTGATGATCCTTGATGGAATTTGGCATGCTTATCTGATTTTCAAGGGTAATATCAATGCATTAAACAAATGTAATCCTTCATAAAGGTCAAGGTCACAGGTCAAGGTCAAAAGTCAAACCTTCATCATAATATACATTCAAATTTTGATAAACTGACTGTTAGTTGCATTTTAGTCAAATAACATACAGTATATATCAATTTCATTTAAATACTCTAATGCTTCAATGTCCGGGGACCCTTGAAGAGTGCTGAACGCATTACCGAGGTAATCCTCTAAGGCATGGAAGCATACATTCCATTTTATTTCTCTCAGTCTAGTGCAAAACACTCTTGGTTTATTCACGCTTGCTTTACTGCTGTCCGCAACAAGGAGGAAATATTCAAACGGTATCGACGCCTTAAGCCTCAATCTTCCTATGTTTCTACCCAAAATCAAGCCAAATCTGTTCTTCGACTTGTCAAACACTCTTTCATCAATAATAAACGTGCTGACCTATCCGACTCTAGTTCTTCCCAAGCTTTCTGGCATCTAGCTATAAACCTCTCCAACAATTTTTCTTCCTCGTCTTTCCCTCCCCTTTTCCACTCTGATGGCACAACCATCACTTCTTCCTCTGACAAAGCTGAACTATTCACTACAAATTTTGCTAGAAACTCCACCTTGGAATATTCTGGTGCTATTCCTCCCTCTCCACCTCCTCTCTCTTACTTATGCCTAATATCCAAATCTCTTCTAAAGATGTATTATTTACCTTCTCTGGGCTTAATACTAAGAAGGTGTATGGTCCAGACGGTGTTTCTCCTGTTGTATTCAAAAGTTGTGCTTCCGTGCTCACTCCCTGCCTAGGCAAACTCTTTCGTCTCTGTCTCTCCTTTAACGTCTTTCCTTCTTGCTGGAAGTTTGCTCTCATTCAACCTGTCCCAAAGAAGGGTGACCGCTCTCCACCCTCCAACTATCGTCCAATTGCTCTCATCTCTTGTATCTCTAAACTTTTCTAAACTATTCTTGCTTCCAAATTTCTTAGCATTTCTGTTCCCATAATCTACTCTCAGATCGCCAGTATGGCTTCCTTAACCCCTTATTGGAGGCGCGCAACATATGTCGAGTGAAATACATTTGGACTATGTGGCGGTGCACGACAGCTGTCGAGTGCCATTTTCAGCACGTAATGTTGCTGAGAGAGAGAGCTGAGCGGTGGGACGAGCGTAGTAACCTTATGACCGCTCCCCATGACCACCGTGGGTGTACTAAACTGTATTCTAACATCCTCCCCCTCTTCTCACTCGCTACACAGGGAATTATGTACGGAAATTACCTTATTTTAGGTTTTTTGCACTCGTGTTGCACGATCTTTGCAAGAGAACCAGTGGTCGTACAAGAATGGTTCGGGTGTCATTGGAAAGCTCTGTTTACGCCCTTTCAGGGATAGATACTTGTTTTACGCTCTGGGTCTTGTTATGCATGAAAATCAGCACGGAAACAACCCTATTTAGGGTAAACAAAAAAACGCTGGGCGGTACATAGAAATTACCGCCTAGGCCGCTCTTATGGTGATAAAGGTCACTCTACTGGTGATCTTCTTTCATATCTTACGTACTCTTGGTCATCTTCCTTTTGGGACTTCGGCGAGACCTTTTCTATTGCACTAGACATATCGAAGGCCTTCGATAGAGTCTGGCACAAATCATTATTTTCTAAACTACCCTTTTTCGGTTTCTATCACTCCCTCTGTGCCTTTGTCTTAATTTTCCTTTCCGGCCGTTCCATAGCTGCGGCTGTGGACGGCCATCGCTCAGTTCCTCATCTTATCAACTCTGGTGTTCCTCAGGGCTCTTTCCTATCTCCCATTCTCTTTCTAATTTTCATAAATGATCTCAACTGTACCTCCAGTCCCATCCGTTCATACGCGGACGACCTAACGCTACTCAATAAGTTTTCCTGAATGCCCCAGCCAGCAATCCCTCAAAAATAAACGTAATGAAGCGATGCAACGCTTATATTCTGATTTAACTACTATTTCCAATAGGAGCAAAGAAAACCTTGTTGCCTTTAATGCTTCCAAAACCCAATTTAATCATCTTACTTCCTGTCCGGAACTCCCAGAGGACTATCCCTTACACTTCAACAATACAAAAATCAATCCTTCGTCTTCTCTCAATATTCTTGGTGGTTCTTCTTCTTCTGCTCTCATTTGGAAGGACCATATTACCAGTCTTGCTGAGGCAGCCTCCCAGAAGCTGGGTATGCTCAACTGCCTCAAGGGGTTCTTTACCCCTGTACAGCTACTTGCTCTGTACAGGGGCACAGTGCGTCCTTGTATTGAGTATTGTTCACATGCATGGGGAGGATCGTCTCACACTGTACTCCTAGACAAAGTAGAAAGGAAAGGCTTCCGTATCATTAACTCCCATCCACTCACCACCTCTCTGTAATCTCTCTCTCTTCGCCGCAATGTTGCATCTCTCTTGATATTCTATCGCTACTACAATAATAAATGTTCCTCAGAGCTTTCCCAGTGTATACAATCTCCTCTACATAGGGTACATATTACCCGTTTAGCAACACAATCCGACCCCTACTCTGTGCAACGCTCCAACCCAAGAGTGAAACATTATTCTCAATGTCTTTCTTCTATTCAACTGCTGAGCTCTGGAACTCTCTCCCAGAGTCAGTCTATCCCTCTTCCTATGACTTAAATTGCTTCAAACTCCGTGTGTCCTGGTATTTTGGCTTGAACATCCCTTGATTTTGGCCGTCACTCTTTCAACTCTGGGGGAGGCACTCGATATAGGCAGTTCTGCCTTATAACTCCCTCACTCACATAGACAAAATAAATAAATAAAACTTAAGGAATATGTGGTAGTAAAATGGATTAAGATAGTTGCAAGCATGCTAATTTGCTAGGAGGCACATTTTAAACTGAATAATATCGTCTATTATTATCCAGTATAAATTAAAAGGCCAGAGCTTATGCAAACGAAAGGGGTGTATTTTACAGCTTGAATTACCCGCTGAGGTCAGACCGACAGTTACTGTTTACATCCAGGGTTAAATCTGATCATTACACATTTCTTTCTCGCCTTCCTTGATTAACTCGGCCTCGCTCATCGCTGGCACCACCAGCGTTAATATGCAAATCAAGGTGCAGAGCGGAGGATAGCGAGTATTTATAGAAGACTGTTGGGTTGTATGCCCAGTTGAGAACTTGAGAATATATTTTTAATCCAGACAGTAGGGGTTGTTCATATATCTCTTCCCACGATGATCATATTTAACCTACTTCAGTCAAAACTTTACATACTGTGTGGATTAAAAATATATTCTCGAGTTCTCAACTTACATATACAGTATGTAAAGATTTGACTGAAGTAGGTTAAATATGATCAGATTTTTTAGTTTATCACAAATAAAATATTCATATGTGAACATTGCTAATATTTAATATATCTCGTTTATTGTGATTTCAAAACATCAGGTATAATTATAGATTATTTTTCCCATATTATGTCGTGTAACAGATAACTCTAATGGATATGGGATATATTTTATTAAGTACATTTATATTTTTCATTGTAGAGTTGAATATTGTATACATAAGATGCTGATTGGTTGTAGATTGATGAGTGTTGATAAAGTTGAGATATCTTCATTATTCCATATATATTATTGAAGCTCTAAAAGTGTAAGCGATTTTAATGATAATGTGATAATCTAAAGTGATATACGAACCCTGAGAGCTAAAATATATCACATATAACACATTAATAACATATATATTATAAAGTGAACACAAGCAATATAAAATTTGATAAAGCCAACAAGTAAGCGAGATTTGTAGACTAACTGAATCTTGGCTTACATCTCACCCGCCTTAGCCAATCACAAGCCATGCATATTTTAAACATGCAGTGGCTTCCTAACACCAGGGTAAAGGCCGCGTCATACAGAACTCGAACGTCGGGCGACCTACTCCCGAACAGGATGACTTGCATATTTGAGGCGAATTCCACCGATATTGTCCCGAAGTTGGTAGAAGAAGAACATCCCCAGACAATGCCCCAAACAAGACTCAAATGTAACCCGATACTCCCGAGCGACTTACGACAAAGGCCCGAACATGATTTGAATATAAACCGATGAATGCCAGAGCATGACCCGACTATAACTCGAATATACCCCGAATCAGCCGACCAGTTTCAACTGAGGTACGAAGATCAGCCGACCTTCAACCGATATGAAAGAACCTATGACGAACACCAACCGGATCGGACGACCATCACATGATTTTAACAGATGCTAACTAACGAATGTGGGAAGACAACTTCCAACTCTCCAACCCAAGAGTGAAACGCTATTCTGACTTTCTTCTATTCAAATGCTGAGCTCTGGAACTCTCTCCCAGAATCAGTCTTTCCCTCTTCCTATGACTTAAATTGCTTCAAACTCCGTGTGTCCAGGCATTTTAGCTCGAACGTCCCTTGATTTCGGCCCTGTCACTCTTTGAAATCTGGGGGAGGCACTCGCTGCAGGCAGTTATGCCATTTGTCTCCCTCATTCACATAGAAAAAAAAAACATAAACTGTACCTGCCCTATAGTGTGAACCTCTATATAAAGAATGTATTGGCGTTGTAGAAGGGTGATGTTAAGGGGGCCCACCTCTCTTTTCTCCCTCTCTCTTTGGCTTGTATCCATTCAGCTCCATTCAGCCAACTGTTTTAAGACGTTTATCCCCATCCAGGGGTCTATTTCTTCCTGGCGAGCGATAGGGAGCCAGCATTGTATGGAGAAATCCGGCTTCGCCGGAGACATTTTTCTATCAAAAAATGTACAAATTTAGCTTACTCTCAAAACAAAAATGTATATATATGTCCGCTGAACATGATGGCGGTGTTTAGATTATTCTATCATCAATATTGGATTTTATAGAAATAAATCTATAACGATAGTTTTTCGCTCTTATAGAATCCATTCCGCAGCAAAATATTAACTCTCAGTCGGTTTTCACCCATAATAATTGTTTTTTATATGTTTTTGTTTTCATGAACGGCAAGAGGAAAGGTTATTCTATAAGATTTCATCAACACCAACAACAAAAACAACAATATGTTAAATTTCACCGTAGGTGAAGGCATATCTTCAGTCCGCCCGTATTTGCCCTCCCCATTTTTACCGATACTTTGGTGGTGGTGGTAATGATGATGGTGATGAATATGGTGGTGGTGGTGATGATGATAGTGATGATTATGATGATAGTTGTGGTTGTGGTGGTAGTGATGATGGTGATAACTATGGTGGTGGTGGTGATGATGATGATAGTGATGATGGTGATGAATATATTGGTGGTGGTGATGATTATGGTGATGATGATGATAATGATTGTCTTATTCGTCACTTAATCTGGGGATTGTAGTGTTTTGTTCGAGTAATTCGGCTGATAATCGGTTTATTGTCTCCCTATATTCATATGATTCGGTTATTATCGACTTATTTTTCAGCTTTATATTCGACTCATGTTCGGTAGTTCTTGTTAACTTCGTCAATGGAAATTACAGCAGAACATCGGCCGAAACAAAAGAACGTAACAGGAATGTAAGCCGACCTTAACCCGACCGAGAGCCGACCTTTTTTTAACGGTTTTTACACCCGAATATCGGCTAGAAGTTAACGCATGCACTAACTTCTGGCCGAATCAGAAGATATTCGTCTGCACCCATGAACATCCCCAGAACTTCCCCAGAATCAACAAGATCATTGGCCGAATTGACCCGAATCACCCCAAACTTTCTGAAATTTGAATTTTTTTTGCAAGTCATCCTGTTCGGGAGTAGGTCGCGCGACGTTCGACTTCTGTATGACGCGGCCTTAAGTCACTACGGAAATGGTAAGTTAAGATATAAGCCCCTGATAGGTTGATAGGCTTGAGAACTAAGCTGTCTCAGTAGGCAGTCTCCTCTCTCACTTAGTGTTTTTTTCTCAAATGTTTTTATTTTGTCTGTGTTCATTTTATAATATTTACATTAATAGTGTATGCTATGTGACATATTATATAACTGGGGGTTCGGATATCTCTCTAGAATATCATTCAATTGCTAAAATTGCTTGTTATTAAATTATTTAACAAATAGATATGAAATAATGAACATATCTTGATTTACTAATCATACTCCTATACATTAACCAATCAACAGCCTCTACAAAAATTGAGCTACTTCTCAAGTCCGGCAGTCCTGTTCAGAGAAAAATGTGTAACTGAATGAATTGTCAATTTCATCATAGAAGCGTTGTTTAATTTAGATACCACTATTATTGAAATGACGGAGCCAAAAGGACAACCACACAAGATAGCCACCGTAAGGGAATCCAGGGAGACAAGGAGAAAAGGGTTTAGAAATAGAATGAGTTCCCATTCTCCAGAGAACGGGAAATCTGACCCCTATACCCATGCTCTAATTACCCGAACAGGTGAGTTACCCTCGAAGGTCAGGTCAAGCCCTCCAATCAGCACCTCACGCTGCCCCGCCAATCACAGGTCAGGACTCAAAGAGCCAAGGCAGAACTTCTACCCGAAACCCCCCCCCCCCGAATACTTTGATGAAAAAGCGTTTATGCAATATCAACATAAAGAGCCCTGGGAATATTTAACACCTTACGAGCGGCCTAGGCGGTAATTTATATGTACCACCCAGCGGGGTGTTTTTACCCTAAGTAGGGTTGTTTACGTGATCATTTTCATGCCTAAATAAGACCCAGAGCGTAAAACAAGTATCTATCCCTGAAAGGGCATAAACAGAGCTTTCCAATGACACCCCAACCATCCTTGTACGACCACTGGTTTTCTTGCAACGATTGCGCAACACGAGTGCAAAAACCATGTAATTAGGTACTTTCCCTACATAATTCCCTGTGTAGCGAGTGTGAGGGGGGATGGAAGGGTGGTTTTCACTTCAGTTGGCCCACCGCGGTGGTGGGCGGCGGTCATAGCCTTACTACGCTCCTCACACCGTTCAGCTCTCTCTCTCTGCAACATTACGTGCTGAAAATGGCACACGACATAAGTTGTGAACCGCCACTTAGTCCAAATTTATTTCACACGACATAAGTTGCGCGCCGCCAAAGAAGGGTTAAATCGTTGAGACCCTCCATCCTCAAGAAGCTGTCAGACGAGAAGAAAAGTTAATTGGTAATATAAAGTGCCACGGAAGAAAATCATTCCATAAACAGTCCAAACAGCCATAATAATGAGTGAACAGGAAATCACGAATTACATCATCAGGCTTGATGATATAAGAAAGAACAAAAGGTCAAACAGACGAGAACCTCAGTGCAATGTCATTAAGCACCATAATGTATTTTTCATGTAATTGTTAACCTCAACATAGCCCACTTTTATGTATTTACTATGCCCCTATTCATACGAGTTCACGCAACCTGACAAAGAGAATAACCCAAATATGTACTGACTGAAACTACAGGAAGTCAGTTCACACTCAGTAGCCTATTCCGCCCGGATATATATGTCGGGAGTATAACTACCTAAACACTCCGTCCGGATAATTGCTGTCCGGGAGTCGTTTGCCTGAGAGAGAGAAGGAGCCTGCTGTCAACTGCCCCCTGCCCTTGGACCCCTGCCGAAGCAGTCCCCTGACGCCTGGCCCTGCCCCCTGGACCCCTGAAGAGTGGCCCCCCTTACGTCCAGCTGCCGTGCCCGGACGTCTGTGATGCCCCGCCCCTCATACTTGGCCCTTCTCCTCCTCCACGCTAACCCTAAGTGTTTCTGCGTAACTCAATTTGTGGCTATTGTTGAAGGTAAGGTAATATATGCGAGTATTCCGTGAAGTGTTATTAAGTTGATCTGTGACACGGATCTGTGCCTTTTTATTATTCAATTATCGATCTGTGTACACATTACATAGTCATTTGTCTTTCCATTAATCTTGATCTGTGCAAAGGATGTGTCTATTAATTGTTCAATTATCGATCTGTGTACACGTTACATAGTCATTTGTCTTCCCATTAATCTTCATCTGTGCAAGTGATTTCATCGCACTAGATATTGCTA
Organism: Paralithodes platypus; assembly: GCA_032716605.1. Classification (NCBI taxonomy): domain Eukaryota; kingdom Metazoa; phylum Arthropoda; class Malacostraca; order Decapoda; family Lithodidae; genus Paralithodes; species Paralithodes platypus. Next base: position 30,300,799 of record CM064510.1, read on the forward strand.
CGAAATACCCCTTTGCAGTATCTTTCTGAAGTGTTATTATTCCTTGTCAATTGTACAACACATCCGTTATATACACTCATCTCGGTCTAGGCTCACAACGGAATACTCTCAGATGTCACCTATATAATGTTATTTATTCTCTTGTATATCCAAGTTGAAGTGTAAACGTATACCGAGAAGATATTCCCTAATGTACTACCATTTCTTATTATCGTAGAGACCATTACCATTTCGATCTTACTATTTCTATAGTAAATATTTAATTACATCATATGTTTATGTAATTCGCATACGCCATATCTTTGATCCACGTATTACCAGATAGGGATTTGCTAATTCTGTATATTCAAATTTCCTTGTATCGTAGTATCCTTATCGTAGTATTTCCTTGTATACTATTATCGTAGTATTTCCTTGTATACTATTATCGTAGTATTTCAACTTAGTACAACTTTGTCGTGTACTTTTTCCGAATTCTATTTTACTGTGATTATCCAGTCACATTTGAATTGAGTGTCTTTTCCTAATTTTATATTAACTTGTTTTCATTCAAAAACCTGTTATAGCGATTCATTGATCTAAATTTGAATTTGAATTCTATACTTGTGTGTATCGATCTCTTACCCGGTGTATATCTATTTTTCGTAGCCGTGTGTCGAGTCTTTCACAGAAACCGCTTAGATAAGTAAATTCCAACTTAAACTACCCTGTTGATAAGCTCCTTAGTATATATTTACTATTCACTAGTGTCTTATAGTCGCACTATATCGAATTAAAAATTCATACCAAAGCAGTCACTCTGACCTAGGGTCAAACGCACTACCTTGTATTTATCTTACCTGTGTGACCCTTTCTTAATCCCCTTGATAAGCGCTCACCGCCCCACGCTCGTGAACGTAAAGTCAAGTCAATTCGCCTTATGCCATAAGTCTTCACGCTAGACGTTATACTCACATATGCGTTATCATTTGATTTGATTTCCTATGTACAGTTTACGACAGAACTGCTGTCATGGAATGAGGCAATGTATTAGTTCACTTATCTTTTAATAGATGGCCCTTTAATCGCTTCTAATAAAAGGGGGCGGGGTTAATATAGAGGTTGGAAGGAGGAGGAGTCAAACGTGTGTGTGTTCTAGAACAGCACGCAGAATAAGTTTATTTTAACATAACACACAGGCTATATTATTAGATTAGCTCATGCCGGATCACAAATAAGTGACACACATCAGGTGTTGCGTTATTTATGGAATTTAATATACAGACAATCAAGTTTATATCCTTCGCACTTCCCATTCCCCCTTCTCCCCCTCTCCCTTTCACCCCAACTCTCCTTCTTCACCCGCTTTCTCTCCCCTCCCTCCCATCTCTCTCTCTCTCTCTCTCTCTCTCTCTCTCTCAAGGACGTAAATGATACCCTCTAAAATACGCAGATTAATACTATGCGATTGTTTTGAATGTACATATACATAATAAATGTTAGGGATGACTAAAATAACAAACCTATATTGATTAGGAATAGGATAACTAGCGAACAACACCTATTGCTCGCTGCCTCGCTAGTTATCCTATTCCTACTTAAGTTACGATTCCCGAAGAACACGTCTATATTTGTTTGTATATATATTAAGATCATTATAATATATTTTTTTTTATGAAGAATATAAAAGACTAAAACCGCTTGTCATAAGACTCTATTAACTTCAGGAACAATCGACAATTAATTTTGAAACTGACACTCTTCTTAGTATTGTTCAAATGTGATTACGAAAATTGGCGAATCTGGTGACATCTGGCAAGCTCGTCTACAGATTGAATGCTCCTATTAACAACATATATCACTACAAAATCTCCGTAATAGGCGAATAATGTATGTGGCAACGCGGCAGTTTACCGTCATCTGGAAATGTTGAGGATTTTGCTTGCTTTATCCATTTTCGAACAATGTAGCCTATTACAGTTTGTCCCGTAAGCTATAAAAAACGCCTTCCCAGACGTCCTCCAAACTAAATGAAAATAATCCATGGAATTAAATATCTTGGAAATGGTACTGTTATACATACAGTATTATAAACGTCCCCCGCCTTTAACCACACGCGAACAATTAACATTGATCATATGTTTGGGTAGAAGTCAAAACATTTAAGAATTAATACTATTGAGTTATTTTTGTGTTATTAGCCCCTTGAGGATCATGGCACCTTTTGACAGTTTATTCCGGCTATCATTAGATGAATTTATGTAGATTAGGAAAGGTATATGGAAGTCAGAGGGTTAATTGAGAGTCTTCGCACTTTTCAGTTCCACAGATCCTTCCTAAGCTGTATAAAATAGTCTAACGATAGCAAGAATAACTGTCAAAACGCGTCATGATCCTCAAGGGGTAAGTATACACATCACCCATCTGTGTAGGAAGGAAGATACAACTACTCACTAACTCGCCTGCGGCTTATTGCTACCCCCACAGAAACTCGGTGTTGCCAATGTACCTACTTCCCCGCTAGATACCTCGATTTAGAGGCAGATTTGTACATCTAGCTACATGAATTCTAGCAATATTCTGTAGATTTGAGCCATTTTAGAGAGTTGTTTTAGAGATTGTGCCATTAATCTAGCGATTTTCGGCATGCATATATTATCTAACGAACTTGATTTGATAACCCTGTGCCCCACCCCACCATCCCTTTCTCACCCCACCTTGTTTAAGTACGTCCACCACTACCATCATCACACATCTACCTTGTATTATATTGTCTACTGCTTCCTCCATGCATAGATAGATTTATTGATATTAACATGATACAATTAGGTTCGGAAATGTAATACTAAATGGTAGTTAAGATGTAAGACAATTCTAGATGTGTGAGAGTTTTTATTTATGTTTATTACTTGTATCTATATTTTATTTAGTATTATTTGTTTATGTGAACGACTCCAACTGTCCCCCACCTCTCCCCCTCCAACTATCCCCACCTCTCCCCCTCCAACTATCCCCCACCTCTCCCCCTCCAACTATCCCCACCTCTCCCATTCCAACTATCCCCACCTCTCCCCCTCCAACTATCCCCACCTCTCTCCCTCCAACTAACCCCCACCTCTCCCCCTCCAACTATCCCCACCTCTCGCCCTCCAACTATCCCCACCTCTCCCCCTCCAACTGTCCCCCACCTCTCCCCCTCCAACCATCCCCACCTCCCCCCCTCCCACCATCCCCCACCTCTCTCCCTCCAACTATCCCACACCTCTGCTCCTCCAACTATCCCCCACCACTCCTCCTCCACCTCTCTCTCCTCCAGCTCTCCTCTCCACCTGTCCCCCTCCACGTGCCCCAACCTCTCCTCTCCACCTGTCCCTCACCTCCCCTCCACCTGCCCCAACCTCTCCTCTCCACCTGTCCCTCACCTCTCCCCTCCCCCTGCCCCCTCCCCTCCCCTCCACCTGTCCCTCACCTCTCCCCTCCACCTGTCCCCTACCTCTCCCTTCCACCTGCCCCACCTCTCCTCTCCACCTGTCCCCTACCTCTCCCCTTCACTTATCCCCCACCTCTCCCCCTCCACCTGTCCCCACCTCTCCCGCTCCACCTGTCCCCACCTCTCCCGCTCCACCTGTCGCCACCTCTACCCCTCCACCTGTCCCCCACCTCTCCCCTCCACGTGTCCCCCACCTCTCCCTCTCCACCTGCCCCCACCTCTCCCTTTCACCTGTCCCCTCCACCTGCCCCCACCTCTCCCCTCCATCTGTCCCCCACCTCTCCCCTCCCCTCCACCTGTCCCCACCTCTCCCCCTCCACCTGTCCCCACGTCTCCCGCTCCACCTGTCCCCACCTCTATCCCTCCACCTGTCCCCCACCTCTCCCCCTCCCCCCGTCCCCACCTCTCCCCCTCCACCTGTCTCCCACCTCTCCCCTTCCACCTATCCCACAGCTCTCCCCCTCCACTATCCCCCACCTGGACCCCATCTCTACTTCCCATTCCCTCATTTTTTTCTCCCTCAGTAATGAGTGCTTGGAATCTTGTTCTCATAGGCCTCAGGTTTCAAACTTATGGCTGAGCCAACATTGGCAACCTTAAGTGGGTAACCCGTGAGTGAGGGCAACTGTACACTCTAAGACAACACCATAATATAGTCCAGTATAAACCCTCGAGTAGGAAAACGAACCTCCGAAGTGTAAGTATGAAGTACAACATTAAAAAGAAGATCGAATTCAGGTGGAGATAGCTTCGAAAACTTACCTCTGCCATTTCAAGGGACTGGAGTTCTCGAAGAGGGGCTCCAGTCTTGACGCTATTCTTGACTTACAGTGAGCTGGCTTAATAATCCAAAAAAGATGATAGCCTCTGAAGTCCTATTTTAACTAACTAATACGACAATTTATGTCCTAGATCGTACACTCTAAGACACAAGTTTGGCCCAATATGAACCCTCGAACAACAAAACCAACCTCCGAAATCTAAATATTAGGCAAAGCATTAATGAGAAGATTGTATTAATTTATCGATAAATTCGAAAACTTAAGACCATGATGTATGTCCTACAATGTACAGTCATGAGCCATATTACCTGAACACTCATTTGAATCTCTATCAAACATATGCGAGATAATCCAATGTTCTGTTATATCCGAGAGGCTTCACAACTTATCTTGGCTTTAAAGATTCAAAAATTCAAATGGGTGTGCAGGTATTAAGGCTTATGACTGTATCTGCGTCATGTTATAAGCCACGTATCACATGACTCGAACTTGTTATGCCTGTACAGTACACACACTCATAAAAGAAAGGTACAGTCGGTCACCTTTCCGACTGGGCCACCTATGGTAATTTCACTGGGAGTCTTTCGGTCTGATATTAGTAAGATCGCTCACTCCCCCCAACCTGACTCTGTTGCATATTATGTTCCATAGATGGCGTAGTTAGATTTGCAGGGGGGGGGGGGGGGTATTATTGTGTAGGAAAGGTTGGTTATACAAAACAAAGAAACAAACAAACACAATTTAATAGTTTATTAGCCTTTTGTACAATTTGATCATGGGCGATTTACATATTAATCTTATTTGATATACAGTATTTTACTATCATTTAACTTTTTACAAAGCAGTTTACAAACATTTACTGGCCATGAACCTTTGTTTATTTGGCCTATGCCTATTAACAACCCGGAAATTTAACCAGACATTAGATTATCGCCATATACTCACACATTGGTTGTAGTCTTTGATTGATCTACGGTGCCATAATGGGAGATGGTTGCTGTGTTCTGAACTCCTTCTCCCTCATGCTTAGCACCAGTTAGTTTTCAGATGTTCGCCTCATTAATTTGCCGATTGTAAGACCTTTCATCCCATTTTCTTGTCAATATTAGGACCTTTCGTGCCATATTCGTGTCGATTTTTTCCTGTCAATTTTTACCTGTGTAAATTTAGGAAGAAAAGGCCTTCGGGACATTTTTCTACCAAAAAATGTACACTTACATATCGAAGTGTGGAGGGGGGGGGGGGGGGTCGAGTTTATATATATATATATATATATATGTATCAGAGTTGGGTCAGTTAAGTTAAATAACTTAACTTTTACCGATCAATCGATTAAGTTAATTAACTTTTAACTTAACTAGTTAATTTTGAGAAATGGGTTAACTTAACTTAACTTAATCGAAATTTCTCAAAATTAATTGATCAATTCGATTAATTTTCAATTAAATATCAATTAATTTTCCTTTGAACTAGATATGGAAATCGCATTTCAAACCACGTGGTCACTCACTAGTCTCCAACGGTCAATATAGTTGACCTTTACCTTTAGCTACCTCAGCGGTCAGTAGCCTAATTACCTTTTAATTGCTGTATGTCGAAAGTGGCTAGCTATTCTTCTCATTAGTTCATCTTTTAGAGAAAGAGAGAGAGAGAGAGAGAGCTACATAGAGCTACATAGATACACAGACCACACAGACCTCAAGGTCCTTACTAGGCAGTCTGGCCTTACAAACTATATATGCATATATGCATATATACACATACACACATACACATACATACATATACATATACACATATATATACATATATATACATATACATATACACATACATACATATACATACGTATATACACATATACACATACATACATACATACACATATATACACCGGTACACACATATACACACATAATTATACACATACATACATACACACATACATACATATATATACAGTATACAGTATATATACATACTGTACAGTGCACACACATACATATACATACATTTTTTTTTTTTCATATCACCCCAGCCCTCTGCAGATAGAGGTCAAGCCTTCCCTTGAAAGCGTTTATTGTGTCCCTCTCCACCACTCTCGCTGGTAGTTTATTCCACTCTGTCGCCACACTGTAGGTGAAGAAACTCTTTGTGACATCTAGGTTTGCCTTTTTGGTTTTTAATTTCATTCCATTTCCGCGAGTTTGATTAGTATTGTTTAATGTGAATAGTGCATTTACATCGACTTTGTCGAAACCTTTTAGTATTTTAAAGCACTCAATAAGCTGACCCCTCAACCTCCTCTTTTTTAATGAGAACAGGTTCAATCGTTTAAGTCTTTCTTCATATGGTTTATTTCTTAATGAGGGTATCATCTTCGTCGCTCTACGCTGTACTGACTCGAGTCTTACAATGTCCTTGATCAGATAAGGTGACCAGAACTGCACACCATATTCAAGGTGGGGCCTCACCATACTTTTGAACAGTGGCACTATTACGTTTTCATGTTTATATGTACATTTTCGTTTAATAAAGCCCAATGCTATGTTTGCCTTATTTGCAGCTGCTATACATTGGTCGGAAGTTTTTAGGTTTTCAGATATTAGTACCCCTAGGTCTTTTACTACCGTTGCGGTTTTTATTTGTTTGCCATTCATTTCGTATTTGTATTTCATATTTCTGCTACCAACCTGCAGCACCTGACATTTATCGACATTGAAGGGCATCTGCCATTTTTTCGACCACTCTGATATCTTGTTTAAATCAGATTGCAACGCATTTCTATCATCTTCGTTCAGGACTGTATTTCCTATTTTTGTATCGTCGGCGAATTTGGAAATGGTGTTGTTTACCCCTACATCGATATCGTTAATGTAAATGAGAAACAGGACCGGTCCAAGGACTGAACCCTGTGGAACTCCACTAGTGACAGGCTCCCACTCCGATTCCACTCCATTTCCACTCTCTGTCTTCTGTCTGTAAGCCAATTTTGTATCCAAGAATGAATTTCACCTTTGATACCTATCCTCTCCAGTTTAGCCAATAGTTTTCGGTGAGGCACCTTGTCGAAAGCTTTTTGAAAGTCCAAGAAGATTATATCTAGTGATTTCGTCATGTCGTTATATGTGAATAGTTTGTTATAAAATTCAATCAAATTTGTTAGGCATGACTTATTTGATCTAAAGCCGTGTTGACTATTTTTGATTAGGTTGTTTGATTCGAGGTAATCTACTATCTTATCTCTAATGATTTTTTCCATGATTTTTCCTACAATTGAAGTTAGGCTAATTGGTCTGTAATTACTCGCTTTGGCCTTGCTACCCTTCTTGTATATCGGCGTAATGTTCGCATCTTTCCAATCACTCGGTACAATCCCCTGTAGTAGTGATAAGTTAAATAGTTGTGTCAGGGGTTTTGCTATTTCGTCCTTGACATTCTTAATTATTTTCGGGTGGAGCATGTCGGGTCCCGGGGTCTTATTTACATTTAAATTACTCAATTTGCTTTGTACTTCGGTAAAACTGATGGTGAAATCTCCTATCACATGAGTTGAGGTGTTATTTTCAAGGGTATGATCGATAATTTCTTCTGTGAAAACTGAGCCAAAATATTTGTTGAGCAGATTTGCCGTGTTTGTGTCACCTGTTATTGTCTGGCCATCTTCTATTAGCGGTCCGATTCCGCTTTTGATCTGTTTATTTTTGTTTACGTAACTGTAGAATTGTTTGGGGTTTGTGGCACTTTCTCTGGCAATAGTAATTTCGTAATTTTGTTTGTTCGCCCTAATTATTTTTTCACTTCCCTTCTACTATTTTTGTACAAGTTTTTAATTACTTCAGTGTTTGTGTTATTTTTTACAAGTTTGTGGAGTTGATTCCTTTTCCTTATTGCCTTGCCAATGTCTCTACTGTACCAAGGGGGCATACTTGATTTCGTATTACGTTTTGGTTTCATGGGTACAAATTGTTTATGCGCTTCTGTAATTGTAGACTTAAAATGTCCCCATAGTTCATTTACTTCGTTTATATTTATGAGGTTTGAGTGTATGTTTGATAGCGATTCCTTAAGTCCGTCCTAATTTGTGTTTTTGAAGTCCGAAACCATTCCTGTTGTTTTTACTGAGGAATATTTGCTTATAACGTTGATTCTCAAGATTTTATGATCGGACGTTGCCAGATGTTCACCTACATCCAGGTTTGATAATAAATTTTCTTGGGTAGTGATTACGAGGTCTAATATATTCCTGTCTCGCGTCGGCTGTTTTACGTGTTGAGTCAAACAATTGTCCTGGATGAAGCTTGTCATTAGGCGTGACTCAGCATTTTTTCCGGTCAGGGTATTCCAGTCAATTAGGGGGAGGTTATAGTCACCTACTAAAACTGTTTCGTCGGAATTAAGGGTTTTCTCTAGTATTTCATAAAAAATTGTGTCATCGGCAACAGTTAGTCTCGGTGGTCGGTACGCTGTAGTGATATTTAAGTTCATGTTTTTTGTATTTATTTTGACGCACACTATTTCTGCATTACTTTCGGGGAGACTCACCTCGACTGGGTTTAAGTAGGTTGCAACGTACATTGCAATTACATCTTTGTTTTCCATTGTTACGGTCTTTATGAAAAAAATTATATGGCTCTATGTGATATTCATGAAGTAGATCTTTATTTTTAAGGTTCAGATGTGTTTCCGTTATACAAATAACGTCAACTTTCTCATTTAATAACAGACATTTGAGTTCGTCTATTTTGTTTCTTATTGAGCAGGCATTTATGGATATTATTTTTATATCATTTCTCTCAGCATGCGCTGGATTTGTTTTTCTTATTGGTGAGGATGGGTTTGGGGTTGTGACTTGAAGCCGCGGCGGGTTGTCAAATGCATTCAGTTGGTTGGGTTGGCTTGGATGGGGTTGGGTGGGGTTGTTTAGTTTGTTTTGTGGTTCAGGTAGGTAAGTTTTCGCAACTTGTGGGCCATTGGGGTTGACGGTTTCGTTTAAATGGTTGTGATGGACTTGGAAGGGTTGGGCGGGGTTATTTATTTCTCTTAACTGTGCGGGTGGAGTTTGATTGGGTGGGGTTGTGGGAGGGCTTTTCCGGTGGTAGCGATATCAATACTCAGAGGAGTCTATTAGCATAGTTATTTCTCGGTCCTGACTGGCGTTGTTTTCGTGGGCAATGTAGGTTGCTTGATTTAGGGTGTCACTCATGTGCTGAACGCCTTTTTCTGATAAATGAATGCCATCTCCGCTGTACAGGGACGAGTTCCCTACAAAGGTGGTCCAATTGTCCACATACAGTACCTTCTCTTGTTCGCACATGACCTTGACTGCGTTGTTAATTTCTATGGCTCTATTTTGTCCGTATGAGCTTGTTTTAATCCGGGGTATGACGCCGCTTACCACACATTTCGTGGTCTTCCTTTTCATGACTTTAATTAGGTTCTCAAATTTTTTTTCTATGGTCTTAATTGGGGCCTTACCTCCGTCAAAGCAGTCATTTGAGCCAACATTGGCGACTACACAGGTGCCCTCTGGTATGGCGGAGTTAGTTATGTCTTTCAAGATATGTTCGACTTTACCGCCTGGAATGACCTTTACTGACCTTTTTCCTCTGTTCTCCTTTCCTCTGAGAGAGAGAGAGAGAGAGAGAGAGTACATAAGAACATAGGAAAACGGGAGTTTGCTGAGAGCCGACTGGCTCACACAAGGCAAAATCCTTTTCAAACCCAACCCATCTCGTCCATATGCCTATCTAATTTTACTTTGAATCTCTCTATCATGCTTGATCCTACCATATCACTCGGTAGCCTATTCCACATGTCTACAACTTTTCTGAAACTAATTGTATCTAATTTGAAACCACTTGAAACCATCATGTTTGTCATTCTTCGTTGTACTCTTTCCAAGGAATCTGGAACTCTCTTCCAGAATCAGTCTTTCCCTCTTCCTATGACTTCAGTGTGTCCAGGTATTTTGGCTCGAACGTCCCTTTATTTTGGCCCTGTCACTCTTTCAACTCTGGGGGAGGCACTCGATACAGGCAGCTCTGCCTTTTGTCTCCCTCACTCACATAGAAAACAAAATATCACTGTCTGAGTATAATATGAATAATAAGAATATATCTCTTTATTTCCACCATCAGTGGTTATTTTTGTTACATAGTATGTACACAAATATACAATACAACACTTAGGATGTTATCATGATGTAGTGTATTGCTTCATTATTTATGTACAGTCGACTGGATTAATTGGCGGAGTTTCGTAATCTTATTTGGGTTCATTGGAAACTTAACAGTTAATATATAAAAATATAATAATTAGTCTTAATTAAAAGATCTAAAATTAAGATTCCAAATATAGATACGCAATGCTGTTCTCTTCAGCAATCTATGATATATATTTGCTTAACTCATTTTCTGTGTCACCTCACAGTAAGTAGCCTATGCGAGTTGACTGTACGTGACTACTACCGTACTACGTGTCAGGTTCATATTGTATAATTAGTACCTTACTTAAACAACCTCAATATATTATATTTCAAACCAAATGATGGATTGTCAGCTTTACTACAATAGGTAGTTATTGATACATTTGAGACTTATTATCTGCCAAACAATAATCACATGCATTATTTCTATGTCGTGTCGTACTTATCACTGGAAAGCCAGAGAGAGAGAGAGAAAGAGAGAGAGAGTTAGAGTTAGAGGGGGGGGGGGGGGCATAATGTTTTAGCGAGGTAGAGGACGAATGTGGGAGGAATGTGATTTAAAAATTTAGGTTTTGCACCAGTGTAAAATTTGAGGTTTAGTATATAAATAGAAAAAAAACAAAAAAAAAACACACACACACATCAAACATATTTTCACGTACACAGGCAGATATGCGCACACATTCATTGCTATTATTACTTACATTACACACACACACACACACACACACACACACGTCTTCAAATACCCCTGGATAAAATTCATAAGAATAACGTAGCCTAACCCAATGATTTTGGTCGTGTTTGTCCTGTCTGTCGTACTCTGCAAATAAACTCAAAGATATAGCATACACACGTTGGGTGAACCCTTGATGCTTTCATCTAGCTCCTCCTCCAGCTCCCTTCCTCACCTCCTACTACTTCCTCTGTCCCCTTTCATGCTTCGAGGCATTAATTAAAATCTTAAAAATCAATTAGTGTTTGTCTCAATTTCCCTATGTTCTTATCATGTCGTTCAACTTGCATATAATTTTACATACAAGAATAGACGAAGGACAAAAAAACAAAATAAATAATTGAAGACAAAATCCATGACATGAGAAATATTATGCTTACTTAACCTTGCCGATGTCCTGCTAGTTTAGTGTGCACTCTAGCTTTAACTAACATGACCTATCCTATTTTAACATAACCTATTATTTATATTTTGATTTATGTATACTAACCTACAGTATATGAACCTAACATATCTTAATCTAGCTTAACCTTGTATAAATAACCTAACATAATCTCATAGATCCTATATTATACAATAAGTTACATGAACATTATGAATATATTGATTACGAACATGTTATTATTGACGCAGAATCATGTTATTATTGACGCAGAATCTTGAGAGTAGGTAAGCCTGCAGCTTAGCAGAACGCCACGTGGGCTCAGCCGCTCGCTAGGCCACTTGCTAACACTCGCCAGGGCAATTAATTTGGCTACAGTCTATCTACAATGTTGTACTTTCTTTCTTGTGAATCGTCATGTCACAGGCAGTATAGAAGTGGTCTTCATTTTGACAATGCATTATATTTTATATCAGTTATAAGTTTAATGTATAAGACTGAATGATACAGCTAGAGAGTGTGAGTGAGTAAGTGCAGGAGGCAGAGGGTAGAATGCATAGTGTTACACGTTGTCTCGGTGACGTCATGCCACGGCCGGGCCCTGAGTGGCTGGCCGCCTTAACACCCTCCTTCCGCGTCAGGAAGTGGTCTCCCCGCACTCCCTGCTGCCTTTGTGTCTTCCTTGCTCAGAGCTTGCCTGACCAGCATACCCTTCACACCTCCCTTGCTACCTGTCCCCGACTTCTACCTATAGAACACTTTCTCTCTCTCTCAACTTCTTACCTCTCATTCTTCCAATCAATTTAACATCATAACTTCCGTTTAGTTCTGCACGATTTCATACATCGGCCATCGTATTATATGCTGAAGCTCTTAGATATTCCATGTTTAGTTAGACATTTTGGAGGGGTTAACATTTTGTCTGTAGAAGTTCGACACACTCGCGGTGTCTCCCTACCTTTTGCTTGGTTGTCTGCTGGGCTATTTAATGCTAGACTGGGGTAAGGCTATTGATGTTGTGATTTCCGATGTGTACCAGGTTTTGATGAACTTGTACAATCGCAACGGATACGTGGGAATCCTAGGTTGTCTTTCTGACTGTGTACCTTGCGAGTTTAGCACTGTGTTGCGAGTGAGGGCTTTTGCCTCTGCCACCCAACACTGTGCTAACTCGTTTTACTTTGACTCTGAGAGGGTCGCCAGGAGAGAACCAGATACTAGCGATCTCTCAGGATCTCTCAAGAGAGCACCCCGTCATTTAACGTAATTTGGCCGTACAGTCTTAAGGACCTCGCTTGGAGCCGCTTGCTCAGCCATTGTTTCCTAGCCGACACCCGATTAGGATTATAAACTCTTTTGTTATGTATGCAGCATTTTTATTCACGTTCATTGTAAGCCTTGGTTGTTGTTGAGTTGCACAACCCGAGCAGGCTTTTGCGTTGCCTGAGGAAGTACTTCTTTTGTTGTTGGAGATAATACTATTGCGCATTTATCGTTATTCCCGTGCCAGTTAATTATTCCATCCAAATTACCTGGACTTGCTTCATCAATATGTTTGGTAGTTGTTTGATAGGTCTTCTCCTCTCAAGGTTGTTTGTTACGAGACCATTATTATGAGCATGATAGACTTAAGGG
>CM064510.1:30316510-30361510 GCA_032716605.1 Paralithodes platypus
CAAATATACCCTATTCACTGGACAGTCCTTTACCCACTGTGACGTTAACTACTCCGTTAGAACCGCATGGCTTGTCCTACAGTGACTCGCTAGGATCGCCAGGGCAGTGGATGTGGCTACAGTTGATGTATTATTGTGTGCTTTATTTCATATAAAAGCTTGTGTCATGGGCAGTCCAGAAAGGCTCTTTGTTTTCGCCCATGTCAAGGCTTTATATATTTAATTGCAAAGTATATGTTTTATCATTAAGTAGTAATGATAGGAATTGAGAGAGAGAGAGAGAGAGTAGAACCGAGTGAGAGGAGGCGCGTAGTGTTCTGCTATACTCGATGATGTCATAGCTGGCTGGCCTCGTGGGAATTCGTTGAGGGAGTTTTTTACCATGCTTTGTGATGTCAAGTTTGGCTGGCTTCATTAGTATTGGTTGGAAGACTTGTTACTGCTTTTTTCCCACGCGGCTAGAGCTAGTGGTAGTATATATACAGCCCTCTCGCCACTTTCTCTCTCAGATCTGGTTTCTAGAACGCATCCCTCTTATCCCTTTTATACCTGTCCCCCGCTCTCTACACCTGAGAATCTTTTCCTCTGCCTATCTCTCATTTTCCATACCTTTCACTAACTTTTATTCATATTGTATCCCCTCTGGTTAACTCTGCATAATCAGCTTCATGCTGGCCAGTTGTATTGTGCGTTAAGGTCTGATATAACCCATGTATGTTAGTTGTTAAGATAAGTTGATCACAAAGCATTGGTTAGCATTCATATTGTTTAGTACCGCTTCCTATAATTATTAGTGTTCTGCTGGATTAGATAATGCTAGACTAGGAGTCTGATATTATAAGGTATTGTTTCCTATGAGTGCTGGCTTTAGTTAAAAGCTGCACGACATACCTGAGAACTGGAGTTGATTGGGTAAATTCTAGTCTGTGTGCCATTGAGAGTAGAGCATGCACGAATGAGGGCTTTTTGCCTATACCATTCTGCACTGTTCTAAGCTCGTTGTTTGTCTTTGAGGTACGCCAGGAGAACGCTTAATACTTCGGTATTAAGGTTTCTCAAGAGAGCTACCCTTCCCTATAACGTAATATTTGATGCACAGACTTGAGATTTGCACTAGGCTATGCGGCATGCCATGCGCACCAGTATCTCGTATCATTGACTCTAGCTAGACTTTATCAGTCACAGTAGACATTAAGTATATTAAACCTATTACTCTTTTTATGCATACCCGTTTATGATTACACAAGCATTTCGCAGCCTAGTTTGATGTATGGAGACACAAACGACTTAGGCTCTTTTTGTTGATAGGAATACTGTATTGTCATGGCGATTATTATTTTTGTAGCGTTTAGGATATTCTTGGCCCCGACTGCATTATATATCCTGCCTTTTGTGTGCATAGCCTGCACGAGCATTGTTCCGCTGCCGGCCTTTTTGGGTTCCATTTCCGATTCGAGCATCTTGATAGCATCTAACATTTAAAGAAGATTCCTTGTTGGTGTTGAAGGACTTTAGTGCACTTTCTTTCATGCAGGAGTGCCTGACATTTATTGATTAAAGTAACATAAGCTGTAACTTCTCTTACCACCTTACTTTGCATACCATAACCAAGCACCTTCGGTTATAGGTAGTAATAGGCTGTTTTCACATAACATTAAGCCTAGAGTAGGAGCACATTTATTGAGAGTATAATAACCTATTATTGCATATAGAACTCTGTAGAGTATTTGTGTTCTTTGATCACTGGGAATATACATCAGAGGTTGGATCTAGCGCTTTCCGTTGTAGCATTTATGCCATTACTAGTCCAATGAATAAGAGCCCTGATATATTTAAACCTCAGTCGTAACAAATGGCGACCTTACCTAGGATTTGGTGAACCTACATTTATTAGCAGGGAACATTTGTTGTTTTGGGGAATATTTTGCGTGGATCAGCAAGAATAATTTTTGTTTGCAACATAGTATAGCCCTTGAGTATTTCCGAGAATTTTTGTGTGTATATCGAGGTATAAGAGTTTGGGGTGCTTCTTTTCTGAATATTGAGGTGGGAAATTTTTGTGAGCATCATGTCTTATACCGGATCAGAGAAGAATGGAGACACAGTACGTAATGTCGAATCTGAGGAACAGCAGCATGATGGAAGGGTTAATCAGGTGATCTGTGTGGAGGATGCTAGGATATTTTTGCAATGGCCTGTTACTGCCGAGCGGTTGGAGGGTATGGGTCGGTATGGTCTTCAATGCCTGGCCACAGCTATCGGTCATGCGGGTACTAGCAGCATGACCAGGGATAACTTGATAACGTGTGTACTGGGCAGGGTGACTGGTGAGCGAGATGGGTTGAGTGCTCAGAGCCCTTCGGCCATGCTTCCCCTACACTCGACTCCCAGCCATCCCAGTAGTTTGCCGACCCCGAGTACGCTTCCACAGTTGGGTGGTGGCTGGCAGGGTGGGTTGCCCCTGGGGGGACCACCGGTAATTTAAAACATTGTAGCACCTTCACCTCCTCAAGGGTTATCTCCAGAATTATTATTTCGGCTCGAATTAGCTAAGATTCAACAGCAACGAAGAACAGGTGAGCTTCAACAGAAATTAGAATTAGCCCAGATAGAAGTGAGAGCTAAGCTAGCAAAAATCAAAGCTGATTTAGAGTCGACTAGGTACTGTGCCGATATGGACGTAGAGAAGTCGCGAGGGGAGACAACAGGACAGCGACTTGGTAGCCGTGCTCCTGATCAATCTATCTCGCACTTATTGAAACTGGTTCCGGTGTTTGATGAGAGTGGGGTAACAGAATATTTTGCACGCTTTGAGAAGAAGTGCCAGGAACACCAGTGGCCAGAGAATAAATGGGCAGCACTTGTATCCTGTAGATTGGGAGGCAAGGGTCTTAAAGCCTACGAGGCGTTACCTTTGGAGACATGTATTGTGTATGAGGATCTCAAGGAGGCTGTCCTGAGGGCTTACGAACTGAAACCAGAAACGTACCGTTTGAAGTTCCGGGGTGTAACTAAGGGAAGAGATAGCACCTTTCTGGAACACGCCCGGGACTTGTCCGATGCTATGGGGAACTGGCTCCGATCTGAGAAGGTAACAACATTTGATGGAATTAAGCAGTTAATGATGTTGGAGCAGTTCTTTAAGAGCACGGGTGGTGATCTAACTTTGAACTTAAAGGAGAAAAACCCAAGAACTCTAGTCGAAGCAGCAGAAATGGCTGATCGACGGCTGACGTTGATTCGGGGTTGCGGGTCCTCACAGAAGTACGATGTAAGTGCTAAGGACCGTTATCCTCCCCCTCCCCGTAGCAATGACACATTTAAACAGAAGAGCCATGAAACTAAAACTGAATCCAAACCTTACACCACACCGCATGTGAAAAGTCAGGGGCCTTTTACATCACACTATAAGCCGAAACCGAAATTTATGTGTTTTAGTTGCCACCAGGAGGGTCATAAGGCAAATGAGTGCCCTAGTCGACCTCCTCCGGCAGTTGTGTCTTTTGCTCACGGCATTGGAGTGTTCAAGAGGACATCGGAGTTTGTTAGAGGTATTTCTTCCGAGGTAAATACACTGCCAGTGCAGAAGGATCCGGAAGGCTTATTCCCTGTCCGTGATGCCTTTAGTGACCACAGGGGACTCGGTTGTGTGGAGTGGGGGGGTAGAAGACATGAGGTGAGAATTTTGCGTGACACTGGGGCATCGCAAACACTGTTGAGAAATTTCACTGGTAAACCTGTCAATACGGCGCGGATGGTTGTGGTTCAGGGAGTTAATGCGACAAGGTCATACCCGTTTGTAAGAATGAAGATGGAAGTTGATGGTGTGACTCGGGACCTGGATGTAGGAATTGTGGAGAAATTACCTGTTGGGGGCGTCGACCTCCTTCTCGGCAACGACTTTGCGGGACCTACTTCTGAGGCTCCACCCTTGGTCGTTGCCGAGAAGCCGGCCGACGTGAGTAGGGAGGAGCAGGAGTGGGTTGAGAAGTGTCCGGTGCAGCCTATGGCGTGTGTTGTCACCGGAGATCCTGCATCCAGGGAGTCACATTCTGGTCAACAATCTTTAGATCAGCGGAGGAAGGGTACCGAGAAGGGGTTGAAAGTTGATGCGGTTGAGAGTTTAGTATCAACGGACCTTCTCTGGGACTCATTATTAGGACCACATTTCGAGTCTGGAGAAGACCCAGTAACTGTTCCTGAAAAGGCAGAGGATGGGCTTAAAAAGACGAAAGAGTTGAAGAGGACAGTGATGCACAGTCGGGAGATGTAGCAACAAGGTACCCTGACGCGTACCCTATGAGAAATTGGTCGGCGAAGACGGTGGTCCGAAGCTTGCTAGTGTATTTTTCCCGGTATGGTTACCCGTAGGGGATTCAGTCAGTCCAGGGACCCAACTTCACTTCTAGCCTCTTTGTTCAAGCAATGCCGCAGCATGGGATTGTTGGGGTTGTGTCATCTGCGTATCATCCGGAGAGCCAGGGTGTGTTAGAGCGATGGCACTCAGCCTTGAAATCTGTGCTTCGTTGTTGTTGCTTTGAGAGTGGGAAGGATTGGGATCTTGGCCTGCCATGTGTTTTGTTTGCTGTGCGGGAGGTACCTGGGGAGAGTTTGGAATTCAGCCCTAATGAGCTCGTCTTTGGACACCGTGTCAGAGGGCCTCTCCATATGGTTGAAGAAGTATGGGAGGGCGCAGAAAAACCTTGTTCTATGCTCAAGTGTGTCCTCAACAGTCGAGAACGGATGTTGCGCAGTCTGGAGTTGGCTGGCCGTAATTTGACTAGCTCTCAGGCCCTCAGGAAGGACAGGTACGACCTCAAGGTTGAACTCAGGGAGTTTCACGTGGGTCAGGTGTTGATTCTACTGCCCCTTGTAGGTCACCCCTTATCCGCGAAGTACGCTGGTCCTTATAGGATGGTTGAGGAGCTATCAGACCTGGATTACTTGGTAGCCACTCCAGACAGACGGAAGTGCAATCAGTTATGTCATGTTAATCCCATGAAGGAGTAAGGGAGGCACCCCCCTGAGCCTCTCACTGTGCCTGTGATGACGTTTAGCAGTCAAGGTGGAGAAGGAGAACGGGACAGTCAAGCTCAGGTGGAAGATAACTGGAAGGATAAGAAGTTCAAATGGGCGCCTGAGTGTGAGAAGGCGTTTAGAGTAGTAAAACACCTTTTGTGCACTCACCCGATCCTCAGGGCCCCTGACTTTAGCCTACTTTTCCAACTAGCAACGGATGCTAGTGGTGTGGGGGCTGGTGCCGTCCTTGTGAAAAAGGACGATGATGGGCTGGAGCATCCTGTTAGTTTCTGCTCGGAGAAGTTCAATTCGGCCCAGGGGAGCTGCTCTGTTGTCGAGGAGCTGCTGGCGGTTGTACTTGCTCTGAGGCATTTCGAGGTCTATGTTCCAGCCTATGGTCCGGTCGTTGTAGTTTACACAGATCATCATCCTCTCAAGTTCTTGGACCAGTTTTACAATCGGAATATGAGGCTGACCAGGTGGTCACTAATGTTACTGGTATATAACCTGGACATACGCCATATTGCCGGTTGTGACAACGTGGTTGCAGATGGTCGTTCAAGGGTATATGATCCTGGGTAGATTGACACACGGGTAGCCTCCTGCTTTAGTTTGAATAGTATTTTGCGCTTGGTGCTTGTTGGCTCGCGGTTGTAGCCCAGCGTATTGGGTCGTAAAGCAGGAGTTGAGCGTTTGGTATAGAAGAAAAAACTAGGCTTGCCCCTATAGTGCAGCCGAAATAAACAAATTAAAAACATAAAAATCAAATAAAAACTCTTTCTTTGATAGTTGAATTTTTCAGTATGTTATAGCAGTAATTCTGAGTTGCACTCCTCTCAGATTGCTGGGCTAGAGAAGCTCGCTCTTGAGGAGCATAACTACATATGATTTAGCCTATTGTGTTGGGGAGGGTTATAATTTTGTAAAATGTTTTGTTGAAGAACTGTGCCAGATATTGTACTGCCGCTGGGTGATGGGAAGTACAGATATAGCATGGGTTCTAACAATCAGATTTTTGTGAGCCTTGGGCCTCTGAGAAAAATCTTGGGGGGGGGGGGGGGTGACGTTAACCACTCCGTTAGAACCGCATGGCTTTTCCTACAGTGACTCGCTAGGATCGCCAGGGCAGTGGATGTGGATACAGTTGATGTATTATTGTGTGCTTTATTTCATATGAAAGCTTGTGTCATGGGGAGTCCAGAAAGGCTCTTTGTTTTCGCCCATGTCAAGGCTTTATATATTTAATTGCAAAGTAATGTTTTATCATTAAGTAGTAATGATAGGAATTGAGAGACAGAGAGAGAGAGTAGAACAGAGTGAGAGGAGGCGCGTAGTGTTTTGCTATACTCGATGACGTCATAGCTGGCTGGCCTCGTGGGGATTCGTTGAGGGAGTTTTTTTACCATGCTTTGTGACGTCATGTTTGGCTGGCTTCTTTAGTATTGGTTGGAGGACTTGTTACCGCTTTTTTCCCACGCGGCTAGAGCTAGTGGTAGTATATATACAGCCCTCTCGCCACTTTCTCTCTCAGATCTGGTTTCTAGAACGCATCCCTCTTATCCCTTTGATACCTGTCCCCCGCTCTCCACCTGAGAATCTTTTCCTCTGCCTATCTCTCTCATTTTCCCTACCTTTCACCACCTTTTATTCATATTATATCCCCTCTGGTTAACTCTGCATAATCAGCTTCATGCTGGCCAGTTGTATTGTGCGTTAAGGTCTGATATAACCCATGTATGTTAGTTGTTAAGATAAGTTGATCACGAAGCATTGGTTAGCATTCATATTGTTTAGTACCGCTTCCTATAATTATTAGTGTTCTGCTGGATTAGATAATGCTAGACTAGGAGTCTGATATTATAGGGTATTGTTTCCTATGAGTGCTGGCTTTAGTTAAAAGCTGCACGACATACCTGAGAACTGGAGTTGATTGGGTAAATTCTAGTCTGTGTGCCATTGAGAGTAGAGCATGCACGAATGAGGGCTTTTTGCCTATACCATTCTGCACTGTTCTAAGCTCGTTGTTTGTCTTTGAGGTACGCCAGGAGAACGCTTAATACTTCTGTATTAAGGTTTCTCAAGAGAGCTACCCTTCCCTATAACGTAATATTTGATGCACAGACTTGAGATTTGCACTAGGCTATGCGGCATGCCATGCGCACCAGTATCTCGTATCATTGACTCTAGCTAGACTTTATCAGTCACAGTAGACATTAAGTATATTAAACCTATTACTCTTTTTATGCATACCCGTTTATGATTACACAAGCATTTCACAGCCTAGTTTGATGTATGGAGACACAAACGACTTAGGCTCTTTTTGTTGATAGGAATACTGCATTGTCGTGGCGATTATTATTGTCGCAGCGTTTAGGATATTCTTGGCCCCGACTGCATTATATATCCTGCCTTTTGTGTGCATAGCCTGCACGAGCATTGTTCCGCTGCCGGCCTTTTTCGGTTCCATTTCCGATTCGAGCATCTTGATAGCATCTAACATTTAAAGAAGATTCCTTGTTGGTGTTGAAGGACTTTAGTGCACTTTCTTTCATGCAGGAGTGCCTGACATTTATTGACTAAAGTAACGTAAGCTGTAACTTCTCTTACCACCTTACTTTGCATACCATAACCAAGCACCTTCGGTTATAGGTAGTAATAGGCTGTTTTCACATAACATTAAGCCTAGAGTAGACGCACATTTATTGAGAGTATAATAACCTATTATTGCATATAGAACTCTGTAGTGTATTTGTGTTCTTTGTTCACTGGGAATATACATCAGAGGTTGGATCTAGCGCTTTCCGTTGTAGCATTTATGCCATTACTAGTCCAATGAATAAGAGCCCTGATATATTTAAACCTCAGTCGTAACAAATGGCGACCTTACCTAGGATTTGGTGAACCTACATTTATTAGCAGGGAACATTTGTTGTTTTGGGGAATATTTTGCGGGGATCAGCAAGATTTTTTTTTTTTTTGCAACATAGTATAGCCCTTGAGTATTTCCGAGAATTTTTGTGTGTATATCGAGGTATAAGAGTTTGGGGTGCTTCTTTTCTGAATATTATTTTTATTAATCTCACCACCACACCATTGAGGTGGGAAATATTTGTGAGCATCATGTCTTATACCGGATCAGAGAAGAATGGAGACACAGTACGTAATGTCGAAACTGAGGAACAGCAGCATGATGGAAGGGTTAATCATGTGATCTGTGTGGAGGATGCTAGGATATTTTTGCAATGGCCTGTTACTGCCGAGCGGTTGGAGGGTATGGGTCGGTACGGTCTTCAATGCCTGGCCACAGCTATCGGTCATGCGGGTACTAGCAGCATGACCAGGGATAACTTGATAACGTGTATACTGGGCAGGGTGACTGGTGAGCGAGATGGATTGAGTGCTCAGAGCCGTTCGGCCATGCTTCCCCTACACTCGACTCCCAGCCATCCCAGTAGTTTGCCGACCCCGAGTACGCTTCCACAGTTGGGTGGTGGCTGGCAGGGTGGGTTGCCCCTGGGCGGACCACCGGTAATTTCAAACATTTTAGCACCTTCATCTCCTCAATGGTTATCTCCAGAATTATTGTTTCGGCTCGAATTAGCTAAGATTCAACAGCAACGAAGGGCAGGTGAGCTTCAGCAGAAATTAGAATTAGCCCAGATAGAAGTGAGAGCCAAGCTAGCAAAAATCGAAGCTGATTTAGAGTCGACTAGGTACTGTGCCGATATGGACGTAGAGTAGTCGCGATGGGAGACAACAGGACAGCGACTTGGTAGCCGTGATCTTGATCAATCTATCTCGCACTTATTGAAACTGGTTCCGGTGTTTGATGAGAGTGGGGTAACAGAATATTTCGCACGCTTTGAGATGAAGTGCCAGGAACACCAGTGGCCAGAGAATAAATGGGCAGCACTTGTATCCTGTAGATTGGGAGGCAAGGGTCTTAAAGCCTACGAGGCGTTACCTTTGGAGTCATGTATTGTGTATGAGGATCTCAAGGAGGCTGTCCTGAGGGCTTACGAACTGAAACCAGAAACGTACCGTTTGAAGTTCCGGGGTGTAACTAAGGGAAGAGATAACACCTTTCTGGAACACACCCGCGACTTGTCCGATGCTATGGGGAACTGGCTCCGATCTGAGAAGGTAACAACATTTGATGGAATTAAGCAGTTAATGATGTTGGAGCAGTTCTTTAATTAGAGCGGCGAGCAACATAAGTCGAGTTAAATAAAGCTGGACTATGTGGCGGCGCTCGACATAACTCGAGTGGCAATTTCAGCACGTAATGTGGCTGAGAGAGAGAGACAAGTGGTGGCAGGAGACTAGCGAGCGTATGACTGCTCCAGACCACCGCGGCGAACCTACTGACACAAATCTCAGCTCCCTCCTCCTCACACTCGCTACATACTCAATTATGTACCGAAAGTACCGAATTACCTGCTTTTTGCACGCGTTGCACGGTTATTGCAAGAAAACTATCCATCATACAATTATGGTGTCATTCGAAAGCTCTGTTTATGCCCTTTCAGGGATAGGTACTTGTTTTACGTTCTGGGTCTTATTTAGGCATGAAAATGATCACGTAAACAGCCCTATTTTGGCTAAAAACACCCCGCTGTGCGGTACACATAAATAAACCGCATAGGCCGCTCGTAAGGTGTTAAGAGCACGGGCGGTGATCTAACTTTGAACTTAAAGGAGAAAAACCCAAGAACTCTAGTCGAAGCAGCAGAAATGGCTGATCGACGGCTGTCGTTGATTCGGGGTTGCGGGTCCTCACAGAAGTACGGTGTAAGTGCTAAGGACCGTTATCCTCCCCCTCCCCGTAGCAATGACACATTTAAACAGAAGAGCCATGAAACTAAAACTGAATCCAACCCTTACACCACACCGTATGTGAAAAGTCAGGGGCCTTTTACATCACACTATAAGCCGAAACCGAAATTTATGTGTTTTAGTTGCCAACAGGAGGGTCATAAGGCAAATGAGTGCCCTAGTCGACCTCCTCCGGCAGCCGTGTCTTTTGCTCACGGCATTGGAGTGTTCAAGAGGACATCGGAGTTTGTTAGAGGCATTTCTTCCGAGTTAAATACACTGCCAGTGCAGAAGGATCCGGAAGGCTTATTCCCTGTCCGTGATGCCTTTAGTGACCACAGGGGACTCGGTTGTGTGGTGTGGGGGGGTAGAAGACATGAGGTGAGAATTTTGCGTGACACTGGGGCATCGCAAACACTGTTGAGAAATTTCACTGGTAAACCTGTCAATACGGCGCGGGTGGTTGTGGTTCAGGGAGTTAATGCGACAAGGTCATACCCGCTTGTAAGAATGAAGATGGAAGTTGATGGTGTGACTCGGGACCTGGATGTAGGAATTGTGGAGAAGTTACCTGTTGGGGGCGTCGACCTCCTTCTCGGCAACAACTTTGCGGGACCTACTTCTGAGGCTCCACCCTTGGTCGTTGCCGAGAAGCCGGCCGACGTGAGTAGGGAGGAGCAGGAGTGGGTTGAGAAGTGTCCGGTGCAGCCTATGGCGTGTGTTGTCACCGGAGATCCTGCATCCAGGGAGTCACATTCTGGTCAACAATCTTTAGATCAGCGGAGGAAGGGTACCGAGAAGGGGTTGAAAGTTGATGCGGTTGAGAGTTTAGTATCAACGGACCTTCTCGGGGACTCATTATTAGGACCACATTTCGAGTCTGGAGAAGACCCAGTAACTGTTCCTGAAAAGGCAGAGGATGGGCTTAAAAAGACGAAAGAGTTGAAGGAGGACAGTGATGCACAGTCGGGAGATGTAGCAACAAGGTACCCTGACGTGTACCCTATGAGAAATGGGTCGGCGAAGACGGTGGTCCGAAGCTTGCTAGTGTATTTTTCCCGGTATGGTTACCCGCAGGGGATTCAGTCAGTCCAGGGACCCAACTTCACTTCTAGCCTCTTTGTTCAAGCAATGCCGCAGCATGGGATTGTTGGGGTTGTGTCATCTGCGTATCATCCGGAGAGCCAGGGTGTGTTAGAGCGATGGCACTCAGCCTTGAAATCTGTGCTTCGTTGTTGTTGCTTTGAGAGTGGGAAGGATTGGGATCTTGGCCTGCCATATGTTTTGTTTGCTGTGCGGGAGGTACCTGGGGAGAGTTTGGGATTCAGCCCTAATGAGCTCGTCTTTGGACACCGTGTCAGAGGGCCTCTCCATATGGTTGAAGAAGTATGGGAGGGCGCAGAAAAACCTTGTTCTATGCTCAAGTGTGTCCTCAACAGTCGAGAACGGATGTTGCGCAGTCTGGAGTTGGCTGGCCGTAATTTGACTAGGTCTCAGGCCCTCAGGAAGGACAGGTACGACCTCAAGGTTGAACTCAGGGAGTTTCACGTGAGTCAGGTGTTGATTCTACTGCCCCTTGTAGGTCACCCCTTATCCGCGAAGTACGCTGGTCCTTATAGGGTGGTTGAGGAGCTATCAGACCTGGATTACTTGGTAGCCACTCCAGACAGACGGAAGCGCAATCAGTTATGTCATGTTAATCCCATGAAGGAGTAAGGGAGGCACCCCACTGAGCCTCTCACTGTGCCTGTGATGACGTTTAGCAGTCAAGGTGGAGAAGGAGAATGGGACAGTCAAGCTCAGGTGGAGGATAACTGGAAGGATAAGAAGTTCAAATGGGCGCCTGAGTGTGAGAAGGCGTTTCGAGTAGTAAAACACCTGTTGTGCACTCACCCGATCCTCAGGGCCCCTGACTTTAGCCTACCTTTCCAACTAGCAACGGATGCTAGTGGTGTGGGGGCTGGTGCCGTCCTTGTGAAAAAGGACGATGATGGGCTGGAGCATCCTGTTAGTTTCTGCTCGGAGAAGTTCAATTCGGCCCAGGGGAGCTGCTCTGTTGTCGAGGAGGAGCTGCTGGCGGTTGTACTTGCTCTGAGGCATTTCGAGGTCTATGTTCCAGCCTATGGTCCGGTCGTTGTAGTTTACAGAGATCATCACCCTCTCAAGTTCTTGGACCAGTTTTACAATCGTAATATGAGGCTGACCAGGTGGTCACTAAGGTTACTGGTATATAACCTGGACATATGCCATATTGCCGGTTGTGACAACGTGGTTGCAGATGGTCGTTCAAGGGTATATGATCCTGGGTAGATTGACACACGGGTAGCCTCCTGCTTTAGTTTGAATAGTATTTTGCGCTTGGTGTTTGTTGGCTCGCAGTTGTAGCACAGCATATTGGGTCGTAAAGCAGGAGTTGAGCGTTTGGTATAGAAGAAAAAACTAGGCTTGCCCCTATAGTGCAGCCGAAATAAACAAATTAAAAACATAAAAATCAAATAAAAACTCATTCTTTGATAGTTGAATTTTTCAGTATGTTATAGCAGTAATTCTGAGTTGCACTCCTCTCAGATTGCTGGGCTAGAGAAGCTCGCTCTTGAGGAGCATAACTACATATGATTTAGCCTATTGTGTTGGGGAGGGTTATAATTTTGTAAAATGTTTTGTTGAAGAACTGTGCCAGATATTGTACTGCCGCTGGATAATGGGAAGTAGAGATATAGCATGGGTTCTAACAATCAGATTTTTGTGAGCCTTGGGCCTCTGAGAAAATTTTTGGGGGGGGTGTGACGTTAACCACTCCGTTAGAACCGCATGGCTTGTCCTACAGTGACTCGCTAGGATCGCCAGGGCAGTGGATGTGGCTACCGTTGATGTATTATTGTGTGCTTTATTTCATATGAAAGCTTGTGTCATGGGGAGTCCAGAAAGGCTCTTTGTTTTCGCCCATGTCAAGGCTTTATATATTTAATTGCAAAGTATATGTTTTATCATTAAGTAGTAATGATAGGAATTGAGAGAGAGAGAGAGAGAGTAGAACAGAGTGAGAGGAGGCGCGTAGTGTTTTGCTATACTCGATGACGTCATAGCTGGCTGGCCTCGTGGGGATTCGTTGAGGGAATTCTTTACCATGCTTTGTGACGTCATGTTTGGCTGGCTTCTTTAGTATTGGTTGGAGGACTTGTTACCGCTTTTTTCCCACGCGGCTAGAGCTAGTGGTAGTATATATAGAGCCCTCTCGCCACTTTCTCTCTCAGATCTGGTTTCTAGAACGCATCCCTCTTATCCCTTTGATACCTGTCACCCGCTCTGCACCTGAGAATCTTTTCCTCTGCCTATCTCTCTCATTTTCCATACCTTTCACCACCTTTTATTCATATTATATCCCCTCTGGTTAACTCTGCATAATCAGCTTCATGCTGGCCAGTTGTATTGTGCGTTAAGGTCTGATATAACCCATGTATGTTAGTTGTTAAGATAAGTTGATCACGAAGCATTGGTTAGCAATCATATTGTTTAGTACCGCTTCCTATAATTATTAGTGTTCTGCTGGATTAGATAATGCTAGACTAGGAGTCTGATATTATAAGGTATTGTTTCCTATGAGTGCTGGCTTTAGTTAAAAGCTGCACGACATACCTGAGAACTGGAGTTGATTGGGTAAATTCTAGTCTGTGTGCCATTGAGAGTAGAGCATGCACGAATGAGGGCTTTTTGCCTATACCATTCTGCACTGTTGTAACCTCGTTGTTTGTCTTTGAAGTACGCCAGGAGAATGCTTAATACTTCGGTATTAAGGTTTCTCAAGAGAGCTACCCTTCCCTATAACGTAATCTTTGATGCACAGACTTGAGATTTGCACTAGGCTATGCGGCATGCCATGCGCACCAGTATCTCGTATCATTGACTCTAGCTAGACTTTATCAATCATAGTAGACATTAAGTATATTAAACCTATTACTCTTTTTATGCATACCCGTTTATGATTACACAAGCATTTCGCAGCCTAGTTTGATGTATGGAGACACAAACGACTTAGGCTCTTTTTGTTGATAGGAATACTGCATTGTCGTGGCGATTATTATTGTTGTAGCCTTTAGGATATTCTTGGCCTCGACTGCATTATATATCCTGCCTTTTGTGTGCATAACCTGCACGAGCATTGTTCCGCTGCCGGCCTTTTTGGGTTCCATTTCCGATTCGAGCATCTTGATAGCATCTAACATTTAAAGAAGATTCCTTGTTGGTGTTGAAGGACTTTAGTGCACTTTCTTTCATGCAGGAGTGCCTGACATTTATTGATTAAAGTAACGTAAGCTGTAACTTCTCTTACCATCTTACTTTGCATACTATAACCAAGCACCTTCGGTTATAGGTAGTAATAGGTTGTTTTCACATACCATTAAGCCTAGAGTAGACGCACATTTATTGAGAGTATAATAACCTATTATTGCATATAGAACTCTGTAGAGTATTTGTGTTCTTTGTTCACTGGGAATATACATGAGAGGATGGATCTAGCGCTTTCCGTTGTAGCATTTATGCCATTACTAGTCCAATGAATAAGAGCCCTGATATATTTAAACCTCAGTCGTAACACCACGGAGATATCAGAGCAACTAACAAGCACCAACATTGAACTAATATATCTACACAGAGTACCAGAAAGAACGAAAAAACATATCCCACCCAACTGAAGTATTATGAATTAATGCTAATTATTGTTGGAAGCGTTAAGTTCAGGGTTATGCTTCTTTATGACAAGCTTTTCACCTAATAGTGTATCATATTGATTCCCGAAACGAGCAATTATTTTAAAATCTTTTGTTGAAAATGGATGGTCTTCGGCTCGACAATGATTCCTAATTGCCGAGAAAGCCATTTTACCCAAAAAATTACCAGTTCTGAAGCTTTTCCCAATGTGCTCAAATATCCTCATTCTGAAAGAACGTCCCAAACTTCCCACATACCGAGCCTGACAGCTTGGACAAGTTAACAAATAAGCGATATTCGAGCACAGTGGTTAAGGCCCCCTATCTTTGATGGTAAAGAAGCGTCTTATTTTGAAATCATTTGTGAAGACAATCTTGAAATTTACAGAGGGAAAATTACTTCTTAATAAATTCAGCATGAGTTTTCTATATTGATAACTAACTTTTCCATAAAATGGCAATTTAAGGTATTTTAGTAATTTAGGTACAGTGGCTACAGGCAACAAAAGATGTTAAAATAATTGCTTGTTTCGGGAATCAATATGATACACTATTAGGTGAAAAGCTTATAAAGATGCATAACCCTGAACTTAACGTTTCCAACAATAATTAGCATTAATTCATAATACTTCAGTTGGGTGGGATATGTTTTTTCGTTAGTTCTGGTACTCTGTGTAGATATATTAGTTCAATGTTGGTGCTTGTTAGTTGCTCTGATATATCCGTGGGTAAAGGACTGTCCAGTGAATAGGGTATATTTGTTAGGTGTTTGTACATTTCTAGGCTCAATTTTAGTTATATTTTAGGCTTCATGTTTGTTACTTTAGGTGTCACTATTTATTTTCTGTTTACTTTTCAAAAATAACATTACTATTTGTCAGATAAATTAAAATTTAGTCTGTTTACGTCTGTAAGTTTGCCTGCAATCTTTATTAGGCGTATATGTTGAGTTAGTTCTTTCTTGGTGAATTCTTCTACTATTTCTTATGTCAAACGATTATTTTAGACATTAGATATTTTCAAGTATTTGTTTTACGTACCGGTACCGGTTCTGCTTATTTTTTATCAAACGAGTTATTTTAATAAACAAAAATTCTAACTTCATTGTTAAAAGATCCACGTGTTTATGTCTTTCTTATAGTTGTCTGCTCTGTGTGTTTTAGGATCAAGATGTATACCTGAAGATGGCTGCTTGTTGATAGCCGAAAATTTGTTAATAAAGATGGCCTTGTTTGGAGTACTGTCCCTATTTTCCCTGCTGTTGTGGACATTGCGGTGTCCCAGATCACCCACTGATGTATTACTCACTATATATATATATATATATATATATATATATATATATATATATATATATATATGTGTGTGTGTGTGTGCATACATACATATACACAACATTTCCCCATTATTCTCTTGTGTTATCACGTTGCCAACCTAATAACAGACAAAAATGGGTGGCAATGCAAAAAGGTTCACCTTCTATTTAATATCAATTACAAAAAATAACATCAACATTTTAGTCTCGGGTAGTTATCAGCCAGTCGAAGATACCAAGATTATCTAGGTAGGGCAACTGAAGTGATTGTAACTATATCTGGATACATACAGTATAAAATTACCCAAATATAATAATACGTTGCACTAGATTTAGCTTTATAAGGTCAAAACCGAGCTAATATTACTGAAAAGCTGTATGTGTATGAGTGAGTATGTGTGTGAGTGTGTGTGTCTGCGTGTGTATGTTTGTGGAGGGGGACGCCTGGTGTTCATCTTTAGTGACCCGATTCACACTATATACAGTATTTTACCCCAACCTCTCTCTCTTTCTGTGTGGGTGCGTGTGTGTAGTTATTAAAAACACCCAGTGACTCGTCTTATTTGTTTTATATAAGCAAGTATTTGTTATAGATAATACTATACAGCTAAAACCATTTGCAGAAAAGAAAATCAAAACTTCATAAATTCTCCCAGGGATTATGCACATCAAAGGCAGGTTCCCAAGAGCGCTTATTAAGGCAAATCCTTTACGGTAAACTTATTCTGGATTAATTTAGGGGCCATTTAGCACTGGCATTTGGTAAGTAAACTGGCAGTAAATTTACGTTGCTGACAGAATTTTAATAACAGTTTACCTCAGAAATCTTTCGGCCAGTGTATACAAGTGTATAAATATATACCGGTATATGTTTATCTATTTACATAAAACAAAGACAAGATAACAACGGAAACAAACTTGTATGGACCCACCTTTTGTATTTCGTGTTCATGTTTTCATTTAACTTCTCATGGTAGTGTCGCACGGCCGCTTTTCAGTAATTGTTTTCTGGCAATTTTAGTATGAAAACTTCACAATTTAGGTTTCGTTAGAATTCAGAGCACCAATCATTATCTATGTTCGATCTAGTTGCCAATGTTAACTCAAAAGTTGTATTATCTGGTTTGCATTGTCTGCATTGTGTAGCTTGTGACTTAAGGGGGGACGGTTGTTACTTCTGGTCCCCATTCTCCCTCATGCTTACCCCCATTAGTTTTCAGATCTTAAGACATTCGCCCCATTAGTTTGGCGATTTCTAAACATTTCGCCCTATATATTTGTCAATATTAAGACTTTTCGTACCATTTAGGTGTCGATTTTTTCATGGCGAACGAAAGCGAACTTGTAATTTAGGAGGAACCGGCTTTCGGCCGGGATATATTGCTACCGAAAAAATTAAAACATTAACTGCAAGGAGGATCTTGGGGATGTTTATTTATCAATTTGATGGAGATCTAAGGAAGAAACTTCAAAATGTATTAACTATAATACAAATCGACCGAAGAATATAGCATCCCCTTTTAATACTCTTCTTGTTTTGCTATAATTTGTGAAGCCTTTTTTTTTACTGTTTTTATAGTATCCTCTAATTTTGCGAGCATGCCCTTCAAACTTTCTTGTCTTAAATTGTTCAGTCTCTCTCCTTGGCATATACTTATAGTGCTGTACTTTTAGTTATGGTCTCAATTTTAACAGCTCTATAACATGAATCAGCTTAACCCTTTTAATTTAAGATCCAATACACATTTATCTTCTGTGTTCCGGTTATTATTAGACGATCGTATTCAGATTGGGAAGGGGACATGGAAGTAAGAGGGTTTACCCTTATAATTGCCATAAATCCTTCATAAGCTGTATAGAATCGTCTAATGATAGCCAGTATGAAATGTCAAAATGCATCACAATCGTCAGAGGGTTGATACTATGCTATAAGTTTGACTTTACACTATCAATTGTATGTATACTTGCATTCTGCTACCCTCATTTCCAATCTCTCTCTCTCTCTCTTCCCAGAGACGTTCTAGACTGCAGCACCGTGGATTCTTTTAAACTTCGCCTTGACAAATATCTTGCCTCAAACCCGCGACTGACTGCGTTTGTAAATTAATAACTTTATTTTCCCCGCCTTACATTCATCAAGGATTATTTCGTTTATAAATGACTAAGATCTCACTCTTTTTTTTCCTGATACAAGGTTAATAATAACTGTGTTATGTTTCTAACCCAACTGTCCCCTCCTAACATTTCATAATACTGCCACGGATATTAGTTCCAGGGCAGTAGTTCCCTTCCCAATTTCCCCTTACCCTACTCTAAACCACTGTTTGGACACTTCATCCTCAGTGTTTTGGAGGACAAGCTGCCTAGAAGGGTCGCAAAATCTGATGTTGCTTGATTTCCTTTGTACTCATTGTACTCTCTCTCTCTCTGTCTCTCTCTCTCTCTTTCTCTATCTTTCTCTCTCTCTCTGTCTCTCTCTCTCTCCCTCTCTCTCTCATGTACATGATCTCATCTTCTCAAGCCAAGACACACACTGTCTCTCTCTCTCTCCTCTCTCCGTGCTACCGCCAGACGCTGCAGACGCTCTGTCAACGCTCTCACGATATCGATCATAATTTGAGTATTAACTACTCATCCTCTTCATTCTTGTGCATGAAAGGTGGTTAAGAGCACGTTTAACCATCCTGTAGCTTAGTAAGTAACACTGCACGATATTTCGCTGTGTATTGACTGATAAACTTTGTGTTTATCACAAGACTCCTGCTCGGACAGGGCGCCACTAGCGCCATCTATTGTTTTGTTTTGCTTTGTAAACAAACGCTCTCTTATTACTATTTTATATAAAATCGTAGCCCCTAATTTGACCCATTACCTACTGTAGTAAGTATCTATTTAACTGCCTTGTATGTAAGTAAAGCTTTGCATATTAATTTGCTAATAAACAATATTGTTTACTAACTAACCTGCCTACAGGGACTAACGCCGACACCATTTTGTAAACAAATCTTTTTTGGGGGATTATACATATTAAATTCCAGCAAATTTTGTACCAAATTTAAGTGCATTCATTTATCTTTTCCCCCTAGATATATCCTTGACTTTTTCTCCTCAGACTGATTTTACTTTAAGCTAAGGGTGGTATTTGTACAAACTAACCTAGCCTAACCCAACCTGCCAAGCTTTTAACCTAACCCAAACCTAGCCTAGCCTATAGCCAGCCAATCTGTGTTATTATTAACTCTTGTAGATATTGTATTTAGTATCCTACTGTAGCTATATATATCTGTAATTTTAGTTGTTGCTTGCACGATCTTGTAATAACCTTTGACTGATACACTTTTTTATCCAAAAAGAGTAGGCTACTGCTTTACTAGGCTACAGTGACACCAGGGTCATCTGTTGACACAGTATATTAACCCCTTGTGTGCAATCACACTTTATTTTTATATAATCTCTATTTGGTGAATTGTATATTTAGTTACATATTCTGTTATACATATATTTGTTTAAGGTTAGGATATCACACCTGGTAGCCTATTTCTGCGAATTTCAATTTTATTATATTCGGTTAGGCTATTCAACGCTGGTAGCCTATTATTGCGTATTTCAATTTAAAAAACAACAACTTTTGGTTAGGCTATCGCCCCTGGAAGCCTAATTCTGCGTATCTCAACATTTTTGTTTTCGGTTAGGCTATCACCCCTGATAACCTATTTCTGCGTATTTCAGCATATTTGTTTTCGGTTGAAGTGATTGAAGTGTTTTTAAAGTGAGTGAAGTGTTTTAAAGTGAGTGAAGTGTTTTTTAAGTGAGTGAAGTGATCTGAAGAAAGTGACTGTCACCATGCCTCCCGCTTGTGCGAACTGCGCCGGTAGGTTTGGTGAGTCCATGTTTGCTACTATCGATCTTCAAGTCTGCCGGCTCTGCCAGCAACGAGAGAATTTTACAGTGAAATTAGATGAAGCCTACAACAAGATCAACGTCCTCACCATGAAGCTGGAATCACTCCAAGAGTTTGTAACACTCAACGTTGGAGTGCCACAAACTTCAATTGTCACCGCAACTCCAGCAGCCACCAACGCCCCAACGTCAACTGCCATCTATTCAACGCCTACAGTAGCCATTTCAGCTGATGTTTCCGATACTCAAGATAACTTCCGTGTCGTGAGGAACAACATTTGCCCCAAGACCAGGAAACACATACCGATTACCGAGTGTCAAAACTGTTTCCAGATACTCGCAGACTCAGATGACGAAGAGGAAATAGAAGAAGTCCGGCTCGTGGGAGACTCGATGATACGTGGTCAGCTCACAGAGTTTTGCGCCAGGGCACCTAAGACCAGGAAGCGTTTTTGTATCCCTGGTGGTGGTGTGGATGACGTAGTTGCAGCAGTTGACGAAATATCAAAGCTGGCCCCTGCTAATACAATGTACGTCATCCACGTTGGATCCAACGTTGTACAGCGAACCCGGTCGGAAGATTTGCTTTTAAAGTACCAGCAGCTGATCAAGTCGTTTAAGGAGAAGTCATCAAGGATCATCGTCTCAAGAATCGTCCCCCGGCTCGGTGTAGAGAGCCGATTTTACAACATAGCCACCAGCACAAATCGTTGTCTAGCAAACCTCTGCAGGAAGGAGAACGTGGGATTCGTCGACACCTGGGACAATTTCTACTACGATGACTATTTGTTTTCGGACGATGGAGTTCATCTGAACCAGGTGGGAGCAGCACGTTTTGGGCGTCTTCTCAACGATGCGGTGAAGGATTTTCGGAGAAGAAATCGACTCAGCACAGGACAACCAGGAAGGAGGACCGAAGACAGCGAGGACGGCAATCTACAAAGGAATTAAATACTAATCCGTCAAGAACCGCGAATTTGGATAAAGCTCCACCAACACGACCCAAATTCAAAACCGTCAGGGATAACGACCGAGGACCGAGGACAGCCATGAATGTAAATGTAGATCCAACCAGAACCAAAAATTCGATGAAAGAACGATCTGCGAGTTCTAAAACCGCAACTTTAAAGGTTTTCTATGCAAACGCTCGTAGCATACGCAATAAATTTTCAGATTTAGAGGAACTAGTGTTTACAGAAAATTATGATGTGATTGGCATAACAGAATCTTGGCTCAATACACAAGATAGAGACTTTTTAGCTGAGTATTCACTTCCCGGTTATGTAATGTTTGAGAACGGCCGAATAAATAAAAATGGAGGTGGCGTTTTATTTTATATCAAAGAAAGTCTTAACCCGACCCTCGTGTCAAAACCTCAAATTGTGAACGTCGACACATCTTTTGTGCTAATAAAGAATAATAAAGGTACTGTACAACAATAATACTTGTGTTAATATACAGACCTCCAGCTCAATCAGTGCAAACTGACCGAGAAATTTACGAACAAATTGCAGATGTAAGTAACTCACAAGATACCGTAATTTTTGGCGACTTTAATTTACCTGTGACAAAGTGGGGCGATACTCTTACTTCACACTCCGGACATGACTTGTATACGAACTTGCAAGAGAGTTCGCTTTATCAATTTGTTCGAATGCCGACCCGTGGTAATAACGTTCTTGACATTGTACTTGCAACAAAAGAATTGATAGAGAATTTGAATGTTGGTGATGAATTCAGTAACAGCGACCATCGTACGATAACTTTCACTTTAAACTTTACTAGTAACAAACCAAATAGTAGCATCGAAAAAGTCCCTAATTTCAAGAAAGCAAACTTCCATAAACTTAGAGCTATGTTTAAGAAACTGACTGGAGCTTTATTATAACAATAACGACATAAATACATCTTGGAAGTTATTCGAAACCACTTACCTAAAAGCAGTGCAAGACTGCATACCATCGAAAATACGGCGTCCGATAATAATAGCCCAAATGGTGAATAAGATATTTCAAACTGCCTGGCTGCTAAAAAAAAACAATGATAGATTAAAATCCTCACAAAATGACGAAGACGGGTGAAATTTGTAGAGCTACGGCGCAAAGCCAAAAAGTTAATTAAGCAAAGTAAAAAGACCTTAGAGTTACATATTGGCTGATATTGCGAATCAAAGTAAAACAAACCCGAAAGAATTCTATAGTTATATCAGAAAGAAAAAAGTAGTTACTTCACCTGTTGGACCGTTAGTCGATGAAAAAGGAGAATACACCAAAGACGAAGTACAAATGAGTAATGCCCTCAATACCTTCTTTGCATCAGTTTTTACAACAGAAGACCTCAGTGATATCCCTACACCATCGCCGATTCAGATTGATAATTCAGATGTTCTAAGCAATATCACCGTTACAGAGAGAATTATTAATTGTTTTAGATAACTCAAGGTAAATAAACGCCAGGACCTGATACAATCTCGCCTAGAGTTCTAAAGGAAGCTAAGAATGAGCTCTCCAAACCACTGACATTACTATTCAATAAATCCTTGCAGTCTGGAACTATGCCTGATCAGTGGAAGCTAGCAACGTAACACCGATATTCAAAAAAGGCAGCAATCCTATCCAGTAACTATCGTCCAATTAGCTTTAACCTCAGTTGTATGTAAATGCTAGAACGGTCATACGAGACAGACTCGTAAATCACTTAGAGGAAAATAACATACTTAAAGATACTCAACACGGCTTTCGTAAAAACGTTCTTTTAACAAACCTCTTAGACTTCTTCCATGATATCCTCAACCTCTACGAGAGTAAAGCTGTAGATATTATATACCTTGATTTTCAAAAGGCCTTTGACAAAGTTCCCCACAAACGTTTACTGCTAAATCTAAAAGCGCATGGAATACAAGACGGTGTGTGTTGAAATGGATAGAAAATTGGCTCAGCAACAGAAAGCAAAAGGGTAGTCATAAACGGTAAGGCATCTAAATGGACCAATGTAAGTAGCGGGGTACCCCAGGGATCGGTACTAGGACCAATTCTCTTTCTAATTTACATCAACGACATAGATGAGGGTCTCACCTGCACAATCTCAAAATTTGCTGACGATACAAAAATTGCAAATAGCGTACTCTCAAAAGAACAAGTTGACGATATGCAACACAATCTAGATAAATTGTCATGTTGGGCCCAAATTTGGCAAATGAGTTTCAATGCGGATAAATGTAAAGTACTACATGTCGGATACCTAAATGAGAAAGCAAACTATTCGATGAATGGCACTCAGCTTAAGAATGTAAACAGAGAAACCGATCTGGGAGTAACAATATCGAGTAACCTAAAACCGAGTCAACAATGTTCAGAAGTTGTTAAGAAGGCAAACAAAATAATTGGCTTTATAGGCAGGTCATTTGAGCATAAATCCAAAGAAGTTATCCTAACCCTTCACAATTCCTTAGTCCGCCCTCTTCTGGAATACTGCGTTCAATCCTGGTGCCCTTATTACCAAAAAGATATAAACAAGCTAGAACGAGTTCAACGTAGAGTT
The DNA here is from genome assembly GCA_032716605.1 of Paralithodes platypus. Classification (NCBI taxonomy): domain Eukaryota; kingdom Metazoa; phylum Arthropoda; class Malacostraca; order Decapoda; family Lithodidae; genus Paralithodes; species Paralithodes platypus. The sequence continues at coordinate 30,339,809 of CM064510.1, forward strand.
ACCAAAATGATACCTAGCCTAAAGAACAAACCATACGAAGAGCGTCTTAGAGAATTAAATCTATTTCCTTTAACCCAGCGCAGATTAAGAGGCGACTTAATTCAAGTGTTCAAAATCATCAAAGGCATCGACAATATGACTGTAGTAAGTACTTCGTTATCGACCAATCTAATTACACGCGGGGAAACGGTTGCAAAATTATTGGTAAATCTTTTAACTCGCACGAATCTAAGAAGTTCTTCTTCAATCGAGTTGTCAACTTGTGGAATGGGCTTCCCCGAGACGTTATAGACTGCAGCACCGTTGATTCATTTAAATTCCGCCTAGACAAATATCTCGCATCAAACCCGCGACTGACTGCGTTTGTAAATGAATAACTTTATCCTCCCCTCAGTTACTAACCCATATGTCCCCTACTAACTTCCTAGTCCTGCCACATAAGTGGCAGGGCAGTAGTTCCCTTTCCAATGTTCCCTTACCCACTCTAAACCACTGTTGGACACTTGATCCTCAGTGTTTTGGAGGACAAGCAGCCTAGAAGGGTCACTAGATCTGTTGTTGCTTGATTTCCTTTGTACTCCTTTGTACTCCTTTGTACTCTTTTATCTAAACTTTACGACATTATATTGTGTTCTTACAGTTAAAATTCCAGTGATGAAACGAGGAATTATCTATAGCGAAACACATTTAAAATGAAAAAGATATATAGCATTGATATATTTATATATAATTTATACCAGTAATATTTTATCTAAGATCCCTCTTTGTGAAGTATGATAGTTAATAATTATATTACCAACATTTTGAGTTGGATCAAGTGTTCAGCTCTTTTCTGTATTTGGTCCCAAAGTTTCAAATATGAGGGGGGACATGATGACCATGCAAGTGGAGAGTATTCCATCAATGGACGGACCTTTAGAGTCCAGGAGATATGATATGCGTCGAAAGCAACCAAGTTTTCATGCAGCATTCTTTGTGATGTCCTTAACATGGCTGGTGAAAGAAAAATTGTCATTAAATTTTACTCCTAGAATTGTCACTTGACTCTGCATCTGAACCTTCCTCCCATCAAACTGAATACCTGGTGGTGTATATGCTGGAATATCTTGGCTCCGAGAGATTACCATTACTTGATTTTTCTCCGGAGCAAGGTTCACTTGCCAGCGTTTTGCCCAAGAGGGGATACTATGTAAGGCATTGTTGATACGAGTGACGGTGGCTTGCCTCTCATCTTTGTTACAAATTAATGTTAGGGTACAGTCGTCAGCATAAGCAAATGCCTCTCTCTCTCTCACTTTTTATTTCCTTCACGCTCACCAATCCCTCTCCTGCTGTCTTTCACACACAGATACACATACACACACTCTCTTTCTAGCGCTCTCTTATTTTGTGTTTATTTCAGCTCGTTAAGCCTGAGCACTGTCTCTCTGCCTTTCGCCTTCTACTCCTTCTCCACTATTTCACTACTAGTTTACAGCAGTTTACCTTTCTTTGTTTCTGTTTTCTTCGGTTCCTTGTGTTTGCATAAAATTACAGATACAGTAGTTTGTTAAATTTAGGGCAGAAGTCTTTGTATTTATTATTATTATTATAATTATTATTATTATTATTATTATTATTATTAGTAGTAGTAGTAGTAGTATAATGATTTTTATTGTCATTTAGCTTCCTCCCAAGACACCCATCAATCATGAAATAAATAACTCCAAGACAATAAATATGTGCCTTTCCCGGCAAAATCTGGCACTTTCAGATCCAATACCTGTTTTTGTCATTTGTGCTCCTATTATTATGTTGAAACAACTTGGAAAAGTTGACGGAATTATTATAAAGACCATATGAGGAGGAGCACTTTATTATAAAGACCATATGAGGAGGAGCACTTTATTATAAAGACCATATGAGGAGCACTTTATTGACAATGTTTCGCAGATATTCAGTGACCTGAAGAAGCTATCTGCGAAACATTGTCAATAAAGTTCTCCTCCTCATATGGTGTTTATATCCTATTATTGTCCTGCTCTCCAATTCAAATTTACCTTTGACTATTGTTTGATCTGATGTCTTGTTTTGTTCTTGTATTTGTTTTACCATGTCTTTGTCACCTAGGCTATTTTTTTCACTTATGTAAGTTTTAATTTAAACACATTGTTCTGGACTACCTAGTCCCTCATGTTTAGCCCCATTAGTTTGGAGATGTTAAGATGTTCGCCACATTAGTTTGGCAATTTTAAGACTGTTCGTCCCATTTCGGTGTCAATTTTAAGACCGTTCGTTTAATTTAGGTGTCGATTATCTCCTGGCGAGCGATAGCGAGTCATCAAAATGTACGAATTGATTTAGAAAGGGGGTCTTGGAGGGTATTTTTTTAAAGTAAATTATATCTATGGTAAAGCGGGTGATAAGAAAGTTGATGTAGTGGTGGGAGGGTGGGGGGTTTCGTCAGAAGTGAATGGGAATGGTAGTGTACTTGTGGACGTATGTGTGGGGAGGAGGTTGTGGATAGCCAACACCTTCTTCCGACACAGAATGATACACAGGTACACATGGAAAGTGGTGTGGACGATGAACGATAAGACAGTGGTAGAACGAAAGTCACTGATTGATTATATATGTGTGGATGAACGAATGAAGAAACCTGTACTGGATGCTAGGGTGTATAGGGGTGTTGGAGGGGGTCTTTCTGATCATCATGTAGTAGTAGCTAAAACTAGGATACAAAATAAGTGGGTGAGGAGAGGTGGAGGGAGGCGAGAGGAAGGTGGACTGGTGAGGAGGGTGGAGAGGCTACAGGAGGAGGAAACCAGGGAAGAGTACAGGAGAGCAGTAGAAAGACGACTAGGTGGGTTCGACCTGGAAGATTTTTCTAGGAAGTGGAGGAGATGAGCAAGGTGTTTAAGGAAGAGATCTGTGAAGCATGTGAGGAGGTGTGTGGAGTGAGGAGAAGAGGGAGGGGAGTGAAAGGTACAGCATGGTGGACAGAAAAGGTAAAAATAGCTGTGGAAGACAAGCAGAAAGCGTATAGAGAGTGGTTGGGTAGTAGAGGGAATGAAGATTTGGAGAGTCAAGCGAGGTACGTAGAGAGAAAAAGAGTTGTGAAGAGAGTAGTGAAGGAAAGTAAGAAAAGAGTAGATGAGGAATTTGGAAGGAATCTGAGTGTAAAATGGAGGGAGTGTAAGAAACTGTTCTGGAAATCATCAAGAAAGTTAGGGAAGGTAGCAAGGGAAACAGTAAGGGTGTGAAAGATAAAAATGGGAGAATGCTAGTCGAGAAGCAAGAGAGAGTCTAAAGATGGAGAGAGTACTTCAACGAGTTGCTAAATGTAAGGAATGAAGAGCCAGCAAACATAGTTGGATATGGTATGGGAGGGAGAAGAGGAGAAGTAGTGGAGGAGGAGGTGGGGGTCAGGAGGTCAGAAGTGTGGGAAGCCATGAAAAGAGTGTAGTTGGGGAAAGCACCAGGAACAGATTGAGTGTGTGGGGAAATGTTGAGGTATGGTGGTGAGATAGTGATCGAATGGGTATGGAAAATGTGCAAGCTAGCATGGGAGAAGGGGAGTGCACCCGATGACTGGAATACTGGCATAATAGTTCCCCTATATAAGGGCAAAGGGGAAAGACGAGTGTGTGGTAACCACCGAGGAATATGTCTTTTAAGCGTACTAGTAGGGAAGGTGTACAGTAGGGTAGTGATTGTGAGAGTGAGAGTGAGAACGGAGAAATGGATAGGCGACGAGCAGGGAGGTTTTAGGAAGGGAAGAGGATGTGTGGATCAGACTTTTACCCAGATTTGTGCTGTAGAGAAATATCTGGAGAAGCAACAAATGGTGTATGTTGCCTTTATGAACTTGGAGAAGGCCTATGACAGAGTGGATAGAGAAGGTATGTGGAAAGTACTTAGAATATACGGAGTAGATGGCAAGTTGCTGAAAGCAGTGAAGAGGATGTATGAGGGTGCAAAGGCGGCAGTACGTGTGGAGAATGAGCAGAGCGAGTTCTTTGACCTGAATGTAGGGTTGCAGCAGGGGTGTGTGATGTCCCTGTGGTTGTATACTGTATATATGGATGGAGTCATGAAAGAGATACTAGGAAGAGCAGTGGATGTTGGTGTATCGCTGAAGAGGGAGGGAAATGAGTAGAAGCTGCCTATACTGCTGTTTGCGGATGATACAGTTCTGATGATCAATAATGAATGGGAGTTGCAGGGTCTGGTAAATGAGTTTGGAACAGAGTGCGAAAAACTGAATTTGAAGGTAAATGCGGGGAAGAGCAAGGTTATGGTCTTCGAAAGGGATGAAGTCACAGAGTGTGAGGTGAAGTTGAACGGTCAGGCTATGGAGATCGTCAGCTCTTTTAAGTATCTGGGCAGTGTGTTGAGTAAAGATGGGACTATGGATGAAGAAGTGCGGGAGAGGGTGCAGCAGGGGAAGAGGGTTGTAGGAACGTTGAAAGCAGGAACAAGAAATAGGGTGGTCAGTATGGAAGTGAACAAGTCCTTTCATGACAGTGTGGTAATCCCGACACTAACTTACGGAAGCGAAGCATGGACGTTCGGGAAGAGACTCAGACCAAGAGTGAGAGCGGTGGAAATGAGTTACTTGAGAAGTGTGTGCGGAGTTACATGGAGGGATAGACAGATTATGAGGAAGTAAGAAGGAAGTGTGGTGTGGAGGTAGATGTGCTGGACAGTGTGAAAAGGAACAACTTGAGATGGTTTGGCCATATGGAACGTATGGAAAGCGAGAGAATGACTAAGAGGGTGTACGAGAGCGAGGTGGAAGGACAGAGAGGGTGAGGTGCACCGGAAGAGAGGTGGAAGGATGGAGTGAGGAAGTATATGGATGAAGGCGGTGCTGGTTGGGAGGAGGGGCGTCGACTGACTGGGGACAGTGGTGCATGGGGGCGGTTCGATCGTGGATTACGGCGTCAGGCAATAGATTGATAGACAGATATCTATGGCACTGCTCAACACAGCGATGTCAATAATACTAAGTTTGTTAAATACATTATTGGTCATATTAAATTTTAATCTAAGTGAAGTTTATAAGTTTCAATTTATAGAAGGAAAAATATTGTGTTGTGAGCTTTATGGCTACAATATTCGTATATTAAGTTAATAATTCATTAGAGTAGATGATATAGTATCACAATGAAACACCACCACTATAACATGCGTATTCTGGTGTAAAATTAGCCTTACAACCGGTCTAACATAGGATTGCGGGTGGCTATTAGTAAATCTGCATGTTATATTTTCACAATAAGTAAGGCGCCCCATGATTGGTTGTGCTATCAGAGTGATGACAAGAGTGTATATAGTTTTCTTTTTTCAGGAAACTGTGATCTTTTTCAGCTCTGATGTATTCGAGTGATAAAGCTCTCTCTCTCTCTCTCTCTCTCTCTCTCTCTCTCTCTCTCTCTCACTGAAGTAGCTTTGTATTTTTTATTTATATATTTATTTATTTCCCTTATCCTTATTTCCTTTCCTTGTATTTCCTCCCCTTCCCTCTTCCCTTGTCCCCTCCGCCCTATCCTCTCAACTTTCTCTTCCTATCAACTAGTCTCCCCCAGCTCCCGCTCTGCTCCTTACCTCTACTGTCCCCTCCTCTACTCCCAAGACAGTTAGGTAGCCATGTATATTTAATCAACTATGTCTTACTCTGTCCATCCCTCTTTCTCCCAGCCAACTCTTACTCTTTATTCCTTCCTTTTCTGTTTGTGTTCATCTTCCTCTTCTTCCCTTCCTTTTCCAATTCTCTCCTTCCTTCCCACTTACCTCCTTTCATTTTATTTTCCTCCTCCATGCCCTCTTTCCATGTCTCCCACTTAACTCCTTCCTTCTTTTAGTCTCTCATCCCTTCACATTTACCACCTTATCAGCCTTTCCCTCCTTTTCCCTATTATTTTGTCTTCTTCTTCCGTCCTTCATATTCACCTCCTTCTTTGTTCCTATCCTAATGTCCCTCTACTACTCTCCGGACATGAACTAGCCATCTATAGTTGAGCCAGTCAGTCATAGTCACGCTATCATTCACCCAGCCAACTATTACACCCTATTGCCTTACTTGCGTCCTTACTTTCCTCCTACTTTCCTTTCATTAACCCTTCTTTTTCGAAAATAATATATTGTTTCATTGGGTTCGAGTCACAACTCTAATACAAATTCAACATTTATTCAGGCTTAACATATTATAAGGTACTTAGAACAATTCTTGAAAACAATGCCTGAGGTGGTTAGAGTGGTAGTGGCATTACAGTTTAGTTGGCAAGATGACAGGCTCCCGGTGGCCATATATGCAAGTTAATCACCTAAGGGTTATTTTGTAACATTTCTGTATGCTTAGCTTGAGCTAGCTGAAAACTGATAACTATAGCTACGAATGAATAGTCACCACGATATAGTCAGAGATCCCGGGAAACTCACTTCTGGTGAGAAAGACGCAGGGTGTCAAACGAAATCCGAGTCCTTTCGTTTTTAGCCTTAATTGGTGTATATGCAGATATAAAATTGTGGCTTAGAGTACAAAATGATGTCTTGGCAAGTGATAAAAATTACCATAACAATGCTATTTCATGTGAACTTTCTTGTATTCCTTCACATATCCAATCATGTCTTCATACAAAATTGTTACGGTTTGACACCCTGGTACAACGTCTGTGCATACAAGGAATCAGGCAATTATGTCTTAGTCTCCGGCGGATGAATAGTGGATCGTCCATGATTATGCAATTGACCACTGGCGAGTGTTCAGGCTATAAGGAAGTTGAAGCCGTAAACATCGATATCAAACAGAAATACAATAATAATGTATGTGTCTGATGTATAACACATATGTTGAATTGGGTTTTATGTATTTGTATACGTACTACAACCGTATTTAAGCTAGTAATTCTGCTAAATATCGATGTCTAAAGCTTCAACTTCCTTATAGAACGAAACTCGAAAGTGGTCAATTGTCTTGATATCTTATTATACTGTGCAATTTCTTAATCCATAGCGGGTTAATTCCTTCATTCCTTCCATTCACCCTCCCCTCTTCTTTTATTTTATCTGTTATAAGTATATTTAAGAGGGAGGTCATTGTTTTCTGGACTCCCTTCTCCCTCATGTTTAGCCTCATTAGTTTTGAGATGTTAATACTTCCCCCCATTAGTTTGGCTATCTTAGCACTTTTCACCCCAATTCTTTGTTAAAAATAAGACCTTTCGTGCCATTTAGGTGTCGATTTTATCCTGGCGAACGATAGCGAGCCTGTAATTTTAGGAGGAATCGGCCTTCGGTCAGGACACTTTTTAACGAAAAATGTACACATTTATCTCGAAGAGGGATCTTGTTTTTTTGTTTAAGCTTGATGGATTTCTAGCGGGGAAACTCAAAAATAAATAGTAAATGAAAAAATAATCGACCAATACAATAAACCCTTCTCCCTTAAAGTAATTATACGATGTTTTATCATGAATTACTCATTTCCCCGTATTCTTATATGTAGAAGAAAAAATGAATATACAAATAGACCAAAAAATAAACCCTTTCCCCTTAATCCTAACAGTACCGGCAACGTCTCATTTATCAATTCTGCGAAGCAGAGTGGTATCGCGCACACAGATCCCGCCCGTATACTGTGCACCATCAGTCAGCTTGTCTGTCGTCGTCGTCCGTCGTCGTCGTCCGTCGTCCGCCCGGAAACTCCTCCTAGACTGTTCGATGGATTTTCACCAAATTTCACAAGTATATTCATTTGGTCAATTCGAAGGTCAGTCAAAAAGAAATGTTCAATTTAACTTAAAGGTTAGGGTTAAAGGTCAAGGTTAAAAATAAGGTCAATATTTCATGTGCCTTAGTTTTACTCAAATTTCTTCATTTTCACTATACAAGTTACTGGTAACATCGATATCTAATTGACCAAATTTTAGATAAATATTCTGAAGGTCAAAATATTTGTTTTACTAGTATTTCTTATATTAACTGTTAGATTCTCACTAGACTTACAATGTATATTCGGAATACTTAGGCCAACGTCATACAAGAAACTATATAATTCCATATGAAAGGTCAAGTTCACAGGTCAAGGTTAAATAAAAGGTCAATATGCTAATTTCTTTACTTGTCATGCAAACTTCACAACATTTGGTGATATAGTTGCACTTTAAATGAAATAGAAAATAATACATTTTGAGACATGTAATGAAGGTCAAGGTGAAGGTCAAAGGTCAAGGTCAACTATTCTATTAATATATATGAAACTAACTGATGGGTTTTAATGAAATTAGTCATGCTTATTTGATGTTCCTGGGCAATGTCAATGAAACAACAAATTTACTCTTACATAAAGGTCAAGGTCAAGGTGAAAGGTCAACTTATACTATTTAGTTTTAGTTTGTATTCAAATGTCTTCATTTTCACAATACAAGTTACTGGTAACCTTGATATCGTATTGCACAAATTTTAGATAAACATATCAAAAATATTTGGAATGCCTAGACCAAGGTCATACAAGAATAAAAATAATTCCATTTGATGGGTCAAGGTCACAGGTCAATGTCAAATATAAGGTCAATTTGCTAATTTCTTTACTATTCAAGTACATTTCACAAAATTTGTTGAGACAGTTGTGCTAGAAGGGAAAATTAAAATGTTAACTTTTCAGACATCATGAAGGTCAAAGGTCAGGGTCAACTATTAATTTAATACCTCTGAAACTAACTGATGATCTTTAATGAAATTTGACACACTTATTTGATTTTCAAGGAGTTCATCAAAGTAATCAAAAATATAATCCTACATAAAGGGCAAGGTCACAGGCCAAGGTCATAAGTTAACCTTCATCATTAAAAAAATACTCTATTTCCGATAAGCTGACAGCTGTTAGTTGCATTTTACTTAAATAACATATATTTGAATAAAAAAAAAAAAAATATATATATATATATTATAATACTTAAGGTTACAGGCCAAGGTCAAAGAACAAAAGAAGAGTGTTAATCATTTTCTTTAAACTCTTCCAAGACTGTTTAACCCATTGTGTACCTGTGACGTCTTTTGACTGTATTCTAGCTATAATTAAACGATTTTGTGGAGCATATGAAGGATCTGTGGTAGTAAAGAGAGTTAATTAAGATAGTTGGAAGCCTGCTAATGTTATGAAGGCCCTTCATAAATTAAAGAAAATCGTCTTAATATCCAATATGAAATGAAACCGACATCACCAAATTTTGCTGGCAAATTCGTTTGGTCAATGCAACGATTGTCCAGATTTTGTGTATTCGTATCCAAAGGTCAAGGTGAACGGTGAAGGTCACAGATTATGGCCACTATTTCTTTCTTACATATATATATATTTTAAATAATTTTAAATTACTCCATATTCAAAATGCTACAAAATAGTGTTACGCTTACCTTACTCTAGATAAATATTCCAATGGTTAACACTTAAAGAGCGGGGCCCGACTTAAGTCTGTATCTAAAAAGCAGCAAGTTAGGAGCATTATTAAGGCTTTTAACCCGTACAGCCCCAGCGACGCGTCTGACGCGTCACCCTAATTGCGCCGACCGTAACCTCAGGTGTAGCCACTCAAGAGGGCTCAGATTTGTATGGGAACTGTGTACGTATCCCATGCAACCGTGCCGATGGTTGAAAACTCTCAAAGTCCACGTGCGTGCGCGTGAGCGCGCAATAACATGGTTTTTTGGGGTAATTGCCTTCAAATTTTTACTCTAGTAAAATACGTTTTCGGGGGCTCTGTAGGACCATTCTTTAAGCTTTTTGAGCGGTTTTTCGTGGTGTTTCCTTCATTCCTAACCCATTCGCTATTGTTTCTGGAATAAAAATAAAAATTGAAAACCGGCCGGGTTCTGGTGAACAAACATTACAAAACTAGCCGGGGCTCCACGGGTTAATGGGTTAAAATCGAGTGGAAATGGCCGGGAGCGCAGCAGGCCACACGGCCGACACTCAGGGCTTACCGTCGCCCACTGACTCACGCTCCCTCTGTTCTCGAGAGGCCGGCAGTGTAGCCAGTAGTGAGCAATAAAAAATATGCCGCAATACGCTAAACTCCCATGTTGGTGGTACCACTGCATCAAAACGACGAGTTCTACGTAGCTCGTTCTGGTCTCATTTTGAAGCTTGTAGCGCCTAGTTTTTTGCTGAATAAATTTCTTTTCATGGAGATACTTGATTGATCATTCAGGAGGGCCTGAATATGCCCAAAATAGCCCAAAACCACCCACTAGACGAGGGTTAAGATTCAATGTGATCATATATGTAAGTATATACAGTATAATTTATATAGTCCCAGGCGGACATGAACCACCAACAGTCAGGACGAGTGTCCATGCTTTAATCCACTGCAAACAAGTATCCTCTATCACGCCGTGGTATAGTGGATTAAAGTATGGGCACTTGTTCTGACTTTCGGTGGTTCAAGTCCGGCTGTGAGTATTAAAACATTTAGTAGCTTACGTGTAGTTGCGATATATACATATATACCGGTAAATATACTGTATATATACCAGTATATATATATATATATATATATATATATATATATATATATATATAAACCGATTTTACCTAAGATAATCAAAATTAATTGCAGAATTCTAGGTCGCAGAGTTGCATATGCATTTTTTTTTTTTTGGTAATGCGAAAACTGCACACCTACTTTATTTTATTGTAGCTGCATTTAAACGATTTTATGAAGTTTAGGAAAGTTATATGGTGGCTTAAAGGATTATTTGAGATAGCGTGTAGCCTTCTAACGGGCAGAGGTCCTTCCTAAGCTAAACAAAATCGCCAAATAATAACACAACTACAATTATAAGGACAGCACCGGCACCGTAGGAATAAACTAGTCTCTCTCTCTCTCTCTCTCTCTCTCTCTGCTCTACTCTAAAAACAAGAAGGCAGCAGCTAAATTTTACTTTTTTCTCACTCTCACTATCTCTCTCAAGAAACATAATGCGGCAGAGGGTGGGTCTATGAATTCCTTATGCTGTTTTCAACTTTAGTTTTTGCCTCACACATCATAAAAATACTACAAGCATTATATTACATTGTTTGCTGGCAGTGGAAGAATAACAAAACAAAGGCAAATATAAAGAATATTTAATATAATAATCTGTTTCGTCCTATATTTGTTTACTATCTTATGCTTACTTTGTAGTTTCGCGTTCTCTAACTATCATATCCTTCCTTATTTCCATCCTCCATCCCTTCCTTCCTTCTTCCTTGATTATTGATTATTTCCCGTTATTCCTTCCTCCCTTCCTCCATCCTTTTTCATTCCTCCCTTTCTTCTTCCTTCCTTATTTCCTTCCTTCCTTCCTTCCTTCCTTCCCTCCTTCCTTCCTTCCTCATTATTTCCCACTCTTCTGTTTCTTCCTCTCTTCCTTTCTATTCTTCTGTCTGTCTTCATCTATACTTCAGCATATATTCTATTTTCCCTTTGGTATCATTGTGCAAAGTCCGGAAAAAATGAATGAGATCCAGCATACAGTGTTGGGCAGGAAAAAATTACAGGAGAGAGAGAGAGAGAGAGAGAGAGAGAGAGAGAGAGAGAGAGAGAGAGAGAGAGAGAGAGAGAGAGAGAGAGAGAGAGAGCTTATTACTCGAGGACAAAAGTATTCACCTTTGGAAAACATTATAATCACAAAGCGAATATAACTAACAAGAAAACAGTAGCAAATGCGTGGTGTTAAATAATGAAAGACCAATAAAATATGCATCAAATATATATATATATATACAGTATATATATATATATATATATATATATACGGTATAGATATATATATATATACTGTATATATATATATATATATATATATATATTCTGACATACGGAGCCCTGTATGTTAATTTAAGAGTTAGAATTAGAGTTGAAGGAGTGTCAAACTACCCAAGCGGCGAAGCAGACTAGCGAGCGAACCAGCGAGTGGGAAACCAGCTCGTCCGCATACCAGCAAACAAGCCTTCACACCTGTGTGCGTCATAGGGAACCCTGCAAACTACTTCGATGACCCGACGCTATGACGTATGATCGACGCCAGGAGCCCCCATTGGACGACGCACCTGCTATGCAACTCGAGGAGCTATGATAGGGGCGCGCACCATCACTCGCCTCCTGATTCGTTCCTACACCATCATTGTTTAGTATATAAGACCCGAGTAGTGGGCATTCAAATCAGTCTCATTTGGAGTTGGGGAAGGTGAACTTGCAGCTGGAGGAAGACGGGGTGAAGTATTATAATGGGTTTGTGACTGTCAGTCAGATTATATAAGTGTGTGTTAAGTGTGTTCGGTGTAAACACATACGTTATGTTGGTTAGCGAGATATGTGATTGGGAATTAACGTTAACGCTATTATTATGTACTTAACTATTTTAGTTGACTAACTTGTGGACTAAAGCAACTCTTTAAGTAATTGGGTTATGATGAAAGTAATACTATTGTTTTATATTAATACTTACGAGTTCTTTCATTTTAATTTAATTAAGCTTACATTGCTTAACGGTGCTTAGTACGGTGATGCTATTGTCTCATATTAGTAATATCGCCTTAGACTAACATGGCTGTGTTAATATTACTTCTTAAGCTGAAGAAAATTCTTTTAGCTTCAAAATATTATTTTTGCTTTTCATATTATTTGAGTGAGACCTGAATCGAATCTATGAAGCGATCCTGTAACTTAATGTACTCATAATCAAACCTCAATGTTACGTGGTTAAGAAATACATTTAACTAATTATTAAATATATATCTAACTTTGTATGTGACTTTGATATTAATCCTGATGATAATAATAATATAATACTATTAACGTAAGACAAGAACCAAGAATAATTAAATTAAATATAATTAAAAGGACATATAAGAAAACTATCTATTCATTTCAAAAAGGGTAAGAGACAGAAATATTCTTACTTTAATATTTATCTTTCAAGACTTTTTATAGAATTAATAGTCCTTCTTTAGATATAACTTATTCGGTTCATAACCATAGCCTACTAAGCTTCGGTTAAATAATAATTCTTTATAAATACTACATGACTTTAATTAGTTTCAGTATTTTTCATAATTAAAGAGTATCAGTCAATAAAGGATACCAAGTCCTAAAATCCAAAAGGAAAGGAAGCAACAACAGGAAATAATTTTATTAGATTTTACTTTTGTTTTGCCTTCAGCTGACTGATACCTTAAAATATATCTCTGTGCTATCTAGATTCATCAAGTTAACCACTTCAGGATCAAGATACGTAACAATATATATATGTATACCGGTATATATATATACTGTATATATAAATATATATATATTTATTTATATATATATATTTATTTATATATAGTTATATATATATATATATATATATATATATATATATATATATATATATATTGTGTGTGTGTGTGTATGAGTGAGTGAGTGTATATACAGTATGTATGTATCAGGGTGCAAAATAAGAAAACCGTGGAAGGCAACATAAGAGAAGGAATAGGATGAATAAAGAAGCGGGGACAATCAGGATACAGAAAGAGGAGAGGAGAGAGAGGCGATACCCCCAGGCCAACAACGGGGAAGTGGCAAAAAGGGACAACTATAATACAGGGACTACCGAAAATGTAAAATGCTAGGAAGGTGAAATGAAATCTAAGGGGAGAAGGAAAGCGTAGACCAAAATATGAAAACAAAACAAAACGCAAAGCAAATGAGAAAACACATATAACAGGCACCAACGTAGCTAAAAATATATAAGTATATACACAATAAATAGTATAGCATAAAACATAAATAACTGATAAATAAAAGTAAACCAAAATGGCGTCACATGAGCCTTTTTTCGGTGTTTATTAATTTACTTATTTGTATTTTTTGTAGCCATAATCGAATTCTAGCAGCATGTAATTCTGTATAAAGGCTCCCAAGTCAGTCACACAGATCAATTATGTCGTTCTGGTATTAAAGGCAGAATTTATTAGATTAACTGTTTTATATACATATTTATATATCAATACTATTAAGTTTACTCCCTAGAACTCCATCAAGCTTTAAACAAATAACCCCAAGATCCACCTTTAAGATTAATGTGTGCATTTGTTATTGTATGCATCTCTCCCAAACTACTAATAAAAGATGGTGTTATTCTGAGTAAAAAAATAAAAATAAAAATAGTTTATAGACGGTTCTTTTCATTTTGTGTAGCCATTTCCACATACAGCCGACATTTGTGTGTGTTTTTGTCATACTATCCCCGTGTTCAGAGTATTGGAGTACAAAGGGAGTACACAGGAAATCAAGCAACAACAGGTCTAGTGACCCTTCTAGGCTGCTTGTCCTCCAAAACACTGAGGATCAAGTGTCCAAACAGTGGTTTAGAGTGGGTAAGGGAACATTGGAAAGGGAACTACTGCCCTGGAACTAATGTCCGTGGCAGGACTAGGAAGTTAGTAGGGGACATATGGGTTAGTAACTGAGGGGAGGATAATAATAAAGTTATTCATTTACAAACGCAGTCAGTCGCGGGTTTGATGCGAGATATTTGTCTAGGCGGAGTTTAAATGAATCAACGGTGCTGCAGTCTATAACGTCTCGGGGAAGCCCATTCCACAAGTTGACAACTCGATTGAAGAAGAAATTCTTAGATTCGTGTGAGTTAAAAGATTTACCAATGATTTTGCAACCGTTTCCCCGTGTGTAATTAGATTGGTCGATAGTGAAGTACTTACTACAGTTCATATTGTCGATGCCTTTGATGATTTTGAACACTTGAATTAAGTCACCTCTTACTCTGCGCTGGGTTAAAGGAAATATATTTAATTCTCTAAGACGCTCTTCGTATGGTTTGTTCTTTAGGCTAGGTATCATTTTGGTAACTCTACGTTGAACTCGTTCTAGCTTGTTTATATCTTTTTGGTAATAAGGGCATCAGGATTGAACGCAGTATTCCAGAAGAGGGCGGACTAAGGAATTGTAAAGGGTTAGGATAACGTCTTTGGATTTATGCTCAAATGACCTGCCTATAAAGCCAATTATTTTGTTTGCCTTCTTAACAACTTCTGAACATTGTTGACTCGGTTTTAGGTTACTCGATATTGTTACTCCCAGATCGGTTTCTCTGTTTACATTCTTAAGCTGAGTGCCATTCATCGATTAGTTTGCTTTCTCATTTAGGTATCCGATATGTAGTACTTTACATTAATTTTATCCTCATTGAAACTCATTTGCCAAATTTGGGCCCAATGTGACAATTTATCTAGATTGTGTTGCATATCGTCAACTTGTTCTTTTGAAAGTACGCTATTTGCAATTTTTGTATCGTCAGCAAATTTTGAGATTGTACAGGTGAGACCCTCATCTATGTCGTTGATGTAAATTAGAAAGAGAATTGGTCCTAGTACCGATCCCTGGGGTACTCCGCTACTTACATTGGTCCATTTAGATGCCTTTCCGTTTATGACTACTCCTTGCTTTCTGTCGCTGAGCCAATTTTCTATCCATTTCAACACACCGTCTTGTATTCCATGCGCTTTTAGTTTTAGCAGTAAACGTTTGTGGGGAACTTTGTCAAAGGCCTTTTGAAAATCAAGGTATATAATATCTACAGCTTTACTCTCATCGTAGAGGTTGAGGATATCGTGGAAGAAGTCTAAGAGGTTTATTTAACAGGAACATTTTTTACGAAAGCCGTGTTGAGTATCTTTAAGTATGTTATTTTCCTATATGTGATTTACGAGTCTGTCTCTTATGACCGTTACTAGCATTTTACATACAACTGAGGTTAAGCTAATTGGACGATAGTTACTGGGTAGGGATTTGCTGCCTTTTTTTAATATCGGTGTTACGTTGGCTATCTTCCACTGATCAGGCATAGTTCCAGACTGCAAGGATTTATTGAATAGTAATGTCAGTGGTTTGGAGAGCTCATCCTTAGCTTCCTTTAGAACTCTAGGCGAGATTGTATCAGGTCCAGGCGTTTTATTTACCTTGAGTTTATCTAAACAATTCAATACTTCTCTCTCTGTAATGGTTATATTGCTTAGAACATCTGAATTATCAATCTGAATCGGCGATGGTGTAGGGATATCACTGAGGTCTTCTGTTGTAAAAACTGATGCAAAGAAGGAATTGAGGGCATTACTCATTATTTTGTACTTCGTCTTTGGTGTATTCTCCATTTTCATCGACTAACGGTCCAACAGTTGAAGTCAAGTATTGGAGAGGGATATTGGAGAGGGATAGGGGGGAAATATATATAGTGTACTGTATATACTGAAGCACTCCACTGTATCTTTCTTCATCACGCCCACACTCTCACTCTCACGCTCTCCCTCTCTCTCTCTATCTCTCTGTACATTCCATGATCGCGGAGAAATTGTAACAAAGGAGAGAGTCGAAAAAAGAGCCAAAAAAGCGAGCGGTTGGTAGCATAGATGATAAGGGAAAAATAGTGGGGGAGACGAGAGAGAGAGAGAGAGAGAGAGAGAGAGAGAGAGAGAGAGAGAGAGAGAGAGAATATGTAAAACTTGGAAAGACAGTAATGCCAAAACAGATAACAGGGCACGAAGCAGACTAAAAAACAAATGGAAAACATATGAATGAACATAAAGAGAAAGGGGTGAACGAAATCATGGAAGGACAAATATTTATTTAACACTGTCAGTACCGGTGACGTCTGTTTCATGATATTGTGGCAACTCTCAGATGAGTTTCATTAAGGTTAGGAATGACCTCTAACCATTATAAGGCTACACACTATTTCAATTAGTCCTTTTAGCGACCACATATATTTCCCAAGCTGAATATAAACTACAAACTATATCAATAATTATTTTCAGCGACCACATATTCTTCCTAAGATGAATAAAATCGTCTTATAGTTGCCAGAATAGGATGAAAAGGACGTCACCGGTACTGAATGGTTTAATCATGCGGGATAAAGGGAAACAAGTGAAGATAGGATATATAACATGATGGAACAGAATAGGGGGAATATATATAAAGGTTAAACAGGGGACAGTAAAACGTAGGAAGCAATAATAAGTAAGAAGACTAGACAAAAGGAGTTAACTTAATTATTCTGATATCCTTGGGTTATTTGAGGTATCGTCCTTCATTATTGTGGAGGATTTGGATGGTTTTTCCATTTTTCAAGCAGTGTATAGTTTGTCCTACTAGGAAAAAAAACATAAATCTTGCCCCTATTTCCCCCCCCCCCCCCCTCCCATCCCCTCCTCTCCCGGACCCACCTCAAGATAACTTTGTACTGTTTTCGGTTGACAAATATCCAGGCCTTGCCTAGACAAAAATCTGCACCTGAATAGGTTGAAGCTTCTAATAATCGCCAAATTAATAGCGTGAAATGACTTAAAAATGTTCAAACTAACAGAGGGCACAAGGGGAGGGCAAAAATAAAAAATTAAAAACTCCCTGGGCCCAGAAGGAACAATGGGTATAACATTGGCATCTGGAGTAAGTCATGGGTAGAAGGAAAGGGGTTAAAGGGGTAGCCTTTATTTATTGGTCCTTTATTACTGTTTTAGTTTCCTCACTAAACCTCCATCAAGCTTAACAAAAATCACCATCATCCCCCTTCTAGATAAATTTGAAGACAAATGTTCCGGATGAAGGCCAGTTCCTCTAAAATTACAAGTTCGCTATCACTAACCAAGAACAGATCGACACCTAAATGCCACAAAAGGTTTTAATATTGACACAAATAATGGGGAGGAAAGTCTTAATATCGCCAAACTAATGGGCCGAACGTCTTAAAATCTGAAAACTAAAGGGGCTAAACATGAGGGGGAAGGGTATCCAGAAACCAATCATCTCCCCTTATGGAGCGGAACCCAGGTAGAATATAGGAATCAAGAGTAAAGTGACGGGTAGAAGGAAAGGAAGAATGAACGGGTTGTCTGAGTGGAGGAAAATTTATCAAAGGGATATCGACACCAAATAGAAGCCCTGAGTAAAGAATATGCGAGAGGATGCAATATTAGTTAAGAAAAATACATTATTTAACCCTTTGATATTTATAACTCATTTTGACAGTTTACTCTGGCTATCATTAGCAAATTTTATATACACCTTAGGCAAGGATCTGTGGGAATTGTATTGGTAAAGATTGTCTCAATTAACCCTCTGACTTCTATTTGACCTTCCTAAACTGAATAAAATAGTCGTATAATAATAATAAAACACAAAATAATTGCGTCATCGGATCTTCATAGGATTAAACTAAAGGGTGAACTATGGCAGGACAGAGAACACACTATACACAATAGCATAGTTATAAAAGGGTATGAAAATGGTATATATAATCATTGGGTATGTTGATATGGATTTACCTTTCTATCCTCTTACATTTCGAATCCCATTACGCCATCAGACATTACACTAGGACCATACGGCTGGGAAAGTGTAGATAGCATAGATAGAGGAAATTGATGGAATGGCTTTGTTGTGTGGGTTTTTATTAGTCTGTAAACGTCGTCGAGGAATCCCCTGACTGGGTGCAAGCATGTGAGACACGCTAGGACGTACTACCACACCCACTAAATAGTCCGCCTTGGCTGGGATCGAACCCAGGTAAAGCAAATTCACATGTGAGCGTGCTCTCCAAACGACCGCCGCGGCTCTCGTATCAGATGGGTTTGATACCAGCAATATTATCTTGAATTGGGTATATTATCTTGGCCACTTTAACTACCTTTTTTTAACCATATTTTCTTAGAGTGCACCGAAGAAAGTAAACGAAGGAAATACCAATGTCGTCTAGTAAGGAAGACAAAACAAAAGTGACACAAGAGATACATTTTGTTTCTGTGTATGCTCCCTAGAACTCTTTCAAGATTATAAAAAAAAAAAAAAAAAAAACGTTCGAGAGAAAATATAAAATTGTTCGGTAGAAAAATCCGGTTCCTCCTAAATTACAGGTTCGCTATCTCTCGCCAAGATAAAATCGACATCTAACTGGCATGAAAGGTCTTCATATTGACGATGAAATAGGGTGAAAGGTCTTTAAATCACCAATCTAATGGGGTGAACGTCTTAAAATCTAAAAAGATGGGTCTAAACATGAGGAAGAAGCGGGTCCAGAAAACAGAACCCTCCCCTTAATTAATTTTAGACAGGAACAAATTAATATAGTCAAGGAAAAATTGACAAGGAGCGCAAGAATGGTAAATCACGAGACAGAAGAACCAAGTGAAGAAACGAGGAGGAGAAAAATAAATAAGAAAGGAAAGAAAAGGAAAACAAAAACAGAAGAGCCAAGTGAAGTAACGAGAAGAACTGAAAACAAAATATGGAAGGAGAGAAATGGAACACAAATACAGAAAAGCCAAGTGAAGAAACGGAGTGAAGAACTGAACACAAAATAAGAAAAGGAAGAAAAATAACGCATGGACAGAGAAGCCAAGTGAAGAAACAGAGAGGAGAACCAAACAATAAAGAATATGAAAAGAGAAGGTTCATCAATAAAACAAGAGTAACTGCAGAAAGCCGCACATAATTGACTATAATCTGTTTCATTTCAATGGACGGTAAATTGCAAAGTTCCCACCAAGATTTATCAGTTATTTTGAAGAGTTTGTAGTTCATAATGGTGCTAATGCTTAATATAATGCATATACGTAGTACTTAAGTATTAATACATTAGCTGGTAAGGGATTCAATTCATCATCAGGTAAAAAGACACAGAGTAGTCAGGCAATAGATAGATAGATAGTATAAGTTTTAAATCAAGTAATGCCTCTTGAGAAAAACCTCCACAGAGTATAGACAAAAGGAAGGAGAGATTGGACACACACATAACAACGGAGTAATCACAGTGAAAACAAGGAAATAAGTAAAGTCAGGAAGTGAACAATAAATCTGACAACAACCAAAACAATAGTTAAGAAAGGAGAGAAAGGGAACACAAATAAACACAGCATAATCACAAGATTACAAGGAAATAAGTAAACAGCTAGTCAAGAAAGGAAAAATTATATTCTAGTGTCATAAATATAAACACGAAAAAATAGTCAAGAAGGCAGAGCAAACGAAAACAAATACTAATCGTAGCGAAAACCAGATAATGTACCGTATATTATATTCAAGAAATTACTGAAAAAATGCAAAAAATAAAGGACAGCCGGACAGTGAGAAAGAAAGACGCTAACAATTGTCTGGAAAGGAAATATTAAGAAAATGAAGAACAAACGAAAAGCAGAAGCGAAGCCATAACAATATATACATCATTTAGGAAGAAGTGAAAAGGGAAGGGAGGAAGAGGAGAAGCAAACCAAACGTCTAGAAATACGGAAGAAATATGTAAAAAAGAAAGAGAAAACGAAAACCACGAAAAGATGACACGGAACAAAACAGTTTGACGAATTATTCTCAAACAAAGGGTGGAGAGGAGAACGTGATGATCAAGTTAAAATGAGAGAGGAAGCAAGAAGAGAAACAATAGCCAAGAAATGCGGGAATATTAACCAAATCATAGAATAATAAAAGAGGGCAGACTAAAAAGAAAAGCTAAACAATATAGTTAACACAGAAGGAAAAGAGAACAAATGGATAATAACCGGAGGAGCAGAGAGAGGAGGCAAGGAGGAGAAGGAGAGAAAAAATGTATCGCCAATAAAGGAGTATTTGAGGAGTAAAGAAAGAATGAAGAAGAGAGCAAAAGGACAATACAGGAAAGAGGAGAGAGGAGGCAAGGAGGAGAAGAAGAGAAAACACTCTTGCCAACAAAAAAAAGTAATGTAAAGGAATAAAGTAAAGGAGTAATTGAGGAGAAAAGAAAGAAGGAAGAAGAGAGCACAAGGATAAAAGCGGGAGGAGAAGGAGAGAGGGTGCAAGGAAAAGGATAAGAGAATAATAAACTGGCCAAGAAACGAGTAATATAAAGGAGTAAAAAAGAAGGAAGAACAAAGCAAATCAATAATAAAGAAAAGTGGAGAGAGGCGGCAAGGAAGAGAAGAAGGGAGACAAAGTATCGCCAAGAGAGGAGTATTGTAAAGAAATAATGTAAAGGAGTAATTGAGGAGTAAAGAAAGAAGAGAGAACAAAATTATTATAATAAAGGGAGGAAGGAGAGAGGAGGCAAGGAAGAGAAGAAGGGAGAAAAAACTATCTCCCAAGAAAGGAACAAGAAAGAAGGACTTGAGGCGAGCGATGGGTGTGAATATTTCATATTATCTCGGATACCGGGATTTGTGTTATCTGGAGAGAGAGAGAGAGGGAGAGAGAGAGAGAGAGAGAGAGAGAGAGAGAGAGAGAGAGAGAGAGAGAAGGAAAGAATAAAAGAGAGAGAGAGATAATGAAGAGAAGGAAAACGATCAAATAAGCAATGGATAAATGGGAACAAATGAAGACACAATATGAAATTTAGATAACAATGAAAGGAACAAAAGCGAAGGAAGCTATTAAATTATACGAGATAATAAGAATTATAGGAGCAAGAAGAAAATATATTAAGCAACAATGTGTGTTTGTTTCTCTGGCCCCCATCTATATATTAAGCAAGAATGTGTGTTTGTTTCTCTGGCCCCCATCTATATATTAAGCAACAATGTGTGTTTGTTTCTCTGGCCCCCATCTATATATTAAGCAACAATGTGTGTTGGTTTCTCTGGCCCCCATCTATATATTAAGCAACAATGTGTGTTTGTTTCTCTGGCCCCCATCTATATATTAAGCAACAATGTGTGTT
>CM064510.1:30364446-30394446 GCA_032716605.1 Paralithodes platypus
AAGAAACTTCAAAAAAATGTATTAAACTATAATACCCGATCGACAGAATAATCTAGCATCTCCCGTGTTTAATACCTTCTTGTTTTGCAGTAATGTGGTGAAGCCTTTTTTTTTTAACTGTTTTTATAGAATCCTCTAATGTTGGCGAGCATGCCCTTCAAACTTTCTTGTCTAGGGATTGGTCAGAGGCCCAATCAATCCATTAGAAGCGGGCACACAAAATAACGGATAGTGCTGTCAACTTTTAGTTTATGGTCTCAATTTTAACAGCTCTATAACATGAACATCAGCTTAACCCTTTTTAATTTAAGGATCCAATACACATGTCTTCTGTGTTCCGGTTAGTATTAGACGATCGTATTCAGATTTGGGAAGGGGACAGGTGAAGTAAGAGGGTTTACCTGTATAATTGCCATAAGATCCTTCCATCAGATGTATAGAAATCGGGTCTAATGATAGCCAGTATGAAATGTCAAAATGCATCACAATCGTTAGAGGTTTGATACTAATGCCGATAAGTTTGACTTTGAACACTATCAATTGTATGTATACTTGCATTCTGCTACCCTCATTTTCGCAATCCTCTCTCTCTCTCTCTCTATTCTTCCCAGAGACGTTCTAGACTGCAAGCACCGTGGATTCTTTTAAACTTCACCTTGACAAATATCTTGCCTTCACACGCCGCGACTGACGGCGTTTTTTAATTAATAACCTTTATTTTCCGGGGCGTTACATTCATCAAGTATTATTTCGTTTATAAACTGAAGTCTAAGATCGGCACTCTTTTTTTTTCCTTGATACAATAAAGATTAATAATAACTTTGTTAGTCCTTTCAACCCCAACTGTCCCCGGTCCATAACATTTCATAGATCCTGCCCTCGGATCATTCGTTTCCAGGTCAGGTAGTTCCCTTCCCAAATTCCCCTGAACCCCTACGCTAAACCACTGTTTGGACCCTTCATCCTCAGTGTTTTTGGAGGACAAGCTGCCCTAGAAGGGTACGCAAAATCTGATGTTGCTTGATTTCCCTTTTGTACTCATTGTACTGCTCTCTCTCTCTGTCCCCTCTCTCTCTCCACTCTTCTTTCCTCTATATAATGCTATCTCTAAAAAAGATAAAAAAAAAACAACGGAAAGGACTCGTCTAAGATCTTTCTCTCGTCTCGTCATTCTCCGGTCTCGTCTCTCTCTCGTGGCCCTTCATCTCTCTCTCATGTACATGATCTCATCTTCTCAAGCCAAGACACAGCACGTGTCTCTCTCCTCTCTCTCCTCTCCGTGCTAACCGAAGGCCAGACGCTGCAGACGCTCTGTCAACGCTTCTCACGATATCGTATCCTAAGGTTGAGTAGTAACTAGCTCATCCTCTTCTATCTTGTAGCATGAAAGGTGTTTAAGAGCGACGTTTTTACCCATCCTGTATCTTAGTCAGTTTAACACTGCACCGATATTTCGCTGTGTATTGACTGATAAACTTTGTGGTATTATCACAAGACTCCTGCTCGTACAGGGGGCGCCACTATCGCCATCTATTGTTTTGTTTTGCTGTGTAAACAAACGCTCCTCTTATGACTATTTTTATTATAAAATCGTAGCCCCCCTAATTGACCCATTAACCTCCTGTAGTAAGTATCTAGTTAACTGCCGTGGATGTAAGTATCAGCTTTGCGAGATTAATTTGCCTAATAAAACCAAGTATTGTTGACTAACTAACCTGCCTACAGGGACTAACGCCGACACCAACGGTTTTTGTAAACAACCCTTTTTGGGTGGAGTTATACATATTAATTGCCAGGCAAATTTTGGTTGTACCAAAAGTTAAGTGCATTCATTTATCTTTTCCCCCTAGATATATTCTTGACTCTTTTTCCTCCTCACAACTTATTTTAGGCTTAATAAGCTAAGGTGTTGTATTTGTCACGAAACTAACCTATGCCCTGACCCAGACCTGCGCAAGCTTTTAACCGAACCCAAACCTAGCCTAGCCTATAGCCAGCCAATCTGTGTTTATTATTAAGGCTCACATGTAGATATTGTATTTTTAGTATCCTACTGTAGCTATATATATCTGTACTTTTAGTTGTTGCTTGCACGAGCTTGTAATAAACCTTTGACTGATACACTTTTTTATCCAATAAAGAGTAGGCTAGCCGCGTTACTAGGCTAACAACTGACACCCGGTCCAGCGTTTGACACAGTATATTGAACGCGCCTGTGGTGGCAATCACACTTTTATGTTGGTTATATAATCTCTACTTTGAGTAAATTGTATATTTAGTTTACTATATTCTGTTATACATAATATTTGTTTAAGGATGTAAGGGATATCACAACCTGGTAGCCTATTTCTGCGAATTTCAATTTTATTATAGTTCGGTTTAGGCTATTCATCGCTGGTAGCCTATAATTGCGTATTACAATTTAAAAACCACAACTTTTGGTTAGGCTAATACGCCCCCTGAAGCCTAATTCTGCGTATCTCAACATTTTTGTTTTCGGTTAGGCTATCAGCCCCTTATCAACCGTATTTCGTGTTCGTATTTCAGCATATTGTTGTTTTCGGATGCAGTGATTGAAGTAGTTTTTAAAAGTGAGTGAAGTGTTTTAAATTGATTGAAGTGTTTTTTAAGTGGAGTGAAGTGATGCTGAAGAAAGTGACTGTCACCATGCCTCCGCGCTTGTTGCGGAATGCGCCGGTAGGTTTGGTTGAGTCCATGATTTGGCTACTATCGATCTTTCAGTCTAGCCGGCTCGGCCAGCAACGAGAGAATTTTACAGGTGAAATTATATTAAGCCTACAACAAGATCAACGTCCTCACCATGCATCTGGAATCACTCCAAGAGTTTGTAACACTCAACGTTGTCAGTGCCACAAACTTCAATTGTCACCGCAACTTCCATCAGCCATCCAACTCCACCAACTTCAACTGCCTCTATTCCACGGCCTACAGTAGCCATTTTCCGCTGATGTTTCCGATACACTCAAGATACAAATAGCGACTCTCTTCCCCCTCAAGACAACTTCTGGGTCGTGATGAACAACGTTTGCCCCAAGACCGCGGAAAACACGATAAACCTATTACCGAGTGTCAAAAGGCTGTGTTTACCGTGATACTCGCAGACTCAGAGTGACGAAGAGGAAATAGAAGAAGTCCGCGCTCGTGGGAGACTCGATTATACGTGGTCAGCTCACAGAGTTTTGCGCCAGGGCACCTAAGACGCAGGAATCGTTTTTGTGTCCGCTGGTGGTGGTGTGGATGACCTATTTGGGCAGCGAACTTGACGTAAATATCGAAAGCTGCCTACCCTGCTAATACAATGTACGTCATCCACGTTGGATCCAACGTTGTCCAGCGGAACCGCCGTCGGAATGAATTGGCTTTTAAAGTACCAGCAGCTGACTCAAGTGGTGACTTGTCCCCCCCCCCCCCGTTTAAGGGAGAATTGCATCAAGGATCATCTTGCGTCAGGAATCGTCCCCCCGCGGGCTCGGTGGATAGAGAGCCGATTTTACAACATAGGCCACCAGCACAAATCGTTGTCTAGCAAACCTCTGCAGGAAGGATAACGTGGGATTCGTCGACACCTGGGACAATTTCTACTGACGATGACTAGTTTGGTTTCGGAACAGATGGAGTTCATGGTGAAGAGCCAGGTGGGAGGGCGAGGCGAGGGGACGTTTTTTTGGGCGTCTTCTCAACGATGCGGTGGAAGGATTTTTCGGAGAAGAAATGCGACTCAGCCCAGGACAACCATAAAGGAGGACCGCAGGACAGCGAGGACGGCAATCGTACAAAGGAATTAAATACTAATCCGTCAAGACCCCAGCGAATTTGGATAAAGCTACACCAACAGAGAAGTGACCCAAATTCAAAACCGTCAGGGATAACGAACCGAGACCCGAGGACAGCCATGAATGAGAATGTAGATTCCAACAGAACCAAAATCCTGCTGAAAGAGAGATCTGCGAGTTCTAAAACCGCAACTTTAAAGGTTTTCTATGCAAACGCCGGTAGCATACGCAATAAATTTTCAGAGTTTAGAGGAACTAGGGTGATTACAGAAAATTATGATAGTGAGTTGGTCCTAACAGAGAATCTGTGGCCCCTACACAAGATAGAGAGCTTTTTAGCTGATTATTGTCACTTTCCCGGTTATGTAATGTGTTGAACGGTCGGCGGAATAAAATAAAAGATTAGGTGGCTTTTAATATTATTATATCAAGAGAAAGTCTTACACCCGACCCTCGTGGTCAAAAAAAAAAAAACCTCAAATTGTGCAACGTCGACACAAAATCTTTTGTGCTAATAAAGAATAATCAAGTACTGTCCAACAATAATACTTTTTTTAATATACAGACCTCCGATCTCAATCATTGCAAACTGACCGAGAAAATTTACGAACAAATTGCAGATGTAAGTAACGCACAATGATCCGGTAATTTCTTCTGACGTTAATTTACCTGTGACAAATTGGTTGCGATACTCTTACATTCACACTCCGTATGCATGACCTTGTATACTAACTTGCAAGAGAGTTCGCTTTAAATCAATGTTGTGTCGTAATGCGCGCGGCCGGTGGGAATAACGTTCTTGACATTGTACGTGCACCAACTAAGAATTACAATAGATAATTTTAATGTTGTTTTATGACTTCAGTAACGACGACCATGCGTACGCTAACTTTCACTTTGTAAACTTTACCTAGTAACAAACCAAATAGTAGCATCGAAAAAGTCCCTAATTTCAAGAAAGCAAACTTCCAATAAACTTAGAGCTATGTTTACAAGAAACGGACTGGATCTTGTTTATGTACAATAACGACGCTAATGGACGATCCTTGGAAGTTATTACGAAACCACTTACCTAACAGCAGTGCAAGACTGCATACCATCGAAAATACGGCGTCCAGCCCATAATAAGTAAGCCCAAATGGTTGAATAATATATTTCAAACTGCCTGCTTGCTAAACAAAAAAAATTGCTAATGATAGATTAAAATCCTCACAAAATGACGAAGAGAAGAACGGGTGAAATTTGTAGAGCTACGACGCACACGCCAAATAGTGAAGTTAAGACAAGTAAAGAAAGACACTTAGAGTTACATCGTTGCGAATCAAAGTACAACAAACCCGAACAGTAATTCTATGGTTAAATATCAGAAGGAAAAAGTATTGTACTTAAAAACTTCAACTGTTGGAAACACGTTAGGTCAATTAAAAAGGATAATAGCAGCACGACAGACCGAATTACAAAGAATTAATGCCCCTCAATACCTTTCTGATGGCATCAGTTTTTACAACAGAAGACCTCAGTGATAATCCCTACACCATCGCCGATTACAGATTTAATAATTCAGATGTCGTAGAGCAATAATCACCGTTACAGAGAGAGACGTATTGAATTGATTTAGGATAAAACCGGTCCCTGTCAAAATAAAACGCCAGGACCCTGATACAATCTCAGGCCTAGAGTTCTAAAGGAAGCTAATAATGATCTCGTCCAAACCACTGGGTAAGCTTACTATTCAATAACTCCTTGCCGTCCTATATCAACTATGCCTTGAATCAGTAGGCAGCTAGCCAACGTAACACTCGGTATTCAAAAAAGTCAGCAAATCGCCTATCCAGTACGGGATCGTCCAATTAGCTTAAAACCCTGCAGTTGTATGTAGAATGCTGGAGAAACATTCATACGAGGAGCGACTCGTAAAATCAGCTTAGAATGAAAATGAACATACTTAAAGATACTCAACACGTGCTTGCGTTAAAAAACGTTCTTGTTTAACAACCCCTCTTACACTTCTTCCATGATATCCTCAACCTCTACGATGAGAGTAAAGCTGTAGATCATATATATAAAAAAGACTTGATTTTCAAAAGGCCTTTGAGCAAAGTTCCCCACAAACGTTTACAATGCTAATCTAAAAGCGCATGGTAAAACAAGACGGTGTGGGTTGAAATGGATAAGAAAATTGGCTCAGCAACAGAAAGGCAAAAGGTGCTAGGTTGCATAAACGTTAAGGCATCTAAATGGACCAAAGGTAAAGGTTTAAAGCCGGGGTACCCCAGGGATCGGTACTATGAACCAATTCTCTTTCTGAATTTAGGCATCACCGGACATAGAGTAGTGGGCTCACCACCTGCACAATCTCAAAAATTTGCATGTACGATACAGAAAACGTTGCAAATAGCGTACTCTTCAAAGAACAGGTTTACGATAATTGCAAACACAAGCAGTAGATAAATTGTCAGTTTGTGCTGCACAAAATTTGGCAAATCAAATTAGTTTCAATGCTGATAAATGAAATGTACTACATGTCTGATACCTGACGATGAGAAAAGGCAAACTATTTCTATTAATGGCAACCAGCTTAAGAATGGTTAAACAGAGAAAGCCGATACTGGTGGAGTAACAATATCGAGTAACCTAAAAAACCGAGTCAACAATGTTCAGAAGTTGTTAAGTAAGGCAAACAAAATAATTGGCTTTAGGTAAGGCATGTCATTTGTGAGCATAAATCCAAAGAAGTTATCCTAACCCATTCACACTATCCTTAGTCCGCCCATCTGGTCTGGAATACTGCGTTCAATCCTGGTGCCCTTAGTACCAAAAAGTATAAACAAGCTCGAACAGGTTCAACGGAGAGTTACCAAAATGATACCTAGCCTAAAGAACCAACCATACTAATAGCGTTCGTTAGAGAATTAAGCTCTATTTCCTTTAACCCAGCGCAGATTAAGAGTCGACGTTAATTCCAGTGTGTTAGTCAAAATCATCAAATGCAATCGACAATATGAACTGTCTACTTACTAAAAACTAGCTAGGTGCTGCTTCGTGATCCGAGGCGCAATGCTAATTACACAGCGTGGAACCGGTTGCAAAATTATTGGTAAATCTTTTAACCCTGGTCGCACTCATACTCAGAAGTTCTTCTTCAATCGAGTTGTCCCCAACTTGTGGAATAGGGCTTCCACCGAGACGTTATAGACTGCAGGCACCGTTTGACGTCATTTAAATTCCGCCTAGACAAATATCTCCGACATCAAACCCGCGACTAGACGTGTGGCGGTTTTTAAATTTAATAACTTTATCTTCCCGCTCAGAATTACTAACCCATAATGTCCCCCTACTAACGTCCTCAGTTCCTGCCACGTTAGTTGCAGGAGCAGTAGTAGTCCGTAGTCCAATGTTCCTTTACCCACATCTAAACCACTGTTTGGACACTTGATGCCTCCCGTGTTTTGGATACAAGCAGCCTAGAAGGGTCACTAGATCTATTGTTGCTTGATTTCCTTTGTACCCCCTTTGTACTCCTTTGTACGGTCTTTTTAATCTAAACTTTACGACATTATATTGTTCTTACAGTTAAAAGTCCTTGTGAAACTAGGAATTATCTTATAGCGAAACGCCATTTAAACTGAAAAAAAACCGGATATATAGCCGTGTGAGTATAGTTTATATATAAAATTTACCAGTAATATTTTATCTAATCCCTCTTTGTGGAAGTCTGATAGTTAATATTTTTAACCAACATTTTGAGAAGTTGGCTCAGTGGTTCAGCTCTTTTCTGTACATTTGGTCCCAACAGTTTCCAAATGAGTGGAGGTGGGACAGTGATGACCATGGGGCAAGTGGGAGAGTATTCCATCGAAGTGGGACGGACTTGAGACTTATACAGAGTGATCAATACTTTAGCGGCCAGGAGGATATGATATGCCGGTCGAAAGCAACCAAGTTGGCATTGCAGCATTCTTTGTGATGTCCTTAACATGGCTGGTTGATGAAAGACAAACCGTTGTCATTAAATTGCAACTCCTAGAATTGGTCACTGCTGACTCTTGCATCTGAACCTTCCTCCCATCAAACTGAAATGGCCGGTGGTTTTTGTATATGGGGCTGGAATATCTTGGCTCCCGCGAAGATTACCATTACTTGATTATTCTTTTCTCCGTAGCAAGGTTCAACATTGCAGCACGTTTGTCCCAAGAGTGGGGATGACATGTAAGGCATGGTGTTTATCGACCGTGACGGTGGCTTGCCTCTCGTCTTTGTTGCAAATTTAATGTAGGGTGACAGTCCGTCAGCATAAGCAAATGCACCTCTCTCGTCCTCTAACGTTTTTATTTCCTTCACGCATCCACGACAATCCCGTCTCCTGCTTGTCCCCCGATTTTTCACACACAGATAACACATACCACACTCTCTTGTGCTAGCGCTCTCTGTATTTTGTGTTTTATTTCAGCTCCGGAAGGGCCTGAGCACTAGTCATCATCTGCCTTTCGCCTTCACTTCTCTTATCCACTCCACAGATTCCCCATTCACACTAGTTTAGCAGCAGTTTTTACCTTTCTTTGTTGTTCTGTTTTTCCCTTCGGTTCCTTGTGTTTGCATAAAATTTACAGGTACAGTAGATTTGTTAAATTTAGGGGAGAATTCTTGTATTTATTATTATTATTATAATTATTATTAGTTATTATGGAGTTATTCATTATTAGGGTAGTAGTAGTAGTAGTATAAATGATTTTGTATGTGTCATTTAGCTTCCTCCTCCCAAGACACCCATCAAGTCATGAAATAAATAACTCCAAAGACAATAAATATTTTGCCCTTTCTTCCGGCAAAATCTCTTGGCACTTTCAGATCCAAGTACCTGTTTTTGTCATTTGTTGCTCCTATGTAATTATTGTTGAATACGAACTTGGAAAAGTTTACAGGAATATTATAAGACCAGTATGAGTATGAGCACTTTATTATAATGACCATATGAGAGGAGCACTTTATTATAAAGACCAATATGAGGAGGAGGGCACTTGATTTAAAGACCCTATGAGGAGGAGGTCACTTATACGAAAGAACCATATGGGAGGGAGGATCACTGGTTCTTATAAAGACCATGCAATGAGGAGAGCACCTTATTATAATACCATAAGAATGATGAGGGAGCACTTGTTATTATAAAGACCATATGAAGGAGAGCACTTATTATTATAACGACCATAGTAAAAGGAGAGGAGCACTTTATGATAAAGACCATATGAAGTAGAGCACTTTAATTATAAAGACACATATGAGGAGGCGTCACTTTATTCATAAAGACCATATGAGGAGGGAGCGACTTTATAAAAGACCATATGAGGAGGAGCACTGGTTTATTAATAAGACCATATGATGAGGACACTTTGAGTTATAAAGGAACAATATGAGGAGGAGCACGTTTATATAAAGACCATATGAGAGGCTGCACTTTTAGTGGATAACGACCATATAAGTTAATTACACTTTATTTAAAGGACCTATGAGAATAGGAGCCTTTATTGACAATGTTTTTCGCAAATATCCAGTGAACTGAAAGGAAGCTATCTGCCCGAAAACATTGTCATAAAGGTTTCTCATGGCCCTCATATGGTGTTTATATCCTATTATTGTCCTGGCTCTCCAATTCAAATTTAGGCCTTTGACTATTGTTTTGATCTGATGTGCTTGTGTTGTTCTTGTATTTGTTTTAAACCATGTCTTTGTTCACCTAGGACTATTTTTTTTCATCATTATGTAAGGTGTTTTAATTTAAAAAACCACATTGTGCCGTGGACTACCTAGTCGCCTGCATGTTCTAGGTCCCCATTAGTTTGGAGATGTGTAAAAATGTTCTGCCACACTTAGTTTGGGCAATTTTAAGGACTGTTCGTCCCATTTCGGTTGTCATGTTTTAAGACCGTATCGTGGTAATTTAGGTGTCGATTCTCTGGCCTGGCGAGCGAATAGCGAGTCCATCAAAATGTACGAATTGGATTTAGAAAGGGGGTCTTTGGAGTGGTATTTTTTTAAAGTTAATTATATCTATGGGTTAAAGCGGGATGTGATAATAAAGTTGATGTAGTGTTTGGAGGGTGTGGGGGTTTTGCCGTCAGAAGGTTTGAATGGGAGGAATGGTAGTGTGACGTTGGGGTGGGACGTATGTGTGGGGGAGGGAGGGTTGTGGATAGCCAACCAAACCTTCTTCCGACACAGAATGATATGGGGACTCACAGGTACACATGGAAAGTGGTGTGGACGATGAAGGGGCGATAAGACGAGAGTGGTAGAACGAAAGTTCCACTGTATTGATTATATATGTGTGGATGAAACGGAATGAAGAAGAAACCTGTACTGGAATGGCTAGGGTGTATAGGGGTTTTGGACTGGGAGTCTTTCTGATCATCGATGAGAGTTAGGGGTAAAGGCTAAAAACTAGGATAACCAAAAATAAGTGGGGTGAGGAGAGGTGGAGGGGGAAGGCGAGAGGACAGGTGGACTGGTTGAGGAGGGTGGAGAGGCTACAGGAGGAGGAAACCAGGGTGAAGGAGTACCAGGAGAGCAGTAGAAAGACGACTAGGTGGGTTCGAACCTGGAAGAATTTTTCTAGGAAGTTGGAGGAGATGAGCAAGGGGTGTTGTTTAAGGAAGAGAAATCTGTGAAGCATGTGAGGAGGTGTGTGGAGTGAGGAGAAGCGGGAGGGGACGTCAGGTGAAAGGTACAGAATGGGTTGGGACAGAAGAGGTAAAAATAGCGGGTGGAAGGACAAGCAGAAAGCGTATAGAGGAGTGGTTGGGTAGTAGAGTGGAATGAAGACTTGGAGAGTCAAGCGATGTACGTGGAGGAGAAAGAGAGTTGTGAAGAGAGTAGTGAGGAAAGTAAGAAAAGAGTAGATGGAGGAATTTGGAAGGAATCTGGAAAGTGGTAAAATGGAGGGAGTGTAAGAAACTGTTCTGGAAATCATCAAGAAAGTTAGGGAAGGTAGCAAGGGAAACAGTAAGGGTGTGAAAGATAAAAATGGGAGAATGCTAGTCGAGAAGCAAGAGAGAGTCTAAAGATGGAGAGAGTACTTCAACGAGTTGCTAAATGTAAGGAATGAAGAGCCAGCAAACATAAGAACATAAGAACATAAGAAAATGGGAGTCTGCAGAAAGCCGATTGGCCTAAGCAAGGCAGATCCCTGTCCAACATAGTTGGATATGGTATGGGAGGGAGAAGAGGAGAAGTACTGGAGGAGGAGGTGGGGGTCAGGAGGTCAGAAGTGTGGGAAGCCATGAAAAGAGTGAAGTTGGGGAAAGCACCAGGAACAGATTGAGTGTGTGGGGAAATGTTGAGGTATGGTGGTGAGATAGTGATCGAATGGGTATGGAAAATGTGCAAGCTAGCATGGGAGAAGGGGAGTGCACCCGAGGACTGGATACCTGGCATTAATATTTCCCCTATATAAGGGCACAAGGGGAAAGACGAGTGTGTGGTAACCACCGAGGAATAATGTCTGTTAAGCGTACTGAGTATGGGAAGGTGTACAGTAGGGCACGTGAATTGTGAAGAGTGAGAGTGAGAACGAGAGAAATGGATAGGCGACGAGCAGGGAGGTTTTAGGAAGGGAAGAAGGATAGAGGATGTGTGGAATCAGATTTTTACCCAGAATTGTTGTGCTGTGGCAGAAATATCTGGAGAGAGCAACAAAATGGTGTATGTTGCCGTAATGAACTTTGGCAGAAGGGCCTATGACAGGAGGATGGATAGATATAGGTATGTGGAAAGTACGTACTATAGAAATATTACGGGAGTAGATGGCAAGTTTGCTGAAAGCCCAGTGAAAGAGGATTGGTATGAGGGTTGCAACGGACGTCGCAGTACGTGTGGAGAATGAGCAGAGACGAGTTCTTTGACCTGAATGTTGGGTTGCCAGCAAGGGGGCTGTGTGATGTCCCCTGTGGTTGTGATACTGTATATCGATGGTATGGAGTCCATGAAAAAGAGCATACAGGATGAAGAGGGCAGTGAAGGGGATGTTGGGTGGTATCGCTGAAGAGGATGGAGGGAAGATGAGTAGAAAGCTGCCTATACTTGCTGTTTGCGGATGAATACAGTTCTGATGAGACAATAATGAATGGGAGTTGCAGGGTCTGGTAAATGAGGTTTTGGAAACAGAGTGCGAAAAACTGAAATTATTGTGAAGGTAAATGCGGGGGGAAGAGCAAGGTTATGGTCCTATCGAAAGGGATGAAGAGGTCACAGAGTGTTGAGGTGAAGTGGAACGGGTCAGGCTATGGTATAGATCCGTCAGCTCTTTTAAGTATCGTGGGGCCAGTGTGGTTGAGTAAAAGATGGTACTATGGATGAAGAAGTGCGGGAGAGGGGTTTGCAGCAGGGGAAGAGGGTTGTAGGAACGTTGAAAGCAGGAACAAGAAATAGAGGTGGTCAGTATGGACGTGAACAGAGTCCAAATTTCATGGGACAGGTGTGGTAATCCCGACACTAACTTGACGGAAGCGAAGCATGGACGTTCGGGGTGAAGAGACTCAGACGGCAAGAAGTGAGAGCGGTGGTGGAAATGAGTTAGCTTGAGAAGGTGTGTGCGGAGTTTACATGGAGGGAATAGACAAGATTATGAGGGGATAGTGGGGAAGTTAAGAAGGAAGTGTGGTGTGAGGTAGATGTGCTGGACAGTGTGAAAAGGAACAACGTTGAGATGGTTTGGCGCATATGGAACGTAATGGAAAGCGAGACGAGATTACTAAGAGGGTGTAACGAGAGCGAGGTGAAGGACAGGAAGAGGGGGAGGTTCTACCGGAAGCGAGGTTGGAAGGATGGAGTGAGGAAGTATATGGAATGACGGCGGTGCTGGTTGGGGCGGAGGGTTGTCGACTTGACTGGTGGAACAGTGGTTGGCAATGGGTGGCGGTTTCGATAGGGGCCACACCTTCGAGGATTACGGGCTTCAGGGCAATAGATTGATAGGACAGATGATCTAATGGCACTGTCTGCAACACAGCGATGGTCAAAATAATACTAAGTTTTGTTAAATAAATTATGTGGAGTCCATCTTAAATTTTAGTCTAAGTGAAGTTTATAAGTTAGTTTCAATTTATAGAAGGAAAATATGTGTGTGTGTGAGCTTTCAAATGGCTATAATATTCGTATAATTAAGTTAATCGAATTCATTAGAGTAGATGATTAGTTGTATCACACTGAAACACCACCCACTGATAACATGCGTATGTCTGGGTGTAAAATTAGCCTGTACAACCGGTTCTAAACATAGGATTGTGCGGGTGGCTAATTAGTAAATCTGCATGTTATATTTTGCCCACAATACGTAAGGTCGCCCAATGATTGGTTGTGTGCGTATCAAGAGTGATGACAAGAGTGATATATAGTTTATCTTTTTTTCAGGAAACAGTGATCTTTTTCAGCTCTGATGTATTCGAGTGATAACGCCTCTCTCTCTCTCCAACGGTCAAAGGATCTCGTCACTCTCTCTCTCACTCCATCTCGTCTCATTCTCTCTCTCCCCCGGGTCGGTCTCTCTCATCTCATCTCTCTCCGGTCTCTCTCACTTCGTAGCTTTGTATTTTTTATTTATATATGTTAATTTATTTCCCTTATTGTTTCCTTTCCTTGTATTTTCCATCCTTCTCGCTCTTCCCTTGGTCCCCCTTCCGCCCTATCCTCTATATCCGTCTCAACCTTTATTCTTCCTGAATCAATCTAGTCTCCCCCAGCTCCCGCTCTCGCCTCCTTACCTCGAATGTCCCCTCCTCTACTCCTCCCAAGACAGTTAGTTAGCCTATGTATATTTAATCAACTATTTCTATACTCTGTCCATCCCCTCTTTTCTCCCAGGCCAACTCTTACTCCTTCTATTCCTTCCTTTCTGTTTGTGTTTCATCTTCTCGCTTCTTCCCGTCCTTGTCCAATTCTCATCCTTGCCTTCCCACTTACCTCCTTTCATTTTATTGTCCGCCTGCCATTCCCTCTTTCCATGTCTCCCACTGAACTCCTTCCTTCTTTTAGTCTCTCAGACCCTTTCACATTTATCTCACCTTATGCAGCCTTTCCCATCCTTTTCCTTATTATTTGTCTATCGTTCTTCTCGTCCTTCATATTCACCAGCCTTCTTTGTTCCTATCCTAATGGTCCCTCTACTACGTCTTCCGGGACATGAACTAAGCCATCCTGATTAGTTGAGCCAGTCCAGTTCCATAGTCCACGCTATAATTCACCCAGCCAACTATTACACCCTATTGCCTATACTTGCGTCCTTACTTTCCCACTGATTCCTCCTACTTGTTCCTTTACATTAAAACCCTTCTTTTTCGAAAATATATATTGTTGTCATTGGGTGTCGAGTCACAACTCTAATACAGAATTCAACATTGTATTCAGTGCTTAACACTATAATATAAGAAGAGTACTTAGAACCATTCTTGAAAACAATTGCCTGAGGTGGGTGGTTAGAGTGGTAGATAGGCAGTACAGTTTAGTTGGCAAGATGACAGGCTCGGCCCGGTGGGCCCTATATGCAAGTTAATCACCTAAGGGTTTATTTGTGTAACATTTCTGTATGCTGAGCTTGGGCTAGCTGAAACCTGATAACTATAGCTTACGAATGAATAGTCACCACGATATAGTCAGAGATCTCGGGAAACTCACTTCTGGTGAGAAAGACGCAGGGTGTCCAAACGAAATCCGAGTCCTTTTCGTTTTTATGCCTAATTGGTGTATAGGGAAGATATCAAATTGAATGGCTTAGAGTACAAAATGATGTCTTGGCAAGTTGATAAAAAATTACCATAACAATGCTATTTCATGTGAACTTGCTTGTATTCCTTCACATAGTCCAATCATGTCTTCATACAAATTGTTACGGTTTGGACCACTCTTGGTACAGACGTCTGTGCCATACAAGGAAATCAGGCAATTATGTCTTAGTCTCCGGCGGATGAATTAGTGGAATGGATCGTCCATGAATTATGCAATTGACACAATGGCGAGTTGTTTCAGGCTATAAGGAAGTCTGAAGGCCGTAAACATCGATATCAAACGGAGAAATACAATAATAATGTATGTGTCGTGATGTATAAACCCATATGTGGAATTGGGTTTAAAGTAATTTTGTAAGTAGGGCGGTACTACAACCGTAGTTTAAGCTAGTAATTGGCTGCTAAATATCGATAGTCTAGAAAGCGGGGGTTCAACTCCTTATAGAACGAAACTCGAAAGTGGTCAATTGTTCTTTATACTATATTATAGGCTGTGGCAATTTTACTTAATCCATAGCGGGTTAAATTTCCTTCATTCCTATCCATTGCACCAGCTCCCCCGTTCCTTTTATTTATCTGTTAGTTATCATTAGTAATTTATGAGGGAGGTCATTGTTTTCTGGACGGGTCGGCCCTTCTCCCTCATGTTTTAGGGCCCTCATTAGTTTTGAAGATGTTTAATACTGTTCCCCCCATTAGTTGTGGGCTATCTTAGCACTTTGTCACCGCGGCCACTTGCTTTGTCTAAGACCTTTCGTGCCATTTAGGTGTCGATTATTTATCCTGGCGAACGATGCGAGCCTGTAATTTTAGGAGGAATCGGCCTTCGGTCAGGACACTTTAAAACGAAAAATGTACACATTTATCTCGAAGAGGGATCTTGTTTTTTTTGTTTAAGCTTGGATGGATTCCTGTTCTAGCGGGGGAAACTCAAAAATAAATAGTACAATGAAAAAATAATTGGACCAATACCAATAAACCCTTTTCTCCTTAAAGTAATTATAAACGATGTTGTTATCAATTGACTTACATCATTCCCCCGTGATTCTTTATAAAAAAAAATTTAGAAGAAAAAATGAAATATACAAAATAGACCAAGCAAAATCAACCCTTTCCCCTTAATCCTAACAGTACCGGCCAACGTCTCATTTATCAATTCGCTGACGAGAGCAGAAGTGGTATCGCGCACACAGATCCCGCCCGTAATTACGGTGGCACCATCAGGTCAGCTTGTCTGTCGTCGTTCGTCCGTCGCTCGTCGTCCGTCGTCCGCCCGGAAACTCCTCCTCATGCCTGTTCGATGGATTTCTCACCAAATTTCACAAGTATATTCATTTGTAGGGTCCAATTCGAAGGTCAGATCAAAAAGAAATGTTCAATTTCACTTAAAGGTTTAGGGTTAAAAGGTCAAGGTTAAAAATAAGGTCAATAGTTGTCATGTGCCTTTAGTTTTACTCAAATTTCTTCATTTTGCAACTATAGGCCAAGTTACTGGTAACAATCGGATATCTAATTGACCAATTTTAGGATAAATGTGCTGAAGGTCCAAATATATTGGTTTTACTAGTAGTTCTTATATTAACTGGTTAGATTCTCCCCCCCCACTAGGACTGTACAATGTATATTCGGAAATACTTAGGCCCACTCATGACAAGAAAAACGATTATCTAATTCCATATGAAAGGTCCAGTTCACAGGTCAAGGTTAATAAAAGGTCAATAGGCTAATTTCTTTATCTTGTCATGCAAAACTTCACAACATTTGGTGATAGTAGTGTGCACTTTTAAATGAAATCGAAAATAATACATTTTGAGCACATGTAATGAAGGGAGTCAAGGTGAAAGGTCAAAGGTCAAGGTCAACTATTCTATTAATCTATATGAAACTACTGCAAATGGGTTTTAAGGATGAAAAATTAGTAATGGCTTATTTGAGTGTTCCTGGGCAATGTCAATGAAACAACAAAATTTTTACTCTTACATAAATGTCAAGGTCAAGGTTGAAAGGTCAACTTATAATATTTAGTTTTAGTTTGTGTATTCAAAATGTCTTCATTTTCCACAATACAAGTTAACTGGTAACCTTGATATCGTATTGCAAGGCAAATTTTAAGATAAACATATCAAACGAATATTTGGAATGCCTAGACCAAGGTCATACAAGCAACAAAAAGAATTCCATTTGGAATGGGTCAAGGTCACAGGTCCAATGTCAAATTATAAGGTCAATTTGCTAATGTTCTTTACTATTCAAGTACATTTCACAAAAATTTTGTTGCGCACAGTTGTGCTAGAAAGGACAAATTAAAAATGTTAACTTTTCAGACATCATGAAAGGTCAAAGGTCAGGGTTAACTATTCAATTGTAATCTCTGAAACTATCTGATGATCATTTAGATGAAAATTTGACACACTTATGTTGATTTTCTAGGAGTACATCAAAGTAATCAAAATATAATCCTACATAAAAGGGGCAAGGTCACAGGCCAATGGTCATAAGTTAACCTTCATCCATTAAAAAAATACTCTATTTCCGATAAGCTGACAGCTGTTTAGTTGCATTTTTACTTAAATAACATATATTTTGAATAAAAAAAATACCTATATAGTATATAGGAATATATATATTATCATACTTAAGGTTAACAGGCCAAGGTCAAAGACAAACAAAAGAAGGAAAGTGTTTAATCATGGTTTCTTTAAACTCTTCCAAGAACTTGTTTTTAACCCATTGTGTACCTGTGACGTCCTTTTTGAACATGGTATTCTAGCTATTAATTAAACGATTTTGGTGGAGCTTATGAAGGGATCTGTGGTAGTAAAGAGAGTTAATTAAGATGAGTTGGAAGCCTGCCTAATGTTATGAAGGCCCTTCATAAATTTAAAGAAAATCGTCTTAATATCAAGTATGAAATGAAACGCGACATCACCAAATTTTGCTGGCAAATTCGTTTGGTCATGGCAACGACTTGTGTCCAGAATTTTGGTGGTTTCGTATCCAAAGGTCAAGGTGAAAACGGTGGAAGGTCACAGATTATGGCCACTATTTTCTTTTCTTACTATATAAATTATATTTTAAATAATTGTATGAATATTACGTCATCATCTTCAAAATGCTACAAAATAGTGTTACGCTTACCTGTACTCTAGATAAATATTCCAATGGTTACGACATTAAAGAGGCGGGGGCACGCCTTAAGTCTGTAGTCTTAAAAAGTCAGCACGTTAGAGCATTATTAATGGCTTTTAAGCCCGTACAGCCCCAGCGACGCGTCTGGACGCGTAGCGATGTTGTAACGCACACCCGCGCGACGCTCTGACGCATCACCCTATTGCGCCGACCGTAACCTCAGGTGTAGCCACTCAAGAGGGCTCAGATTTGTATGGGAACTGTGTACGTATCCATGCAACCGTGCCGATGGTTGAAAACTCTCAAAGTCCACGTGCGGTGCGTGAGGCGCAATAACATGGTTTTTTGGGTAATTGCCTTCAAATTTTACTCTGTAAATACGTTTTCGGGGGCTCTGTAGGACCATTCTTTAAGCTTTTTGAGCGGTTTTCGTGGTGTTGCCTTCATTCCTAACCCATTGTATTGTTTCTGGAATAAAAATTGAAAAACCGGCCCGGGTTGGTGAACAAACATTACAAAACTATCCGGGGGCTCCACGGGTGAAGGGTTAAAATCGAGTGGAAATGGCCGGGCGAGCGCAGCAGGCCACACGGCCGACACCAGGGCTTACGCCCCCACTGACTCACGCTCCCTCTGTTCTCGAGAGGCCGGCAGTGTAGCCAGTAGTGAGCAATAAAAAATATGCCGCAATACGCTAAACTCCCATGTTGGTGGTACCACTGCATCAAAACGACGAGTTCTACGTAGCTCGTTCTGGTCTCATTTTGAAGCTTGTAGCGCCTAGTTTTTTGCTGAATAAATTTCTTTTCATGGAGATACTTGATTGATCATTCAGGAGGGCCTGAATATGCCCAAAATAGCCCAAAACCACCCACTAGACGAGGGTTAAGATTCAATGTGATCATATATGTAAGTATATACAGTATAATTTATATAGTCCCAGGCGGACATGAACCACCAACAGTCAGGACGAGTGTCCATGCTTTAATCCACTGCAAACAAGTATCCTCTATCACGCTGTGGTATAGTGGATTAAAGTATGGGCACTTGTTCTGACTTTCGGTGGTTCAAGTCCGGCTGTGAGTATAAAAACATTTAGTAGCTTACGTTTAGTTGCGATATATATATATAGACCGGTAAATATACTGTATATATATCACTATATATATATATATATATATATATATATATATATATATATATATAAAGATTTTACCTAAGATAATCAAAATTAATTGCAGAATTCTAGGTCGCAGAGTTGCATATGCATTTTTTTTTTTTTGGTAATGCGAAAACTGCACACCTACTTTATTTATTGTAGATGCATTTAAACGATGTTATGAAGTTTAGGAAAGATACATGGTGGCTTAAAGGATTATTTGAGATAGCGTGTTGCCTTTCTAACGGGCAGAGGTTCCTAAGCTAAACAAAATCGCCAAAATAACAACTACAATTATAAGGACAGCACCGGCACCGTAGGAATAAACTAGTCTCTCTCTCTCTCTCTCCTCTCTCTCTCTGCTCTACTCTAAAACAAGAAGGCAGCAGCTAAATTTTACTTTTTTCTCACTCTCACTATCTCTCTCAAGAACATAATGCGGCAGAGGGTGGGTCTATGAATTCCTTATGCTGTTTTCAACTTTAGTTTTTGCCTCACACATCATAAAATACTACAAGCAGTATATTACATTGTTTTGGCAGTGGAAGAATAACAAAACAAAGGCAAATATAAGAATATTTAATATAATAATCTGTTTTTCGCCCTATTTGTTTACTATCTTATGCTTACTTTGTAGTTTGCGTTCTCTAACTATCATATCCTTCCTTATTTCCATCCTCCATCCCTTCCTCCTTCTTCCTTGATTATTGATTTTCCCGTTATTCCTTCCTCCCTTCCTCCATCCTTTTTCATTCCTCCCTTTCTTCTCCCTTCCTTATTTTCCTTACTTCCTTCCTTCCTTCCTTCTCCTTCCTTCCTTCCTCATTATCTCCCACTTTCTGTTCTTCCTCCTCCTTTCTATTCTTTTGTCTGTCTTCATCTATAATCAGCAATATTCTTTTTCCCTTTGGTATCATTGTGCAAAGTCCGGAAAAATTATGAGATCCAGCATACAGTGTTGGAGAGGAAAAAAATTACAGGAGAGAGAAAGAGAGAGAGAGAGAGAGAGAGAGAGAGAGAGAGAGAGGAGAGAGAGAGAGAGAGAGCTTATTACTCGAGGACAAAGTATCACCTTTGGAAAACATTATAATCACAAAGCGAATATAACTAAAGAAACACAGTAGCAACTGCGTGGTGTTAAATAATGAAGACCAATAAAATATGCATCAAATATATATATATTATACAGTATATTATAGATATATATATACGGTAAGATATATATATATACTGTATATATATATATATATATATATATATATATTCTGACATACGGAGCCCTGTATGTTAATTTAAGAGTTAGAATTAGAGTTGAAGGAGTGTCAAACTACCCAAGCGGCGAAGCAGACTAGCGAGCGAACCAGCGAGTGGGAAACCGCTAGTCCGCATACCAGCAAACAAGCCTTCACACCTGTGTGCGTCATAGGGAACCCTGCAAACTACTTCGATGACCCGACGCTATGACGTATGATCGACGCCAGGAGCCCCCATTGGACGACGCACCTGCTATGCAACTCGAGGAGCTATGATAGGGGCGCGCACCATCACTCGCCTCCTGATTCGTTCCTACACCATCATTGTTTAGTATATAAGACCCGAGTAGTGGGCATTCAAATCAGTCTCATTTGGAGTTGGGGAAGGTGAACTTGCAGCTGGAGGAAGACGGGGTGAAGTATTATAATGGGTTTGTGACTGTCAGTCAGATTATATAAGTGTGTGTAAGGGTGTTCGGTGTAAACACATACGTTATGTTGGTTAGCGAGATATGTGATTGGGAATTAACGTTTACGCTATTATTATGTACTTAACTATTTTAGTTGACTAACTTGTGGACTAAAGCAACTCTTTAAGTAATTGGGTTATGATGAAAGTAATACTATTGTTTTATATTAATACTTACGAGTTCTTTCATTTTCTTTTAATTAAGCTTACATTGCTTAACGGTGCTTAGTACGGTGATGCTATTGTCTCATATTAGTAATATCGCCTTAGACTAACATGGCTGTGTTAATATTACTTCTTAAGCTGAAGAAAATTCTTTTAGCTTCAAAATATTATTTTTGCTTTTCATATTATTTGAGTGAGACCTGAATCGAATCTATGAAGCGATCCTGTAACTTAATGTACTCATAATCAAACCTCAATGTTACGTGGTTAAGAAATACATTTAACTAATTAAATATATATCTAACTTTGTATGTGACTTTGATATTAATCCTGATGATAACAATAATATAATACTATTAACGTAAGACAAGAACCAAGAATAATTACATTAAATATAATTAAAAGGACATATAAGAAAACTATCTATTCATTTCAAAAAGGGTAAGAGACAGAAATATTCTTACTTTAATATTTATCTTTCAAGACTTTTTATAGAATTAATAGTCCTTCTTTAGATATAACTTATTCGGTTCATAACCATAGCCTACTAAGCTTCGGTTAAATAAGAATACTTTATAAATACTACATGAATTTAATTAGTTTCAGTATTTTTCATAGGTAAAGAGTATCAGGTCAATAAAGGATACCAAGTCCTAAATCCAAAAGGAAAGGAAGCAACAACAGGAAATAATTTTATTAGATTTTACTTTTGTTTTGCCTTCAGCTGACTGATACCTTAAAATATATCTCTGTGCTATCTAGATTCATCAAGTTAACCACTTGAGGATCAAGATACGTAACAATATATATATATGTATACCGGTATATATATACTGTATATCAATAAATTCATTTATATATATATACTGTATATATAAATATATATATATTTATTTATATATATATATATATATATATATATATATATATATATTGTGTGTGTGTGTGTATGAGAGTGAGTATATACAGTATGTATGTATCAGGGTGCAAAATATGAAAACGTGGAAGGCAACATAAGAGAAGGAATAGGATGAAATAAAGAAGCGGGGACAATCAGGCACAGAAGAGGAGACGAGAGAGAGGCGATACCCCCAGGCCAACAACGGGGAAGTGGCAAAAATGGACAACTATAATACAGGGACTACCGAAAATGTAAAATGCTAGGAAGGTGAAATGAAATCTGAGGGAAAAGGAAAGAGTAGACCAAATATGAAAACAAAACAAAACGCAAAGCAAATGAGAAAACAAAATAACAGGCACCAACGAGCTAAAAATATATAAGTATATACACAATAAATAGTATAGCATAAAACATAAATAACTGATAAATAAAAGTAAACCAAAATGGCGTCACATGAGCCTTTTTTCGGTGTTTATTAATTTACTTAATTGTATTTTTTGTAGCCATAATCGAAT
The DNA here is from genome assembly GCA_032716605.1 of Paralithodes platypus. NCBI lineage: Eukaryota > Metazoa > Arthropoda > Malacostraca > Decapoda > Lithodidae > Paralithodes > Paralithodes platypus. Next base: position 30,386,604 of record CM064510.1, read on the forward strand.
TCTAGCAGCATGTAATTCTGTGTAAAGGATCCCAAGTCAGTCACACAGATCAATTATGTCGTTCTGGTATTAAAGGCAGAATTTATTAGATTAACTGTTTTATATACATATTTATATATCAATACTATTAAGTTTATTCCCTAGAACTCCATCAAGCTTTAAACAAATAACCCAAGATCCACCTTTAAGATTAATGTGTGCATTTGTTATTGTATGCATCTCTCCCAAACTACTAATACAAGATGGTGTTATTCTGAGTAAAAAAATAAAAATAAAAATAGTTTATAGACTGTCCTTTGCATTTTGTGTAGCCATTTCCACATACAGCCGACATTTGTGTGTGTTTTTGTCATACTATCCCCGTGTTCAGAGTATTGGAGTACAAAGGGAGTACACAGGAAATCAAGCAACAACAGGTCTAGTGACCCTTCTAGGCTGCTTGTCCTCCAAAACACTGAGGATCAAGTGTCCAAACAGTGGTTTAGAGTGGGTAAGGGAACATTGGAAAGGGAACTACTGCCCTGGAACTAATGTCCGTGGCAGGACTAGGAAGTTAGTAGGGGACATATGGGTTAGTAACTGAGGGGAGGATAATAATAAAGTTATTCATTTACAAACGCAGTCAGTCGCGGGTTTGATGCGAGATATTTGTCTAGGCGGAGTTTAAATGAATCAACGGTGCTGCAGTCTATAACGTCTCGGGGAAGCCCATTCCACAAGTTGACAACTCGATTGAAGAAGAAATTCTTAGATTCGTGTGAGTTAAAAGATTTACCAATGATTTTGCAACCGTTTCCCCGTGTGTAATTAGATTGGTCGATAGTGAAGTACTTACTACAGTTCATATTGTCGATGCCTTTGATGATTTTGAACACTTGAATTAAGTCACCTCTTACTCTGCGCTGGGTTAAAGGAAATAGATTTAATTCTCTAAGACGCTCTTCGTATGGTTTGTTCTTTAGGCTAGGTATCATTTTGGTAACTCTACGTTGAACTCGTTCTAGCTTGTTTATATCTTTTTGGTAATAAGGGCACCAGGATTGAACGCAGTATTCCAGAAGAGGGCGGACTAAGGAATTGTAAAGGGTTAGGATAACGTCTTTGGATTTATGCTCAAATGACCTGCCTATAAAGCCAATTATTTTGTTTGCCTTCTTAACAACTTCTGAACATTGTTGACTCGGTTTTAGGTTACTCGATATTGTTACTCCCAGATCGGTTTCTCTGTTTACATTCTTAAGCTGAGTGCCATTCATCGAATAGTTTGCTTTCTCATTTAGGTATCCGATATGTAGTACTTTACATTTATCCTCATTGAAACTCATTTGCCAAATTTGGGCCCAATGTGACAATTTATCTAGATTGTGTTGCATATCGTCAACTTGTTCTTTTGAAAGTACGCTATTTGCAATTTTTGTATCGTCAGCAAATTTTGAGATTGTACAGGTGAGACCCTCATCTATGTCGTTGATGTAAATTAGAAAGAGAATTGGTCCTAGTACCGATCCCTGGGGTACTCCGCTACTTACATTGGTCCATTTAGATGCCTTTCCGTTTATGACTACTCCTTGCTTTCTGTCGCTGAGCCAATTTTCTATCCATTTCAACACACCGTCTTGTATTCCATGCGCTTTTAGTTTTAGCAGTAAACGTTTGTGGGGAACTTTGTCAAAGGCCTTTTGAAAATCAAGGTATATAATATCTACAGCTTTACTCTCATCGTAGAGGTTGAGGATATCGTGGAAGAAGTCTAAGAGGTTTATTTAACAGGAACATTTTTTACGAAAGCCGTGTTGAGTATCTTTAAGTATGTTATTTTCCTATATGTGATTTACGAGTCTGTCTCTTATGACCGTTACTAGCATTTTACATACAACTGAGGTTAAGCTAATTGGACGATAGTTACTGGGTAGGGATTTGCTGCCTTTTTTAAATATCGGTGTTACGTTGGCTATCTTCCACTGATCAGGCATAGTTCCAGACTGCAAGGATTTATTGAATAGTAATGTCAGTGGTTTGGAGAGCTCATCCTTAGCTTCCTTTAGAACTCTAGGCGAGATTGTATCAGGTCCAGGCGTTTTATTTACCTTGAGTTTATCTAAACAATTCAATACTTCTCTCTCTGTAATGGTTATATTGCTTAGAACATCTGAATTATCAATCTGAATCGGCGATGGTGTAGGGATATCACTGAGGTCTTCTGTTGTAAAAACTGATGCAAAGAATGAATTGAGGGCATTACTCATTATTTTGTACTTCGTCTTTGGTGTATTCTCCATTTTCATCGACTAACGGTCCAACAGTTGAAGTCAAGTATTGGAGAGGGATATTGGAGAGGGATAGGGGGGAAATATATATAGTGTACTGTATATACTGAAGCACTCTACTGTATCTTTCTTCATCACGCCCACACTCTCACTCTCACGCTCTCCCTCTCTCTCTATCTCTCTGTACATTCCATGATCGCGGAGAAATTGTAACAAAGGAGAGAGTCGAAAAAAGAGCAAAAAAAGCGAGCGGTTGGTAGCATAGATGATAAGGGAAAAAATAGTGGGGGAGACGAGAGAGAGAGAGAGAGAGAGAGAGAGAGAGAGAGAGAGAGAGAATATGTAAAACTTGGAAAGACAGTAATGCCAAAACAGATAACAGGGCACGAAGCAGACTAAAAAACAAATGGAAAACATATGAATGAACATAAAGAGAAAGGGGTGAACGAAATCATGGAAGGACAAATATTTATTTAACACTGTCAGTACCGGTGACGTCTGTTTCATGATATTGTGGCAACTCTCAGATGAGTTTCATTTAGGTTAGGAATGACCTCTAACCATTATAAGGCTACACACTATTTCAATTAGTCCTTTTAGCGACCACATATATTTCCCAAGCTGAATATAAACTACAAACTATATCAATAATTATTTTCAGCGACCACATATTCTTCCTAAGATGAATAAAATCGTCTTATAGTTGCCAGAATAGGATGAAAAGGACGTCACCGGTACTGAACGGTTTAATCATGCGGGATAAAGGGAAACAAGTGAAGATAGGATATATAACATGATGGAACAGAATAGGGGGAATATATATAAAGGTTAAACAGGGGACAGTAAAACGTAGGAAGCAATAATAAGTAAGAAGACTAGACAAAAGGAGTTAACTTAATTCTTCTGATATCCTTGGGTTATTTGAGGTATCGTCCTTCATTATTGTGGAGGATTTGGATGGTTTTTCCATTTTTCAAGCAGTGTATAGTTTGTCCTACTAGAAAAAACCCCCACATAAATCTTGCCCCTATTTCTCCCCCCCCCCCCCCCCTCCCATCCCCTCCTCTCCCGGACCCACCTCAAGATAACTTTGTACTTTTTTCGGTTGAAAAATATGCAGGCCTTGCCTAGACAAAAATCTGCACCTGAATAGGTTGAAGCTTCTAATAATCGCCAAATTAATAGCGTGAAATGACTTAAAAATGTTCAAACTAACAGAGTGATACAAGGGGAGGGCAAAAATTAAAAATAAAAACTCCCTGGGCTCAGAAGGAACAATGGGTATAACATTGGCATCTGGAGTAAGTCATAGGTAGAAGGAAAGGGGTTAAAGGGGTAGCCTTTATTTTTTGGTCCTTTATTACTGTTTTAGTTTCCTCACTAAACCTCCATCAAGCTTAACAAAAATCACCATCATCCCCCTTCTAGATACATTTGAAGACAAATGTTCCGGCTGAAGGCCAGTTCCTCTAAAATTACAAGTTCGCTATCACTAACCAAGAACAGATCGACACCTAAATGCCACAAAAGGTTTTAATATTGACACAAATAATGGGGAGGAAAGTCTTAATATCGCCAAACTAATGGGCCGAACGTTTTAAAATCTGAAAACTAAAGGGGCTAAACATGAGGGGGAAGGGTATCCAGAAAACCAATCATCTCCCCTTATGGAGCGGAACACAGGTAGAGAATCAAGAGTAAAGTGACGGGTAGAAGGAAAGGAAGAATGAACGGGATGTCTGAGTGGAGGAAAATTGATCAAAGGGATATCAACACCAAATAGAAGCCCTGAGTAAAGAATATGCGAGAGGATGCAATATTAGTTAAGACAAATACATTAATTAACCCTTTGATATTTATAACGCATTTTGACAGTTTACTCTGGCATTCATTAGCAAATTTATATACACCTTAGGCAAGGATCTGTGGGAATTGTACTGGTAAAGATTATCTCAATTAACCCTCTGACTTCTATTTGACCATCCTAAACTGAATAAAATAGTCGTATAATAATAATAAAACACAAACTAATTGTGTAATCGGATCTTCATAGGATTAAACTAAAGGGTGAATTATGGCAGGACAGAGAACACACTATACACAATAGCATAGTTATAAAAGGGTATGAAAAAGGTATATATAATCATTGGGTATGTTGATATGGATTTACCTTTCTACCCTCTTACATTTCGAATCCCATTACGCCATCAGACATTACACTAGGAGCATACGGCTGGGAAAGTGTAGATAGCATAGATAGAGGAAATTGATGGAATGGCTTTGTTGTGTGGGTTTTTATTAGTCTGTAAACGTCGTCGAGGAATCCCCTGACTGGGTGCAAGCATGTGAGACACGCTAGGACGTACTACCACACCCACTAAATAGTCCGCCTTGGCTGGGATCGAACCCAGGTAAAGCATATTCACATGTGAGCGTGCTCTCCAAACGACCGCCGCGGCTCTCGTATCAGATGGGTTTGATACCAGCAATATTATCTTGAATTGGGTATATTATCTTGGCCACTTTAACTACCTTTTTTTAACCATATTTTCTTAGAGTGCACCGAAGAAAGTAAACGAAGGAAATACCAATGTCGTCTAGTAAGGAAGACAAAACAAAAGTGACACAAGAGATACATTTCGTTTCTGTGTATGCTCCCTAGAACTCTTTCAAGATTATAAAAAAAAAAAAAAAAAAAAACGTTCGAGAGAAAATATAAAATTGTTCGGTAGAAAAATCCGGTTCCTCCTAAATTACAGGTTCGCTATCTCTCGCCAAGATAAAATCGACATCTAACTGGCATGAAAGGTCTTCATATTGACGATGAAATAGGGTGAAAGGTCTTTAAATCACCAATCTAATGGGGTGAACGTCTTAAAATCTAAAAAGATGGGTCTAAACATGAGGAAGAAGCGGGTCCAGAAAACATAACCCTCCCCTTAATTAATTTTAGACAGGAACAAATTAATATAGTCAAGGAAAAATTGACAAGGAGCGCAAGAATGGTAAATCACGAGACAGAAGAACCATGTGAAGAAACGAGGAGGAGAAAAATAAATAAGAAAGGAAAGAAAAGGAAAACAAAAACAGAAGAGCCAAGTGAAGTAACGAGAAGAACTGAAAACAAAATATGGAAGGAGAGAAATGGAACACAAATACAGAAAAGCCAAGTGAAGAAACGGAGTGAAGAACTGAACACAAAATAAGAAAAGGAATAAAAACGCATGGACAGAGAAGCCAAGTGAAGAAACAGAGAGAGGAAAACCAAACAATAAAGAATATGAAAAGAGAAGGTTCATCAATAAAACAAGAGTAACTGCAGAAAGCCGCACATAATTGACTATAATCTGTTTCATTTCAATGGACGGTAAATTGCAAAGTTCCCACCAAGATTTATCAGTTATTTTGAAGAGTTTGTAGTTCATAATGGTGCTAATGCTTAATATAATGCATATACGTAGTAGTTAAGTATTAATACATTAGCTGCTAAGGGATTCAATTCATCATCAGGTAAAAAGACACAGAGTAGTCAGGCAATAGATAGATAGATAGATAGTATAAGTTTTAAATCAAGTAATGCCTCTTGAGAAAAACCTCCACAGAGTATAGACAAAAGGAAGGAGAGATTGGACACACACATAACAACGGAGTAATCACAGTGAAAACAAGGAAATAAGTAAAGTCAGGAAGTGAACAATAAATCTGACAACAACCAAAAACAATAGTCAAGAAAGGAGAGAAAGGGAACACAAATAAACACAGCATAATCACAAGATTACAAGGAAATAAGTAAACAGCTAGTCAAGAAAGGACAAATTATATTCTAGTGTCAGAAATATAAACACGACAGAATAGTCAAGAAGGCAGAGCAAACGAAAACAAATACTAATCGTAGCCAAAACCAGATAATGTACCGTATATTATATTCAAGAAATTACTGAACAAATGCAAAACATAAAGGACAGCCGGGCAGTGAGAAAGAAAGACGCTAACAATTGTCTGGAAAGGAAATATTAAGAAAATGAAGAAAAAACGAAAAGCAGAAGCGAAGCCATAACAATATATACATCATTTAGGAAGGAGTGAAAAGGGAAGGGAGGAAGAGGAGAAGCAAACCAAACGTCTAGAAATGCGGAAGAAATATGTAAAAAAGAAAGAGAAAACGAAAACCACGAAAAGATGACACAGAACAAAACAGTTTGACGAATTATTCTCAAACAAAGGGTGGAGAGGAGAACGTGATGATCAAGTTAAAATGAGAGAGGAAGCAAGAGGAGAAACAATAGCCAAGAAAAGCGGGAATATTAACCAAATCATAGAATAATAAAAGAGGGCAGACTAAAAAAGAAAAGCTAAACAATATAGTTAACACAGAAGGAAAAGAGAACAAATGGATAATAACCGGAGGAGCAGAGAGAGGAGGCAAGGAGGAGAAGGAGAGAAAAAATGTATCGCCAATAAAGGAGTATTTGAGGAGTAAAGAAAGAATGACGAAGAGAGCAAAAGGACAATACAGGAAAGAGGAGAGAGGAGGCAAGGAGGAGAAGAAGAGAAAACACTCTTGCCAACAAAAAAAAGTAATGTAAAGGAATAAAGTAAAGGAGTAATTGAGGAGAAAAGAAAGAAGGAAGAAGAGAGCACAAGGATAAAAGCGGGAGGAGAAGGAGAGAGGGTGCAAGGAAAAGGATAAGAGAATAATATACTGGCCAAGAAGGGAGTAATATAAAGGAGTAAACAAGAAGGAAGAACAAAGCAAATATATAATAAAGAAAAGTGGAGAGAGGCGGCAAGGAAGAGAAGAAGGGAGACAAAGTATCGCCAAGAGAGGAGTATTGTAAAGAAGTAATGTAAAGGAGTAATTGAGGAGTAAAGAAAGAAGAGAGAGCAAAATTATTATAATAAAGGGAGGAAGGAGAGAGGAGGTAAGGAAGAACAGAAGGGAGAACAAACTATCTCCCAAGAAAGGAACAAGAAAGAAGGACTTGAGGCGAGCGATGGGTGTGAATATTTCATATTACCTTGGATACCGGGATTTGTGTTATCGGGAGAGAGAGAGAGAGAGAGAGAGAGAGAGAGAGAGAGAGAGAGAGAGAGAGAGAGAGAGAGAGAGAGAGAAGGAAAGAATAAAAGAGAGAGAGAGATAATGAAGAGAAGGAAAACGATCAAATAAGCAATGGATAAATGGGAACAAATGAACACACAATATGAAATTTAGATAACAATGAAAGGAACAAAAGCGAAGGAAGCTATTAAATTATACGAGACAATAAGAATTATAGGAGCAAGAAGAAAATATATTAAGCAACAATGTGTGTTTGTTTCTCTGGCCCCCATCTATATATTAAGCAACAATGTGTGTTTGTTTCTCTGGCCCCCATCTATATATTAAGCAACAATGTGTGTTTGTTTCTCTGGCCCCCATCTATATATTAAGCAACAATGTGTTGGTTTCTCTGGCCCCCATCTATATATTAAGCAACAATGTGTGTTTGTTTCTCTGGCCCCCATCTATATATTAAGCAACAATGTGTGTTTGTTTCTCTGGCCCCCCATCTATATATTAAGCAACAATGTGT
>CM064510.1:30396946-30453169 GCA_032716605.1 Paralithodes platypus
GCACAGGAATACGTTATTATAAGTTATGCTTGTGAAGTGTCCTAGTGTTATCATATCGTGTGGTGATATATTGCAACCCCTTAGTTTGAGGCCGGCTGCAGCTAGTGACGCGATCGAGGCCTCACCATTCTCTGCTAGGTGGTCAGACGATACAGGTGGTGCTCTCTCTCTCTTGTGGCCGACCAGTCTGCCCCTTTTGTTTGTCCTTGCTTGCACATATATTAATGTAACGTAATTAATAGAGAATCATAGACATTCATTTAATCTTTTAATTATTCTTTTCCTCTGATCAGCATTTATTATATTTCCATTTTCATCATATATTCTGTACCTCCGGTGGCTTACTTCGGGATCCGTGATAGGGAGAGCTGGGAGGCTTGCCGGGGTCCTTAATAATAAGCACTGTTAATCCCATAGACAGTCCACACACACACACATCCATACCACTACATATTTTTCCCAGTGTTTGTGCTTAGGACCCGGTAATAACCTTAACGGTTCTGCCTCAGCGATTGTGTTTGTTCCCTATCTCGGGCTTCGAACTGAGGCAACGGAGTGTTTAATATATATTAGAAATCCAGCTTCAATCCCCATAGTTAAGTGAGTGTGGGACTCTCTATGACTTCATTGTTTTTGGGCGGTATCTCACTGGGGGATCCAGGTTGAGGTAGGATATATTGGTGTGGTCAGGGCAACTTGCTTCCTCTAATATCACCCCGAGGTTAGTAGTCATATTAGGACACTGCCTTGTATTGTTAGTTATTATTATATGTATACAATATTATTATGTGCAACTCTCTTGGGATGAGAGTGGATTACCGTTGGATGGTTTGCGCACGGTTTAGTACTGTCGAGGGCGGCATAGCCTGTTATGCTCGAAGTACAACTGCACTACTCTTTCTTTGATGTCTGCTGGTAGCCTATGTATTTAACTGTTTTGATTATCCAAGCTAGCATTGATAATCCCGGTGTTGGTTTCGAGATTTCGTAGCTAGTAAGTTACATGATTATTTCTGTTCTACATATTATTCAGAATAGGAGCAGGGCAGTGTGCACCTTAAGCCCTGAGAAGAGCCTGGAAGCGTTTATAGTGCTCTAACTTGTTGCGTCGTGGTGTTGCTTGGTAGAGAGACAATGTGCATTTGCTTTAGTAATTATTTGTGTATACAGTCTCTAAGCAACTGAGGTCCAGATTCGTAACAGTGGCGTGAGCCTTCAGATTGTAGGAAAAGACGGACAACTGAGAATACAAGTAGTATGGGAGGTTTCAACTTTATATTCACACAATATTTTTTTGGGCAAATTTTTATTCTGACGGTGTTCCAGTCTCCCCTTAACACTCAACGAGTGGCCTAGGCGGGATATTTGACCGTGCCAACCAGCGGGGAGGTTTTACCATAAATGGGGTTGTTTCCGTGCTGTTTTTCATGCATAAACAAGAGCCAGAGTGTAATACAAGTATGTATCCCTGAAAGGGCGTAAATTGAGCTTTCCAATGACACCCGAACCATCCTTCTACGATCACTGGTTGTCTTGCAACGATCGTGCAACCAAAGCGCAAAATCGGTAAAATACGGTCATTTCGTTACATAATTACTTGTGTAGCGAGTGAGAGAGAGTGGAGTAGTGTGGAGTACATGTCAGTGGGCCCACGACGGTCGTGGCGAGTGGTCATGAGGCAACCTACGCTCCTCCCACCGCTCGGCTCTCTCTCAGAGCCAATATTGCGCCAAAATTGCACACAGACTTAAGTCGGGCCCTGCCACATTGTCCAGCTTTTTAGATACGGACTTAAGTCGGGCCCCGATAGACAAGGGTTAACTTTTCATTTGCATACATCCCAGAACCAAAACCAATTTACTATGTAGATGGAAATGCTTTTATACCTGCTCTTTAAAACCTGATCAACTTTGTGTATGTTAAGGAACGTGAATTATTAACGTGGTGGGGAATAACCGAGCAGGAGGAGGAGGAGGAGGAAGAGGAGGAGGAGGAGGGAGGGAGAGGAGGAGGAGGAGGGAGGGAGCGAGAGAGAGAGAGAGAGAGAGAGAGAGAGAGAGAGAGAGAGAGAGAGAGAGAGAGAGAGAGAGAGAGAGAGAGAGAGAGAAGATAAAAGGGGCGAGGGGAAAAACAAGAGGGAAATATTGGACAACAAAAGAAAAATATGAAGGGTGAGTAGCGATAAAAATACGATGAGTGAGTAATAGGAGGAGAAGAAAGAAGGAGAGAAGACAAGGAAGAGAAAAGCGAATTGGGAAGAGACAGATAAAAGAAAACGAAGAGAAGGGAAGGGAGAAGAGAGGGAATTGAAATATATAATGAAACAAATGGGAGAAATGAAGGGATAAAGAAAATGGAATAGAGAAAAGGAGAAACAGATAAATAGTGAGGCAATTGGGAAATATTAAGAGATGAAACAAATAAGAGAGTTGGAAGAAGAATGCGAAGGGAACAAGGAAGTAAACCGAGGAGATAGAGAAGGGAGAAGATGCACACAAAGAGAACATCATATAAATAAGAGGGACAGGGAGAAGAAACGAAGGGAGGGAATATAATGCTATAGAATGAAGTAGTTGAGACATGTAGAGAGCAAGGAGGGGAGGGAGGGTTGAAAGTAAGGTGATTGGACATAATGAACTTGTGTGGAAAGGAGCTACGGCAAAATAAGACAAGAGGAACTCAGGAAAAAAACAAGGACCAGAGACTAGGAAGAGAGAAGTGAAGAGGGCAAGAGAGAGTAAATAGGGAGATACAAAGGAAAATGGGAGTTGAAAAGGGCTAAACATGAAAGAGAGGAAAAGGAGATATAATAGAATAGGGCAAAATAAAATAAATAGGGAGATAAAAGGGAAAATAAGATTAGAAAAGGACTAACATCAATGGGGCACAGAGAGAGAGAGAGAGAGGAAACGAGAGAATACTAAACGTGTCAGACAAATCTCATTAGTTACTTTCAAATGGTAATTAACGTAAATGTTGGCCGTGTGAATTTGTTAAATTAGTTGGTTTCGAAATCTTGAAATTACAAACGTTACCAAATCAAGCACAGGCATAAGGGCTGAAGTGATGTTTCGAGTTTTTACTTGAAAATTGGCAATTATACTTGTCACACTAAAATATATATATGCAATATATATATATATATATATATATATATATATATATATATATATATATATTGTTACGAGGGGGGGGGGGGGCAAACAGTCGATTATTGGGTTATGTTCACCCACCTGTAACTTAATAAATAGGGCATGTATTGTTATATCAGAAATTAAATGTTTCACAAACCTTCCACCTCTGCAGACTGCCGTTGAGTAGAGGTCTATAGCCCCAGTGGTTGCAGAATGGCGAGCGTGGGAAGTAGAGTGGTTTTCGGCGGCAAATTCTTCCCGCGTTCGGATGCGTCGCCCCGGCCCCGGCTACCACCCACCTAGCTGCTCGTCGCACCAAAGTGTTTGCCTCCGATAGACGATTTTAGTGGTTGATATAGACAATTTGATGTTTATTTGATATTTGTATAGTTATTTTGAGGCCAATTATATAAAGTATGTGTATTACGGTGTCACTGTCACTAATATTGCTAATTTTCACTCGTTACCGTACTTTTTATAAGTAATTGAGGTAGGTTATTATTATATTAGGCACTGATTATTCGTTATCACAGGTGTTTATTATACTTTGCCCATCAAATATTTGGTTTTGTGTCACTTTCACTTTGGTAAATATGCTTTAGAGAGTGTCACTGTCACTGATAATGCTCATTTTCACTCGATACCGTACTTTTTATTAGTAATAATATTGAGGTAGGTTATTGTTATATTAGGCACTGATTATTCGTTATCACAGGTGTTTATTATACATTGGCCATCAAATATTAGGTTTTCTGTAACTTTTACTTAGTTATATGATTTGTAAACGTTTTATATACAATTTATTGTGTCTTTTTTCACTGATTTATATATTTCTATATGTTCTAATCATATGAATGTCACTTATTATATACATTTATGTGTCACTTTCACATATTATTATGGTGTTATTGTAATTGGATCAATTTTCTGATAATACATGACTTTTGTATTAAAATAAATTGTTTTACTTCCACATTTTGCCTATATATATATACATATTGTCACTGTCTTTGGTACTTTCACTATGATTAGAACTCCTGCTTGGAGTGCTAATCAAAGAAGCACCCTTCAGCACAGAGTGGCACCTTGCACTCCACACACTCCATGGTGGACTTTTTCTCTGACCTCGCCCTCAGCCTGGTGTTGTAACAGACATGGCACCGCTTCTGCTGCTGTCAGAGGCAGGGAAACGAGCCTGTGCATAATATTCATGTAATATGCACAGTGCAAGCGGTCAGTAGCGGCGGGCCCAGCATGTGCCACTGCCCTCTGTGGCATAGCATACTTCTCCAGGAGGTCCTTCAACACCTGCTTTTGGAACCTCCGCAGGTTATTGAACTTCCTGGGTGTGTTCTCATTCCGAAGCTTGTAGATGTTGTAAGCGTTCAGAATTGACATGTCCACCATGTGCAGAAAGAACTTTTTGTACCATCTGCATGAGGTACGCAGACAGTCAATGAAGCCTATCTGCATGTCGGACTTGTCCACCAGCCTCATGTTGATGTTGTAGTCCATGACAGCATCGGGCTTGGTCAACCTGGCCTGGGTGCGGCGATCCACCTTGCCAGTCTCCACCATTTCCCCCTTGTGGATGGTGGTCAGGAGGTTGACCTTCCGCTGGTCGTGCCAGTGGATAGCCAGAATGGGCCCCGACTTATTCCGGAACATATCGCCTTTCTTGGTCTTTGGAGGGAAAGGTGGCATGTAGACCTGGAATTGGTGCTGCTTGTTGGTCTCCTTGATGACCAATCCGGTAACCTCCTCATCAAAAAAGGCCTCAAAAAGCTCATGTGGTGGAGCATTGGGGCCTGCGGGAATATTGGGGGTAATTCCTGAACCCTCCTGTACCTCATCAAAACCTGGCACATCAGGGTTGTAATCTTCCCCGTCAGCCAGGTCTTCCCACTGAAAAATGGAGAATGGGTATTGGCGACGCACACGAGCAGCTGCAGGTGGTGGCCCAGCAAGTCCAGGGCCAACTCGGGAGGCGCGCGCCCTAGGGAGGCCAGGGCGGGCCACAGGACGATGCCCCCAGGCGGAGCGGAAGGGTTGAGGGTCGTCCATGTCCATGAAGTCGTCGTCGTCAGAGTGGTCATCTTGTCCTGACGGTGGACCTATATAGTCATGGCCAGAGTCATCTGTTAGGTGCCCTTCATCGTCAGTGTTCCCCGCATAATCTGGCGGGGAACGAGTGATGTGTGGGCGGCGTGCGGGGTGGTGAGGTGGGGAAGGAGTGGAAGGTGAGGCTATGTCCCCCCGAGGTTCTGGGCTCCTTTACCTGTGACGAGTGGCAGAAAGCAATGTTTCGCTGTCACTAGGCCCAGGTATTGGTGATGCGAGCTCAAACACTTCTTCAGGAACACATGTTGAAGGCAGGAGAGGTGGCGAGGACTGTGGGGAAAGTTGCGGGGGCATATGGCTGGGGCCGGCAGGGGTGGACGCCGCGGGAGCCTCGAACAAAGCCTGTTTAGTTTTCTGTCCCTTTTTCACATATTTCCTGCCTTTCCTCTTTTTGGCAGCAGTATGTCTCCTGTCGGGGGACCTAGGAGGCAAATAGGCCGAAAGTGGGGGTCCTCAACCCTTGGCAGTGGTGGGGAAAAATGCAGGGTGCCCGGGTCACCTTGGGTGGCCTGGGGAGATAAGGGAGACAATGGCGGGCGAGAGGGGTCACCACGCTCACCCTCAGCCTCACCCTCACCCTCACCCTCACCAAGTCTTTTGGTTTCTTCCCTGGCTGCCGCGGCCGCCTTTACAAGTACCTGCTTCTTATAAAAGCGTAGCTTGAAAGGCGATTTAGCTGGCGAAGGGCTTGGAGTCGTGTCACTCAAGTGAAATTTGGAGATTGACCTTGAACTCTCCCACTCGCTCGCTTTCCCCACTTCACTTTCTTCAGCTAAAACAGCTTCCGCGAAAGCTGCTACATCACTCTCATCACTCACAGCGGATTCACTTTTTATGGTAGTATTCATGATGACGTCGGGGTAGAGACTGTTGCCGTGGCGTAGTTCACATGTGGTGGCACTATCTACCGCCCAACAAATTTGGCGCGCGCCATTCGAAAGCATTTATGCAAGCACCCGGAGCCTCAGAGCCCTACCGGGTTCCGCGGGGTGTTTTTGTTATGGGTTTCTCAGAGCCCAACCGGGTTCCGAGGGTTAAATAGCCTTGCTCACAGCACCGTACTACCCTACAACAGACACGCTCTTAATATCTGACTCAAACACCAAGACACGCAGGTTCTCTAGGAAAAGGGGTTATCTTCCTCTTTGCTCTATGAAAGCAGCAACACAAGGAGACACAAATATATCTATTGTCCCCGAGTTTGGTTGATAGTGTGTATAGTATGCAAGAGTACTTCTATAGTTATTCTAGACTGCTCGTAAATGAGAAAACCTAACAATGCCAGACTCCCAGACGCTTCATAGCAGGCCCAATCGCTTAGGAATTAGGAATAATATGAAACAGAAACATGAGGAAAGTCTGAGCACTATCCTAACATATGAAACACACTATTTGGTATTCCAGTAGGTTGGGGGGGCAGGCTGCACTTGAGCATACCGCCAAACCACTGGGAATATCAACTTCAATAATAAAGAATAAATACATGCAATAATAACAAGCAATGCAACAGAATAATGGAAGAGAAATGGAAGGAAACAGTGTAGAAGCTTATAATTAAAATTTGCCAGAGAAAGAAATATGCAGTGAAACTATATAAACTCTAGTACTTAAACTAATAAGGTTAAAACAAAACCAATATGCTTATAATGACTCCAGCCCTTCAATGCTTCAATCTAATAAGGAACAAAATTATTAAATGCGGTAATAAGGGAAACTTAAGAAGCAAGCTTGACCAACACCAAACAGTCATGTTGTCAGAGCGAGAGCCAGGACTAGAGTGGTGAACTCATGCGGGCCAGAGTCGAGCCAGGTGCCGCGTGGCAAGGAAGGACTCCAGGCGTCGCTACATTGCTTAATTATCTCAGAAGCCTGTATTCTCATTAACTTCACAAAAGTAATTAGATAAAAAATAAAACAACATTGTATAAACTTACGATAACGAAACAATCGCACAACGGCTAAATAAACTAATTAATTATACTGCTACCAAACGGCAACACAGACTGCAGGCGCCATCCTGCTAGCCATGAGGGGAGAAAGACAGAGGGATAGCAAGTGACTAGCCTCTCCCAAGGCTCCCTCAATATAACAAATGCTATGTAATAGTAACTCACTCACAAATGACATAGGTTACAAAACTGATTTGGGAGTGACACCCTCACACCCAGGGGGAGTCTGTTGGTGCATCTTGAACCAACAGACTGCTTATACTTCAATAACACTACAAGACATACACAACTACAGTCTGTTTTAGTAGTTTTATAGTTTTTATATTTTTGTATTTAAATATTTTCTTCTATACAGAAACACAGCAACTCCTTCTTTACGACCCTACGCTGGGCTACATACGGCAACCAACAAGCACCAGATGTACACATGCTAATCAAACCAAAGTAAGAGGGTACACCAACACTGACTGAACGGCGAGGGTTTTCCCTAAAACATACCCTCCCATGACAAACAATCAGCCAGAACATTATCAGTGCCCTTAACATGCCACACATCCAAACTGTGTTCCAGCAGCAGAACATCATCTGACACTGATAAACTGCCCAGTCCATCACAAGACTGGCTTTTCTCTTCGCTCTCTCCGGCAACGGGACCTGCCGATAACCTGCCACTAATTTCACCTTAGTGATAAAGGTGGCAGCCCCGATGCGGTCTATGGGGTCGTCAACTCTGGGTAATGAATAGGTGTCTGTCTGGGATAATGCACTAACACTACTGCAATCAACACAAACACGGATCTTGCCACTCTGCTCAGGTTGCAAAGTCACTGGCAAAGACCACTCACGATATCCCTTATCCCTCAAACCCTTCTCCAACATGTAGTCCAGCTCTGCTTTTAAGACAGGCTATCGAGCAGGATTTATACGGTAGGGAGCCAACTTGAGCTTTGCGCTGTCTCCAGCCTCTATGTCGGATGCCACCCCGGACATCAGGCCTGGAGAATCAACAAACATGCTGAAGTACTGCCACAGCCTAGTAAACAACTCCTCTTGGCGCTTAGGAACAAGAGGGTGCAACTTATCTCGAAGAACAGCATACTCATTGCCCTCCCACAACCTAGCCGGGACCGCAGCCTCTAAACTATAGTCTCCCTCCTTCTCCTCCTTCATCCCTAATACAGCCAGGTCATGAGAGGAACAATCTGTACCACCTGTGCAGTCACTTCCACAGTTCATAAGTGCCAAGACTTCCCCGCCGATACCATACATGCGCACCCTCGCATTCCTTACAGCTACACCTGCCTTCGCAACATCACCTCCATCAGCGCCATGGCCAGATGCAGTCGGTCTATGGTAGGGCTGTTGCATTATAATAGGGCATTATTGGGAGGCTATGCGACGGTCGGGCGTATCTATTATATAGTCAACCTCACCAATCTGCTTAATGACCTGATACTGACCGCAAAACTTAGCAGCCATGGGTCGACCCTGAACTGACAACCAGGCCAAAGCCTCGTCGCCCACATTGAACACCCTAGATTTAGCCTGTTTGTTACAATGGTCTCTCATCTTCGTGTTCATGCTGCTAACCAGGAAAGCCTCCGGGTATCTAGTGGTAGTATCAATTAAAGTGTGCAAGTATTTATCTCCCGAACTAGTGGGTAACAAGGGACCAACCATGACTATGAAATGAGTCAATGGCGGTTCAACTGCAGGTGTAGGGATCAAAGGTGCCACGGGTATTCCTGGGTGGGGTTCTCCAACTAGCTTACCAATATGACACATCAAAAAAGAAGCCACCGAAGCATGCATATTAGGCCACCAAAAAAGAGAATGTAGCCTATCAGTAGTCTCACATACCTCTAAATGACCCGCCAGTGGTGCCACCGGCGTTAGCCTAACCAGCTCCACCCTGAATTGGGCAGGCACCACTAACTGCTCCTCCCCCAAACCTGAGCTCGTATCCGGCTTCCACTGCCGATACAACAATGCCCCTTTCACAACAAATTTCTCTGCTTGACCGTTCTTGCCACCAGTCATATCAACCTTCTTAAATAGGAGGCCCAGACTGGGGTCCTCTTGCTGCAACTTGCTCAGTTTGTTTCTAGGTAGCTCCATCAAGTTACCTCTGACCTCTCAAAAATATCAGAAGGTTGAGTCGGTATCACTATGTCAGATTCCTCGTCCGACACTAGGTCACCTCTACTAGTCTCGGTAGCCTCACTGGGGTCAGCCAAGCCCACAGCTGTCTCCGGACCAGTGTCATCTAGTAGTGCATCATGGGATGGCCCGCACTCATAGCTGTCGGCCCCTGCTTCCACTAAATCATCCACCTGTTGGGCCAAATGTGCCACTAATTGGGTCACTGCACCAACAGGGTCGATAGAGTCATGTTATCTTCTTGCAAACAACCACCACCAGGGGGCACAAAAGCAGCCTCAGCGACAACTATATTAGGCGGGAAAACTACATCCCCTGTCAAGTCAGTCCCGAGCAAAAAGTCCACCCCTTCAGCTGGCAGAGTGTCAACCATAGCCACCTTATACTCGGCAGTCAAAAGTGGGCACTCTAGGGTCACCGGGACTAAATCACAGAATTGTTCACTGTTGATTCCCCTGCACATTACAAACTCTCCCGTACTAATAGGTCCCCCTGTCAGGTTGCGACACAAGGATTGTTGCGCACCAGTATCCATAAACACCTTGACAGGGTAAGTCTGCTCCCCAACCCGTACAAATCCATCATGTATGAATTGCCGACACCAATCAGGGAAAGTCTGGTTTTGCTCAGGTGGTGATACCATCTGGGGTGGCAAAGTGCTTACTACCCTGCTTCGGGCTGGCCAACACTGCCCCCCAAACTCACCAGTACCTGGCTTGCCTTTCACAGGCACCTCCCCTAGTGTCGCCACCAACTGGACAGCCTTGGGTTCCTGGGTAGCCTTCCATTTAGCAAACTGAGGTTTAATATGACCCACTTGCTTCAAAAATAACATCTCACTTCCGTAGAAGCTTGCTGGTTGTCAGCTTTGGTATAATGTTGTGTCTTATTTGTGGTACCTTTGGGTGATGATGGGTGAGCTGATACTGTGGCTGCTTGGTGCACAGGTCGGTCTCTCCTGTCACCAATGCTCGCCATGCATGTGCCACGTTGGGCTAGTGCAAAGTCATCAGCCCAAACTGCTGTTTCCCTTATTGATTTAAACCGCTTTTCTCTTAATTTTGACCCAATGTCCTTTTCAACTATGCTGGTAAACTGCTCCATCAGCCAAACCTCACACGCCGCCTCAAAAGTACCAGCCGACTCTGAATGCAGCCACTTAGCTAGAGTATCGCGCAGGTACCTGGCACATTCCACATGCGGGTCCCCCTGCTGCTTCCGATCCCCCCTGAAGGCCAACCTGTAAGCCTGGGGACGCAGCTCGTAGGCTTTTAACACAGCCTCTTTAAGTACATCATACTCTAGCTCCTGCACTTCTAGGCGATCGTATGCATCAAGAGCCTTGCCTTTCAAGACATTAGACACCAACGCCGCCCAGCGTTGCCTCGGCCACTAATACTTGTGGGCCTTCTTCTCCAAACGCAAGAACCACTCCGTGCCCTTGAACTCATCGAAGGCCAGCACGAGTTTCAGCCGTTGAGACAACAGCACCTCTTCTGCCTCCTCCTTCGATGTATGACCGGCATTATTCCCTTGTCGTCTTTGCCCACTAGTTTCCAACTTCGTCTTCTCCATAATTACCTCCCTATCTCTCTGTCTCTCTTCTCTCTCTGCCTGTATTCTCTTCTCCTCTAACTCCATTTCCCTCAACTTAATCCTCTCTTGCATCTCTCTATCTCTCTCTCTCTCTGTCTCTCTTCCATCTCTTCAGCTGAAACTCGACCTCTGGACTCATTCTCGACCCTATCGGGGTTATTGGAGGAAACTGGGCGTAAAGGGGAACATTGTGCTGAGCAGCCACCGTATGAGTGGCATTGAAATGCTGGGGTGTGGCCAATGACACATGGGGGGAAGAAAGAGGATACTGAGGATTGCTAGCATAACTTGAAACAAATGTACTGGTCATAGGGGCATGAACATAGCCCTGCGAATATGAAGGGACTGTACTGATAGGGTTAAATACTGACGGTGGAGGCGTGGTGGCAGGTGCTGTTGTAATAGTGGGAGATTGCCTACATACAGTATCACCTTGCTCTGGAGTTGTTGCTCCACTCCGGCCCCCATTAGAATGGTAGCTAGCCTGACTGATAGGAGGCTGTGGCACATGCTGGATGGTGCCATCATCCACAACACGAGAACTAGCTTCCTGAAGACCATTAGTCTGTGCAACTAACTTACACACCTCTTGAACTAACTCTGCCTTAGCCATACCACTGCACCTCCAAACATACACCTCCAACACACCTCTTAATTCATCACTACTCCTGCCAGCAACCTCTTCTTGATTATGTTAGGTTCGAATAAACTGCCAAACGTCCTCCCTCCCCACAATATGAACAGGAATGTAATCCACATGCGACATCTTAGCAGTAGTTGTAGACACGGGTTAATGAAATAAGAGTACTATGTCCGTAGACTTTCAACTGCAAGAACAAATTACTGACCAATCTAAATATAATTACTTCACGCCACAAGAACTCTATACTATCACACTACCCTGGCATGAGGTCGCCACTGTTATGAGAGGGAGGGGGGGGGGGCAAACAGATGCTTAAATAACCTAGCCCACAGCACCATATTACCCTACAACAGACACACTCTTAATATCTGACTCAAACACCAAGACACGCAGGTTCTCTAGGAAAAGGGGTTATCTTCCTCTTTGCTCTATGAAAGCAGTAACACAAGGAGACACAAATATATCTATTGTCCCCGAGTTTGGTTGATAGTGTGTGTAGTATGCAAGAGTACTTCTATAGTTATTCTAGACTGCACGTAAATGAGAAAACCTAACACTGCCAGACTCCCAGACACTTCATAGTAGGCCCAATCGCTTAGGAAATAGGAATAATATGAAGCAGAAACACAAGGAAAGTCTGAGCACTATCCTAACATATGAAACACACTAGTTGGTATTCCAGTAGGTTGGGGGGGCAGGCTGCACTTGAGCATACCGCCAAACCACTGGGAATATCAACTTCAATAATAAAGAATAAATACATGTAATAATAACAAGCAATGCAACAGAATAATGGAAGAACAATTGAAGGAAACAGTGTAGAAGCTTATAATTAAGATTTGCCAGAGAAAGAAATCTGCAGTGAAACTAAGTAAACTCTAGTACTTAAACAAATGAGGTTAAAACAAAACCAATATGCTTTTAATGACTCCAGCCCTTCAATGCTTCGATCTAATAAGGAACAAAATTATTAAATGTGGTAATAAGGGAAACTTAAGAAGCAAGCTTGACCAACACCAAACAGTGATGTTGTCAGAGCGAGAGCCAGGACTAGAGTGGTGAACTCGTGCGGGCCAGAGTCGAGCCTGGGGCCGCGTGGCAAGGAAGGGCTCCAGGCGTCGCTATAATGCTTAATTATCTCAGGCGCCTGTATTCTCATTAACTTCACAAAAGTAATTAGATAAAACATAAGACAACATTTTGTAAACTTACGATAACTAAACAATCGCACAACAGCTAAATAAACTAATTAATAATACTGCTAGCCGAACGGCAACACAAACTGCAGGCGCCGTCCTGCTAGCCACGAGGGGAGAAAGACAGAGGGATAGCAAGTGACTAGCCTCTCCCAAGGCTCCCTCAATAAACAAATGCTATGAAATTGTAACTCACTCACAAATGACATAGGTTACAAAACTAATTTGGGATTGACAATATATATATATATATATATATATATATATATATATATATATATATATATATATGTGGGTAGATTGTAGGCACCAATCAAACTGGGCTATACCCAGGAGAGGCTGTGGGCATTTAATAAGGAATCGCTGGAACTCCTCTTTCATTTGGTTGGCTTGGGGGGACCATAAATGCAACCACACATACCCGACCTTTTCCTGACGACCCATCTAAAAACTCTGGACCACGGCCTGTCACTCTTAGTATCAACTTTTGCAATATTCGCGGCCTTTCCTCTAATTTTCACTCTATCGAACACCATCTCTCCTCTTCCAAACCTGATCTTCTTTTTCTCACCGAAACTCAGGTGTCTGAAGCAACTGCCAGCAGCCCCTTCTCTGTATCCTCCTACTTTCTCTATCCTAGTTTCAAAGCCAATGGCGGATGTTGTGCATACGTGCACACTGCACAACAAATTCACTTGCTCTCGTGTTCCCGATTTCGACTCCTCTGAATTCTCAACTTTATGGCTCAAACTATCCTGTCATTCTCATACTAAATATTTCTGCGCTGTCTATCTTTCCCCTAACTCTACCGACTTTCCCAAATTCTTCGACTATCTAAACTGTAAAGTGGAACACATTCTATCTATCTCTCCCTTCTCTGAAATCTCCATCTTAGGAAATGTCAACGTTCACCACCGCCAAAGGCTCTCCTCTCACTCTACTGACCCACCTGGTGAACAAGCCTACGTCTTTTCTATCATAAATGACCTAGAGCAGCTGGTCCAGCAACCCACCCGTATCCCGAGTGAAACGCTATTCTTCGACTTTCTTCTTTTCAACTGCTGAACTCTGGAACTCTCTCCCAGAATCAGTCTTTCCCTCTTCATATGACTTAAATTGCGTCAAACTCTGTGTGTCCAGGCATTTTAGCTCGAACGTCCCTTGATTTCGGCCCTGTCACTCTTTGAAATCTGGGGGAGGCACTCGTTGCAGGCAGTTATGCCTTTTGTCTCCCTCATTCACATAGAAAAAAAATATATATATATATATAATGTCGGTGGTAGGTACATTTCCAGGATATCTAATTTTATAGATGAAGAGTAGGACAAGAGCCACAACAGTATACATGTTGAGTTATTTATTTGCAAATTTTCGGACGTATCACACATAGTATCATACATCAGGCTATATTTCAACATACGATCCTAAAAAGAAAGCAACCTAGTGTATACATATGTTAAGTACAAAGCTTGTGAGGATCTTTTAACTTTTTCCAAAAGTAACAATACAAAATATACAATGGAAGAACTTCATCCTTTTAACCAATTAATATGTTATTATTATAAAGCTTGGGAGGAGCTCTTTACTTATATCCAACTGTATAATAAAGAATATTACTGCACACTTGACAGTGGCTGCGAAAATATTATGCAAAAAAACAAACTAATGATTTTGCGAAAATGATTTGACAAATCTGTTATCATTAAAAGTAAAATTAAGTTTACATTATTATTTTTTTTTTTTTTTTTTTTTTTTTTAAAGAGACAATGAACGGAGGAAGGAAAAATACAGGTAAAACAAAAAGGTCCATGTGCCTAAAGGCATCCTCCATTCATACAATGTTTGTAACAACTGGATTTAAACAATTGCAGATTGTAAGTTTGTGGAAAGCAATTCGAGGGAAGTGAATTCCAAACAGTAGTAGCTCTGGGGATAAATGAATTCTGATAAGCAGAAGTTCTGCATTGTGGAGGAGAAAGTGTAAATTCATGGGTGCTCTCAGCTGCCCTAGTTCTACGCGGAAAGATGTGGAGAGGCGGCACAATTGAAGCAAGTTCCTCGGAACAATTGCTGTGAAAATATCTGTAGAATAATGCAAGGGATGCAACGTTTCTTCGTATGGATAATGTAGGAAGGTCCTGTGTGATTGCAGGGTTATTGATTAATCTAATAGCTTTATTTTGAATTTTGTCCAACTGCCTCAATGCAACCACTCCACTTCCACCCCACAGAGGTGAACAGTAATCCATCTGAGAACGCACATGACTTTTATATATCACGGCCAACTGCTCGTCAGTGAAGAATTCTCGAACTCTGTACAGGAGTCCCAGTTTTTTAGAGGCATTCTTAGCAATGCTTCTAACATAATGTGTCCAGCTCAAGTTAGTAGTTAATGTTACACCGAGAATGTCAATACTAGGGGAAGTGGGAATATTTACATCATTAACAAATATATGGGAGTCAGTGAGATTCTGTCGGTTAAAAAATTGAATGTATTTGGTTTTCTGTGCATTAAAGGAAACTAGATTCTTTTGTCCCATCCATTAATTCTAGAAAGGTCCTGGTTCAGAGAAATTGCAGTGTTTATTTTTGAATTTATAAGATCGGGTTGGGTGAAAGAATTGGTAAATGTGAAGGAACTGTGGAGTGTTGAGTCATCTGCGTAGGAATGTATTGGATTATGAGTGGTAGATATGAGATCATTGATATGAATGAGGAACAGAATTGGGGCCAAAACTGATCCCTGGGGAACACCAGCATTTATTGAGTGAAATTGAGAATAAAGGCCATCTACCATTACACGTATTTTTCTGTTATGAAGATAAGAAGAAATTAGTGGAACTAATGATGCAAGGCCGTAGTGTGACATCTTCGACAATAAGGATTGATGCCAGACTCTATCATATGCCTTTGATATATCCAGTGCTATTGTATGTGTTTCACCATGTTGGTCTGTAGCTTGGTTGATTTGATGCGTAAGAAGGCAAAGCATGTCTGCAGTTGATCGACATCGTCTAAAACCATATTGCCTATCACTGATTAATTTATTATTCTCAAGATGCTTAATTATGTGATTATTTAATATAATTTCAAAGACTTTACCAAGAGTGGAAGTTATAGCTATTGGTCTGTAGTTTGATGGATCTGAAGAGGCACCTTTTTTAGGAACTGGATGGATTATGTTGACTAACACACCAAAAAAGAAAAATATCTATTAGATATATAAACAATTCAAAGGCAAGCCTTATAAGTTTATATTTTACACTTAACCAACCGAATAAGGACAATCAAAAATGTATGTGAACAAAAAAGATTAATCTAACCTATCAATATAAATTTAAAAAAAGTATATGAAGTACATACACACATGTAGCTTACTATGATGTTGAGAATCTGCTGTGTAGGTGGTGACTGACGTACAAATACACAGTTAAATCCTAGTTTATATACACACAAAATATGAGCTGCCAACTATGAATTTTCAAAAGTTACCGAAATGAACAGACTAAACAAAAAGAAAAAACACACCTAGACCTCAAGAAACTTAGTTCAACAAAAAAACACTCACAGAAACAATACAGTGGAAAACAAACACTGAAGCTTCCTATAAATGAAGCTATGTATTTAATTCTGATTTGAATTTACTTATATAGTATTTTCAGCAATAAAGGTATCATTCATGTTCCTAAATTTAGATATAATTTTAAAATTTGTGTTCACTGAATCTATAGTCTAAGTCACGAGAATTTTGAATTGAATTGAATTGAAACTTTTTATTTAGCCAGTAGAACATGATAATCATAATACAAAATTAACATTACATTGGCTGAGCCTTGTGAGAGGTATCTCTCTTAAAGGCACATCAAGCTTAAACTCGAAAGCTGTTACAGTAATAATATGAAAACAAAGTAAATAATTTCAAAATTGTACACACTACAAGACAAATACCCGGGTCAAAATTAGATTTACTAATCAAATAGATATAGCAAAGTTTTTATTTCTTCATAATGTTTATGTCGTTATAGTTAGAATGGTTTCTAATAGCAGAAAATTGTTGCTTATTTATATAGTTACCAGTTCTGATACTCTTCCCCATATGCTCCTACTACATACTATATATATATATATATATATATATATATATATATATATATATATATATATATATATATATATATATATATATATATATACAGTATATATTTATATATACATATATATATATATGTCTATATATATATATATATACTGTATAAATATATATATATATATATATATATATATATATATATACAGTATATATATATATATATATATATACCGGTATATATATATTTATATACTGTATATATGTATATACAGGGTGGCGCAGAATTCGGATACCCACCTGCCAGACATTGCCTTATATATTACTTCATTAAATGCAGAATAGTTTGTAGAAGCTACTTGTATTTTTAGAAATAAAATACAAATAAACCTCAGTTATAGTTTATTCCCTGTTTAATTTAGGCGGGTTATCGATTATTATCAAAAATGTTCACAGTTGAAAAAACTGGCAAGAAATAGATATATTTGTCTAGAATACGATGATGTTCTTAAACATTTTGTAATAATCTTGTTATCCGATATACGTACCTAATAATATAGTCTACTCTGCTAGTGCATTACGTGATACTTATTGATGATATCACAAACTATCAAAGGAGGCTATATGATAAGGTCGATACATCGCAAAATAAGAAACTTACAACAATTATAAACACCATCGTGTTCTAGACATAATTATGTTATCTATTTTATGCAAATGTTTTCAACTGTGGAATAATTCGGAAATTTTTTGAAAACCCGCCTATAATAAGAAGTGAATAAACTATTACTGTGCGTAGTTTCTTTGATACTCAATATTATTCATATACTTTTATTTGTATTAGAATTTTAAAAAGTAGCTTCTACAATCTATTCTGCATTTAATGAAGTAATATAAAAGGCAATGTCTGCAATGATTGTGAAGATATAGTTTGTTATAACAAGATATCCATTACGTGGTTCACGCAGACTACCACTTAGCTATATATCGAGAGGCAGTGTTGACAATGTCAGGAAGGTGGGTAACCGAATTTTGTGTTTCCTATGTGTGTGGAGGAGACGAAAAGCACAAGTGACTGTAATTAATGTATGTATGTATGTATGTATGTATGTATGTATATGCTCTGGCCCAATCCCCACTTTTCCTATTTTTATTTTTATTTCCTATTTTTACTCTATTTCATTATTTTTTGTTTTTATTTTCTTGGGGGTGGCTGGCTCAAGACAGCAAGAACTGGGAAAACACAAAACACAAGACAGAACAACGAACAAACACAGACAAAACACAAAATTCACACACATCTAGGTCACCCAGGAGAACACCCAGAGACCAGGGTCACCAAGGTCGCTCCAGCACTCCTCCGGCCCCAGACCACCCAGAGAGGCTCCGATCTCGGCAGGCAGACATGCAGCGGAGCCAAAGCCACAAGCCCGCCCACCATAATTCCAGGCGCACCTTTCATATTAATCGTCCCCCCGGGCCTGATGGACTATTATCTAGCCCAACTTGCGCCCGACCTTTTCCCCCAAATCGTGGTACCACGTGTTCACTCAACTAATCACAAGCATTCTCCATTCATTCCTGTTTATTACCACTTCCTTTGCCTGATCTAAAGTCATTCCTCTATCAACCAAAGCTTGTCTTACACAGTCTCTCCATCTCAATGGGGGTCTTCCTGCCCTTCTATCTCCCCTTGTATCTGACTCACATATTATCTTTGTAAGCCTTTCATCACCCATTCGTTCAACATGACCATACCAGCTCAGCACCCTTCTCTCCACTCTGGCTGACAAATGTTCCTGTTGCCCCACTCTCCTAAGTATCTCTTCATTCCTCGATCCGTCTCTACGAGTAACTCCACACATACTCCTCAAGCAGCTCATCTCCATCACATCCAGCTCTTCTCTCCTTTTTCTTCAGAGCCCATGTCTAAGCCCCATTCGTCACTGTTGGTACAACAATTCCTTGATACATTGCACTTTTTACTTTCATTCCGAGATTTCTCGTCTTCCACATACTGCCCATTGCTCCGAAAACCTTCCTTCCTTCACACACTCTCTGTTTTACCTCCATTTCCATACCTCCACTCCTGCTTATCGTTCCTCCTAGATATTTAAAACACTCTACTTGTTCCAATATTTCTCCATCCAGCCTCACATCTAGATTCACCCTACTATCACCCCTATTACACACCATTACTTTACTTTTATTGACGTTCACCTTCAGTTTCCTCCTCCCACAAACCACTCCAAACTCTTTGACTACCCGCTGCAGTTTCTCCTCAGAATCCGCCACCAATGCTGTAATTAATGCCTCCCCCTAAAGCTGAAAGAGTGATAGAGAGCAAAATTCAAGGTCCGCTAGAGTTAAAATGTCTAGACACACGGAACTTGAAGCAGATTACATTACGGGCTGAGAGAAAGAAAGATGGAGGGAGAGAATCCCTGAGCTTTCATATATATATATAGTATATATATATATATATATATATATATATATATATATATATATATATATATATATATATATATATATATATATATTTATATCATAATTTGTTAGCACTTCTCTCCTAGATCTACCGCTAATTTGTCCCATCGTGTCCTTACTGCTTATTTGTCTGTGTGTGAAGGAGACAAAACATAATACTGCCTGTAACAAGTGCCTCCCACAAAGGTTGACAAAGTGACATAGAGCCAAAATCAAGGTACATAATGTTTCGGAAATGTATCTGGTGGCCTTGTTAACTATAGTGAAGTGAATAGGAGGAGGATGTGTTTCTTTCTGTGTATGTGAGACACAAATAGATGCAGTGGGGGAAGCCAGGCAAATGAAACAGAAACTCTTTATCGTATGCCTATAAGCTCCCCCCCCCCCCCCCCGGTACTGCCCTGCATGATTGGTGGCTACAATCTCCCCAATTTAAATATCCTTACATGCTACCTTCTTTACCTGTCATACCCTTCTTACCTGTAGTCCTTATTCAAACCACAACCTCACCCTAATTCCACCCATAAATCCCCCTTTTCAGAGATTTAAAGGATAGCGTAAATCCTCGGGGTGGGAGTTAGTAAATTGTAAGCTTCCTAGTAAATCCCCCCATGATTTCCACCACTACACTACTTTCTTTATTTTATATCTGGGCATTTCGTGTTCTCCTGCCTCTCAATCATGAGTTGGTAGCCGTAATGTAGCTGTTTGGCATGGTATATTTCGAGTCCTGCCAACCTGTAATATTTAGAATAGAGATAATTTATGATATACGTTTAGGTCTAGGCGGCTAGTTTTTACATATAACAAAAATGTATTATATATACCGGTATATAAATTATATATATATATATATATATATATATATATATATATATATTGTAACATCCGTACCGACCGGATATTATGTGACCAGACCAACCTGTTGAACGTGCTTTACAATGACTACCTCTTGGCAACAACTCAACCGGCTTACGTGACGAGATAGAGAAAGAGAAAGAGAGAGAGAAGGGGAGAGCGGCCTGGCTACTTCCTGCATTCCTCGCTTTCCCGCCAAAGCTTGCGTGAGAGGGGCGGGGCACCTGTGACGTGGTGAGTTTCTAACACCTGGATTGGCTACACCACACCTGCTTCTCACCTGTAATTGGTCAACGTGTTTCCTGACTTCTGGCTGGTTCCGGCACCAGTTTCTTGCCATTTGATTGGATTAGCTTGGTCAGAAAAATTATATATAAGCCGGAGATTTGATAGTTAAAACGAGTACTTTCTTAGTTGGGGAATCGAACAGAGTGGTGGGGAGACGAGACAGACTTCAAAGGCTTGTATATTATTATGTGTTAAGTTGTGTCCCAGAGTGACCTCTTACACGTTAGTTAGGGATTATTTGTGACTATTAATTAACCAGAGGTATGTGGAAAACATATACTCATTTCATTTAAGTTTTTGTGATTGGAGAAATCATATAGGTTGGATTGGAGAATCATATATGTTTAATTTAATTGGAGAATCATATACAGTATGTTTAATTTAATTGGAAAATCATATATGTTTAATTTAATTGGAGAATCATACATGTTTAATTTCATATATGTTTAATTTAATTGGAGAATCATATATGTTTAATTTCATACATGTTTAATTTAATTGGAGAATCATATATGTTTAATTTAATTGGAGAGATATATATATTTTGAATTACTGTTTAATTTTGGTGATTAGAATTAATTTTTGATTCAGAGATGATTTGTGATTGAATATTCTACTTTACTTATTAACAATTAACTAACTTGATGTAAAGCTATTGTCATTCATAATTAATGATTAAGCCTTGTATAAGTTAAATACTTACCTGACTATTATTCGGAATAGGCATTGTAAAGGCCTAAGCCTACTAAACTTTAATTTGTACTTTAGTGAAATCAGAACTTATGCAAAACGATCCTGAACTCTATCATAACTTTCATTGCTTATTATTTTGATTAAATGTAAAATACCTTTATTACGTTTATAAATACAATTCCATTTTATATGTGACTTTATAATATTTCCTTATAATTTTTATTTAGTCAATTGTGTTTCAGTAAAAAGAATAAATATGATAAAATACTAAAGGAGAATAATATTAATAAACTAAGAATAACGAGATAATATAAAGAGTAAAGGAATCTTTAAAGGGTTAACAAACTTAAATTAATTATATATAAAAGATATTAATACTTTGCTGATAATCAAGATTAATTGAGATATTCTAGTGTCTTAAGACTTTGCTTACATACCAAACTTTTGTGTTCGTAATTAATAGCTTATTTCATATTAAACATTCAATGTAACTTTAAATAGTTTACTGATTAAATATAATTGAAGTGTATCAGAATATAAAGGATAACAGCTGTCCCAACAATTGAGAGAAAGCAGGTGACAACAGGACTAACTTTAATATTTTACGTTCTTTTGGCCTTCACCTGTTTTGCTACACTTTCATATTAACTGTTTTGTCTTTTTTTATTTACTGAACCACTTTTAAATCAAGATACGTAACAGATTAACTGGCGACCTCGCCAGGATACATTTTGTATAAGTTTCACTAAGTACATATCATATCATAATCATGCCTGAAATTATAAATAAGGAAGATCTTAAGCTTTTTATAGAATCGTCACCCGTTGCCGAGGACATCGACCTCTTGTCCAAGGCAGAGTTAATAGTACTAGCCTCGTATTTTGAGCTAACGGTCTTGGACATGTCAAAACCTGAAATAGCACAGATCATAAAGTCAGAATGATTTGTGATTCACGAGGGCGGTGAGCATGACAGAGCCGAGGGCGCTGAGCCAAACAGAGCGGCTAGTGGAGGACTCCGTAATGGGATACAGATGCGGTTTGGTGATAATTTGCCAGAGGGATTTACCCCTGAGCAATATTTAGAATTGGCTAGATTAAATGCTGCCCAGGCAGGCGCTCAGCTATATCATGAATTTCGCATGGCCCAATTAGCTGCTCAACCAGAGTCCAAAACTAATGTGTTTGCACCCCCTCCGGGATTAACCATGACGAGTGTAATTCCCCCGTTCACCGAGGACAATGTTCAGGACTTTTTTGTGTTGTTCGAGGAGGTTGCTACAGGTATGGGGTGGACAAGGGATCGGTGGCCATTTATGTTACAAACGGTGTTGACAGGACAAAGTCGGGAAACTTACATATCAGTAGAGTCTGAGGTTCGGCAAGACTATGACCGTCTCAAAGCAGCCATTCTTAAAACCTACAAACTGCTGCCTGAAGCATATAGACAGACTTTCAGAAAGACTCATAACAAATTTGAGGAAACCCATACAGTGTTTGCCTGGACCATGAACAAAGCTTTAAATAACTGGCTAACAAGTAAGAATGTCACTGAGGTTAAGGGTCTGAAAGAGTTAATCTTGCTTGAGAACTTCCTATGGAAGGTAGATTCATCAGTAGCCTATCAATTGAGAGGGAAAAAGGTAGAAACTCTTGCCGAAGCTGCAGACATGGCTGATACGTATGTACTAAACAACACATTTCGTGGGAAAAAGTCCTATGATAATAATAAGTTCTTCAATCACAAATCTGATAAATCTATTCACTCGCAAAAGCCTGTAATGTCTCTCCACGTAAGCCAAACTAATAATGCTCCCCCAACTAAGAATGTGACTCCTGGTAATGGTAACAGAGGTGGGGCCCAAACTAAAAATAATAATGCTTACACGGGGAATGTATCTCAGAAAGTGTGTAACTATTGTGGCAAGAGAGGCCACTTATGGTGGGGTCACACATTCACGTATATTGCTCCCGTCAGCTCCCGTCTTTTGTAAACGAAGGTATATTGGTAGTTGGCAACATATTACGTAAAACGTAAGGGCATAATACGCAAAACGTAAATGAAATTGCGGCCAGTCGGGGGGGTACTCACGCATGGCGAGAGTAGAAACGAGTAGCCCACGTGGGTCGGGAATGTTGTGGGTGCGGCCAAGGCCGCGCGGTTGTTGATTCGAGTGGAATCAAATACGTGGCTCGCCCTCACGTATGTCAAAAGATGGGAAAACTTACGACCGACCTGGCCACCACGGCCGTCTGACTGGAGCAGCCTCGTCAGACGTAGCAGCTACCCCGTCAGACGAGAGCTGCTCTCGTCCATCTTGGAAAGTTCCAGTCGAACGTGGAAGTTTACGTTCGTTTGGACGCCGCCGCACTGCGTGTTGCCGGGAAGATGCGGCAATGTCGTACGGGCGGGTATATAGGGACAGTGGGAGTTACTGCCGTCATACCTCTCACCACACCACCATCCCTGCTACTCTGCCACCCTGCCTGCCACCCTGCCACCCTCTGCTGCCACCCTCTGCACGCTGCCCTGCCCTGCCCTGTCACCATGGCTACCAAGGCTACCAAGAGAAGCATGAAGAAGATGTCTGCAACCTCACCGCCTGTCCCCTTGATGCCTGCAACCTCATCACCGCCTGTCCCCTTGACGCCTGCAACCTCGCCTGTCCCCTCAAACTCTGCAACCTCACCGCCTGGCCCCTCGAACTCTGCAACCTCACCGGCTGTCCCCTCGTCGTCTGGAACCTCGCCGATTAACCCCTCTGACGGTGAAGTGTTAATGAATATACCCGACGATGATGGAGAGGTGTTGGACGTCGATGAAAGTGAGGAAAACCCCGACGAAGTTGAACAGGGACAAAGACAGAAACAGCCAACAGTACCAATAAAACGGCGCCGGAAGAGCACCAAGATTATCCTGACGGAGGCGCAGGAGCGTATGTTGGGAGACTGGCTGGACCAGGATGTGCCTTATCTGTATGATAAGGGTGATAACCGCCACAAAGACAAGGAGCACATCGACCATGTTTGGGCGGAGAAGGCAGCCAGTCTGGACCCCCCCCATCACCGGCTTGGAATTGTTGACGTGGTTCACCTCTCAAAGCTCCAAGTTTGGCAGGCTCACCAAGGACAAGAGTGGTGAGGGGCCAAGAGGTTGACTGATAGGGAGAAGTGGATACTGACCATGTTCCAGTTCCTCAAGCCCCACATCGTGCGACAGAAGAAGCCCCGGAATCTGGGTATGCCTCAGGTACGTTTATATTTGTTTGTTTCCCAACCCTTTCACTATTAATTCGTCAACAACATCAATATTTTCCTGGCGAGCGATAGCAAGCCAAGAGTTTTGGCGTCCTCAGAACAGTAACAGGATTTGTCTTTTTCTGAAATATTTTGCTTATAATGGTGCCATTATTTTTGTAAAATTATCTTGTTCACTTAATTTTATAATTAACTAACATTTTTGTTAATGAAACACATAATAACACAAAGCAGTTTATTCATTTTATTTAAAGGTTACAAAGATGAATGGTTATGTTGATTGGTATTTAACAGTTCATAAATAATTTACATGTTACTAATTATACATTCATGTCTCAACAGTCTGCTGCCCAAGCTGCCGAACCTTCTCCTGTGCATAGTCCTGTGCCTCCTGTGTGTGGACCTCTGCCTGATGACCCCGCCCCAGCAGACACCGATGAGGACGACCAAGCAGCCGGCAGTCAGGGAACACCACCCCAGCCATCTCCATGCCTCCGCAGAGGGCGAAGCAGGGGAAGCCTCCTGGTGCTGTTCCTGCAACCCACGGAACCGGAACCCAGGAGCAAGTGAGTAGAGGAAATATTAGTTTCATAATAGCAACAATAACTTTGAACATATTGGCTTCCCAGAACACCACATCATTTTATTTGTTAACATTCATAATTGGTTAATTATTGAAATATGTTATGTTTCGTGTGTTGTGTAACATGTTAATCTTCTCTTTTTCCATAATGGTAACAATAACTTTGAACATATTAGGATTCCCAGAATACCACATCATTTTATTTGTTAACATTCATAATTGATCCAATATTAAAATATATTATGTTTCGTGTGTTTAATGTTCTCTTGTTCCTTGTTCCCTTACCAGGTCCTTGCCACTGCGGAGCAGGTGGGGCAGAACCTGACTGGGGTGGATGATTTGGTGGAGGACCCCGAACTCCAGTATTGGCGCGCCTCCATGGATGTCATGGCAAAGGACTGTGTGGGGTTGCCGGCCAATTTTAGAACTGCATTCAAGAGTGAGCTCCTGGCAGCCCTCCACAGGTTCAAGACTGCCTTTGAGGAGGGAGTCACCAGTGTTGGTCCGAACTTCATGCTGCATGCCATAAGAAATTATGGCATTCCGGCGCCACAACCACAACCACAACCACCTCAACCTCAACCTCAACCAACCGCTGCTGTGATGTACCAGGGCACTCCGACAATCACCCTGCCTCAACCAGTGTTGCCCAAGCCTGCTCCTACCTACGTGCTACCTGAACACCAGGTTGCAGCACTGCAGACGTTGATGTTGCGGCCGCCCCAATCGGCAACACCCCCTGCCACATTCCAGCCACCTACTGCCTCCACACCGACGCACTTCGACCTCTCGCAGTTGAGCTCCCAGTTTGGGCTTGGGAACACAAGCTTCAACTTAGAACACTATCTGCCTGCATCCTCACCTGCACCTTCGAACCCAGCTACGCCGGCACCAAACATTGATCCCGAACAGACCCTGGAGACCCCCAAGAAGCAACCCTAATCTGAGCCTGGAGACCCCAATGATGTAATAATGTTAGGATATATTTTGTAGATAATGAAAGATGTATTAAAAATAAAAAGCAATTTTGTAATGACGTGTGTGTTTCTAATTCCAATTTTGTAGCTAAAGTATTTATTAATAAGATGGCAAATGAAATATATACTGAAAGTAATAAAAAAGAAATTACTAATTGAAAAGAAATACTAATAATATGGTTAATAATAAATATGAAAAATCATGAAAAATTAAATAAAACATACAGTACAAAACAAATGAAACATTGAAACAATTAACAACGTGATTGAAATATAAAACTAAAAGATGAAAAATAAAGTAAGCAGGGAACAATTAAAGTAATTAAAGGAAATTTAAAAATATACAATAAAAAATATATGGAAGAACCTACAAACTTACTGAACATCAAAAGTAACTGATAAAAGTACAATACAAAGCAAACTGGCAAAGTCTCTATAACAAAAATTTAAGATGAAACTGAAATTTACAGCAAAATACAAATTAAACAGGGGAAAACCTCACTCACCTAAATACGGTCATCCTGCCAACCCACAGATCCTTGAGGGGAAGAGAAGTAGGTCTTGAGGTAGTCCCGTTGCTCCTTGGCAAGCCTGGTTGCAGTGTTGCGGGCCATGGTTGGTAGATTCCTTCCTACAGGTGGGTCAGTCCTCCAGGGGCCAGGTATGAGTTCGTGGGTGTGTGGGTCCTCTTGATCTACCTCTGCTCGGGGTGGGTTTCGTCCTCGTAGGATGTTGTGCAGAATGCATGAGGCCAACACAACAACCTCTGCACGCTCAGGTTTCATAGATATTGGAGTGTGCAAAACCCGGAAGCGGTTGGCAAGAATGCCAAAGGCATTCTCTACCACCCGGCGGCCCCTGCTGAGTCTGTAGTTGTAGATCCGTTCAGGTTTCGAGAGGAATCGTTGGGGATATGGCTTCATCATGTAGGGGCGCAGAGGGAATGCATCATCCCCTACTAAGAAGTAGTCCGTGGGTGGTCCAGTGGGATCGGTAGAGATGACCTCAGGGGGGGGGGGGGGGGGGGGGGGGGGGCAGTTTGGCGGTCTGTCTTTCAAGTAACTTAGACAGAGGGGTATGTGCAAAGCCACCACCATCAGACTCTGATCCTATGGCCCCAACGTCGACATAGATTAACTTGTAGTTGCCAAGAGGACAATGGAAAAATCTTCTTGTAGTTGAAGTAATATGTGCCACCAAAGGAGGGGTTGCGGATCCGTATGTGTTTGCCATCAATGGCTCCTACACAATGCGGCAGGTTCCATCGTTCCTCAAAGCCGCTGGCAACCTCCTTCCATTCATCAGGTGATTGTGGCGTTTTGAGCTCCTGATCTCCGTAGACAGAGATGATGGCCTGGCATGTGTCGGGAACAATTTGGCTGATGGTGTTGTGGGCAACACGAAAGTTATATTGCAGGCTCTTATAGGAATCACCCGTAGCGAGGAAACGTAGGGTGATGGCCACCCGCAGACCAGGAGGAATGGGTTTTCGAACGTAGGTTTCCTCTGAATGATGGGGGTGACACGTTCCACAATCTCATCAAATAGTTGTTTGTCTACCCGGGTGAAGTTCTTGTACAGTAGTGGACATTCTCTGGCTAACTCTTGCATGAGGTTCTCATAATGGCCATGTTCAGGCCTCCGTTGTAGATATGGCCACACCCATACTGTCCTCTTGGTCCTTTCCTTCTTCTTTTGTTCCTCTTGATGGATGGAGTTTGCTATTGCAAGTAGTTTTAAGACTTCTATGTAGGCAAGGATGCATTGTATGAGCCGCGTGTTATGCCTAATCTCCGATTTGATTAAGGAGTTCACAAATTTGAACTCCTCCAGGATGAATTCCGTGATGTTGTTCATGGTGCAGAGGAATGAGTGGGAATGGGAAAGGTGTGGCCATTCCTGGCCTTTTGCACTTCCCAGATTGCAACCACGACAGACGTGGTTGACAAAGACTGTCTTTGTCTGTGTTTGGTCAGACGGGGTGTGCCTACGATTGGCCGGAACCGGTCCAGGTACGACCTAACAAATCCCAAGATGTGCGGCCTCAGCTACGCCGGTCTTGTGGGGGCGTGGCATGGGCGTGGCCTGTGTTCCCGCAAATCGGGCAGCCCATGCGGTCGAACGGGACTATGCTTACGCACGTCGCAAACACGTACGTAGTTCAATACGACTCCATTACGTCTGACGTAACACTGGCCCCGTTACGGTACGTCTGTCGGGAAGTGCAATAGTCGTGGTAGAACGGGCGTTCACGGTAGGAACTACTCGCGTCTTTACATAAATTGGCGATTACGCCAGGAGCTGACGGGAGCAATATACGTGAATGTGTGACCCCACCATTAGCTTATCAGTGTTCGGTTAAAGAGAGAGCCGAGAGATCGGGCCCGGCAGTAGCCGCAGTAACTGCCTCTCCAAATAACCAAAACCACCCAAATGTGCCTTTGAAGCAGGACTCCCGACCGCAGGAGTACCTAGCTAACGTAAATCAGACAGGAGATGGTGTAGTAGGATGTGTGGTACAACCCGCAAGGGTTAAGCCTGTCTTAGTGTCTCCATCAGTTCAGGATAGCTACCGTCCCTATATTTCATCTGGATGTGTGAAAATAAATGGTTGTGTACATGAGGTAAATATCTTGAGAGATACTGGTTCTACTAGCACCCTCATGGTGAATCCTTATTCTGAATGCCCAACTGGCGAATCAGTAATAATGAGAGGGGCTGGAGGTCAATTTTCTGCTAACTTGGTGAATGGTGAGATTGAGTGTGATTTGCTGAAGGGTGAAGCCTGTATAGCTTTGTGTAGGCCTCAGGACATCTCTTGTGCCTGGGGTAACACTCCTTTTGGGGAATGATGTGGCTGGTGAGAGGTTCCGACCAGACCCCATTCTGTCACTTTCCCCTGTTGACGAGCCACTGACCGGTGAGCTCGAGAAGGAGATGCCAAAGGTTGTCCCAGTGTGTGCTGTCACTCGATCTATGGTCCAAGTAGCAGTTACCTCAGATATAATTGTACCAACTGTGAAGGTAGATAAAAGGGATGAACGAGTAGTGAATGATGCTCTAACTGTGCCTGATGTGGAGACTGAAGTAGATCTGTCTGACACCTTTATGGCTAACCTTGAGCCAAATGATCATGACACCCCTCCTAATTGTCCTAGTGGCCTGGTAGAGTTGCAGCGAGATGGCTGTGAGTGTAATGTGACACCTCCTGGCGCTAGCAGAATGGTTGCGTGGGGCATTGCAGCTCGCTAGCGCTCGCCAGGATGGGGGGATGGGCTACAGTTGTCCTAGAATGATCTGCTTTATTTCGTTAGTGTCGTGTTGCCACAGACAGTCTAGAAGTGATCTTTGTTTTGGTCTGTGACCGCGCCTTATATTTTATATTCGCTATAATATAAATGTTGCTTGTGTGGGAGGCGAGCGAGAGCGGGTGAGGGAGTACACCTGGCAGCGGGGGGTGGGCTGTGACGCGGCTCGCTTGAGCGCTGACGGCGTTGGCGGCCGGGTGGTCAACTAGTCCCTTCCCGTCGCGGCCTCATGGTTTTTTACCAAGCTCAGAGCTGGCCTGACACGCGTATCGTCTACATCCTTTGCAATTCTGTCCCCCATACTCGCCACTTTGCATACTATTTCTCTCTCTCGACTTCTCCTTTCTCATTCTCTAATCTTTATTAAACTCAACATCCCTTCTGGTTTCAGCATAGACGTTCACCGTCGGCCAGTCGTATTGTACGCGAAGCTCTCAGATATTTCTATGTATTAGGCTTTAATGAGGTTTGGAGAGACGGACTTTTCCGTGTGTGTCCTCTCTCGGGAAGGTTGTAGACCGGTATATGTCTCCCTGGCAGGGCGTTGAGTGATTCTGCTTAGTTATTTAAAGCTAGACTGGGGGTAAGGTTACTGTGTCGTTGTCTCCGATGTGTGCAGTGTTAGCTAAGCCCTGCACGACATCGACAGGTACTGTGGGAGCCTAAGTTGTCTTCGGGTGGGTTTACCTTGTGAGCACAGCGCTGTGGTGTGAGAGGGCCATAGCCTATCCCTCACAACATAGTGCTGCCTCTTTGTGTTGACTTCTGAGGGATCGCCAGGATAGAACTAGGTACTAGAGACCTAGATTTATCAAGAGAGCATTCCCGTCATATAACGTAATCTTCATTATACCACCTTCGGACAACGTTAGGCTACGAGCCGCATGCTCGCCCATTGTTGCCCTGCCTTGATACCCCAGCTAGACTTTATTAACCGAGCAGACACTGGTTAGAGATAAGCCTCCATTATTATATGTATGCAGCATTATTATTCACTGCACTTTTGAGCCGAGGTTGTTGTTGAGTAGCACATCTCTAGTAGGCTGTTGCGTTGTGTCACGAAGCATTTCTTTAGTTGTCGAGCATTACTACATTTGCACAGCCTTTATTATTCGCCTGCCTATTATTACTATATGTCCTAGCATTTATTGTGACCCGTATTCTGCATTATAATTGTTCAAGATTCTTTACGAACATCTTCCCAGCATCAGACTTATTTCAGAAGTTTCCAGTTGATGTTGCAGGACTAGCATTGCACTTTCTTTAATACAGGAGTGCCAGTTATTTGAGTATCTACCGTAACGTTAATTAATCACGTTAACTATCTTTTCTTTGTGTAACCTAATCGAGTAATCTTTTACTGTTTGAGAATAGGCTGTTTCATCAAGCGTCAGCCTAGTGTGTGTGCACCAGTTACCGAGTCATAGGATACCTCGTTGTCCAGGCACGACTCAGGGCGGTAATGGTGTTTTGTTTTCCAGTGTTTAAGGCAGGGGTTGGATCTAGAGTGTTACCGTTGTTGCATTTTGCCATTATCTAGTCCAATGTTGAAGAGCCCTGTGTCTTTGAGAACCTGGATCGTAACAGTAAGGAGTTAGCTGCCAGTGCCGTGAGTGAAGAGGAAAGTGAGAAGGAGAAGGGTGAATGCTTCTATATGAAGAAAGAAGTTCCTATACTTTGTCATAGAGATATACTAGAAATGGCCCATAGTATACCCTTAGCAGGGCACCTAGGTGTGAGGAAAACCTTAGATCGCATTAGAGCCCACTTTCGCTGGCCAGGAATTCGTGTAGATGTAGTAGAGTTCTGTAGAGTGTGTTACACCTGCCAGATGACAGGAAAACCTAATCAAAAGGGGCCTGCACACCCTCTGGTGCCCTTACCAGTGTTCGAGAACCCTTTCACTCAGGTGGTGGTAGTGGATATCGTTGGCCCATTGCCAAAGACATCCCAGGGACATATATATTTGTTAACTATAATGGACATGGCAACTCGATACCCAGAAGCAATACCTTTATGAAATACTTCAGCTCAAACAGTTATTAAGGAACTGCTCAAATTCTTCACCAGAATGGGTTTCCCCCATGAGGTGCAGAGTGATCAAGGTACTAATTTAACTTCCAATGTATTTCAACAATCCCTGAAGGAATTGGGTATCGTCCAGCTCCTACCACCCAGAGAGTCAAGGGGTCCTCGAACGATGCCATCAAACTCTCAAGTCTATGTTAAGAAAATATTGTGAGGAAACTGGAGGTGATTGGGACAAGGGGGTACCTTTTCTGTTGTTTGCCACCCGTGAGGTTCCAACTGAATCTCTGGGTTTTTCACCTAATGCACTAGTTATCGGTCACCAGGTACGTGGCCCTTTGCAGATATGAAAGGACAGCCTAGTTGGTCAGGAAGGGAACCAAAATCTCCTCAGGTATGTGTCAGAGTTCAAAACCCGGCTGAGATCTTTGTGCGAGTTTGCAGCACAAAATCTAAGAGTGGTTAAAGACACCATGAAAGTATGGTATGATAAAAGAGCCTGTGTGAGGGAGTTTCAGCCCAGTGAGGAGGTCTTGGTTCTCTTACAGTTTCTTACAGTTTCTTACAGTTTCTTACAGTAGATCCTCTGGAGAAAGGCAAACTATGCCTGTGCATCCAGCTCAGTACCAGTACTTGCACTGCTGCGGTCGTTCACGGTGTTGGCGGCGGCGGTAGCAGACGCAAAATTTTTACTATTCTGTATTTTTGTTTTATAATTAAACTTCAAATCTTGTCTTCCCCATGTTTTATCAAGATTACTTTCAAACTCCCTTATTGATTCGGAATCGACTACATACTGGGGCAGTGCGTTCCACTCATTTACCACTCTATCACAAAATGAGTTCTTTGCCTTCTCAAGCCTATTTCTTTCTTTGTAAATTTTCTTAGAGTGTCCTCTCGTTCTTGTTCCCTCCCGCATCAAGAAGATACCTTCACACACATCCTCATCGTACTTTCCTGACACTATCTTAAAAGTCTCTATCATATCCCCTCTCTTTCTCCTATATGCCAGTGTCGGAAGCCCCAGTGTCCTCAACCTCTGCTCATAGCCCGCGTTCTTCAACGTTGGTACCAGCTTGCTAGCTCTCCTCTGCACTTTCTCCACTGCTTCTATATCCTTTACCATATATGGAGCCCACACCTGGTTTGCATATTCCAGGTGCGGCCTAACCAGCGCTGTATATAGATTCCTGAAGATTTCTTCGTCAAGTGACACAAATGTCCTCCTTATCAGCCCTACAATTCTATTGGCTTTGTTTATCTTTTCCTCTAAATGTTCTGAGAAATTTAACTTATTGTCTATCACTACTCCTATATCCTTTTCTGCACTCACTTCCTCCATCGCTTCATACATACTGTATCCTACCTTGTCTATCTTGCTGGTCCCAATCCGCATGTATTTGCATTTTTTTGGATGAAAAGGCATTAACCAATGCTCAGACCATCCCTTCATGCCCTCCACATCTCCTTGAAGCAAACCCATATCTTCCTTACTCCTCACTCTTCTATACAGTTTAGTGTCATCCGCATACAGGTATACCTCACTTCCATTAGTTATAACTTCAGGCAAGTCGTTGATAAATATAACGAACAGCAGTGGTCCCAACACAGATCCCTGAGGTACCCCACTTATAAAATCCCTCCACCCCGAGCCTATTCCATTCACCAGTACCCTCTGTCTCCGATCTTTCAGGAAGGCTTCTATCCATTTCACACATTTCTCCCCTATATTATAGCTTCTAACTTTCTCTATTAACCTTTTATGTGGGACCTTATCGAAGGCCTTCATAAAATCGCAATATACCACGTCTATTACATCACCATCTTCTAGAATTTGCATCCAATCATCTACCACCTTAATTAGCTGTAGTACCGTCGACCTCCCCGGCAAGAATCCGAACTGTCTCCCACTGAAAAGTTGGTTTGACTTCATATGATCCATTATTCCTTCTCTAATTACCGTTTCCATTAGTTTTACACACAACACTTGTCAAACTGACTGGTCTATAATTCCCTGGGTCATTTCTCTTTCCCTTCTTAAATATAGCTGTTATGTTCGCCTCTCTCCAGTCCATCGGGATTTGTCCTGTATTAAACGATACCTCAAAT
Organism: Paralithodes platypus; assembly: GCA_032716605.1. Taxonomy (NCBI): domain Eukaryota; kingdom Metazoa; phylum Arthropoda; class Malacostraca; order Decapoda; family Lithodidae; genus Paralithodes; species Paralithodes platypus. Next base: position 30,430,424 of record CM064510.1, read on the forward strand.
AACATTTTCAATGGCTCTACTAACATCTCCCCCTCCTTCCTTTATGATTCTTGGGTGTATCCCATCCGGTCCCGGTGACTTACTTCTGTTCATTTTTTCTATAGCCCTTCTTATTCTAGCATGGGAAAACTCTATTAGTTCTAGTGCCGGTGCCTGTTTGATGGGAATAGTAGGCACTGCATCCTCCGACTCCACTGTTAGTACCCCCCCAAAGTATTTCCCCAGCACCTCTGCTTTCTCCTTATCAGTCTCCGCTCTACTCCCATCATTCAACCCCCCCACCAGCTCTGGGATCCCTACTCTTCTTGTTAACTTTTCCTGAATGTACTTCCAGAATATTTTTGGATTATCCTTCACATTTCTAGCTATCTCTCTCTCCCTCTCCTTCACCCCCCTCCTTGTTTCCCACCTTATTTTATTGTTTAATTGTCTGCGTTCCAGATCCACTTCCTTAGCCTCTATACTAGACCCCCTGTTCTTTTTTATCAATTTTAATCTTTCCCACAATCGTTTCTGTCTTCTAATCAATATCCAAAGCTTTCTTTTCATTGGCAATTCTGGGTTAGTTCTTTTCCTCAATTTTGTTTTATCCTTATATTCCCTTACTGGTACACTTTTGGATACAGCATTCTCCAGTTTGACTCTAATTTTCCTCCAGATTCCTTCAGCGTCTTCACCGTTCAAGTATTCCCCCCAGTCAATGTCCAAACACCGTCTCAGCAGCTCATAATCTGCTCTATCATACATGTATATTTTTCTATTGCTTCTATTATCCCTCTCTGATTTAATGTTACAACTAAAGCTTATACAGGCATGGTCACTACGACCTATAGGGCTATCCACATTAACATGTTCCACTATATCCTCTTCATTGCTAAAAATCAAATCAAGTACACTCCAAGTACAAGTATCTTGTCATCTCTACAATATGTTGCGTTGAAAAACAATCATTCACTTTCTCTATAAACTTATTTTCCAGGCTACCCTGTCCCGCTGGAGTAGTACAATTTGCCCAGTTGATCCTTGGCAAATTGAAATCTCCAATCAAAATTTTATATTTGTTCTCTCTATTATCTATCTCCTCCATTGCTTTCAGTAGGTTATCATCCTCTCCCCTGCTATTATTTGGGCTTCTATATATAGAGGCAATTAGAATTGATCCTCTTACACATTTTACTTCAATACACAAATACTCACAATACTGCTGTCTCCTATCCACCTCATTAACCTTGAGCTCTTTTCTTACATAAATAAACAGTCCTCTTCCAACCTCTGCTCTAATAGCATTTCTCTCATATAACTCAAAACCCTCCAAACTATATTCCACCAGTTCCCTTTCAATTCTAAAAACATTTGGTCTTACTTCCTGTAGGGCTATGACATCAGGTTTTTCCTCTTCATCCTGCAACCTACATATCAGTTCTCTTTTCTTGTCCTGGGTAAACACATCCACATTACTAAACATAATCCTTAATCCATCTACCATTCCTTCAGCAATTACACCATCCCGCTCCTCCAGCCCGTACCCTACTCCCCTGTTAGCACTACTGGGTCTGCCTCTTTGTCTCCTGTCTCTCCCTGTGACACCTCCACCCCGTTCTCCTCCTTCGTCATAACTCCCATCACATTCTCTCCCCTCCCTGATCTCCCCCTCCCTTCTACTCTTATAAACCACTTCCTCACTTTTCCGTCCCTCACTCCAGTAAAAATGTATCTTATCCTCCTCATCCAACTTTCCATTATTTTCATCAGCCTTTTCTTGTAATTCCTTAATTGTTTTCCTTTGTTCTATACTCAAATCCTTCTTTTGTCTTATGTGTTTCAGTTTATCATTTGTATTTAGCCTCCAACTAAAATTTGTCACAGTCTCCGCCACTACCCTAGTTTTAAACTGTACCCTTATAGGTCTCATCTCTCCCCTTTTATATCTACCTATCCTACTGACCTCCTCCACCTGCCCTTCCCATCCATATTCGTCCTCATCCACACCTTTCAAGACCTCCTGCACTGTCTCCATATCCCTCACTTTTCTCACTCCATTATCATTCATATGAGTCTCTATATCTCCATACAAGATTACACCCCTATCCCTGTCCATGGCCTCCCTCACGACACTCTCCTTGTTCTTCATGACCCCTACAACTGCACTCTCAAAACTTGTTTTGGTCATATTCATTTCTTCCTTTTGCTCTTTCATAATATCCTCCAAATCCTTGACTTTTTGTTTACCTACCACCGTCCATGCAGTCGACTCCTTTACTTCCGTGAAACGTCCTTCGTATTCCTTCAGCTGCTCCTTCAATGCCATATTCTCTGCTCCCAGTTCATCTACCCTTTTCAATACCATCTCTAGGCTCTCGTTAACTGCCAAAATCCTCATTCCCCTTTTCGGCCAACCTTTATCAGCAAAATTTAGAGGACCATATAAAGTAGTAAAAAGGGTGATTGTTACTGACTACTTAGTGGCTACCCCAGACAGGAGGAAGCCTAAGCAAGTATTTCACATAAATATGTTAAAACCCTATCATAGGTCCCCTGACTCCTCTCCTCCAGATTCTCCTGCTGTGGCAGTAATAAGGACCTGTGGACATCCTGGTGCGGGTGATGTTTGTAGTCCTTACCCACAGATCCCGCAGCAGACTGTCCCAGATCCCGAAGGTATCGATTTTGACTTGTCATGTGGTCTATCCAACTTGAAATATAATTCAGTAGCATGGGGGGAATTACCAACTAAATTATGTCATCTTCCCTCAGAGGAAGCTAACAAACTAATCAATATTTTATCACAGCCTCCCAGTGTGTTCCGTGATACTCCAGGGCTCACCTCATTGGCCGTGCATGACATAGATGTCGGGGATGCAGCACCCATCAAATTATCCCCATACCGTGTCTCACCACAGTGCAGGTGTATTCTGCAAGTTGAATTAGATTTCATGTTGTCCAATGCCATAATTACTAGAGCCTTAAGCCAGTGGAGTAGTCCGGTCACACTTGTGCCTAAGCCAGATGGGAGTTATAGATTTTGTATGGACTATAGACAAGTCAATGCCGTAACAAAGAATGATACTTATCCACTGCCACGGATTGATGATTGTATTGACCAGATTGGCACAGCCAGTTTTATACGTAAAATTTACCTTATGAAAGGATATTGGCAAGAACCTCTTACACCCAGAGCAAGGGAGATCTCATGTTTTGTGGTAAACAATCAAGCCTTCTGCTGTGAAGTAATGCCTTATGACCTGAAAAACGCTCCAGCTACCTTTCAGCGCCTCATGAATCAGGTGACTGAAGGGGTACCTGGGTGTGTGGTGTACATTGACGATATCCTTCTTTTTCCCATACATGGGAAGAACATCTCAAACAAATCAGACTGCTTTATGCTAACCTTGCGGAAGCAAATCTTGTAGTGAACTTTAAAAAGTGCACTTTCATTAAGAGTACTGTCCAATATGTTGGATATATAGTAGGACAGGGTCAGGTTGCACCTCCTCATGCTATAGTAGAGTCAATTTCTAATTTCCCAACACCTACCAATAAGAAAGAAATCCAAAGATACTTAGGGATGATTGGATATTACAGGAGGTTTATTTTAAATTTCTCAAGGTTAACAGCACCTCTAACAGATCATCTCCGAAAGGATGTGAAGTTTGAGTGGTCCTCCGATTGTGAGGAGGCTTTCAGTGCTACTAAATACATTCTATCTAACTATCCTGTTCTCCGTGCCCCTGATTTCACCAGATCTTTCTCCCTAGCTGTTGATGCAAGTAATACTGGGGTCGGAGCAGTATTATTCCAGGAGGATGACTGTAATGTATTGCATCCTGTTTGCTATTTTAGTATAAAGTAAAATTCTGCTCAACGTAATTACTCTGTAATAGAAAAGGAACTGTTAGCATTGATTTTGTCCCTCCAATACTTAAGTGTTTATGTTCAATCTGCCCCTGGTTCCATTACTGTATATACTGACCATCACCCATTAAAGTTTTTGCACAAGTTCCAAAACAAGAATCAAAGACTGACACGACGGAGCTTGTTGCTGGAGGAGTATGCCTTATATGTCAAACATATTAAGGGGGTCCATAATGTGTTGGCAGATTGTCTGTCAAGAGTCTAAAAATTTGTCATATACTTTCCGCCTCTTTAACTCTTTTCTAGCGGTGGAGGTGTAACATCCGTACCGACCGGATGTCTATGTGCCTAGACCAACCTGTTGAACGTGACTTTACAATTACTACCTCGTGGCAACAACTCAACCCGCTTACGTGACGAGATAGAGAAAGAGAAAGAGAGAGAGGGGGAGAGCGGCCTGGCTACTTCCTGCATTCCTCGATTTCCCGCCAAAGCTTGTGTGAGAGAGACGGGGCGCCTGTGACGTGGTGAGCTTCTAACACCTGGATTGGCTACACCACACCTGCTTCTCACCTGTAATTCGTCGACGTGTTTCCTGACGTCTGACTGGTTCCGGCACCAGTTTCCTGCCTTCTGATTGGATTAGCTTGGTCCGGGAAATGATATAAGCCAGAGATTTGATAGTTAAAACAAGTACTTTCTTAGCTGGGGAATCGAGCAGAGTGGTGGGGAGACGAGACAGACTTCAAAGGCTTGTATATTTTTATGTGTTAAGTTGTGTCCCAGAGTGACCTCTTACACGTTAGTTAGGGATTATTTGTGACTATTAATTAACCAGAGGTATGTCGAAAACATACACTCATTTGATTTAAGTTTTTGTGATTGGAGAAATCATATAGGTTGGATTGGAGAATCATATATGTTTAATTTAATTGGAGAATCATATACAGTATGTTTAATTTAATTGGAGAATCATATACAGTATGTTTAATTTAATTGGAGAATCATATATGTTTAATTTAATTGGAGAGATATAAATTTTGAATTACTGTTTAATGTTGGTGATTAGAATTAATGTTTGATTCAGAGATGATTTGTGATTGAATATTCTACTTTACTTATTAACAATTAACTAACTTGATGTAAAGCTATTGTTATTCATAATTAATGATTAAGCCTTGTATAAGTTAAATACTTACCTGACTATTATTCGGAATAGGCATTGTAAAGGCCTAAGCCTACTAAACTTTAATTTGTACTTTACTGAAATCAGAACTTATGCAATATGATCCTGAACTCTATCATAACTTTCATTGCTTATTATTTTGATTAAAATACCTTTATTACGTTTATAAATACAATTCCCTTTTATATGTGACTTTATAATATTTCCTTACCATTTTTATTTAGTCAAACGTATTTCAGTAAAAAGTATAAATAAGATAAAATACTATAGGAGAATAATATTAATAAACTAAGAATAAAGAGGTAATATAAAGAGTAAAACAATCTGTAAAGGGTTAACAAACTTAAATTAATTATATATAAAAGATCTTAATACTTTGCTGATAATCAAGATTAATTGACATATTCTAGTGTCTTAAAACTTTGCTTACATACCGAACTTTTGTATTCGTAATTAATAGCCTCTTTCATATTAAAACATTCAATGTAACTGTAAATAGTTTACTGATTAAATATAATTGAAGTGTATCAGAGAATAAAGGAAAACTGTCCCAACAACTGAAGGAAAGCAAGTACCAACAGAACAACATTTAATATTTTACGTTCTTTTGGCCTTCAGCTGTTTTGCTACACTTTCATATAATCTGTTCTGTCTTTATTTATTTAGTTAACCACTTCTAAATTAAAATACGTATATATATATATATATATATATATATATATATATATATATATATATGTGTGTTATGCCGGGCAATAATAATTGCCCGCGTACTTCAGTTCTCTCTTTCCACCTTAGGAAAGCTTTTAAGAACTATAACACTCAGCAGGAACCCAGCTTACTCCAGATATACAATTATAAATCTCCTCAATCTCTACCAATGATACAGAATACACGGTTGGGTTTCACAAGATTTTATTTCACTTGAGATCAGGGTACTGCATATATATAAATAATAAACACTTTGGTCGAATCATATCTATATGGAAATACTCTCGAACCTACTTCAAAAATGAATAATAATATTCTTAAAGCATGGATGATACATAAATCAGTTAATAATAATAATTGACAAATCACAATTGAATATCATAATTATGATGAATATATAAATATCGTGTAAATGCTAACAGAGCGGTTAGTCTCAAAGAATGGCTGATATCCTGAAGGTCAAAGTTAGCGCGTGGTAAAACGTGACGCAGTGTAAGGTCAAAATACTGAGGTCACAACGTCTCAAATAGACAGAATATATATAATAGGAATATCAGCTGAATGGCAAATAACTAATGAGTCATAAATAAAGAGAGAGGTTTTAATTCTCTATTAACGTATAGTTAGATTTAATAATTGTAGTTCGGGGAACTGAGAAAAATAAAGATTAGTCTTATGGAAAAGACAAAAGCCCTCGCATTGAATTATTAACGCGATATGGACAAAATTACAATTACTATGAATTCAAGTTAAATGTTTAAACTGGTTGTGAAGCCAGGAAACATAAATAAAAGGAAGTCTAGCTAAGAGACAAGATAATTAACACTCTCTGTGAACATTTATATCCGACACTCGTACCCTGACAATCCTATTAACTTAAGGTCAGACCATTTTTTTTTTTTTTTTTTAAGATACAATGAACGGAGGAAGGAAAAACACAGATAAAACAAAAAGGTCCATGTGCCTAAAGGCATCCACCTTTCAAAAAATGTTTGTAACAACTGGATTTAAACATTTGTAGATTGTAAGTTTGTGGAAAGCAATTCGAGGGAAGTGAATTCCAAAGAGTAGTAGCTCTGGGGATAAATTAATTCTGATAAGCAGAAGTTCTGCATTGTGGAGGAGAAAGCGTAAATTCATGGGCGCTCTGAGCTGCCCTAGTTCTACGGGGAAAGATGTGGAGAGGCGGCACAATTGAAGCAAGTTCCTCGGAACAATTGCTGTGAAAATATCTGTAGAATAATGCAAGGGATGCAACGTTTCTTCGTATGGATAATGTAGGAAGGTCCTGTGTGATTGCAGGGTCATTGATTAATCTAATAGCTTTATTTTGAATTTTGTCCAACTGCCTCAATGCAACCACTCCATTTCCACCCCACAGAGGTGAACAGTAATCCATCTGAGAACGCACATGACTTTTATATATCATGGCCAACTGCTCGTCAGTGAAGAAATCTCGAACTCTGTACAGGAGTCCCAGTTTTTTAGAGGCATTCTTAGCAATGCTTCTAACATAATGTGTCCAGCTCAAGTTAGTAGTTAATGTTACACCGAGAATGTCAATACTAGGGGAAGTGGGAATATTTACATCATTAACAAATATATGGGAGTCAGTGAGATTCTGTCGGTTAGAAAATTGACTGTACTTGGTTTTCTGTGCATTAAAGGAAACTAGATTCTTTTGTCCCCATCCATTAATTCTAGAAAGGTCCTGGTTCAGAGAAATTGCAGTGTTTATTTTTGAAATTTATAAGATCGGGTTGGTTGAAAGAATTGGTAAATGTAAAGGAACTGTGGAGTGTTGAGTCATCTGCGTAGGAATGTATTGGATATGAGTGGTAGATATGAGATCATTGATATGAATGAGGAACAGAATTGGGGCCAAAACTGATCCCTGGGGAACACCAGCATTTATTGAGTGAAATTGAGAATAAAGGCCATCTACCATTACACGTATTTTTCTGTTATGAAGATAAGAAGAAATTAGTGGAACTAATGATGCAAGGCCGTAGTGTGACATCTTCGACAATAAGGATTGATGCCAGACTCTATCAAATGCCTTTGATATATCCAGTGCTATTGTATGTGTTTCACCATGTTGGTCTGTAGCTTGGTTGATTTGATGCGTAAGAAGGCAAAGCATGTCTGCAGTTGATCGACATCGTCTAAAACCATATTGCCTATCACTGATTAATTTATTATTCTCAAGATGCTTAATTATGTGATTATTTAATATAATTTCAAAGACTTTACCAAGAGTGGAAGTTATAGCTATTGGTCTGTAGTTTGATGGATCTGAAGAGGCACCCTTTTTAGGAACTGGATGGATGTTTGCTTCTTTCCAGGGTACTGGGAAGCATGAGGTATGAGTACACAGACGGACATTTTTTGCCAAGACAGGAGGGAGCACCAAGGAGCAATTCTTAAGTACTATTGGAGGAATTTCATCTGGACCAGGAGCCTTATCTACTGAGAGATTCTGCAAAATAGTTTTGACATATCTGGTGTGGATCTTAAGTGAGGGAATTTCAGGCGAATTAAAATTAAGTACAGGGACACCTTGATTTATTTCATCTAAGGTTGAGTTGGTGGAGAAAATATCCGCAAGAAGGTTAGCTTTACCTCGTGGGTCACTTACAAGATCGCCAGTCGGAGATTTTAATGGTGGAATGGATGAAGCATTTTTCCAGGGGTGTTCACAGTATTTACGTGTACTGTGCGGGAAATCGGGCCAAATTGATATATATATATATAAACTTGATGGCAATGCACGAGTATATACACAGTATACATATAAATCAATCCCAAGATAGCGTTTGTATGTACTCACGACACGAGTAACAAAAGGGACTATAGAGCGAATAAAAAAAAATTGGCGTCTATGTTAATTGAACGCATAATATATCCTACACAACCTTGCAATAATCACGAAACACAATGAGTAAACAAGATGCACTTAATTTTGAGTAGGAGTATAGCAGAAGGTAGCCTTGTAGAGATCTGACACACGTGGGGGCGACCAAGTGCGAGGTCCGTCTTGGCCTGGTTGCAAAGGGGGAGGAAAGTTCCAGGGGTACCCTTGCACAGGTAGCACCAGCGTAGGTCACTTCCAGGACAGCCTACACACACTCTCTGCTTGAAGGGCACGATTTAGTGGATTTTGGCTAGCCTCTTCGGACGGTGCTGTCCGATCAAGTGATTCACCTATAGTCCCCCACAGAAACTCCGTGGGACACAGTGCCTCGACTTGCCTAACTCTACCCTGTTTTCGGCCAGGTAGTATTTGATTTTACGTTGAGTGACAAGTCGGAGATTTCCGGAACATAAGAGGCATGGGAAATATAGTTTTTGATTTATTGCGTTGTAGTCTAAAGCCTTAAAAATATAATGCATACATGAATATGTGGGGAATAGTATGTTTTATTCATTAATAATAAAAGAGAATAGCTTAAAGTCTAGGTATACATAGGATAATTAATTTACAATATTGGAGGCCTCTCTCCATTTAGAGGCTTGTATAGAGTGATCTGCTTGTCTTCTCGTCTTGTGGAATTCCAAGCACAGCCTCGTCTAGCTGTGGTAGTGGTGCATGGAAACATCAGGGTGGCTGGAGAGGAATGAAGGAGGTTGGTGTCTCATTTGCATAAAATCCTCCTCCGTATAGTCTAAATCTATCCCAGGTGCAGACGACCATTGCTTGCCTGGCGCCCGTGGGCACAAGCCAACACACAGTCGTGGATGTCCTCTCCCGCGTATGCTATACGTATCTCGTAAGCCGCGCGTATCTCCTGGAGTTGGGCTATGGGTGACTGAGGTATATTGTTGTTGTTGTCCAGGGGAGGTTGTTTCCGGCCTCTCTCCGGCTGGTTATGGACGCAATTCTATAGTGGTGATTTGTTGTTCCTGCCGTTGATGGGAATGGTTTTGGGGTCTCCTTTGGTATTATGTTTTCCAGCCCTGTCATTTCAATGAATATATATATATATATATATATATATATATATATATACCGGGCATATATATATATATATATATATATATCAGAGTTGGGTCAGATAAGTTAATTAACTTAACTTTTACCGATTAATCGATTAAGTAAATTAATTTTTAACTTAACTAGTTAATTTTGAAAAAAGGGTTAACTTAACTTAATTAACTTAATCGAAATTTCTCAAAATTAATTGATCAATTCGATTAATTTTCAATTAATTATCAATTAAATTTCCCTTGAACTAGATATGGAAATCGCATTTCAAACCACGTGGTCACTCACTAGTCTCCAACGGTCAATATAGTTGACCTTTACCTTTACCTACCTCAGCGGTCAGTAGCCTAATTACCTTTTAATTGCTGTATGTCGAAAGTGGCTGGCTATTCTTCTCATTAGTTCATCTTTTAGAGAAAGAGAGAGAGAGAGAGTACATAAGAACATAGGAAAACGGGAGTCTGCAGAGAGCCGACTGGCTCACACAAGGCAAAATCCCTTTCAAACCCAACACATCTCGTCCATATGCCTATCTAATTTTTCTTTGAATCTCTCTATCATGCTTGATCCTACCATATCACTCGGTAGCCTATTCCACATGTCTACAACTTTTCTGAAACAAATTGTATCTAATTTGAAACCACTTGAAACCATCATGTTTGTCATTCTTCGTTGTACTCTTTCCAAGGAATCTGGAACTCTCTTCCAAAATCAGTCTTTCCCTCTTCCTATGACTTCAGTGTGTCCATGTATTTTGGCTCGAACGTCCCTTGATTTTGGCCCTGTCACTCTTTCAACTCTGGGGGAGGCACTCGATACAGGTATTTCTGCCTTTTGTCTCCCTCACTCACATAGAAAACAAAATATCACCGTCTGAGTACAATAAGAATAATAAGAATTTAACTCTTCATTTCCACCATCAGTGGTTATTTTTGTTACATAGTATGTACACAAATATACAATACAACACTTAGGATGTTGTCATGATGTAGTGTATTGCTTCATTATTTATGTACAGTCGACTGGATTAATTGGCGGAGTTTCGTAATCTTATTTGGGTTCATTGGAAACTTAACAGTTAATATATACAAATATAATAATTAGTCTTAATTAAAAGATCTAAAATTAAGATTCCAAATATAGATACGCAATGCTGTTCTCCTCAGCAATCTATGATATATATTTGCTTAACTCATTTTCTGTGTCACCTCACAGTAAGTAGCCTATGCGAGTTGACTGTACACGACTACTACGTGTCAGGTACATATTGTATAATTATTACCTTACTTACACAACCTCAATATATTATATTTAAAACCAAATGATGGATTGTCAGCTTTACTACAATAGGTAGTTATTATACATTTGAGACTTATTTTCTGCCAAACAATAATCACATGCATTATTTCTATGTCGTGTCGTACTGGAAAGCCAGAGAGAGAGAGAAAGAGAGAGAGAGAGAGAGAGAGAGAGAGAGAGAGAGAGAGAGAGAGAGAGAGAGAGAGAGAAAGAGGAGAGAGAGAGAGAGAGAGAGGGGAGGGGGGGGGGTCGTAATGTTTTAGCGTGGTAGAGAACGAATATGGGAGGAATGTGATTTTAAAATATCGGTTTTGCACCAGTGTAAAATTGAAGGTTTAGTATGTAAAAAAAAAAAAAAAAAAAAAAAAAAACACACACACACACACACACATCAAGCATATTTTCATGTATACTGGCAGATATGCGCACACATACATTGCTATTACTACTCACATTACACACACACACACACACACACACACACACACACACACACACACACACACACACACACGTCTTCAAATCCCCTGGACAAAATTAATAAGAATAACGTAGCCTAACCCATTGATTTTGGTCGTGTTTGTTCTGTCTGTCGTACTCTGCAAATAAACTCAAAGATATAGCATACACACGTTGGGTGAACCCTTGATGCTTTCATCTAGCTCCTCCTCCAGCTCCCTTCCTCACCTCCTACTACTTCCTCTGTCCCCTTTCATGCTTCCAGGCATTAACACCTTAAGAGCGGCCTAGGCGGTATATAATATGTAGCCACCAGCGGGGTGTTTTTACCCAAAATAGGGCTGTTTACGTGATCATTTTCATGCCTAAATAAGACCCAGAGCGTAAAACAAGTATCTATCCCTGAAAGGGCATAAACAGAGCTTTCCAATTACACCACAACGATCCTTTTATGACCGCTAGTTTTCTTGCAACAACCGCGCAACATGAGTGCAAAAAGCATGTAATTCGGTACTTTCCCCATACAATTCAGTATGTAGCGAGTGAGAGAGGGAGGGAGGAGGTGGGATTCGTGTCAGTAGGTTCGCCGCGGTGGTCTGGAGCAGTCATACGCTCGCTACTCTCCTGCCACCACTTGTCGCTCTCTCTCAGCAACATTACGTGCTGAAATTGCCACACGACCTATGTCGCGCGGCCAGATAGTCCAGATTTATTATACTCGACTTATGTTGCGCGCCGCTAGTTAGGGGTTAATTAAAGTCTTAAAAATCAATTAGTGTTTGTCTCAACTTCCCTATATTCATATCATGTCGTTCAACTTGCATATGTTTTTACATACAGGAATAGACGAAGGACAAAAAAACAAAATAAATAATTGAAGACAAAATCCATGACATGAGAAATATTATGCTTACTTAACCTTGCCGATGTCTGCTAGTTTAGTGTGCACTCTAGCTTTAACTAACATGACCTAACCTATTATAACATAACTTATTATTTATATTTTGATTTATGTAAACTAACCTACAGTATATGAACCTAACATATCTTAATCTAGCTTAACCTTGTATAAATAACCTAACGTAATCTCATATATCCTATATTATACAAACCTAAGTTCATAAAGAAGTTACATGAACATTATGAATATATTGATTACGAACATGTTATTATTGACGCAGAATCATGTTATTATTGACGCAGAATCTTGAGAGTAGGTAATGAACAATCGACCGCGCCATATATCGTTTACCATATACTAATGCGGTGTTATTGTTGGAGATATTTTTTAGGAAAATGTTGCCCCACGGAGAGTAATTCGAGAGATTTTATCTTAACTCGAGATATTTGGGTGTAGTTGTCACCTTTGTGTCAATTCATTAAGACTCCTTTTGAGCTTCACCGATAGTTTCTCCTGGATTAAAGGCGGTGTCACACGAGCGAGTTTTCCGCCAATTTTTACGGGCAATTGTAGTCTGGCAGCTTTAAAACTTTAGTTCCGTAAGAATTAAACTACCTAACATAGCTTAATCTACCTTCGATCTAGGTCCCGATTCCAATGCAAAAGAGCCTTAAAATAGTACGAGAACAATTTGCTCATCGAAAATTTCCGGAAAAAGCGCTCGTGTGACACTGGCTTAACTCAGGTCAACAAGGACTGTACTAGAAGAATGCAGGTGTACAAAAGAAATCAAGCAACAACATGTCTAGTGACCCCTCTAGGCTGCTTGTCCTCCAAAAAACTGAGGGGCAAGTGTCCAAACAGTGGTTTAGAGTGGGTATCGGAAAATTGGAAAGGGAACTACTGCCCTGGAACTAATGTCCGTGGCAGGATTATGAAGTTAGTAGGGGACAGATGGGTTAGTAACATAACACAGTTATAAATGATCATTCGCATATCTGGAAAAAAGAGAGTAACGTCTAAGTAATATACTGTATATGCGTAATAATCCTTGATGAATCTGAGGGAGGAATTTAATAAAGTTATTCAGGTGCCAAGTACAAACATCTTGCTCCAGTTGCCATGTATTACTTAAGTATGCCAGCATTATCTTCACCGGTGGAAGGACTATTTTCAGTTACTGGAAAGATATTTCCACCTGAGCGTAACAGGCTAAGGTTGAAACTCTAATCTTCTGCAAATTGAATGAGTACGCTTAATTACTATGATCAATGTAAATATAGTCTTGGGGGTACCTGAATCTGTCTCATACAGGTATCTTAGTTGTTAGTTGGCTTGACAAATAAATTAGTTGTACATAAATAAATATTGTGTTGATAACGATTATATTGTATCTGCTTACTACGGAAGCTCTGACTTAAGCTAAAGAAATCGACTAAGAGTGCCTGGAATATCATATCATTATTGTATTAAAGAACAGTTCAGACTAAGTCTTTGACTACAGTGCATCAATTCCTTCCTAGGTCGAGTAACATGGTTTACAATTTGTGAAAATATAATACGAAACCATTATTAAATTGGTTAAAACATTGACTGTGAGAGGCTTTTCCTGAGCGTAATATAATTTGTTTATGTTTAACTGAATAGAATAATGCAATGTATCATAATATGGAAGGATTTATTCGAGTGTTTAACTGCTTTATAAAAGGAGTCATTCCTAGTCTTAATAAAACTGCCTAATGCTATCCAGAATATATTTATAGGGACGTAATTGTCATCTATCTATCTACCTATCTATTGCCTGACGCCGTGATCCCCGAAGGTGTGAAGAGGTTAATATGGAAAACATATATTTTATTAGACTGTCATCTTAATTAATACAAGAGGAATATCCCCATCAAATATAGTAATCCTGAATAACTGCAGTAACATCGGTATAATATAATAAACAAATTATAAATGCAAAAAATTAGTCAAAGTTAATTGATTTACTTAACCGATTAAGCTTGAAAATTAAGTTAACTTAACTAGTTAATTTGGCTAAATGTGTTAACTTAACTTAACTTAGTTGATGGAAATTTGAAATTAACTTAACTTGACTAGTTAATTTGTTCAGTTAATTGATCTATCTCTGATATATAATAATATATACAGTATATATATATATATATATATATATATATATATATATATATATATATAAATGTATACAGAATAAACAGTATACACACACACATACACACACACACACACACACACACACACACACACATATCCGTCATGCTTATCCCCATTAGTTTTCAGATTTAAATACGTTCACTCCATTTATTTGTCTATTTTTAAACCTGTTGTCCCATTGCCACTTAGGTTTTGATTTGTTTCCTGGCGAGCGATAGCGAGCCTGTAATATCTAAAGAAACAGGCCTTTAGCTGGGACATGTTTTTTATCGAAAAATGTACAAATGTATCTTGAAGGGGGGTCTAGGGAGTGTTTTTCTTTAGCTTAATGAAGGTCTAGTGAGAAAGCTACAAAATATATGATTACATGAATAAATAATGTAGACCCCAAAAATAACCACTGTACCCTTAAGAACACGTATGGAACCTATTCATTTGACGATCTTCAGAACGAATGAAGAACAGAAACTGCCCCTGTCGAAGGACGGCTCCTTCAATTTGCAGGTTCGCTCGTCAGGAAAAAAAATACCTAAATGGGCCGAAAGGTCTTGAAATAGCCAAACTAATAGGTCGAATGTCTTAAATCTCAAACCAGTGGGGCTAAACATGAGGGCGAAGGGGTCCAGAAAACATAAAATAAACACTCTTATTATCGAACCTCTGACCAACAGGATGCAGGCAAGAACATGAACCTATTACAAAAACCAATAGACAGTGTGGTACTTGGTGTAACCCCCTTCAGGCGGGTGCCCAACCCCGAAAGGAGTTGAAATAGGGAAGCTATCCCCTCGCTAAAGGCGGCTTTCTAGGGTCTTTCCTAGCTGATGCTGAGAGGATTGGGTTCTAGTCATGTGGTGATGGGCTGGTCTATCAGAGTGAGAGTTAAGCGATCTCTGCCATACCCATAGCTTACTCTGACTGTTCCTTGTACCTATATATTTGCTAGATCTCAAGTGATGGCAGATTGGGAGCCAAAGCGTCACATTTTTCCTTTGCCCCTCAACTTTCCCTTCATTATTGCTGAGGGGCACAGGCCTTGGGTGGGGCTTTGGTTCCCCAGGCGTTTCTGCACCCTCCTCAGCTCCTCCCGCCTTGGAATGGCTTCGGTCACCCGGGCTTTATTAGTGGTAATCAGGGAAGGTTTTGTGGGGGCACTCGTTTATGGCCTTGGCTTTGCTCGGGACCTTGGGACTGTTCGGCCAAACAGCCTGGGGAACAGCAACAACCCCTTCAGTACCCTGACGCCTTTTTACCTTTGATTCTGGCTAAAAATAATTATTTTATGCAGTTAAAGAAGGGTCTTGTTACTAAGAGGGTTCATTAAGATCGCATTGACCAATTAGAGTTGTATAGATAGATTAACAACTAAAGAAAATAGTCTAATGGTAACCAGAATATGATAAAAATTACGTAATGCTAATGAAGGGGTTAGTTAATAAAATATATATCATACGAGAGTTGTATACAACAAGCTATGGTTTCGAATTCGATAAATACTAATTAGAGAACTTAACACAATTCCATAGCGGTAATTTATATTAACAAATTGTTAGTCATATGCGAAACAGAGAGGAAATTTCTAATATATTTATGTATTTTGTATATACATAACGTGTAATGTTTGTAAAAATTAGCAAGTAATATCCATAGCCATGCTTAAAAACGACGTGGCAATATATTGAAGTGTCCATTAATGTATGAATGCATGCAAAACATCGAAACGCAATACAAATAAAGCAAAAATCACAAATCCATCGGTTTAATCAATGACGAATAAAACAAATATTCTCTCTCGAGTTATTGTTGAAAATTAATATTCTCTCTCGAGTTATTGTTGAAAATTAATATTCTCTCTCGAGTTATTGTTGAAAATTTTAGACTGGAGAGACCTCACTGCACAGTCTAAATCGTTATTGATATTAAGGGGGACGTAGTTGTTTTGCCTGGACCCCCTTCTCCCTCATATTTAGCCACATTAGCTTTTAGATTTTAAGACGTTCGCGCCATTAGTTTGGCGTTTTTAAGACCTTTTGTGCCAATAAGATATCAATTTTTTCATGGCGAGCAATAGCGAGCCTGTAATTTTAGGAGGATTCGGCATTCGGCCGGGACATTTATACAGAAAAATATACAAATTTATCTTGAAAGGGTATCTAGGGGTATTGCTTAAGTTTGATGAAGGTCTAGCGAGGACACTAAAAAATGAAATAAAATATATGTTAATAAAATATAATATAAAGATTAAAAATATATACCAAAAAGTAACCACTACCCCCCTTAAAAGAAACACATTAACACCTTATTGGCGGGCTAGGCGGTCTAGGGGACCGTAGCGCCCAGCGTTTTTTTGTTTACCCTAAATAGGGTTGTCTACGTGATCATTTTCATGCCTAAATAAGACCCAGAGCGTAAAACATGTATCTATCCCTGAAAGGGTGTAAAGAGAGCTTTCGAATGACACCCGAACCATCCTTGTATGACCGCTGGTTCTCTTGCAACGATCATGCAACACGAGTGCAAAAACCTTGTAATTAGGTAATTTCCCTACATAATTCCCTGTGTAGCGAGTGTGAGAGGGGAGGGAAGGGTGGGATTCATGTCAGTAGGTCTGCCGCGGTGGTCTGGAGCAGTCATACGCTTGCTACGCTCCTCCCACCACTCATCTCTCTCTCTCAGAATATATTATATATTATATATATATTATATATATATATATATACTGTATATTGGTGTATATTGATTGCAATCATTTGATAGACGTATATATCACGGTATACGGTAGAATTCATTACTTACAATGTACCGTACATGGTGATATAATTATACGCCTATCAAATGATTGCAATCAATATACGGTATACATATATATATATATATATATATATATATATATATATATATATATACTGCATATTGGTGTATATTGATTGCAATCATTTGATAGGCGTATATATCACGTGTACGGTACATTTCTTTCCTTACGCAGGTGACCTTGAAATTGCTAGGACTCTTCCTTTCTCTGTCTCTCTCTCTCTCTCTATCTCTCTCTCAAATAAATCATGTCTTAGTTGTAAAGTTTGAGTCTGCACATCCTTCATACGGAATACCATTCCCACAATTTTCATAGGCAACACAAGACTGGCCAAACGACGAAGATCGTTATCCCCACAGCCAGGCCCATCCACATCCAGGCAGCGAGCCTCGTCAGAGCCTCCAGTAATGCCCGTTGAGCTCGCGAACATCTCGGGGGTAGTGCAGCTACCAATAACCCCCGCCCATGGACAACCAGGACCAGCGACGTCTACACCAGCTGTTGATGCTCCTCCCAGGTTGTCAACGCCACCCGGGATGCAACGGACGAGGAGGACCAGGCGTCGGCTGACGATGTTCGAAAGTGATGCCGGCACCGGCTCAAGCTCTCCCGATTCGCCTGAAGCCAGGATATCCCCCACGCCGGCAAGCGACTCTGATAGCGGGCAGGCACAGCCACAGCAGGCACAGCCACAGCAGGGACCACCACAACAGGGAGAGCCACAGCAAGGTGCCCGGGGAAGGGCCCGAAGAGGTGCTTGGGGAGGTGCTCGGGGAGGTGCCCCGGGAGGTGCCCCGGGAGGTGCCCCAGGAGGTGCACCAGGAGGTGCCCCACGAGGTGTCGAGAGGGGCAGGAGGCCGGACGAGCCACCTCTCTTTCAGTGGGAGGACTGCGAGCCTCGGGATATGCCTGGGGTTCCACCACATTTTGATAAAGGAACAAATGGCATCCAGCCTGGGTTTCCCTGCACAGAAGATGATACCCCTTACCACTACTTCCGAGCATTCTTCGACGATGAATTGCTCGGGGACATGGTAAGGGAGACAAACCTATATGTAAGGCAGCACTCCGAAGAGATGGCCTCGCCCCACATGAGGAGATGGATGCCCATCGATATCCCTGAGCTCCTCTTGTTTTTGGGCCTCACCATGCTAATGCCCCACATGAGAAAGCACAACATGCTGGATTATTGGCTGATGCATGATATTAGATCAACGCCAGTCTTCAATATGTAAATGCCCAGGGACCAATACCGACAAATTCACAAGTGCTTGCACTTTGTAGACAACACTGCGGCACACGGAGCTGACAAGCTTTGGAAAATCCGGCCATTCCTGAACTCCCTCCTGAACAGGTATCGCCGGTTTTTCAAACCTTTTCAGAATATTGTGATCGATGAGTCCTTGATCCTCTTCCGTGGACGTCTCTCTTTCCGGCAGTACATTCCGTCGAAGCGTCACCACTTCGGGATCAAGTTCTTTGTACTGTGTGACTGCGAGACAGGATACGTGCTGGACCTCATCATCTACACCGCTACTGATGTGGACATTCCAAACGACCCTCTGGGTCTTTCAGGGGTGGTTGTGAAGACACTGATGGAGCCGTATCTGGATGCCAACCGTATCTTGTACACCAACAATTTCTACACCTCTCCTCTCCTTGCCAGGTATCTCCTTACAAGGAGCACAGGAAGCTGTGGAACTGTCAGGGCAAACAGGAAACACTGGCCCAAGTTTCCTGTTACACGGAAAGGAGACATCTTCCGGAAGAAGAGCAGCAGTGACAGTATACTGGCTATTTGTTGGCATGACACGGCAGTCAATGTCCTCTCCACCTTCCACAAGTCCACAATGCGAGATAGCGGGAAGAAGAGATACCAGATGGACCCTGTCACCCGCGACAAGCATCTAGTAGCTATCTCCAAACCTGACCATGTAATGGACTACAATATAAGCATGCGGTTGGTGGATAAGAGTGACATGCAAATCACTGCTGTTGACTGCCTCAGGAAGACGTGTAAGTGGTACAAGAAGGTCGTACTCCATCTTCTTGATGTCACTATCCTGAACGCGTACAACCTGTGGATGACGCGGACAGGAAGGAAGAGCTCTGTAAGGCTGTTCGCGAAGGACATCATCGACTCCATCCTCAGGAAGCACGGAACCACACGTGTGCTACCACCTCCGAGGCCGATCGTGAATCTGCCTGACCGCCTTGAGAGCTGGGACTACCTCACGACCCACAAGATTGTGTTTTGCCCCCGCTCAGCATCACAAATCGCAGCCAACCGGATGCACGGACTGAAGCAGTGCCACGTCTGCAGACACACAACAAGGAGGAACCAAGTCAGGAAGGAAAGCACGTTCATGTGTAGTCATTGTAATGTGGGACTATGCGCTTCTCCTTGCTACACCGAGTACCACACACTGGAACACTTCTAGACCTCCTCCAAGACCTACTCCTCTAGACCTCTTGCCATTCATTCATAACTTCATTCAATCATTCATTCATCTATTTCAAACTACCTCATGAATTCATGTCATTCAAGCATTCATATGGTGGAATAGCACACTACTCAAACACAAGTGCATTCATCATCATCAGCAACATCACCCATTACATACATAAGTTTCGAATCTCATCCATCCATCTGCTTCTTGGTCCACCTCATACACCCATGTCATTTTCTACCTCAATCACATTCATATACTCGCTATAGGCAGTTCTGCCTTTTGTCTACCTCAATCATATAACTGCCTTTTGCCTACCTCAATGCAATGTGGATTACACCTCCTGGGAACACCACAAACAAAAAATGAGTCGTCAACACTACCCCATAGGGTGATTTGGAAATGTGTTGAAATAATATTATCTATAAAACAAAACAAAAATTCTTGCAAAGCAAGCAAAACAGAGAGAGAGAGAGAGAGAGAGAGAGAGAGAGAATGCACGCCTATATATATATATATATATATATATATATATATACGCCTATCAAATGATTGAATTCAATATACACCAATATACAGTGTATATATATATATATATATATATATACAGTATACCGTATATTGATTGCAATCATTTGATAGGCGTATATATCACCATGTACGGTACATTGTAAGGAATGAAATCTACCGTATACCGTGATATATACGCCTATCAAATGATTGCAATCAATATGAACCAATATACAGTATATATATATATATATATATATATATATATATATATATATATATATATATACCGTGTATTGATTGCAATCATTTGATAGGCGTATATATCACAGTGTACGGTAGATTGTAAGGAATGAAATCTTGAGTATGATGAGAAATGAAAGAGAGAATACTGAAACAACTGAAGAAAAAGTGAAAAAGATATAATAATACAGAAATATTACAAGCAGATAAAAGAAATAGAGTGAATAGTTAGAGAAAATAATAATGAGAATTACATATATGGATGAGGAAGAGAGAGAGAAAGAGAGAATACAGAAACTGAACTGAAGAAAGAGTGAAAAATATATAATAATACAGAAATATTACAAGCAAATAAAGAAAGAGGGATTTGAGAGAATAATAATGAGAATTACATATACGAATGAGAGAAATATAGAGAAGAGAGAAAGGGAGGCGAGGGAGACAGAGCGCGTACGAAGGAGAAAGGGGGAGAGAGAGGGAAAGCGAGCTAGCCAGAGAGAGAGAGAGAGAGTCAGACAGACAGACAAGAGGAGTGAGAGAGAGAGAAAGAGAGAGAGAGCGAGAATACAGAGAATACAGAAATAAGGAGAAATAAGAGAAAATAAGACTGTTTACCGAAGGAATAATAGACGCGCGTGAGGCCGAAGTCAGGACAAAGCTAGCGCATCCGAACGCGCTCAGGAAATAGACCAAAAAGTAGCCTCTCTTCCTCACCTCCTCCCACCCTCCACACTCGCTCACTACATCCAGAATAGACTTCTATGGGGAGACTGAGAGTTTATCGTTTCAAATATTATCGTTTCATTCTGATTGGAGCCATAGTAACGGCGCTAGGGCGAGTGAAAATGAGCGAATATTTCGGGCTCGGTGTAAAATACCGCCTAGCCCGCCAATAAGGTGTAAAACTGTAAATCTGTTGTATCCTTTGGGCTCCTCCGACCATAAACACATACAATAGCACTGGATATATTAAAGGCATTTGATAGAGTCTGGCATCAATCCTTATTGTCGAAGATGTCACACTACGGCCTTGCATCATTAGTTCCACTAATTTCTTCTTATCTTCATAACTGAAAAATATGTGTACTGGTAGATGGCCTTTATTCTCAATTTCACTCAATAAATGCTGGTGTTTCCCAGGGATCAGTTTTGGCCCCAATTCTGTTCCTCATTCATATCAATGATCTCATATCTACCACTCATAATCCAATACATTCCTACGCAGATGACTCAACACTCCACAGTTCCTTCACATTTACCAATTCTTTCACCCAACCCGATCTTATAAATTCAAAAATAAACACTGCAATTTCTCTTAACCAGGACCTTTGTAGGATTAATGGATGGGGACAAAAGAATCTAGTTTCCTTTAATGCACAGAAAACCAAATACATTCAATTTTCTAACCGACAGAAGCTCACTGACTCCCATATATTTGTTAATGATGTAAATATTCCCACTTCCCCTAGTATTGACATTCTCGGTGTAACATTAACTACTAACTTGAGCTGGACACATTATGTTAGAAGCATTGCTAAGAATGCCTCTAAAAAACTGGGACTCCTGTACAGAGTTCGAGAATTCTTCACTGACGAGCAGCTGGCCGTGATATATAAAAGTCATGTGCGTTCTCAGATGGATTACTGTTCACCTCTGTGGGGTGGAAGTGGAAGTGGTTGCATTGAGGCAGTTGGACAAAATTCAAAATAAAGCTATTAGATTAATCAATAAACCCTTGAAAATCACACAGGACCTTTTCCTAAATTATCCATACGAAGAAACGTTTGCATCCCTTGCATATTCTACAGATATTTTCACAAGCAATTGTTCCGAGGAACTTGCTTCAATTGTGCGGCCTCTCCACATCTTTCCCCGTAGCAAAACTAGGGCAGCTGAGAGCGCCCATGAATTTACACTGTTCTCCTCCACAATGCAGAAACTTCTGCTTATCAGGATTCTCTAAAATGAAATTTATTCCAGAGCTACTAACTCTTTGGAATTCACTTCCCTCGAATGTGCTTTCCACAAACTTTACAATCTACAACTGTTTAATCCACTTGTTACCAACATTTTATGAATGGAGGATGCCTGTAGGCACTTGGACCGTTTTGTTTTATCTGTGTTTTTCCTTCCTCCGTTCTTGTCCTCCTTAAAACAAAA
>CM064510.1:30453269-30455769 GCA_032716605.1 Paralithodes platypus
GACAAATGACATGGATGTATGAGGTCGACCAAGAAGCAGATGGATGGATGAGATTCGAAACTTATGGATGTAATGGCTGATGATGATGAATGCACTTGTGTTTGGGTAGTGTGCTATTCCACCATATGAATGATTGAATGACATGAATTCATGAGGTAGTTTGAAATAGATGAATGAATGATTGAATGAAGTTATGAATGATTGGCAAGAGGTCTAGAGGAGGAGATCTTGGAGGAGGTCTAGAAGTGTTCCAGTGTGTGGTACTCGGTGTAGCAAGGAGAAGCGCATAGTCCCACATTACAATGACTACACATGAACGTGCTTTCCTTCCTGACTTGGTTCCTCCTTGTTGTGTGTCTGCAGACGTGGCACTGCTTCAGTCCGTGCATCCGGTTGGCTGCGATTTGTGATGCTGAGCGGGGGACAACACAATCTTGTGGGTCGTGAGGTAGTCCCGGCACTCAAGGCGGTCAGGCAGATTCACGATCGGCCTCGGAGGTGGTAGCACAGGTGTGGTTCCGTGCTTCCTGAGGATGGAGTCGATGATGTCCTTCACGAACAGCCTTACAGAGCTCTTCCTTCCTGTCCGCGTCATCCACAGGTTGTACGCATTCAGGATAGTGACATCAAGAAGATGGAGTACGACCTTCTTGTACCACTTACACGTCTTCCTGAGGCAGTCAACAGCAGTGATTTGCATGTAACTCTTATCCACCAACCGCATGCTTATATTGTAGTCCATAACAAGGTCAGGTTTGGAGATTGCTACTAGATGCTTGTCACGGGTGACAGGGTCCATCTGGTATCTCTTCTTCCCGCTATCTTGCATTGTGGACTTGTGGAAGGTGGAGAGGACATTGACTGGCTTTGTGTCATGCCAA
Organism: Paralithodes platypus; assembly: GCA_032716605.1. Taxonomy (NCBI): domain Eukaryota; kingdom Metazoa; phylum Arthropoda; class Malacostraca; order Decapoda; family Lithodidae; genus Paralithodes; species Paralithodes platypus. Next base: position 30,454,151 of record CM064510.1, read on the forward strand.
CAAATAGCCAGTATACTGTCACTGCTGCTCTTCTTCCGGAAGATGTCTCCTTTCCGTGTAACAGGAAACTTGGGCCAGTGTTTCCTGTTTGCCCTGACAGTTCCACAGCTTCCCGGCTCCTTGTAAGGAGATACCTGGCAAGGAGAGGAGAGGTGTAGAAATTTTCGGTGTACAAGATACGGTTGGCATCCAGATACGGCTCCATCAGTTTCTTCACAACCGCCCCTGAAAGACCCACGGGTTGTTTGGAATGTCCACATCAGTAGCGGTGTAGATGATGAGGTCCAGCACGTATCCTGTCTCGCAGTCACACAGTACAAAGAACTTGATCCCGAAGCGGTGACACTTCGACGGAATGTACTGCCGGAAAGAGAGACGTCCACGGAAGAGGATCAAGGACTCATCGATCACGACATTCTGAAAAGGTTTGAAAAACCGGCGATACCTGCTCAGGAGGGAGTTCAGGAATGGCCGGATTTTCCAAAGCTTGTCAGCTCCGTGTGCCGCAGTGTTGTCTACAAAGTGCAAGTACTTGAGAATTTGTCGGTATTGGTCCTTGGGCATGTACATATTGAAGACTGGCGTTGATCTAATGTTATGCATCAGCCAATAATCCAGCATGTTGTGCTTTCTCATGTGGGGCATTAGCATGGTGAGGCCCAAAAACACGAGGAGCTCAGGGATATCGATGGGCGTCCATCTCCTCATGTGGGGCGAGGCCATATCTTCGGAGTGCTGCCTTGCATATAGGTTTGTCTCCCTTACCATGTCCCCGAGCAATTCATCGTCGAAGAATGCTCGGAAGTAGTGGTAAGGGGTATCATCCTCTGTGCAGGGAAAGCCAGGCTGGATGCCATTTGTTCCTTTATCAAAATGTGGTGGAACCCCAGGCATATCCCGAGGCTCGCAGTCCTCCCACTGAAAGAGAGGTGGCTCGTCCGGCCTCCTGCCCCTCCCGCCCCTCGTGGGGCACCTCCTGCGGCACCTCCTGGGGCACCTCCCGGGGCACCTCCCCGAGCACCTCCCCGAGCACCTCTTTGGGCCCTTCCCCGGGCACCTTGCTGTGGCCGTCCCTGCTGTGGCTCACCCTGCTGTGGCTGTGCCTGCCCGCCATCAGAGTCGCTTGCCGGCGTGGGAGATATCCTGGCTTCAGGCGAATCGGGAGAGCTTGAGCCGGTGCCGGCATTACTTTCGGATATCGTCAGCCGACGCCTGGTCCTCCTCGTCTGCTGCATCCCGGGTGGCGTTGACAACCTGGGAGGAGCATCAACAGCTGGTGTAGACGTCGCTGGTCCTGGTTGTCTATGGGCGGGGGTTATTGGTAGCTGCACTACCCCCGAGATGTTTGCGAGCTCAACGGGCATCACTGGAGGCTCTGACGAGGCTCGCTGCCTGGATGTGGATGGGCCTGGCTGTGGGGATATCGATCTTCGTCGTTTGGCCAGTCTTGTGTTGCCTATGAAAATTGTGGGAATGGTATTTCGTATGAGAGATGTGCAGACTCAAACTTTACAGCTAAGACATGATTTATTAGAGAGAGAGAGATAGAGAGAGAGAGAGAAAGGAAGAGTCCTAGCAATTTCAAGGTCACCTGCGTAAGGAAAGAAATGTACTGTACA
>CM064510.1:30458269-30479299 GCA_032716605.1 Paralithodes platypus
GGCTCCCAATCTGCTGTCACTTGAGATCTAGAAAATATATAGGTAAAAGGAACAGTCAGAGTAAGCTATGGGTATGGCAGAGATCGCTTAACTCTCACTCTGATAGACCAGCCCATCACCACATGACTATAACCCAATCCTCTCAGCATCAGCTAGGAAAGATCCTAGAAAGCCGCCTTTGGCGAGGGGATAGCTTCCCTATTTCAACTCCTTTCGGGGTTGGGCACCCGCCTGAAGGAGGTTACACCTAGTACCACACTGTCTATTGGTTTTTGTAATAGGTTCATGTTCTTGCCTGCATCCTGTTGGTCAGAGGTTCGATAATAAGAGTGTTTATTTTATGTTTTCTGGACCCCTTCGCCCTCATGTTAGCCCCACTGGTTTGAGATTTAAGACATTCGACCAATTAGTTTGGCTATTTCAAGACCTTTCGGCCCATTTAGGTATTTTTTTTCCTGACGAGCGAACCTGCAAATTGAAGGAGCCGTCCTTCGACAGGGGCAGTTTCTGTTCTTCATTCGTTCTGAAGATCGTCAAATGAATAGGTTCCATACGTGTATTAAAACCTTCTTAAGGGTACAGTGGTTATTTTTGGGGTCTACATTATTTATTCATGTAATCATATATTTTGTAGCTTTCTCGCTAGACCTTCATCAAGCTAAAGAAAAACACTCCCAAGACCCCCCTTCAAGATACATTTGTACATTTTTCGATAAAAAATATGTCCCAGCTAAAGTCCTGTTTCTTTAGATATTACATGCTCGCTATCGCTCGCCATGAAACAAATCAAAACCTAAGTGGCACGAAAGGTCATTATATTAATATAGCAAAGGGACAACAGGTTTAAAAATCGACAAATTAATGAAGTGAACGTATTTAAATATGAAAACCAATGGCGATAAGCATGACGGATGTGTGTGTGTGTGTGTGTGTGTGTGTGTGTGTGTGTATGTGTGTGTGTATTACTGTATACTGTGTATTCTGTATACATGTGCAGTATATATATATATATATATATATATATATATATATATATATATATATATATCAGAGTTAGGTCAATTAACTGAACAAATTAACTAGTTAAGTTAATTTCAAATTTCCATCAAATAAGTTAAGTTAAGTTAACACATTTAGTCAAATTAACTAGTTAAGTTAAGTTAATTTTCAAGCTTAATCGGTTAAGTTAATCAATTAACTTTGACTAATTTTGTGCATTTATAATTTGTTTATTATATTATACCGATGTTACTGCAGTTATTCAATATTAATATATTTGATGGGGATATTCCTCTTATATTAATTAAGATGACAGTCTAATAAAATATATATTTTCCATATTAACCTCTTCACACCTTCGGGGATCACGGCGTCAGGCAATAGATAGGTAGATAGATAGATGACAATTACGTCCCTATAAATATATTCTGGATAGCATTAGGCAGTTTTATTAGACTAGGAATGACTCCTTTTATAAAGAAGTTAAACACTCGAGTAAATCCTTCCATATTATTATACATTGCATTCTTCTATTCAGTTAAACATAAACACATTATATTACGCTCAGGAAAAGCCTCTCACAGTCAATGTTTTAACCAATTTAATATAGTTTCGTATTATATTTTCACAATTTGTAAACCATGTTACTCGACCTAGGAAGGAATTGATGCACTGTAGTCAAAGACTAAGTCTGAACTGTTCTTTAATACAATAATGATATGATATTCCAGGCACTCTTAGTCGATTTCTTTAGCTTAAGTCAGACCTTCCGTAGTAAGCAGATACAATAAAATCGTTATCAACACAATATATATTTATGTACAGCTAATTTATTTGTCAAGCCAACTAACAACTAAGATACCTGTATGAGACAGATTCAGGTACCCCCAAGACTATATTTACATTGATCCTAGTAATTAAGCGTACTCATTCAATTTGCAGATTAGAGTTTCAACCTTAGCCTGTTACGCTCAGGTGGAAATATCTTGCCAGTAACTGAAAATAGTCCTTCCACCGGTGAAGATAATGCTGGCATACTTAAGTAATACATGGCAACTGGAGCAAGATGTTTGTACTTGGCACCTGAATAACTTTATTAAATTCCTCCCTCAGATTCATCAAGGATTATTACGCATATACAGTATATTACTTAGACGTTACTCTCTTTTTTCCAGATATGCGAATGATCATTTATAACTGTGTTATGTTACTAACCCATCTGTCCCCTACTAACTTCCTAATCCTGCCACGGACATTAGTTCCAGGGCAGTAGTTCCCTTTCCAATTTTCCGTTACCCACTCTAAACCACTGTTTGGACACTTGCCCCTCAGTTTTTTGGAGGACAAGCAGCCTAGATGGGTCACTAGACATGTTGTTGCTTGATTTCGTTTGTACACCTGCATTCTTGTAGTACAGTCCTTGTTGACCTGAGTTAAGCCAGTGTCACACGAGCGCTTTTTCCGGTAATTTTCGATGAGCAAGTTTTTCTCGTACTATTTTGAGGCTCTTTTGCATTGGAATCGGGAACTAGATCGAAGGTAGATTAAGCTATGTTAGGTAGTTTAATTCTTACGGAACTAAAGTTTTAAAGCTGCCAGACTACAATTGTCCGTAAAAATTGGCGGAAAACTCGCTCGTGTAACACCGCCTTTAATCCAGGAGAAACTATCGGTGAAGCTCAAAAGGAGTCTTAATGAATTGACACAAAGGTGACAACTACACCCAAATATCTCGAGTTAAGATAAAATCTCTCGAATTATTACTCTCCGTGGGGCAACATTGTCCTAATAATATCTCCAACAATAACACCGCATTAGTATATGGTAAAGGATATATGACGCGGTCGATTGTTCATTACCTACTCTCAAGATTCTGCGTCAATAATTACATGATTCTGCGTCAATAATAGCAAGTTCGTAATCAATATATTCATAATGTTCATGTAACTTCTTAATGAACTTAGGTTTGTATAATATAGGATATATGAGATTACGTTAGGTTATTTATACAAGGTTAAGCTAGATTAAGATACGTTAGGTTCATATACTGTAGGTTAGTTTACATAAATCAAGATATAAATAATAGGTTATGTTAAAATAGGTTAGGTCATGTTAGTTAAAGCTAGAGTGCACACTAAACTAGCAGGACATCGGCAAGGTTAAGTAAGCATAATATTTCTCATGTCATGGATTTTGTCTTCAATTATTTATTTTGTTTTTTTGTCCTTCGTCTATTCCTGTATGTAAAAATATATGCAAGTTGAACGACATGATATGAATATAGGGAAGTTGAGACAAACACTAATTGATTTTTAAGACTTTAATTAATGCCTGGAAGCATGAAAGGGGACAGAGGAAGTAGTAGGAGGTGAGGAAGGGAGCTGGAGGAGGAGCTAGATGAAAGCATCAAGGGTTCACCCAACGTGTGTATGCTATATCTTTGAGTTTATTTGCAGAGTACGACAGACAGGACAAACACGACCAAAATCATTGGGTTAGGCTACGTTATTCTTATGAATTTTGTCTAGGGGTATTTGAAGACGTGTGTGTGTGTGTGTGTGTGTGTGTGTGTGTGTGTGTGTGTGTGTGTGTGTGTGTGTGTGTGTGTGTGTGATGTGAGTAGTAATAGCAATGTATGTGTGCGCATATCTGCCAGTGTACGTGAAAATATGCTTGATGTGTGTGTGTTTTATTTTTTTTATTTTTTATTTTTTTACATACTAAACCTCCAATTTTATACTGGTGCAAAACCTATATTTTAAAATCACATTCCTCCCATATTCGTTCTCTACATCGCTAAAACATTACGACCCCCCCCCCCTCCCCTCTCTAACTCTATCTCTCTCTCTCTCTCTCTCTCTCTCTCTCTCTCTCTGGCTTTCCAGTGATAGGTACGACACGACATAGAAATAATGCATGTGATTATTGTTTGGCAGATAATAAGTCTCAAATGTATAATAACTACCTATTGTAGTAAAGCTGACAATCCACAATATGGTTTTAAATGTAATATATTGAGGTTGTGTAAGTAAGGTTCTAATTATACAATATGTACCTGACACGTTTTGGAGGTAGTAGGGGTAGGCAGCCCCGCCCAGGGAAGTACTACCGCCAAGGTTTCGGGAGACTCAGGGAATAGCCTGAATTCCATTTTCTCTCCCAGGCCTTGGTAGCTGGATACATATCTTTCTGCCTCACACATCAGGGGTATCAGGAAAACCCTCTTTATACAACATACACATCCAACTTCACGACATTGCCCTACATCGCTATCCTCTATCCATAAAACACTACTCTTCCCACTACATATCATACATGTAACACCATACACCTTTACCAAATAAATATGGCAGTACAATTGTTAAGAGCAAACTTGGTGGTCCCTCGGATATCCACCCCCGGCAGGGTTGGGTCATTGACACAGGGCCCTCCCGGTCGTCATCATGCGACTGTGTCAAGAGCATTGCAACGTCCCAAAGCTGCTCGTCGGTGCAGCTTTTTCTTTAGTAATATAAGGGGACTTCACTCTAACATCAATTCTGTACACCAATTTCTTCAAGCAGAATCCCCTACTCTCCTTTTTTTGACAGAGACTCAAGTAACATCCACATCTGACACTTCTAGATTTCATTTTCCAGGTTATCAACTGCTCCAAAACTTCAGACCTAAGGGAGGTGTATGTTGCTTCGCAAAATCTGAAATTGCCCTGGAGGAGGTTATTAGCTTCAATTGTCCCTATTTTGATTATTCTATATACAAATTAATTTCTGCTGGTAAATTTAAATACATATGTTGCATCTACCGTTCCCCAAATACTCCTCCAGAGCAAAGTCTTTTTGACTCTCTGTCCTAACAACTCAGTGTCCTCAACTTAAATGCTTCTTCTGAAATCACTGTGTTGGGTGATTTTAATGTCCATAATGTTGAATGGCTCACTCATTCAGCCAGGACTGATGATGCTGGACTTGAATGTGAGCTATTTGCAGACTCATTTAATCTCACTCAACTAGTCAACCAACCAACCCGTGTACCAGATAATCCTAATCATAATTCCCACCTACTGGACTTATTTTTAACAACCAATTCAGAAAATTATGTTACAGTGAGGTCCCCGCTTGGATCTTCTGATCACTGTCTGATACAGGCCACCTGTCTATCACCTACCACACCTTCCCACTCTGAACCTGTTTTGGTGACTAAATGGCATTACGATAGGGCAGACTGGGAGGGTCTTCAAGGTTTCTTTATTGATATTCCCTGGACCTCTTTCTTTTCTAATGATGCACACTCCACCTTGAGCCACATACAAGATTTTGTAAAAATTGGAATGGAAACTTTTATTCCTCATCAAAAGTACAGTAAAAGATCTAATTCACCTAAATGGTTTGACCATAATTGTGCTAGAGTAACTGAACAAAAAGCAATAGCCTACAATGCATACACAAGATCAAAAACACATGAAGCCTTTAATTACTTTAGAAACATCAGAAATCATGCCAAAACTGTATTAAACCTAACTAAATCAAACTTTCTCCACAAGCAGGCAAATAAACTTCTAAATAATCCAAATGATAACAAAATATTTTGGTCTACTCTTAACTCATTTAACATCTTACGAGCGGCCTATGCGGTTTATTTATGTGTACCGCACAGCGGGGTGTTTTTAGCCAAAATAGGGCTGTTTACGTGATCATTTCATGCCTAAACCCAGAACGTAAAACAGTATCTACCCTGAAAGGGCATAAACAGAGCTTTCGAATGACACCATAACGATCCTTGTAGATGGATAGTTCTTGCAACCGTGCAACGCGATGCAAAAAGCAGGTAATTCGGTACTTTCAGTACAATTGAGTATTCGAGTGAGAGAGGAGGAGGGACTGAGATGTCAGTAGGTTCGCCGCGTGGTCTGGAGCAGTCATACGCTCGCTACGTGCCACCACTTGTCTCTCTCTCTCAGCCACATTACGTGCTGAAATTGCCACTCGACCTATGTCGAGCGCCGCCACATAGTCCAGCTTTATTTACTCGACTTGTTGCTCGCCGCTAATTAAGGGTTAAATCCAACTTCACTACTGCTTCATCCATTCCACCATTAAAATCTCCGACTGGCAATCTTGTAAGTGACCCACGAGGTAAAGCTAACCTTCTTGCGGATATTTTCTCCACCAACTCAACCTTAGATGAAATAAATCAAGATGTCCCTGTACTTAATTTTAATTCGCCTGAAATTCCCTCACTTAAGATCCGCACCAGACATGTCAAAACTATTTTGCAGAATCTCTCAGTAGATAAGGCTCCTGGTCCAGATGAAATTCCTCCAATAGTACTTAAGAATTGCTCCTTGGTGCTCGCTCCTGTATTGGCAAAAAATTCCGTCTGTGTACTCATACCTCATGCTTCCCAGTACCCTGGAAAGAAGCAAACATCCATCCAGTTCCTAAAAAAGGTGCCTCTTCAGATCCATCAAACTACAAACCAATAGCTATAACTTCCACTCTAGGTAAAGTCTTTGAAATTATATTAAATAACATAATTAAGCATCTTGAGAATAATAAATTAATCAGTGATAGGCAATATGGTTTTAGACGATGTCGATCAACTGCAGACATGCTTTGCCTTCTTACGCATCAAATCAACCAAGCTACAGACCAACATGGTGAAACACATACAATAGCACTGGATATATCAAAGGCATTTGATAGAGTCTGGCATCAATCCTTATTGTCGAAGATGTCACACTACGGCCTTGCATCATTAGTTCCACTAATTTCTTCTTATCTTCATAACAGAAAAATACGTGTAATGGTAGATGGCCTTTATTCTCAATTTCACTCAATAAATGCTGGTGTTCCCCAGGGATCAGTTTTGGCCCCAATTCTGTTCCTCATTCATATCAATGATCTCATATCTACCACTCATAATCCAATACATTCCTACGCAGATGACTCAACACTCCACAGTTCCTTCACATTTACCAATTCTTTCACCCAACCCGATCTTACAAATTCAAAAATAAACACTGCAATTTCTCTGAACCAGGACCTTTCTAGAATTAATGGATGGGGACAAAAGAATCTAGTTTCCTTTAATGCACAGAAAACCAAGTACATTCAATTTTCTAACGGACAGAATCTCACTGACTCCCTTATATTTTTTAATGATGTAAATATTCCCACTTCCCCTAGTATTGACATTCTCGGTGTAACATTAACTACTAACTTGAGCTGGACACATTATGTTAGAAGCATTGCTAAGAATGCCTCTAAAAAACTGGGACTCCTGTACAGAGTTCGAGAATTCTTCACTGACGAGCAGTTGGCCGTAATATAAAAGTCATGTGCGTTCTCAGATGGATTACTGTTCACCTCTGTGGGGTGGAAGTGGAGTGGTTGCATTGAGGCAGTTGGACAAAATTCAAAATAAAGCTATTAGATTAATCAATAACCCAGCAATCACACAGGACCTTCCTACATTATCCATACGAAGAAATGTTGCATCCCTTGCATTATTCTACAGATATTTTCACAGCAATTGTTCCAAGGAACTTGCTTCAATTGTGCCGCCTCTCCACATCTTTCCCCGTAGAACTAGGGCAGCTGAGAGCGCCCATGAATTTACACTTTCTCCTCCACAATGCAGAACTTCTGCATATCAGAATTCATTTATCCCCAGAGCTACTACTCTTTGGAATTCACTTCCCTCGAATTGCTTTCCACAAACTTACAATCTACAAATGTTTAAATCCAGTTGTTGCAAACATTTTATGAATGGATGATGCCTTTAGGCACATGGACCTTTTTGTTGTATCTGTGTTTTTCCTTCCTCCGTTCGTTGTCTCTCAAAAAAAAAAAAAAAAAAAAAAAACGTAGTAGTCATGTAGTCAACTCGCATAGGCTACTACTTACTGTGAGGTGACACAGACAATGAGTTAAGCAAATATATATCATAGATTGCTGAAGAGAACAGCATTGTGTATCTATATTTGGATTCTTAATTTTAGATCTTTTAATTAAGTAAGACTAATTATTATATTTGTATATATTAACTGTTAAGTTTCCAATGAACCCAAATAAGATTACGAAACTCCGCCAATTAATCCAGTCGACTGTACATAAATAATGAAGCAATACACTACATCATGACAACATCCTAAGTGTTGTATTGTATATTTGTGTACATACTATGTAACAAAAATAACCACTGATGGTGGAAATAAAGAGATAAATTCTTATTATTCTTATTATACTCAGACGGTGATATTTTGTTTTCTATGTGAGTGAGGGAGACAAAAGGCAGAACTACCTGTATCGAGTGCCTCCCCCAGAGTTGAAAGAGTGACAGGGCCAAAATCAAGGGACGTTCGAGCCAAAATACATGGACACACTGAAGTCATAGGAAGAGGGAAAGACTGATTTTGGTAGAGAGCTCCAGATTCCTTGGAAAGAGTACAACGAAGAATGACAAACATGATGGTTTCAAGTGGTTTCAAATTAGATACAATTTGTTTCAGAAAAGTTGTAGATATGTGGAATAGGCTACCGAGTGATATGGTAGGATCAAGCATGATAGAGAGATTCAAAGTAAAATTAGATAGGCATATGGACGAGATGGGTTGGGTTTGAAAGGGATTTTGCCTTGTGTGAGCCAGTCGGCTCTCTGCAGACTCCCGTTTTCCTATGTTCTTATGTACTCTCTCTCTCTCTCACTTTCTCTAAAAGATGAACTAATGAGAAGAATAGATAGCCACTTTCGACATACAGCAATTAAAAGGTAATTAGGCTACTGACCGCTGAGGTAGGTAAAGGTAAAGGTCAACTATATTGACCGTTGGAGACTAGTGAGTGACCACGTGGTTTGAAATGAGATTCCCATATCTAGTTGTTAGGGAAATTTAATTGATAATTAATTGAAAATTAATCGAATTGATCAATTAATTTTGAGAAACTTCGATTAAGTTAATTAAGTTAAGTTAACCCATTTTTCACAATTAACTAGTTAAGTTAAAAATTAATTTACTTAATCGATTAATCGGTAAAAGTTAAGTTAATTAACTTATCTGACCCAACTCTGATATATATATATATATATATATATATATATATATATATATATATATATATATATATATTCATTGAAATGACAGGGCTGGAAAACATAATGCCAAAGGAGACCCAAAAACCATTCCCATCCACAGCAGGAACAACAACTCACCACTATAGAATTGCGTCCATAACCAGCCGGAGAGAGGCCGGAAACAGCCTCCCCTGGACAACAACAACAATATACCTCAGTCACCCATAGCACAACTCCAGGAGATACGTGTGGCTTACGAGATACGTATAGCATACGCGGGAGAGGACATCCACGACAGTTTGTTGGCTTGTGCCCACGGGCGCCAGGCAAACAATGGCCGTCTGCACCTGGGATAGATTTAGACTATACGGAGGAGGATTTTATGCAAATGAGACACCAACCTCCTTCATTCCTCTCCAGCCACCCTGGTGTTTCCATGCTCCACTACCACAGCTAGACGAGGCTGTGCTTGGAATTCCACAAGACGAGAAAACAAGCACATCACTCTATACAAGCCTCTAAATGGAGAGAGGCCTCCAATATTGTAAATTAATTATCCTATGTATACCTAGACTTTAAGCGATTCACTTTTATTATTAATGAATAAAACATACTATTCCCCACATATTCATGTATGCATTATATTTTTAAGGCTTTAGACTACAACGCAATAAATCAAAACCTATATTTCCCATGCGTCTTATGTTCCGGAAATCTCCGACTTGTCACTCAACGTAAAATCAAATACTACCTGGTCGAAAACGGGGTAGAGTTAGGCAAGTCGAGGCACTGTGTCCCACGGAGTTTCTGTGGGGGAGTATACGTGAATCACTTGATCGGACAGCACCGTCCGAAGAGGCTAGCTAAAATTCTCTAAATCGTGCCCTTCAAGCAGAGAGTGTGTGTAGGCTGTCCTGGAAGTGACCTACGCTGGTGCTGCCTGTGAGAGGGTACCCTTGGAACTTCCCTCCCCCTTGGCAACCAGGCCAAGACGGACCACGCACTTGGTCGCCCCAACGTGTGTCAGATCTCTACAAGGCTACCTTCTGCTATACTCCTACTCAAAATTAAGTGCATCTTGTTTACTCATTGTGTTTCGTGATTATTGCAAGGTTGTGTAGGATATATTATGCGTTCAATTAACGTAGACACCAAAAATCTTGTATTCGCTCTATAGTCCCTTTTGTTACTCGTGTCATGAGTACATACAAATGCTATCTTGAGATTGATTTATATGTATACTGTGTATATACTCGTGTATTGCCATCAAGTTTATATATATATATAAATTTGGCCCGATTACCCGCACACTACACGTAAATACTGTGAACACCCCTGGAAGGTCTGACCTTAAGTTAATAGGATTAGCAGGGTACGAGTGTCGGATAGAAATGTTCACAGAGAGTGTTAATTATCTTGTCACTTAGCTAGACTTCCTTTTATTTATGTTTCCTGGCTTCACAACCAGTTTAAACATTTAACTTGAATTCATAGTAATTGTAATTTTGTCCATATCACGTTAATAATTCAATGCGAGGGCTTTTGTCTTTTCCATACGACTAATCTTTATTTCGCTCAGTTCCCTGAACTACAATTATTAAATCTAACTATACGTTAATAGATAATTAAAACCTTTCTCTTTATTTATAACTCCATAGCTATTTGTCATTCAGCTGATATTCCTTTTTTTATATATTCTGTCTATTTGAGACTTTGTGACCTCTGTAGTTTGACCTTACCCCGCGTCACGTTTTACCACGCACTAACTTTTGACCTTCAGGATTTCAGCTATTCTTTGAGACTAACCGCTCTGTTAGCATTTATGCGATGTTTATATATTCATCATCAGTTATTCAATTGTCTTTTGTCAATTATTATTATTAATTGATTTATGTATCATCTATGTTTTAAGAGTATTATTAATTCATTCTTGAAGTAGGTTCGAGAGTATTTCTACATAGATACGTTTCGACCAAAGTGTTTATTTGATATATATACAGTGCCCTGATCCAAAATGAAATAAAATCTTGTGAAACCCAACCGTGTATTCTGTATCATTGGTAGAGATTGAGGAGATTTATAATTGTATATCTGGAGTCAGCTGTGTTCCTGCTGAGTGTTATAGTTCGTAAAAAGCTTTCCTAAGGTGGAAAGAGAGAACTGAAGTACGCGGGCAATTATTATTGCCCGGAATAACACATATATATATATATATATATATATATATATATATATATATATATATATTGTTACGTATTTTGATTTAGAAGTGGTTAACTAAATAAATAAAGACAACAGATAATATGAAAGTGTAGCAAAACAGCTGAAGGCCAAAAGAACGTAAAATATTAAAGGTTGTTCTGTTGTTACTTGCTTTCCTTCAGTTGTTGGGACAGTTATCCTTTATACTCTGATACACTTCAATTATATTTAATCAGTAAACTATTTAAAGTTACATTGAATGTTTTAATATGAAAGAGGCTATTAATTACGAATACAAAAGTTTGGTATGTAAGCAAAGTTTTAAGACACTAGAATAGCTCAATTAATCTTGATTATCAGCAAAGTATTAAGATCTTTTATATATAATTAATTTAAGTTTGTTAACCCTTTACAGATTGTTTTACTCTTTATATTATCTCTTTATTCTTAGTTTATTAATATTATTCTCCTATAGTATTTTATCTTATTTATACTTTTTACTGAAATACGTTTGACTAAATAAAAATGGTAAGGAAATATTATAAAGTCACATATAAAAGGGAATTGTATTTATAAACGTAATAAAGGTATTTTAATCAAAATAATAAGCAATGAAAGTTATGATAGAGTTCAGGATCATATTGCATAAGTTCTGATTTCAGTAAAGTACAAATTAAAGTTTAGTAGGCTTAGGCCTTTACAATGCCTATTCCGAATAATAGTCAGGTAAGTATTTAACTTATACAAGGCTTAATCATTAATTATGAATAACAATAGCTTTACATCAAGTTAGTTAATTGTTAATAAGTAAAGTAGAATATTCAATCACAAATCATCTCTGAATCAAACATTAATTCTAATCACCAACATTAAACAGTAATTCAAAATTTATATCTCTCCAATTAAATTAAACATATATGATTCTCCAATTAAATTAAACATACTGTATATGATTCTCCAATTAAATTAAACATATATGATTCTCCAATCCAACCTATATGATTTCTCCAATCACAAAAACTTAAATCAAATGAGTGTATGTTTTCGACATACCTCTGGTTAATTAATAGTCACAAATAATCCCTAACTAACGTGTAAGAGGTCACTCTGGGACACAACTTAACACATAAAAATATACAAGCCTTTGAAGTCTGTCTCGTCTCCCCACCACTCTGCTCGATTCCCCAGCTAAGAAAGTACTTGTTTTAACTATCAAATCTCTGGCTTATATATCATTTCCCGGACCAAGCTAATCCAATCAGAAGGCAGGAAACTGGTGCCGGAACCAGTCAGACGTCAGGAAACACGTCGACGAATTACAGGTGAGAAGCAGGTGTGGTGTAGCCAATCCAGGTGTTAGAAGCTCACCACGTCACAGGCGCCCCGTCTCTCTCACACAAGCTTTGGCGGGAAATCGAGGAATGCAGGAAGTAGCCAGGCCGCTCTCCCCCTCTCTCTCTTTCTCTTTCTCTATCTCGTCACGTAAGCGGGTTGAGTTGTTGCCACGAGGTAGTAATTGTAAAGTCACGTTCAACAGGTTGGTCTAGGCACATAGACATCCGGTACGAATGTTACACCTCCACCGCTAGAAAAGAGTTAAAGAGGCGGAAAGTATATGACAAATTTTTAGACTCTTGACAGACAATCTGCCAACACATTATGGACCCCCTTAATATGTTTGACATATAAGGCATACTCCTCCAGCAACAAGCTCCGTCGTGTCAGTCTTTGATTCTTGTTTTGGAACTTGTGCAAAAACTTTAATGGGTGATGGTCAGTATATACAGTAATGGAACCAGGGGCAGATTGAACATAAACACTTAAGTATTGGAGGGACAAAATCAATGCTAACAGTTCCTTTTCTATTACAGAGTAATTACGTTGGGCAGAATTTACTTTATACTAAAATAGCAAACAGGATGCAATACATTACAGTCATCCTCCTGGAATAATACTGCTCCGACCTCAGTATTACTTGCATCAACAGCTAGGGAGAAAGATCTGGTGAAATCAGGGGCACGGAGAACAGGATAGTTAGATAGAATGTATTTAGTAGCACTGAAAGCCTCCTCACAATCGGAGGACCACTCAAACTTCACATCCTTTCGGAGATGATCTGTTAGAGGTGCTGTTAACCTTGAGAAATTTAAAATAAACCTCCTGTAATATCCAATCATCCCTAAGTATCTTTGGATTTCTTTCTTATTGGTAGGTGTTGGGAAATTAGAAATTGACTCTACTATAGCATGAGGAGGTGCAACCTGACCCTGTCCTACTATATATCCAACATATTGGACAGTACTCTTAATGAAAGTGCACTTTTTTAAGTTCACTACAAAATTTGCTTCCGCAAGGTTAGCAAAAAGCAGTTTGATTTGTTTGAGATGTTCTTCCCATGTATGGGAAAAAGAAGGATATCGTCAATGTACACCACACACCCAGGTACCCCTTCAGTCACCTGATTCATGAGGCGCTGAAAGGTAGCTGGAGCGTTTTTCAGGTCATAAGGCATTACTTCACAGCAGAAGGCTTGATTGTTTACCACAAAACATGAGATCTCCCTTGCTCTGGGTGTAAGAGGTTCTTGCCAATATCCTTTCATAAGGTAAATTTTACGTATAAAACTGGCTGTGCCAATCTGGTCAATACAATCATCAATCCGTGGCAGTGGATAAGTATCATTCTTTGTTACGGCATTGACTTGTCTATAGTCCATACAAAATCTATAACTCCCATCTGGCTTAGGCACAAGTGTGACCGGACTACTCCACTGGCTTAAGGCTCTAGTAATTATGGCATTGGACAACATGAAATCTAATTCAACTTGCAGAATACACCTGCACTGTGGTGAGACACGGTATGGGGATAATTTGATGGGTGCTGCATCCCCGACATCTATGTCATGCACGGCCAATGAGGTGAGCCCTGGAGTATCACGGAACACACTGGGAGGCTGTGATAAAATATGATTAGTTTGTTAGCTTCCTCTGAGGGAAGATGACATAATTTAGTTGTAATTCCCCCCATGCTACTGAATTATATTTCAAGTTGGATAGACCACATGACAAGTCAAAATCGATACCTTCGGGATCTGGGACAGTCCTGCTGCGGGATCTGTGGGTAAGGACTACAACACATCACCCGCACCAGGATGTCCACAGGTCCTTATTACTGCCACAGCAGGAGAATCTGGAGGAGAGGAGTCAGGTACCTATGATAGGGTTTTAACATATTTATGTGAAATACTTGCTTAGGCTTCCTCCTGTCTGGGGTAGCCACTAAGTAGTCAGTAACACTCACCCTTTTTACTACTTTATATGGTCCTCTAAATTTTGCTGATAAAGGTTGGCCGAAAAGGGGAATGAGGATTTTGGCAGTTAACGAGAGCCTAGAGATGGTATTGAAAAGGGTAGATGAACTGGGAGCAGAGAATATGGCATTGAAGGAGCAGCTGAAGGAATACGAAGGACGTTTCACGGAAGTAAAGGAGTCGACTGCATGGACGGTGGTAGGTAAACAAAAAGTCAAGGATTTGGAGGATATTATGAAAGAGCAAAAGGAAGAAATGAATATGACCAAAACAAGTTTTGAGAGTGCAGTTGTAGGGGTCATGAAGAACAAGGAGAGTGTCGTGAGGGAGGCCATGGACAGGGATAGGGGTGTAATCTTGTATGGAGATATAGAGACTCATATGAATGATAATGGAGTGAGAAAAGTGAGGGATATGGAGACAGTGCAGGAGGTCTTGCAAGGTGTGGATGAGACGAATATGGATGGGAAGGGCAGGTGGAGGAGGTCAGTAGGATAGGTAGATATAAAAGGGGAGAGATGAGACCTATAAGGGTACAGTTTAAAACTAGGGTAGTGGCGGAGACTGTGACAAATTTTAGTTGGAGGCTAAATACAAATGATAAACTGAAACACATAAGACAAAAGAAGGATTTGAGTATAGAACAAAGGAAAACAATTAAGGAATTACAAGAAAAGGCTGATGAAAATAATGGAAAGTTGGATGAGGAGGATAAGATACATTTTTACTGGAGTGAGGGACGGAAAAGTGAGGAAGTGGTTTATAAGAGTAGAAGGGAGGGGAGATCAGGGATGGGAGAGAATGTGATGGGAGTTATGACGAAGGAGGAGAACGGGGTGGAGGTGTCACTGAGAGAGACAGGAGACAAAGAGGCAGACCCAGTAGTGCTAACAGGGGGGTAGGGTACGGCTGGAGGAGCGGGATGGTGTAATTGCTGAAGGAATGGTAGATGGATTAAGGATTATGTTTAGTAATGTGGATGTGTTTAACCCAGGACAAGAAAAGAGAACTGATATGTAGGTTGCAGGATGAAGAGGAAAAACCTGATGTCATAGCCCTACAGGAAGTAAGACCAAATGTTTTTAGAATTGAAAGGGAACTGGTGGAATATAGTTTGGAGGGTTTTGAGTTATATGAGAGAAATGCTATTAGAGCAGAGGTTGGAAGAGGACTGTTTATTTATGTAAGAAAAGAGCTCAAGGTTAATGAGGTGGATAGGAGACAGCAGTATTGTGAGTATTTGTGTATTGAAGTAAAATGTGTAAGAGGATCAATTCTAATTGCCTCTATATATAGAAGCCCAAATAATAGCAGGGGAGAGGATGATAACCTACTGAAAGCAATGGAGGAGATAGATAATAGAGAGAACAAATATAAAATTTTGATTGGAGATTTCAATTTGCCAAGGATCAACTGGGCAAATTGTACTACTCCAGCGGGACAGGGTAGCCTGGAAAATAAGTTTATAGAGAAAGTGAATGATTGTTTTTTAACGCAACATATTGTAGAGATGACAAGATACTTGTACTTGGAGTGTACTTGATTTGATTTTTAGCAATGAAGAGGATATAGTGGAACATGGTAATGTGGATAGCCCTATATGTCGTAGTGACCATGCCTGTATAAGCTTTAGTTGTACATTAAATCAGAGGGATAATAGAAGCAATAGAAAAATATACATGTATGATAGAGCAGATTATGAGCTGCTGAGACGGTGTTTGGACATTGACTGGGGGGAATACTTGAACGGTGAAGACGCTGAAGGAATCTGGAGGAAAATTAGAGTCAAACTGGAGAATGCTGTATCCAAAAGTGTACCAGTAAGGGAATATAAGGATAAAACAAAATTGAGGAAAAGAACTAACCCAGAATTGCCAATGAAAAGAAAGCTTTGGATATTGATTAGAAGACCGAAACGATTGTGGGAAAGATTAAAATTGATAAAAAAGAACAGGGGTCTAGTATAGAGGCTAAGGAAGTGGATCTGGAACGCAGACAATTAAACAATAAAATAAGGTGGGAAACAAGGAGGGGGGTGAAGGAGAGGGAGAGAGAGATAGCTAGAAATGTGAAGGATACTCCAAAAATATTCTGGAAGTACATTCAGGAAAAGTTAACAAGAAGAGTAGGGATCCAGAGCTGGGGGGGGGTTGAATGATGGAGTAGAGCGGAGACTGATAAGGAGACAGCAGAGGTGCCTGGGGAAATACTTTGGGCGGATACTAACAGTGCAGGCGGAGGACGCAGAGCCTACTATTCCCATCAAACAGGCCCCGGCACTAAAACTAGTGGAGTTTTCCCATGCTAGACTAAGAAGGGCTATAGAAAAAATGAACAGAAGTAAGTCACCGGGACCGGATGGAATACACCCAAGAATCATAAAGGAAGGAGGGGAGATGTTAGTAGAGCCATTGAAAATGTTATTTGAGGTATCGTTTAATACAGGACAAATCCGATGGACTGAGAGAGGCGAACATAACAGCTATATTTAAGAGGGAAAGAGAAATGACCCAGGGAATTATAGACCAGTCAGTTTGACAAGTGTTGTGTGTAAACTAATGGAAACGGTAATTAGAGAAGGAATAATGGATCATATGAAGTCAAACCAACTTTTCAGTGGGAGACAGTTCGGATCTTGCCGGGGAGGTCGACGGTACTACAGCTAATTAAGGTGGTAGATGATTGGATGCAAATTCTAGAAGATGGTGATGTAATAGACGTGGTATATTGCGATTTTATGAAGGCCTTCGATAAGGTCCCACATAAAAGGTTAATAGAGAACGGTGGAAGCTATCATATAGGGGAGAAATGTGTGAAATGATAGAAGCCTTCCTGACGATCGGAGACAGAGGGTACTGGTGAATGGAATAGGCTCGGGGTGGAGGGATTTTATAAGTGGGTACCTCAGGGATCTGTGTTGGACCACTGCTGTTCGTTATATTTATCAACGACTTGCCTGAAGTTATAACTAATGGAAGTGAGGTATACCTGTATGCGGATGACACTAAACTGTATAGAAGAGTGAGGAGTAAGGAAGATATGGGTTTGCTTCAAGGAGATGTGGAGGGCATGAAGGGATGGTCCTGAGCATTGGTTAATGCCTTTTCATCCCAAAAAATAAATACATGCGGATTGGGACCAGCAAGATAGACAAGGTAGGATACAGTATTTATGAAGCGATGGAGGAAGTGAGTGCAGAAAAGGATATAGGAGTAGTGATAGACAATAAGTTAAATTTCTCAGAACATTTAGAGGAAAAGATAAACAAAGGGAATAGAAGTGACGGGCGGTTAAGGAGGACATTTGTGTCACTTGACGAAGAAATCTTCAGGAATCTATACAGCGCTGGTGAGGCCGCACCTGGAATATGCAAACCAGTTGTGGGCTCCATATATGGTAAAGGATATAGAAGCAGTGGAGAAAGTGCAGAGGAGAGCTAGCAAGCTGGTACCAACGTTGAAGAACGCGGGCTATGAGCAGAGGTTGAGGACACTGGGGCTTCCGACACTGGCCTATAGGAGAAAGAGAGGGGATATGATAGAGACTTTTAAGATAGTGTCAGGAAAGTACGATGAGGATGTGTGTGAAGGTATCTTCTTGATGCGGGAGGGACCAAGAACGAGAGGACACTCTAAGAAAATTTACAAAGAAAGAAATAGGCTTGAGAAGGCAAAGAACTCATTTTGTGATAGAGTGGTAAATGAGTGGAACGCACTGCCCCAGTATGTAGTCGATTCCGAATCAATAAGGGAGTTTGAAAGTAATCTTGATAAAACATGGGGAATACAAGATTTGAAGTTTAATTATAAAACAAAATTACAGAATAGTAAAAATTTGCGTCTCCTACCACCGCCGCCAACTCCGTCAACGACCGCAGCAGTGCAAGTACTGGTACTGAGCTGGATGCACAGGCATAGTTTGCCTTTCCTCCAGAGGATCTACTGTAAGAAACTGTAAGAAACTGTAAGAAACGGTAAGAGAACCAAGACCTCATCACTGGGCTGAAACTCCCTCACACAGGCTCTTTTATCATACCATACTTTCATGGTGTCTTTAGCCACTCTTAGATTTTGTGCTGCAAACTCGCACAAAGATCTCAGCCGGGTTTTGAACTCTGACACATACCTGAGGAGATTTTGGTTCCCTTCCTGACCAACTAGGCTGTTCTTTAATAGCTGCAAAGGGTCACGTACCTGGTGACCGAAAACTAGTGCATTAGGTGAAAAACCCAGAGATTTAGTTGGAACCTCACGGGTGGCAAACAACAGAAAAGGTACCCCCTTGTCCCAATCACCTCCAGTTTCCTCACAATATTTTCTTAACATAGACTTGAGAGTTTGATGGCATCGTTCGAGGACCCCTTGACTCTCTGGGTGGTAGGAGCTGGACGATACCCAATTCCCTTCAGGGATTGTTGAAATACATTGGAAGTTAACTTAGTACCCTGATCACTCTGCACCTCATGGGGGAAACCCATTCTGGTGAAGAATTTGAGCAGTTCCTTAATAACTGTTTGAGCTGAAGTATTTCTTAAAGGTATTGCTTCTGGGTATCGAGTTGCCATGTCCATTATAGTTAACAAATATATGTCCCTGTGATGTCTTTGGCAATGGGCCAACGATATCCACTACCACCACCTGAGTGAAAGGGTTCTCGAACACTGGTAAGGGCACCAGAGGGTGTGCAGGCCCCTTTTGATTAGGTTTTCCTGTCATCTGGCAGGTGTAACACACTCTACAGAACTCTACTACATCTACACGAATTCCTGGCCAGCGAAAGTGGGCTCTAATGCGATCTAAGGTTTTCCTCACACCTAGGTGCCCTGCTAAGGGTATACTATGGGCCATTTCTAGTATATCTCTATGACAAAGTATAGGAACTTCTTTCTTCATATAGAAGCATTCACCCTTCTCCTTCTCACTTTCCTCTTCACTCACGGCACTGGCAGCTAACTCCTTACTGTTACTATCCAGGTTTTCAAAGACACAGGGCTCTTCAACATTGGACTAGATAATGGCAAAATGCAACAACGGTAACACTCTAGATCCAACCCCTGCCTTAAACACTGGAAAACAAAACACCATTACCGCCCTGAGTCGTGCCTGGACAAACGAGGTATCCTAGGACTCGGTAACTGGTGCACACACACTAGGCTGACGCTTGATGAAACAGCCTATTCTCAAACAGTAAAAGATTACTCGATTAGGTTACACAAAGAAAAGATAGTTAACGTGATTAATTACCGTTACGGTAGATACTCAAATAACTGGCACTCCTGTATTAAAGAAAGTGCAATGCTAGTCCTGCAACATCAACTGGAAACTTCTTGAATAAGTCTGATGCTGGGAAGATGTTCGTAAAGAATCTTGAACAATTATAATGCAGAATACGGGTCACAATAAATGCTAGGACATATAGTAATAATAGGCAGGCGAATAATAAAGGCTGTGCAAAGATAGTAATGCTCGCAACTAAAGAAATGCTTCGTGACACAACGCAACAGCCTACTAGAGATGTGCTACTCAACAACAACCTCGGCTCAAAAGTGCAGTGAATAATAATGCTGCATACATATAATAATGGGGCTTATCTCTAACCAGTGTCTGCTCGGTTAATAAAGTCTAGCTGGGGTATCAAGGCAGGGCAACAATGGGCGAGCATGCGGCTCGTAGCCTAACGTTGTCCGAAGGTGGTATAATGAAGATTACGTTATATGACGGGAATGCTCTCTTGATAAATCTAGGTCTCTAGTACCTAGTTCTATCCTTGCGATCCCTCAGAAGGCACCACAAAGAGGCAGCACTATGTTGTGAGGGATAGGCTATGGCCCTCTCACACCACAGCGCTGTGCTCACAAGGTAAAACCCACCCGAAGACAACTTAGGCTCCCACAGTACCTGTCGATGTCGTGCAGGGCTTAGCTAACACTGCACACATCGGTGACAACGCCACAGTACCCTTACCCCCACTCTAGCTTTAAATAACTAAGCAGAATCACTCACGCCCTGCCAGGGAGACATATACCGGTCTACAACCTTCCCGAGAGACACACACGGAAACAGTCCGTCTCTCCAAACCTCATTAAAGCCTAATACATAGAAATATCTGAGAGCTTCGCGTACAATACGACGGGCCGACGGTGAACGTCGATGCTGACAACCAGAATGGATGTTGAGTTTAATAAAGATTAGAGAATGAGAAAGGAGAAGTCGAGAGAGAGAAATAGTATGCAAAGTGGCGAGTATGGGGGACAGAATTGCAAAGGATGTAGACGATACGCGTGTCAGGCCAGCTCTGAGCTTGGTAAAAACCATGAGGCCGCGACGGGAAGGGACTAGTTGACCACCCGGCCGCCAACGCCGTCAGCGCTCAAGCGCGCCGCGTCACAGCCCACCCCCCGCTGCCAGGTGTACTCCCTCACCCGCTCTCGCTCGCCTCCCACACAA
>CM064510.1:30479399-30506899 GCA_032716605.1 Paralithodes platypus
TATACAGTAATACACACACACATACACACACACACACACACACACACACACACACACACACATCCGTCATGCTTATCGCCATTGGTTTTCATATTTAAATACGTTCACTTCATTAATTTGTCGATTTTTAAACCTGTTGTCCCTTTGCTATATTAATATAATGACCTTTCGTGCCACTTAGGTTTTGATTTGTTTCATGGCGAGCGATAGCGAGCATGTAATATCTAAAGAAACAGGACTTTAGCTGGGACATATTTTTTATCGAAAAATGTACAAATGTATCTTGAAGGGGGGTCTTGGGAGTGTTTTTCTTTAGCTTGATGAAGGTCTAGCGAGAAAGCCCAAAATATATGATTACATGAATAAATAATGTAGACCCCAAAAATAACCACTGTACCCTTAAGAAGGTATTAATACACGTATGGAACCTATTCATTTGACGATCTTCAGAACGAATGAAGAACAGAAACTGCCCCTGTCGAAGGACGGCTCCTTCAATTTGCAGGTTCGCTCGTCAGGAAAAAAAATACCTAAATGGGCCGAAAGGTCTTGAAATAGCCAAACTAATTGGTCGAATGTCTTAAATCTCAAACCAGTGGGGCTAACATGAGGGCGAAGGGGTCCAGAAAACATAAAATAAACCTCTTATTATCGAACCTCTGACCAACAGGATGCAGGCAAGAACATGAACCTATTACAAAAAACCAATAGACAGTGTGGTACTAGGTGTAACCTCCTTCAGGCGGGTGCCCAACCCCGAAAGGAGCTGAAATAGGGAAGCTATCCCCTCGCCAAAGGCGGCTTTCTAGGATCCTTCCTAGCTGATGCTGAGAGGATTGGGTTATAGTCATGTGGTGATGGGCTGGGCTATCAGAGTGAGAGTTAAGCGATCTCTGCCATAACCATAGCTTAGTCTGACTGTTCCTTTTACCTATATATTTTCTAGATCTCAAGTGACAGCAGATTGGGAGCCAAAGCGTCACATTTGTCCTTTGGTCCTCAACTTTCCCTTCATAATTGCTGAGGGGCACTTGCCTTGGGTGGGGCTTTGGTTTCCCAGGCGTTTCTGCACCCTCCTCAGCTCCTCCCGCCTTGGAGTGGCTTAGGTCACCCGGGCTTTATTAGTGGTAATCAGGGAAGGTTTTGTGGGGGCACTCGTTTATGGCCTTGGCTTTGCTCGGGACCTTGGGGCTGTTTGGCCAAATAGCCTGGGGAACAGCAACAACCCCTTTCAGTACCCTGACGCCTTTTTACCTTTGATTCTGGCTAAAAATAAATATTTTATGCAGTTTAATTAAGAAGGGTCTTGTTACTAAGAGGGTTCATTAAGATCGCATTGACCCATTAGAGTTGTATAGATAGATTACCAACTAAAGAAAATGTCTAATGGTGACCAGAATATGATACAAATTACGTAATGCTAATGAAGGGGTAAATTAATAAAATATATATCATATGAGAGTTGTATACAACAAGCTATGGTTTCGAATTCGATAAATACTGATTAGAGAACTTAACACAATTACATAGCTGTAAACAAAGAGGAAACTTTCTAATACATTTATGTATTTTGTATATACATAACGTGTAATATTTGTAAAAATTAGCAAGTAGTATCCATAGCCATGCTTAAAAACGACGTGCGGCAATATATTGAAGTGTCCATTAATGTAATGAATGCATGCAAAACATCGAAACGCAATACAAATAAAGCAAAAATCATAAATCCATCGCTTTAATCAACGACAAATAAAACAAAATTAATATTCTCTCTCGAGTTATTGTTGAAAAATTTAGACTGGAGAGACCTCACTGCACAGTCTAAATCGTTATTGATATTAAGGGGGAGGTAGTTGTTTTGCCTGGACCCCCTTCTCCTTCATATTTAGCCACATTAGCTTTTAGATTTTAAGACGTGCTCTCCATTAGTTTTGGCGTTTTTCAGACCTTTCGTGCCAATTAGATATACATTTGTTCATGGCGAGCAATAGTGAGCCTGTAATTTTAGGAGGATTCGGCATTCGGCCGGGACATTTATACAGAAAATTTTACAAATTTATCTTGAAAGGGGATCTAGGGGTATTGCTTAAGTTTGATGAAGGTCTAGCGAGGACACTAAAAAATGAAATAAAATATATGTTAATAAAATATAATATAAAGATGAAAAATATATACCAAAAAGTAACCACTACTCCCCTTAAAAGGAAACACATTAACACCTTATTGGCGGGCTAGGCGGTCTAGGGGACCGTAGTGCCCAGCGTTTTTTTTAACCCTAAATAGGGTTGTTTACGTGATCATTTTCATGCCTAAATAAGACCCAGAGCGTAAAAACAAGTATCTATCCCTGAAAGGGCGTAAACAGAGCTTTCCAATTACACCCGAACCATCCTTGTACGACCGCTGGTTCTCTTGCAACGATCGTGCAACACGAGTGCAAAAACCCTGTAATTATATAATTTCCCTACATAATACCCTGTGTAGCGAGTGTGAGAGGGGAGGGAAGGGTTGGGAATTTCATGTCAGTAGGTCCCGCCGTGGTGGTTTGGAGCAGTCATACGCTTGCTACGCTCCTCCCACCACTCATCTCTCTCTCTCAGGCATATATTATATATTATATATATTTATATATATATTATATATATATACTGTATATTGGTGTATATTGATTGCAATCATTTTGATAGACGTATATATCACGGTATACGGTAGATTTCATACCTTACAATGTACCGTACATGGTGATATACGCCTATCAAATGATTGCAATCAATATACCGGTATATATATATAAAAAAAAAAATAAAAAATAAAAAAAAATATATATATACTGTTTATTGGGTCATGTTGAACGAAATGGGAGATGAAAGGCTTACAAAGAGAATATGTGAGTCAGGTACAAGGGGAGATAGAAGGGCAGGAAGACCCCCATTGAGATGGAGAGACTGTGTAAGAAAGGCTTTGGATGATAGAGGAATGACTATAGATCAGGCAGGGGAAGTGGTGGTGGACAGGAGTGAATGGAGAATGCTTGGTGAATAGTTGAGTGAACACGTGGTCATTTGGAGTAAGGGGTCGGGCGCAAGTTCGACTAGATAATAGTCCATCAGGCGCCTGGCCCGGGGGGAACGATTAATATGAAGGG
Organism: Paralithodes platypus; assembly: GCA_032716605.1. Classification (NCBI taxonomy): domain Eukaryota; kingdom Metazoa; phylum Arthropoda; class Malacostraca; order Decapoda; family Lithodidae; genus Paralithodes; species Paralithodes platypus. The sequence goes on from CM064510.1 coordinate 30,482,545, forward strand.
TGTGCCTGGAAGTGTGGTGGGAGGGCTTGTGGCTTTGGCTCCGCTGCATGTCTGCCTGCCGAGATCGGAAACTCTCCGGGTGGTCAGGGGCCGGGGGAGTGCTGGAGCGACCTTGGTAACCCTGGTCTCTGGGTCTTCTCCTGGGTGACCTGGATGTGTGTGAGTTTGTGTTTTTTATCTGTGTTTATTTTTTGTTTTATGTTGTTTTTGTGTTTTCCCTGTTCTTGCTCTGTCTTGAGTCGGCTACCCCCAAAATGGGGATTGGGCCTGAGCATATAGATAGATAGATAGAGTATATTGGTGTATATTGATTGCAATCATTTGATAGGCGTATATATCACGTGTACAGTACATTTCTTTCCTTACGCAGGTGACCTTGAAATTGCTAGGACTCTTCCTATCTCTCTCTCTCTCTATCTCTCTCTCTAATAAATCATGTCTTAGCTGTAAAGTTTGAGTCTGCACATCTCTCATACGAAATACCATTCCCACAATTTTCATAGGCAACACAAGACTGGCCAAACGACGAAGATCGATATCCCCACAGCCAGGCCCATCCACATCCAGGCAGCGAGCCTCGTCAGAGCCTCCAGTGATGCCCGTTGAGCTCGCAAACATCTCGGGGGTAGTGCAGCTACCAATAACCCCCGCCCATAGACAACCAGGACCAGCGACGTCTACACCAGCTGTTGATGCTCCTCCCAGGTTGTCAACGCCACCCGGGATGCAGCAGACGAGGAGGACCAGGCGTCGGCTGACGATATCCGAAAGTAATGCCGGCACCGGCTCAAGCTCTCCCGATTCGCCTGAAGCCAGGATATCTCCCACGCCGGCAAGCGACTCTGATGGCGGGCAGGCACAGCCACAGCAGGGTGAGCCACAGCAGGGACGGCCACAGCAAGGTGCCCGGGGAAGGGCCCAAAGAGGTGCTCGGGGAGGTGCTCGGGGAGGTGCCCCGGGAGGTGCCCCAGGAGGTGCCGCAGGAGGTGCCCCACGAGGGGCGGGAGGGGCAGGAGGCCGGACGAGCCACCTCTCTTTCAGTGGGAGGACTGCGAGCCTCGGGATATGCCTGGGGTTCCACCACATTTTGATAAAGGAACAAATGGCATCCAGCCTGGCTTTCCCTGCACAGAGGATGATACCCCTTACCACTACTTCCGAGCATTCTTCGACGATGAATTGCTCGGGGACATGGTAAGGGAGACAAACCTATATGCAAGGCAGCACTCCGAAGATATGGCCTCGCCCCACATGAGGAGATGGACGCCCATCGATATCCCTGAGCTCCTCGTGTTTTTGGGCCTCACCATGCTAATGCCCCACATGAGAAAGCACAACATGCTGGATTATTGGCTGATGCATAACATTAGATCAACGCCAGTCTTCAATATGTACATGCCCAAGGACCAATACCGACAAATTACCAAGTGCTTGCCCTTTGTAGACAACACTGCGGCACTCGGAGCTGACAAGCTTTGGAAAATCCGGCCATTCCTGAACTCCCTCCTGAGCAGGTATCGCCGGTTTTTCAAACCTTTTCAGAATGTCGTGATCGATGAGTCCTTGATCCTCTTCCGTGGACGTCTCTCTTTCCGGCAGTACATTCCGTCGAAGTGTCACCGCTTCGGGATCAAGTTCTTTGTACTGTGTGACTGCGAGACAGGATACGTGCTGGACCTCATCATCTACACCGCTACTGATGTGGACATTCCAAACAACCCGTGGGTCTTTCAGGGGCGGTTGTGAAGAAACTGATGGAGCCGTATCTGGATGCCAACCGTATCTTGTACACCGAAAATTTCTACACCTCTCCTCTCCTTGCCAGGTATCTCCTTACAAGGAGCACGGGAAGCTGTGGAACTGTCAGGGCAAACAGGAAACACTGGCCCAAGTTTCCTGTTACACGGAAAGGAGACATCTTCCGGAAGAAGAGCAGCAGTGACAGTATACTGGCTATTTGTTGGCATGACACAAAGCCAGTCAATGTCCTCTCCACCTTCCACAAGTCCACAATGCAAGATAGCGGGAAGAAGAGATACCAGATGGACCCTGTCACCCGTGACAAGCATCTAGTAGCAATCTCCAAACCTGACCTTGTTATGGACTACAATATAAGCATGCGGTTGGTGGATAAGAGTTACATGCAAATCACTGCTGTTGACTGCCTCAGGAAGACGTGTAAGTGGTACAAGAAGGTCGTACTCCATCTTCTTGATGTCACTATCCTGAATGCGTACAACCTGTGGATGACGCGGACAGGAAGGAAGAGCTCTGTAAGGCTGTTCGTGAAGGACATCATCGACTCCATCCTCAGGAAGCACGGAACCACACCTGTGCTACCACCTCCGAGGCCGATCGTGAATCTGCCTGACCGCCTTGAGTGCCGGGACTACCTCACGACCCACAAGATTGTGTTGTCCCCGCTCAGCATCACAAATCGCAGCCAACCGGATGCACGGACTGAAGCAGTGCCACGTCTGCAGACACACAACAAGGAGGAACCAAGTCAGGAAGGAAAGCACGTTCATGTGTAGTCATTGTAATGTGGGACTATGCGCTTCTCCTTGCTACACCGAGTACCACACACTGGAACACTTCTAGACCTCCTCCAAGATCTCCTCCTCTAGACCTCTTGCCAATCATTCATAACTTCATTCAATCATTCATTCATCTATTTCAAACTACCTCATGAATTCATGTCATTCAATCATTCATATGGTGGAATAGCACACTACCCAAACACAAGTGCATTCATCATCATCAGCAACATCACCCATTACATCCATAAGTTTCGAATCTCATCCATCCATCTGCTTCTTGGTCCACCTCATACATCCATGTCATTTGTCTACCTCAATCACATTCATACACTCGCTATAGGCAGTTCTGCCTTTTGTCTACCTCAATCATATAAATGCCTTTTGCCTACCTCAATGAAATGTGGATTATACCTCCTGGGAACACCACAAACAAAAAATGAGTCGTCAACACTACCCCATAGGGTGATTTGGAAATGTGTTGAAATAATATTATATATAAAACAAAAACAAAATTCCTGCAAAGCAATCGAAACAGAGAGAGAGAGAGAGAGAGAGAGAGAGAGAATGCACGCCTATATATATATATATATATATATACGCCTATCAAATGATTGCAATCAATATACACCAATATACAGTATATATTTACGTATATTGATTGCAATCATTTGATAGGCGTAAATATCACCATGTACGGTACATTGTAAGGATTGAAATCTACCGTATACCGTGATATATACGCCTATCAAATGATTGCAATCAATATACACCAATATACAGTATATATATACCGTTTATTGATTGCAATAATTTGATAGGCGTATATATCACGGTAGGTATACGGTAGATTTCATTCCTTACAATGTACCGTACATGGTGATATTTACGCCTATCAAATGATTGCAATCAATATACGGTATATATATATATATATATATATATATATATATATATATATATATATATATATATACTGTATATTGGTGTATATTGACCGCAATCATTTGATAGGCGTTGATATATACGCCTATCAAATGATTGCAATCAATATACGGTATATATATATATATATATATATATATACTGTATATTGGTGTATATTAATTGCAATCATTTGATAGGCGTATATATCACCATGTACGGTAGATTTCTTTTCTTACGAAAAGAGAGAGAAGAGTCCTAGCAATTTCAAGGTCACCTTCGTAAGGAAAGAAATCTACCGTACATGGTGATATATACGCCTATCGAATGATTGCAATCAATATACACCAATATACAGTATATATATATATATATATACCGTATATTGATTGCAATCATTTGATAGGCGTATATATCACCGTGTACGGTACATTTTAAGGAATGAAATCTACCGTATACCGTGATATATACGCCTATCAAATGATTGCAATCAATATACACCAATATACAGTATATATACCGTGTATTGATTGCAATCATTTGATAGGCGTATATATCACGGTATACGGTAGATTTCATCCCTTACAATGTACCGTACATGGTGATATATACGCCTATCAAATGATTGCAATCAATATACACCAATATACACTCAAATGATTGCAATCAATATACACCAATATACAGTATATATATATATATATATATATATATATATATATATATATATATATATATATATATATGTACCGTGTATTGATTGCAATCATTTGATAGGCGTATATATCACAGTGTACGGTAGATTGTAAGGAATGAAATCTAGAGAATGATGAGAAATGAAAGAGAGAAAACTGAAACAACTGAAGAAAAAGTGAAAAAGATATAATAATACAGAAATATTACAAGCAGATAAAAGAAATAGAGTGAATAGTTAGAGAAAATAATAATGAGAATTACATATACAGATGAGGAAGAGAGAGAGAAAGAGAGAATACAGAAACTGAACTGAAGAAAGAGTGAAAAAGATATAATAATACAGAAATATTACAAGCAAATAAAGAAAGAGAGATTAGAGAGAATAATAATGAGAATTACATATACGAAAGAGAGAAATATAGAGATGAGAGAATGGGAGGAAGGGAGAGAGAGTGAGACAGAGCGCGTACGAAGGAGAAAGTGGGAGAGAGAGGGAAAGCGAGCTAGCCAGAGAGAGAGAGAGAGAGAGCGAGAATACAGAGAATACAGAAATAAGGAGAATTAAGAGAAAATAAGACTGCTTACCGAAGGAATAATAGACGCGCGTGAGGCCGAAGTCAGGACAAAGCGAACGCATCCGAACGCGCCTGGGAAATAGACCAAAAATTAGCCTCTCTTCCTCACCTCCTCCCACCCTCCACACTCGCTCACTACAACCAGAATAGACTTTTATGGGGAGACGGAGAGTTCCTCGTTTCAAATATTATCGTTTCGTTCCGATTGGAGCCATAGTAACGGCGCTAGGGTGAGTGAAAATGAGCTAATATTTCGGGCTCGGTGTAAAATACCGCCTAGCCTGCCAATAAGGTGTTAAACTGTAAATCTGTTGTATCCTTTGGGCTCCTCCGACCATAAACTTATCTCTGTGACCTGTCCTATCTCTCCGGTACGGCCACGTGATCCTCCCAGCCGGTGGCGCTTGTGGAAATTTGGCGCTGCCGACTGGGAGGCTCTTTGGCAGTATTTCTTTGATTGCCCACGGAATTACTTTTGTTTCCATAGCCGGGGACCCTCGGAGAGTGCTGAACGGATTACCGAGGTAATCCTCTCGGGGCATGGAAGCATACATTCCATTTTCTTTTTCTCAGCCTAATGCTAACAAATCTTGGTTTAATCACGCTTGTTCTATTGCGGTCAGCAACAAGGAGGAAGCATTCAAACGGTACCGTTACCTTCAAACTCAAAAATCTCATTCTTCCTATGTTTCTGCACGGAATCATGCCAAATCTGTTCTTCGACTTGCCGAGCAATCTTTCATCAATAATAAATGCACAGAACTATTCAAGTAAAGTTGAGTAAAGATGGGACTATGGATGAAGAAGTGCGGGAGAGGGTACAACAGGGGAAGAGGGTTGTAGGAACGCTAAAAGCAGTAACAAGAAAAAGGGTGGTCAGTATGGAAGTGAAAAAGTCTTTGCATGACAGTGTGGTAATCCCGACACTGACTTACGGAAGCGAAGCATGGACGTTGGTTGAGAGACTCAGACCAAGAGTGAGAGCAGTGGAAATGAATTACTTAAGGAGTGCGTGCGGAGTTACATGGAGGGATAGACAGACTAATGAGGAAGTAAGATGGAGGTGTGGTGTGGAGGTATATGTGCTGGAAAGTGTGAAAAGGAACAACTTGAGATGGTTCGGCCATATGGAACGTATGGAAAGCGAGAGAATGACTAAGAGGGTGTGTATGAGAGCGAGGTGGAGGGACAGAGAGGGAGAGGTAGACCGAATGAGAGGTGGAAGGATGGAGTGAGGAAGTACATGAACGAAGGCGGTGCTGGTTGGGGGGAGGGGCACCGACTGACTGAGGACAGAGGTGCATGGGGGCGGTTCGTTCGTGGCCACCCTTTCGGGGATCACGGCGTCAGGCAATAGATAGATAGATAGAACTATTCAACTCTAGCTCTTCCCAAGCTTTCTGGCATCTAGCCAAAAACCTCTCCAATATTTTTTCTTCCCTGTCTTTCCCTCCCCTTTTCCACTCTGATGGCACAACCATCACTTTTTCCTCTGACAAAGTTGAACTCTTCGCTCAAAGTTTTGCTAGAAACTCCACCTTGGATGATTCCGGTGCTATTCCTCCCTCTCCACTCCCCTCTCTCCTACTTATGCCTAATATCCTAATATTTTCTTAAGATGTATTTTCTACCCTCTCTGGACTTAATATTAAGAAGGCGTACGGTCCAGACGGTGTTCCTCCTGTTGTACTAAAATCTGTGCTTTTGTGCTGACTCCTTGCATTGGCAAACTCTTTCGTATCTGTCTCTCCTCTAATGTCTTCCCTTCTTGATGGAAATTTGTCTCATTCAACGAGTCCCAAAGAAGGGTGACCGCTCTCAACCTTCCAACTATCGTCCAATTGCTCTCAACTCTTGTATCTCTAAAGTTTTCTTAAACTGTTCTTGTTTCCAAATTACTTAAACATTTCTCTTCTCATAATCTGCTCTCAGATCGTCAGTATGGCTTCCTTAAGGGTTGCTCTACTGGTGATCTTCTTTCACATCTTACTAAATCTTCATCCTCCTTTCGGAAGTTCGGTGAGCCTTTTTCTATTCCACTAGACAAATCGAAGGCCTTCGATAGAGTCAACCACAAATCTTTAATGTCTAAACTACCCTCCATCGTTTCCTATCCCTCCATCTGTGCCTTTGTCTTTAACACCTTATTACGGGCTAGGCGGTCTAGCGGACCGTAGCGCCCAGAGGGTGTTTTTACCCTAAATAGGGTTGTTTATGTGATCATTTTCATGCCTAAATAAGACCCAGAGCGTAAAACAAGTATCTATCCCTGAAAGGGCGTAAACAGAGCTTTCCAATGACACCCGAACCATCCTTGTACGATCGCTGGTTCTCTTGCAACGATCGTGCAACACGAGTGCAAAAACCCTGTAATTAGGTAATTTCCCTGCATAATTCCCTGTGTAGCGAGTGAGAGTGTGGAGGGAAGGGTGGGAGGCACCTCAGTTGGTCCACCGCGGTGGTCGTGAGTGGTCATAGGGTTGCTAGGCTCCTCACACCGCTCAGCTCTCTCTCTCAGCAACATCACGTACTGAAAATGGCGCACGACGTAAGTTGTGAACCGCCACTTAGTCCAAATTTATTTCACACGACATAAGTTGCGCGCCGCCAATTAAGGGTTATTTTCCTTTCCGATCATTCCATAGCTGCGGTTGTGGACGGCCATCGCTCACATCCTCATCCTATCAACTCCAGTGTTCCTCAGGACTCTATCTTATCTCCCATTTTCTTTTTAATATTCATAAACGATTTTCTCAACAGTACCTCTAGTCCCATCCAGTCATACGCAGACGACTCTACCTTACACTATTTAATTAGTTTTCCTAATCGCCCAAGTTAGTCTTTCTTCTATTCAACAGCTGAGCTCTGGAACTTTCTCCCAGAATAAGTCTTTCTCTCCTCTTATGAATTAAATTGCTCCAAACTGCAGGCATTTTGGCTCGAACGTCGCGTAAGTTTGGCCCTGTCACTCTTTCCACTATGGGTAAGGCACTCACTACAGGCAGTTATGCCTTTTGTCTCCCTCAATCACATAGAAAAAAATACATATATACTGTATAATATGTATATATATATATACCGTATATATAGAGGTATATACAGGGTGATTCAGTAACCCTTTTCATAAATTTAATGGCAAATTCGGGAGACAAAAATAAGACTAATTTACTCTATGACCCTTAGGGTGAGTCTTTGATAATTATGATACAGATATTACACCTTTAAAGTTATCGATAGATAGAAAATACAAAATCTAAGGAGTGAGAATGAAAATTTCGTTGCTAACTGGCAGGGTAGCGCAAGAGGAGTTACCAGTGCTACTAGAAGACGTACCCCTTCAAAACAGACAGCAAATGTGGTTCATGCATGACGGCGCTCCACCACACTTTTCCCGTATGGCAAGAGACTACCTGGATGAGGTGTATCCCAACAGGTGGATAGGACTTGGGGGCCCAGTTTCATGGCCACCTAGGTCCCCCGATTTAAATCCACTTGACTTCTACCTATGGGGACACGTGAAGAGTAGGGTATACGCTATCGAGATCCAGACACGTGACCAGTTGTGGGACCGTATTCAGGAGGCAGCAGCAACGGTAAGAAACAACCCTGGTGTGTTTCAGCGTGTGCGACAGTCACTCATCCGTCGTGCTGAAGCTTGCATCATTGAAGAAGGAGGACACTTTTGAGCATCTACTATGAATACTGTATACTGTATTGTAAAGTATTTGTAAATAAAGTATGTACAAACATGAGATTTTCATTAACCATACATTTATTTATGATAAAATAATAACAAAAACCAACATAATGAGAAGCTTTAAAGCACCACATGCAAAAATTACTGTACAAACCATTAACAGCACCAATCATTAATAATTACAATAAATTTCACAATACTGTATAAATAATTAATGATAACATGCTAATGACATAACTTGACCTAATAATAATAATAATAATAATAATAATAATACAACTACGACTATTACTACTACTACTACTACAGCTACAATGAATAGAGTATTAATTATGATGATGGTGATAAAATGCTAATGTTCTTTTAAGCATTGAGACAACTGCTACCATATGCAACCATTTACATACCACGTGCAAGCAAAGAAACAATCTTTAGATTCATGTACAGATTGATTCAAGATTCATTAAGACGAGCGGAGTATCAAAGCTCAAAGTTAGCAGGAATATCCCTCTTCCACCACTTACTCCTCCTCCTCTTCCTCTTACTTATCCTCCGCCGCCTGCTTCTCCCCTTGTTACTACTACTACTAATACAATGATTATTAATAATAATGATGATTATAATACAAATACAGTAGTAATGCACCTTTGTAAATTGCGAAACGAACTGCATCCAGCTACCGTATGCAGCCATTTTGATACCAAGTCTTGGTTACGCTACCCTGCCAGTTAGCAACGACATTTTCATTCTCACTCCTTAGATTTTGTTCTTTTCTATCTATCGAAAACATTAAAGGTGTAATTTGTTTCACTGCTTCTTTCACCACATTTTCCTCAATCAGAATAGGAGAATAGGAGAATATATATATATATATATATTATCAACTCTGCATAAGAAGAGTTTGGTATCGCCCCCCCCCCCCCCCCCCCCCGTATAGTGGGTACCACACAAACAAAAATTCTGTCGTTGTCGTCGTTGTCGTAGTCGTCCGTCTGTCTCGGAACTCCTCCTAGACCGTTGGACGGATTTTCACCAAATTTCACACGAACATTTGTTGCGTGAATGCGAACGTCAGTCAAAAAAGATTTTTTGAATTTATGCAATAGTTATGATTTTAGGTCCAAAATATGGTTTTACCCCCATGGGCGCCCATCCCGGACCCCCCCCCCCCCCCTCACCCAGCAATGATGGCATTCTTAGTGTGTGACGGGGCTCACACACTAAGCACTCATTCATTCGGAGGGCCAAATCATCTCTCTACGTATTTGCTAGGTTAAGTTAGTTTAGTTGGCATTAGAAGTGATGGTAGTAATACTGGGATTGATGGTAATAGTAGTGATGATGGTGATAATAGTAGTGATGATGGTTGTAGTGATGATGGTGGTGATAGTGGGTTGACAGTAGTAGTGATGATGGTGATAGTGGGATTGATGGTGATAGTAGTGATGATGGTGATAATAGTAGTGATGATGGTGATAATAGTAGTGATGATTGTAATTGTAGTAGTGATGATCATAGTACTGGTGATGATTACAGTAGTCGTGATGATTGTGGCAGTTGTAGTTATTATGGCAGTAGTAGTGATGATGGTGTTTGTGATTGATGATGGTGACAGTACTAGTAGTAATAATGATGGTCATAATAGTAGTGATGATGGTGACAAGTAATGATGATAGTTGTAGTGATAATAATGACAGTATTGATGCTAGTAGTGATGATGGTGTGAGCATTAGTGATGATGGTGAGTAGTAGTGAGGATTGGTGAAAGTTGTAGTGATAATGACAATAGTTGTGGTGATGAAGATCATAGTAATGGTGATGATGGTGACAGTAGGATAAATGATGGTAATATTTGTGACAGTAGTAATGATGATGCTTATAGTAGTAGTGATCATGATGTTAACAGTAGTAATGTTGATTGTAAGATAGTGGTTATGATATTAGTAATGATGGTTGATAGTTGTATCAATGATGATAGTAGTGATTAAGATGGTAGTGACCATGGTGACAGTAGTAGTGATGATGGTGAGAGTAGTAGCGATGATTGTAATTGTAGTAGTGATGATGATCATAGTATTGGTGATGATAAAAGTAGTTGTGATGATTGTGGCAGTTGTAGTGATGATGGCAGTAGTAGTGATGATGGTGATTGTAGTGATATTAGTAGTGATGATGGTAACCCATCGCAGAGTTGGGTATGCCGTTTTGATTTTGGGCAAAAAGGCACGTCTACTTTATCAACTCTGCGTAAGCAGAGTTTGGTATGGCCCCCCCCCCCCCCCCCCCCCCCCGTATGGTGGGTACCACATGAAAAATATGTCTGTCGTCGTCGTCGTTGTCGTTGTCGTCCGTCTGTCTCAGAACTCCTCCTAGACCGTTGGACGGATTTTCACCAAATTTCACACGAACATTTGTTGCGTGATTGCGAACATCAGTCAAAACAGATTTTTTAAATTTATGCAATAGTTATGATTTTAGGTCCAAAATATGGTTTTACCAAGCCCCCTACCCCCTCCCGGAGGGCCCCCCCCTCCCCCCCCCCCTGGGCGCCCATCCCGGAACCCCCCCCCCCCCCCCCCTCACCCAGCAATCCTATTCTTAGTGTGTGAGCCCCGAAGGGGCTCACACACTAAGCACGCATTCATTCGGAGGGCCAAATCATCTCTCTAGCATTTGCTAGGTTAAGTTTGTTTAGTTGGCATTAGAAGTGATGGTAGTAATAGTTGGATTGATGGCGATAGTAGTGATTATGGTGATAATAGTAGTGATGATGGCTGTAGTTGTATTTATGATGATGACAGTAGTGATGATGATGACAGTAGTAGATATGATGGTGACAGTAGTAGATATGATGGGGACAGTATTAGTAGTAGTGATGATGGTTATAATAGTAGTGATGATGATGACCAGTAATGATGATAGTTGTAGTGATAAAAATGACAGTAGTGATGATGGTAGTGATTATGGTGTGAGTATTAGTGATGATGGTGAGTAGTAGTTATGATGGTGAAAGTTGTAGTGATGATGACAATTGTTGTGATGATGAAGATCATAGTAATGGTGATGATGGCAGTAGTAGTGATGATGGTGACATTAGGATACATGATGGTAATACTTGTGACAGTTGTAATGATGATGGTTATAGTAGTAGTAATGATGTTAACAGTAGTAATGACGATTGTAAGATGGTGGTGATTATAGAAGTAATGATGGTTGATAGTTATAGTATCAATGATGATAGTAGTTATTAAGATGGTAGTTACAATAGTTACAGTAGTACTGATGATGGTGAGAGTAGTAGTGATGATCATAGTAATGGTGATGATGACAGTAGTCGTGATGATTGTGGCAGTTGTAGTGATGATGGCAGTAGTAGTGATGATGGTGTTTGTGATTGATGATGGTATTAGTAGTGATGATGGTAACCCATCGCAGAGTTGGGTATGCCATTTTGATTTTGGGCAAAACGGCATTGTTGCTTTGGCTCCGCTACATGTCTGCCTGCCGAGATCGGAGCCTCTCCGGGTGGTCGGGGGCCGGGGGAGTGCTGGAGCGACCTGGGTGACCCTGCTCTCTGGGTATTCTCCTGGGTGACCAAGATGTGTGTGAATTTTGTGTTTTGTCTGTGTTTGTTCGCTGTTTTATCTTGTGTTTTTGTTTTCCTGTTCTTGCTCTGTCTTGTGTCAGCCACCCCCCAATAAAAAAAATAAATAAAAACAAATAAAATGAAGGAAAATAAAATAAAAAAATAGAGAAGTGGGGATTGGGATGAGCATATAGAATATATAGAATAGAATATATATATATATATATATATATATATATATATATATATATATATATATATATATATATATATATATATATATATATATATATATATATATATATATATATATATATATATATATATATATATATATGTATATATATATATATATATATATATATATATATATATATATATATATATATATATATATTCGGCTCACACCGAAGTTCAGTGCATTTATCCATTGTGCTATGAAGACAGTTGAAGAATGGTGGACAAGCCTACGATTTATTATGCAGTTTCGAATCCTGCATATCAATCTAAGCATGTACACAATTCCAAGTGCGCTATCATAGGCTATGGATAGATGAATGGAAAGAGTAATTAATGGGGCCTCAACCCTAAGGAAGGCCTCTCTATAAACTACCCCTGAACCTGAATGAATTATTATGTTACCTCCACCAACCGACTTTACTCCTAAACTCAATTAATGAAATCAACAAATACAATTGGCAGTCCAGGGATATATATAAATTATATATATATATATATATATTTTCTATCCTAAATGACCTAGAGCAGTTGGTTCAGCAGCCCACCCGTATCCCGGATCGATAGCATCGGAGATCGGCCCAAAATTCTTGACTTTTTTCTAACTTCCAACCCTTCTTCTACACATGTATATATATATATATATATATATATATATATATATATATATTTTATTGAGGGAGGCAAAAGGCATAACTGCTATAGCGAGTGCCTCCCCCATAGTTGAAAGAGTGACAGGGCCAAAATCAAGGGACGTTCGAGCCAAAATGCCTGGACACGCGGAGTTTGAAGCAATTTAAGTTGTAGGAAGAGGGAAAGACTGATTCTGGGAGAGAGTTCCAGAGCTCAGCTGTTGAGTAGAAGAAAGTTTGAGAGTAACGTTTCACTCTTGGGTTGGAGAGTTGCACAGAGTAGGGGTGGTATTGAGTTGCAAGACGGGTACCACGTGCCCTACGTAAAGGAGGTGGTATACACTGGGAAAGCTCTGAGGAACACTGATTATTACAGTAGCGATAGAATAGCGAGAGAGATGCAACATTGCGGCGGAGAGAGAGAGATTGCAGAGAGTTGGTGAGTGGACAGGAGTTAATGATACAAAAGGCCTTCCTTTCAACTTTGTCTAGGAGAGCGGTGTGAGAGGAACCTCCCCACACATGTGAACAATACTCAATACAAGGACGCACTATGCTGCTGTACAGAGCAAGAAGCTGTGCAGGGGAAAAGAACCCCCTAAGGCGGTTGAGCACACCCAGCTCATGGGAGGCTGCCTTAGCAAGACTGGTAATATGGTCCTTCCAACTGAGAGCAGAAAAAAAGAGACACCAAGAATATTGAGAGAATATGAAGGATTGATTTTTGTATTGTTGAAGAATAAGGGATAGTCCGCTGGGAGTTCCTTAAGGGTATATAGATGGAGAAATTGGGTTTTGGAAGCATTAAAGGTAATAAGGTTTTCTCTGCCCCAATTGGAGATAGTATTTAGATCAGAATTTAAGAGTTCTATGGCTTCATTACGTTTTTCGTTGAGGGATTGCTGGCTGGGGCGTTCTGGAAAACTAATGGAGTAGTGTAAGATTGAGTCATCTGCGAATGAATGGATGGGAATTGAGGTACAGTTGAGGAGATCATTTATAAAAATTAGAAAGAGAATAGGAGATAGGACAGAGCCATGAGGAACACCGGAGTTTATAGGGTGAGGAAGTGAACAATGGCCATCCACAACCGCGGCTATGGAACGGCCGGAAAGGAAATTAGAGACAAAGGCACAGATGGAGGGATAGAAACCGAAGGAGGGTAGTTTAGAAATTAAAGATTTGTGCCACACTCTATTGAAGGCTTTCGATATGTCTAGTGCAATAGAAAAAGTGTCACCGAATTCCCAAAAGGAAGATGACCAAGAGTTAGTACGATATGAAAGAAGATCACCAGTAGAGCGACCCTTAAGGAAGCCATACTGGCGATCTGAGAGCAGATTATGAGAAGAGAAATGCTTAAGAAATTTGGAAGCAAGAATAGTTTCAAAAACTTTAGAAAGACAAGAGATGAGAGCAATTGGACGATACTTGGAGGGTTGAGAGCAGTCACCCTTCTTTGAGACAGGTTGAATGTGAGCAAATTTCCAGCATGAAGGGAAGACGTTAGAGGATAGACAGAGACGGAAGAGTTTGCCTAGGCAGGGAGTCAGCACGGAAGCACAGTTTTTGAGAACAACAGGAGGAACACCATCCGGACTGTACACCTTATTTGTATTAAGCCCAGAAAGGGTAGAAAGTACATCTTTAGAAGAGATTAGGATATTAGGCATAAGTAGGAGAGAGGAGGGTGGAGAGGGAGGAATAGCACCGGAATCATCCAAGGTGGAGTTTCTAGCAAAAGTTTGAGCGAAGAGTTTAGCTTTGTCAGAGGAAGAATTGATGGTTGTGCCATCAGAGTGGAAAAGGGGAGGGAAAGACGAGGAAGAGAAATTGTTGGAGAGGTTTTTGGCTAGATGCCAGAAAGCTTGGGAAGAACTAGAGTTGGGTAGTTCAGTGCATTTATTATTGATGAAAGAGTGTTTGGCAAGTCGAAGAACAGATTTGGCTTGATTCCTGGCAGAAACATAGGAAGAATGAAAGTCTTGAGTTTTAAGGCGTCGGTACCGTTTGAATGCTTCCTTCTTATTGCGGACAGCAGTAGAACAGGTGTGAGTAAACAAAGATTTTTAAGCATTAGTCTGAGAGAAAGGGAATGGAATGTATGCTTCCATGCCCGATAGGATTACCTCGGTAATGCGTTCAACACTCTCCGAGGGTCCCCGGTCACGGAAGCAGAAATCATTCCATGGGAAATCAAAGAAGTACTGCCGGAGAGCCTCCCAGTCGGCAGCGCCGAAGTGCCACAAGCGCAGCCGGCTAGGAGAATCGGGGGGCCGTACTGGAGAGATAGGACAGGTGACAGAGATAAGTTTATGGTCGGAGGGGCCCAAAGGAGAGAAAAGATTGACAGTAAAAGAAGAAGGGTTAGAAGTTAGAAACAAGTCAAGAATTTTGGGCCGATCTCCGATGCGATCGATCCGGGATACGGGTGGGCTGCTGAACCAACTGCTCTAGGTCATTTAGGATAGAAAATATATATTATATATATATATATATATATATCCCTGGACTGCCACTTGTATTTATTGATTTCATTAATTGAGTTTAGGAGTAAAGTCGGTTGGTGGAGGTAACATAATAATTAATTCAGGTTCAGGGGTAGTTTATAGAGAGGCCTTCCTTAGGGTTGAGGCCCCATTAATTACTCTTTCCATTCATCTATCCATAGCCTATGATAGTGCACTTGGAATTGTGTACATGCTTAGATTGATATGCAGGATTCGAAACTGCATAATAAATCGTAGGCTTGTCCACCATTCTTCAACCATCTTCATAGCACAATGGATAAATGCACTGAAATTCGGTGTGAGCATCCTAGGTTCGAATCCCTGGACTGCCACATGTATTTGTTGATTTCATTAATTGAGTTTAGGAGTAAAGTCTGTTGGTGGAGGTAACAATAATATATATATATATATATATATATATATATATATATAGGGGCGAGGGAACGCGTTCGTGGTCCCGGACCCTAAGAATAGGAGCTTTGAATGTGCGTGGATGTAGTACGAATGAGAAGCGAGAGGATATTGGAAGGTTATTTGAAAGAAGGATGTATGATGTCCTTGCACTGAATGAAACAAAGATGATAGGAGAGGGAGAAGTGGATTTTGGAAACGTGATAGGTAGAAAGTCTGGAGTAGACGAGGGAGTCAGGGGGAAAGAAGGAGTGGCTATTATTGTGAAGGAGGAGTTGAGAGAGTTTATAAAAGAGTGGAAAGAGGTGTCATCAAGGCTAATGTGGGTGAGAATGCGGTTTAAGGGTGAAAGGTGGGTTTTTGTAAGTGCGTATGGACCAGGAAGTGAAAGAGAGTTAGACGAGGTAGAGGGTTTCTGGAAGGATTTGAGAGATTGTCTACAAGGGTTTGATGAAAATGAAAATGTTATAGTTTTAGGGGACCTAAATGCTAGGGTAGGAAATGAGCCTGTTGAGGGAGTCATCGGTAGTTTTGGTGTGGATGGTGTAAACGAGAGTGGAGAAAGACTGAAAAATGTATGTGAAGAGTGTAGATTGAGTGTAGGTAATACGTTCTTCAAAAAAAGGCGTATACACAAGTACACCTGGCATAGACTTGTGAGGGGAGAGATTGTAGAGAGGGCATTGATGGATTATGTGCTGGTGACAAGGGAAAGATTGTGTAGACTGCTGGATGTGAATGTGATGAGAGGTGAGGCGGAGGGTATGTCAGATCATTACCTGGTGGAGGGAAAGCTAAGAGTTAAGAGTTACAGGAGAATAAGAGACAAGCGTGAAGTAAGAGAGGTAATAAAAGTTAGTGAGTTAGAGAAGAATGAAAAAGAGAGGGAGTACAAGGAAAGACTAAATGAAAAGTGGATGGAAGTGAGAGAGATGGAAGAGAGAGAAGTAGAGGTTGAATGGCAACAGTTTAAGGAAGGAGTGAAAGCAAGTGCAGAGGTAGTATGCGGCAAAAGGAAAGTAGGAGGCAGAGGTATCAGGAAGGGAAGCGAGTGGTGGAATGATACGGTGAGAAATGCAGTTGAGGAGAAGAGACAGTGTTTTGAGAGGGTTTTACAGGATGGTAGTGTTGAGGTATGGGAGAGGTACAAGGAGAAAAGGAGAGAGGCAAAACGGAAAATTAGAGAAGCGAAAAAAGATGCAAACGAAAGGTGGGGCCAAAGGCTGAGTGAGAATTTTGAAAAACGAAAGAAGATGTTCTGGAAGGAGGTAAATAAAGTAAGGAAAGGAGGACAAAAGAAGGAAGAGTCAGCGAAAGATGAAAATGGAGAATTACTAGTGGAACCAGTTGAAGTGAGGAAAAGATATGCCGAGTATTTTGAATCTTTGTTAAATACAAGAGATGGAAGAGAAGCAGTGATTGAAGCAGAGGTGGATGGAGATAGGTTACCCAGGCCACCCAGGTGGCAGGGAGTGAATGAAAGGATTGAGGAAAATGAGGTGAAAGAAGCAGTGAAACAAATGAGAGCGGGAAAAGCAGAAGGTTTGGATGGTATTGCTGTGGAGTGTATAAAGAAGGGTGGAGATGTGATAATAGATTGGTTGGTGAGACTTTTCAATGTGTGGTTTGCTGTGTCAATGGTACCAATAGACTGGAAGAGTGCATGTATTGTGCCGTTGTACAAGGGGAAGGGAGATCGGCAGGAGTGTTCAAGTTATAGAGGTATTAGTTTATTGTCAGTGGTTGGAAAGCTGTATGGCAGGGTGTTGATAGAGAGGATAATAAAGTGTACGGAAGTTGCAATAGGAGAAGAACAGTGCGGTTTTAGGAGGGGAAGAGGGTGCGTGGATCAGATGTTTGCAGTAAGACAGTTATGCGAGAAGTATTTAGAGAAGCATAAGGAGATATTTTGGGCTTTTATGGACTTGGAAACAGCGTATGATCGTGTGGACCGTGAAGCAATGTGGAAGGTGTTAAGGAGTTATGAAATAGGAGGAAATTTGTTAGAAGCAGTTAAGAGTTTTTATGAAGGGAGCAGAGCACGTGTGAGAGTAGGAAATGGTGAGTTGAGTGAATGGTTTGAGGTAAAGGTAGGTTTGCGACAGGGTTGTGTAATGTCACCATGGCTGTTTAATATGTTTATGGATGGTGTGGTGAGGGAGGTGAAAAGGAGAACTATAGGAAGAGGATTGGGTTTAGTAGGAAAGAATGGTAGAGATTGGGAGTTGAATCAGTTGCTGTTCGCTGATGACACAGCATTGGTGGCGGATTCTGATGAGAAACTGCAGCGGGTAGTCAAAGAGTTTGGTGTGGTTTGTGGAAGGAGGAAACTGAAGGTGAACGTCAGTAAAAGTAAAGTAATGGTGTGTAATAGGGGAGAGCATAGGGTGAATCTAGATGTGAGGCTGGATGGGGAAATATTGGAACAAGTAGAGTGTTTTAAATATCTAGGAGGAACAATAAGCAGGAGTGGAGGTATGGAAGTGGAGGTGAAACAGAGAGTGTGTGAAGGAAGGAAGGTTTTCAGAGCAATGGGAAGTATGTGGAAGACGAGAAATCTCGGAGTGAAAGTAGAAAGTGCACTGTATCAAGGAATTGTTGTGCCAACAGTGATGTATGGGGCTGAGACATGGGCTCTGAAGAAAAAGGAGAAAAGAGGGCTGGATGTGATGGAGATGAGCTGCTTGAGGAGTATGTGTGGAGTTACTCGTAGAGACAGATTGAGGAATGAAGAGATACGTAGGAGAGTGGGGCAGCAGGAACATTTGTCAGCCAGAGTGGACAGAAGGGTGCTGAGCTGGTATGGTCATGTTGAACGAATGGGAGATGAAAGGCTTACAAAGAGAATATGTGAGTCAGGTACAAGGGGAGATAGAAGGGCAGGAAGACCCCCATTGAGATGGAGAGACTGTGTAAGAAAGGCTTTGGATGATAGAGGAATGACTATAGATCAGGCAGGGGAAGTGGTGGTGGACAGGAGTGAATGGAGAATGCTTGTGAATAGTTGAGTGAACACGTGGTCATTTGGAGTAAGGGGTCGGGCACAAGTTGGACTAGATAATAGTCCATCAGGCGCCTGGCCTGGGGAGACGATGAATATGAAGGGTGTGCCCGGAAGTGTGGTGGGAGGGCTTGTGGCTTTGGCTCCGCTGCATGTCTGCCTGCCGAGATCGGAACCTCTCCGGGAGGTCAGGGGCCGGGGGAGTGCTGGAGCGACCTGGGTAACCCTGGTCTCTGGGTCTTCTCCTGGGTGACCTGGATGTGTGAGAGTTTGTGTTTTTTATCTGTGTTTATTTTTTGTTTTATGTTGTTTTGTGTTTTCCCTGTTCTTGCTCTGTCTTGAGTCGGCTACCCCCAAAATGGGGATTGGGCCTGAGCATATAGATAGATAGATAGATAGATATATATACATATAAATATATATATATATATATATATATATATATATATATATATATATATATATATATATATATATATATATATATACTGTATATATATATATATATATATATATACAGTATATATATATATATATATATATATATATATATATATATATATATATATATATATATATATATATATATATATATATTATATTCTATATATTCTATATGCTCAGGCCCAATCCCCACTTTTCTAATTTTATATTTTATTTCCCTCTATTTTATTTTTTTTATTTTTTTTATTTTTCTTGGGGGGTGGCTGACACAAGACAGAGCAAGAACAGGAAAACAAAAACACAAGACAAAACAGCGAACAAACGGACAAAACACAAAATTCACACACATCTTGGTCACCCAGGAGAATACCCAGAGAGCAGGGTCACCATGGTCGCTCTAGCACTCCCCCAGCCCCCGACCACCTGGAGAGGCTCCGATCTCGGCAGGCAGACATGTAGCGGAGCAAAAGCCACAATGCCGTTTTGCCCAAAATCAAAACGGCATGCCCAACTCTGCGATGGGTTACCATCGTCACTACTAATACCATCATCAATCACAAACACCATCATCACTACTACTGCCATCATCAATACAACTGCCGCAATCATCACGACTACTGTCATCATCACCATTACTATGATCATCACTACTACTCTCATCATCATCAGTACTACTGTAACTATTGTGACTACCATCTTAATAACTACTATCATCATTGATACTATAACTATCAACCATCATTACTTCTATAATCACCACCATATTACAATCGTTATTACTACTGTTAACATCATTACTACTACTATAACCATCATCATTACTACTGTCACAAGTATTACCATCATGTATCCTAATGTCACCATCATCACCATTACTATGATCTTCATCATCGCAACTATTGTCATCATCACTACAACTTTCACCATCATAACTACTACTCACCATCATCACTAATACTCACACCATAATCACTACCATCATCACTACTGTCATTATTATCACTACAACTATCATAATTACTGGTCACCATCATCACTACTATTATAACCATCATCACTACTACTAGTACTGTCACCATCATATCTACTACTGTCACCATCATATCTACTACTGTCATCATCATCACTACTGTCATCATCATAAATACAACTACAACCATCATCACTACTATTATCACCATAATCACTACTATCACCATCAATCCCACTATTACTACCATCACTTCTAATGCCAACTAAACTAACTTAACCTAGCAAATGCGTAGAGAGATGATTTGGCCCTCCGAATGAATGCGTGCTTAGTGTGTGAGCCCCGAAGGGGCTCTCTCCCAGAATCAGTCTTTCCCTCTTCCTACAACTTAAATTGCTTCAAACTCCGTGTGTCCAGGCATTTTGGCTCGAACGTCCCTTTATTTTGGCCCTGTCACTCTTTCAACTATGGGGGAGGCACTCGCTATAGCAGTTATGCCTTTTGCCTCCCTCAATAAAATATATATATATATATATATACTGTATTATACAGTATATGCCTAATATCCCAATCTCTTCCAAAGATGTACTTTCTACTCTCTCTGGGCTTAACTAAGAAAGCGTACGGTCCGGATAGTGTTCCTCCAGTTATACTAAAATACTGTGCCTACGTGCTGGCTCCCTGCCTGGGCAAACTCTTCCATCTTTGTGTCTCTTCTATTGCCTTGCCTTCTTGCTGGAAGTTTGCTCTCATTCAACCTGTCCCAAAGAAGGGTGACCACTCTCAACCCTCCAACTATCGTCTAATTTCTCTCATGTCTTGCATCTCCAAAGTTTTTAAAAATATTCTTACTTCAAAGTTTCTTAAGCATCTCTCTTCTCATAATCTACTCTCAGATCACCAGTGTGGATTATAAAGGTCGCTCTACTGGGATCTCCTTTCATATCTTACTAACTCTTGGTCATCCTCTCTCCGGGACTTCTGTGGGACGTTTTCTGTTGTGCTAGACCTATCGAAGGCCTTTGATAGAATTTGGCACAGATCTCTAATATCTAAGCTACCCTCATTCGGTTTCTATCCGTCTATCTGTGCCTTCATCTCGAATTTCCTTTCTGGCAGTTCCATAGCTGCGGTTGTGGACGGCCATTGTTCACTTCCTCAACCTATCAACTCCGGTGTTCTTCAGGGTTCTGTCCTATTTCCAATTATCTTTATAATATTCATAAATTATCTTCTCATCTGTACCTCCAGTCCTATCCATTCATATGCTAATGACTCTACCTTACACTATTTAACTAGTTTTCGAGAGCTCCCCAACATGCATGCACTCAATAAATCACGCATAAATTCCATAAAACACTTAAATTCTGAACTATCAACCATATCCATTAGGGGCAGAAAAACCCTTTTTACTTCCAATGCTTCCAAAATACAATTTCTCCATTTATCTACCGTAAGGAACTCCCACAGGACCGCCCCTTATACTTCAACAATACAAAAATCAATCCTTCATCTTCTCTCAATATTCTAAGAAAATCTTTCTCTCCTGATCTCACTAGGAAAGACCACATTACCACCCTTACTAAAACAGCTTCCCAGAAGCTGGGTGTGCTCAACCGCCTCCGGGTGTTCTTTACCTCTACACACCTTCTTGCTCTGTAAAGGGGCACAGTGCGTCCATGTATTGAATATTGTTCGCATGTGTAGGGAGTATCCTCTCACACAGCACTTTTCGACAAAGTAGAAAAGAAAGCCTTTTGTCTTATTAACTTACGTCCACTCACTGACTCTTTGCAATCTCTCTCTCATCGCCGCAATGTTGCATCTCTCTTGCTATTCTACCGCTATTACAATAATCAATGTTCCTCAGAGCTTTCTCAGTGTATACCACCTCCTTACATAGGGTACGTAGCACCTGTCTTGCAACTCAATCCCATCCCTACTATGTGCAACTCTCCAATACAAGAGGGAAACGATATTCTCAAACCTTTTTCTATTCAACAGCTGAGCTCTGGAACTCTCTCCCTGAATCCATCTTCCCCTCATCCTATGACTTAAATTGCTTCAAACTCTGTGTGTCCAGGCATTTTGGCTCGCACGTTCCTTGATTTTGGCCCTGTCACTCCTTCAACTTGGGGAGGGACTCGTTACAGGCAGTTCTGACTTTTGTATCCCTCATCCACATGGAAAAAAATATGTAAGTTCAAAGATAATGCAAGCGTTAGTGAAACGTGGGTGGTATATACCGTAGATTAAAATTTTACTTTCTATAGCCTTTTACGTAATGGCGAAGTTGCAAATGTTTCAATATTTTAATTTGTCAGTAAATTATATAGTTTTATATATATTTATTTATTTGTTTATTTAATATTATATTAAACTACCACCAATCAAGTTGCCAACAGTAGCGTCAAATCAAAGTAAAGTTGCTGAACGAAAATAGCCATAACAAATATATATACTTTGGAGGTGTGTGAGGTGGGCGACCCGAGCGTCACTATGGCGATGAATAATAAACAGTTTATAATGAGCTGTAGGTCTCAGGGGCTATGAATATTAAGATGGATAAAGAGAAGGAAAATTACGAAATATATGAAGCTCTAACATCAGGAAGAATAACAGTAACCAATTTTATTAGTATTAGGTAGAACATGGACCTATTTCCATACACGCCGCCACCAGGCACTTGTATTTATTAATATAAAGAACAGTTAACAGCAAATATTTCACACCAGTTTATTTACCATTTCAATCAGATGACACAGATATATATTACATTATGGCTACCTCCAGATGATTTTTATTAAATTTGGAAGGACCCGTCAGAGTTCGATGGGGAAGTAAGATACACTTACCATTTTATTCCTAGAATTGTTTCATAAGTTCAGCAGAGAACTCGGGTTAAAGAATTACTAATTCTTTAACCCGAGTTCTCTGCTGAACTTAAGAAACAATTCTAGGAATAAAATGGTAAGTGTATCTTACTTCCCCATCGAACTCTGACGGGTCCTTCCAAATTTAATAAAAATCATCTGGAGGTAGCCATAATGCAATATATATCTGTGTCATCTGATTGAAATGGTAAATAAACTGGTGTGAAATATTTGCTGCTAAAAAAGAATTGTTGTTTCATTGAAGGGGCAACCAGTTTTTTAAACTTTAACCTCTCAGCTGCGCAGCTCCTTTAGTATACACCATACCCCTGTGTGCAGGTATTTCAATGCATTCCTCACTAAAACCGTTAATTTACCATCAATATAATT
Source organism: Paralithodes platypus (assembly GCA_032716605.1). Lineage (NCBI taxonomy): Eukaryota > Metazoa > Arthropoda > Malacostraca > Decapoda > Lithodidae > Paralithodes > Paralithodes platypus. Next base: position 30,506,028 of record CM064510.1, read on the forward strand.
AATACTTATCCATGTGCGCCTATTTTACGTTTATTATGAAGATAGTAACATGTAACAACAATAAAACAAGTGGGAATAGTGTTTAGATAATCAAAATCGCGAATAAATACGGAGCGGCCCATTCATGAAATGTGGAGCAGAGTGAGACAACCCCACCTCTCGCGAGATCTAGAGCATGACTGAGAGTCTCACCCAACCCTGTACCTTACCCAACACAATCGCTACTCACATAACCACACCCTGCAACCGGCTTGCAGATGTTACCACGAAAATAAGGGAATAACAGGGATAATAGGTGATAATTGAAGGGGGGGGGGGGGGGGGAAGGGGGAAGGAGGGGACTTTGACAGATGTGGAGAAGTGATATGAGGTATGGAGGGAAACAAATAAATTCAAGTGCTACTGGGCTCATTTAAAAGTTATTTTTTAGGCCTAGGATCTTAAGAGTCTCCCCGCAGTCGCCCAGTATAACCTCTTAAGAGTCTCCCTGCAGCTGCCGGGCTAAACTGATCACTTAAAAGGTGATCTAATGTGTTAACCTGCTTAAGCGTAAATGGCTAGCCATCGTTAACTTACTTAAACGTGAATTATATTAAACTAACAACATTTTACACATATCATTGGCAGAATAGTAAAGGTAATGCTACCGAATGAACCTCTCGGTGTGTGTGTGTGTGTGTGAGTGTATGAGTGTGTGTGTGTGTGTGTCTATGTGTGTTGAGTTAAGGCGCATTCACTACACTGTAAAGTTAAATGGCTTCGCATATGAACATATTTGTCTTTAATTATCGGAATAGCGGACTCGGATAAGTGTTATGGGAATAATTATTTTTGATTTTTTTTGTTTTTGCACAATGCATGCTGCATGAAAC
>CM064510.1:30511899-30748958 GCA_032716605.1 Paralithodes platypus
CACTAACTACTATTGTGTTTTTCCAGTTTCTCACTAGGTTAATTTAACCTTCCATTCACATTTACTTTTCTACTTTATAGTAAAGCTTATGTCGTAATTTTTCTTTTCTTTCCAGGTGTATTATTGACTTGATGTAAATGTAAAATGTTCAGTCTTGAATTGTATTAGAAGTGACATGAAGTGATTTAAAGTGAGTAAAGTGCTGTACAGTGAGTAAAGTTATCTGGCATGTGTGAAGTGATTGAATTATTTTTAAGTGAGACAAGTGATTAGAAGTGACTTGAAGTGAATGAAGTGATTTGAAGTTTTGTTATTGTCACTATGTCTTGCGCCTGCACGAGCTGTGCTGGTAGGTTTGGCCCTACCATGTTTGCCTGCCCCGAGGTTCATGTCTGCCGATTATGCCAGCTCCAAAAAGATTTGGCAACTAAAGTGGATGAACTTAACGTCAAGATTAATGCCCTCACCAAAAAGCTGAAAGCACTCCAAGAATTTGCAAGGCTTAATGTAGGAATATCATCATATGAAACAATTACTACCACTGCGGCATCTTCCAACAGCCCAATGGCTGATATAGCGGTACCCGCTTCAGTACATGCATCACCTCAGGACAACTTCCACGTCGTGAAAAAAAACGTTCGCCCCATCGCAAGGAAGATCATCACCGAAACCATTTGCCAGAACTGTTACCAGACTCTTGCGGACTTAAACGACGAAGAAGAAATAGAAGAAATTCGGCTCGTAGGAGATTCCATGGTTCGTGGACAGCTTACAGAGTTCTGTGCCAGGGAACCCAGGACCAGGAAGCGCTCTTGTATCCTGGGTGGCGGAGTGGACGACGTTGCAGCTGCAGTCAACAAAGTTTCAAAGTTAACCACCTAACTCACAATGTACGTCATTCATGTCGGATCTAATGAAGTGCAGCGGACGCGATCGGAGAACCTCATGCTGAAGTACTGAAAGCTGATTCAGTCATCATACCAGGGACCGTCCCCAGGATCGGTGTGAAGACCCGATTCTTCAACATAGCTACCAGCGTATATCGTCGACTGGCTGACCTCTGCAGGGAGGAAAACGTTGGATTCATCATTACCTGGGATGCCTTCTACAGTGAAGATCATCTGTTTGTAGCAGATGGAGTCCATCTGAACCAGGTGGGAGCAGCAAGATTTGGCCGCCTGCTTCACGCCGCAGTAAAGAATTTTCGGAAAAGAAGCAGAGCCAACAAAGTGCCACCAGGGACGAGGATTGAGGACCAAGGACCAAAATGGACGATAATCGAGGACCGAGGACTACCAGGGATGACGATTGAGGACAAGGAGGACCGAGGACCAACAGGGACGATGATCGAGAACAGCGAGGACCGAGCACAACCAGGAACGAGGATCGAGAACAGCGAGGATCGAGGACAGACAGGTACACAAATATAGATCTGACCAGAAAAAACATTTGATTAAAGAGCGTTCCGTGAATTTTAAAACCACAACTTTAATGGTTATCTATGCAAACGCTCGGCAATAAATTTTCAGATATGGTTAAACTAGTGTTTACAGAAAATTACGAAGTTATTGGCATAACAGAATCCTGGCTCAATACAAAAGACGGAGACTTTTTAGCAGAGTATTCACTTCCCGTTAATGTAATGTTTGAGAAAAACCAAATAAATAAAAATTAAGGTGGGGTTTTACTTTTTATCAATGAAAGTATTAACCCGACCCTCTTGTCAAACACCTCAAATTGTGAACCATGACACATCCTTTGTGCTAATGAAGAATAATAAAGGTACAACAATAATACTTGCATTAATATACAGACCTCCAGCTCAATCAGTGCAAACTGACCAAGACATTTATGAGCAAACTGCAGACGTAAGTAACTCGGAGGATACCGTAATTTTTGGCGCCTTCAATTTACCTGTGACCATGTGGGGATATTATTACTTCACACTCTGGACAAGATCTGTATGCAAACTTGCAAGAGAGTTCGCTATATCAATTTGTTAGATCTCCAACCCATGGAGATAACGTCCTTGACCTTGTACTTTCAACAAAAAAAAGAATTGATAGAGAATAATGAATGTCGGTGATGAATTCAGTAACAGCGACCATCGTACAACAACTTTCCGGTTAAAGTTTACTAGTAACGAACCAAATAGCAGCATCGAGAAAGTCCCTAACTTCAAGAAACAAACTTTTGTGAACTTAGAGCAATGTTTAAAGAAACTGACTGTAACTTTCTAATTAACAATAACGACATCAATACATCTTTGGAATTATTCGCAACCACTTACCTAAAAGCAGTGCAAGACTGCATACCATCAAAAATACGGTGTACAGGCCATAATGCTACACCCAAATGGTGGAATAAAGAGATTTCAGACTATTTGCTTGCTAAAACGATTGCTCATGATAGATTAAAATCCTCATAAAATGACGAAGAACGGGTGAAATTTGTAGAAATACGACGCAAAGCCAAAAAAGTTAATTAAGCAATGTAAAAAGACCCTGGAGTTTCATGTTGTGAATCAAAGTAAGACTAACCCGAAAGAATTCTATAGTTATATCAGAAAGAAGAAATTAGTTACTTCAACTGTTAGTCAATAAAAATGGAGAATACACCAAAGACGAAATACAAATGGGATTTTGACAGATGTGGAGTAGTGATAGGAGGTATGTAGGGGAATTATCTCACTTACTAACCGTTTCACTTGTTTTAAGGGGACCGACCGGTTAATTTAGGCTTAAAAAACTCGAAATCCTGAAAATACCAATAGGTGTTTACTCAACAAGAGTCAATATCCCTTCATAAGCCAGTGAAATGTTATTAGTGAAAATCCATTGGAAATAGTATTTTTTTATGTTTTCCAAACTTTTCCTGTAATTCTAAAAACGTTATATAGCGAACTTTGAAATTAACATGCTCCGTAACTACTGGTCGTACGAGGAGCATACCTATATAAATCGAAAGAGCGTAAGCTACTCTACAACCTCCCATACGCTTTATCTTCTACTTTGCCACGTTCCTGCGGAAAATATTGTAAATCTAAAAAACAAAAGTAAAAATGTTCATCCTAATTACCTTAGACTTTCACCTGTTATTCTCAGAACCTATATTGTCGCACTTTCGGATGTTATTCTACAGTTATTATTGGACCTATAGGAATGGTGTATATACCATTGGAAAGGTAATTAAAAACACTACAAGGCCTATAAAGCCAATTTACTCTAGTATTTTTTGTTTTCACAATATGTCGTCAAAGTTGTAGTTTTCTATAAATATATTCGCCTGAATCCGTAATCACGTAAATCGAACAAATACACCACAAAATATATATAATTTTTTGTATAGCAACTACAGATACACCCTTTGTGAGTTGTTTGATCACATAAAACATGTGTTATGGGGATTTCTGTAGGAGTTTATCATTTTCTGCAGTGCTATAGTTTTCAATTTTTGTTTACCTAAATTGCAAGAAAAAAGCAAAAATAAAATAAAATACATTTGTTTTTTATCTAGTTTTATGGTCATATACACCTATGCCAAATTTAATTTAACCCTCTCACGTCCTTAACGCAATTTTGAGCCTATTAGGGATACTTTAAAGCCTTTGTTACCGTCAGGGGTATTTATAAACCTTTAGTTTATCTACTTCAACCTCTGCAGTTGTCTTTGAGTTAGCTGTGGGCAGAAAACTAATTTTGGAGAGGTAATTATAAGAGTGAGAGTAATCTATTTCTTATTGCTAATCTGGCAACCTCTGCGTCATAAGGATGTGAGAGAGTTAAATTGAAAGTAAGACCTGGAAGTTTGTAATTAACCGGTCGGTCCCCTTAAGAGCTACAGGTGTCTTTTAAAAGTTTTTTTTTAGGCCTTCCCTCTTAAGAGGGTCCTCGCCCTTGCCCACCAAAACCTCTTAAGAGTGTTCTCGCTATTCACGGGTTAATAAAATGCAGTAAATCCTTACCCCGTAACTATCGTCCAATTAGCTTAACCTCAGTTGTATGTAAAATGCTAGAGACACTCATAAGAGGCAGACTCGTAAATCACATAGAGGAAAATAACATACTTAACACCTTACGAGCGGCCTAGGCGGTATATAATATGTAGCCACCAGCGGGGTGTTTTTACCCAAAATAGGGCTGTTTACGTGATCATTTTCATTCCTAAATAAGACCCAGAGCGTAAAACAAGTATATATCCCTGAAAGGGCATAAACAGAGCTTTCCAATGACACCATAACGATCCTTTTATGATGGCTAGTTTTCTTGCAACAACCGCGCAACGCGAGTGCAAAAAGCATGTAATTCGGCACTTTCCCCATACAATTCCGTATGTAGCGAGTGAGAGAGGGAGGGAGGAGGTGGGATTCGTGTCAGTAGGTTCGCCGCGGTGGTCTGGAGCAGTCATACGCTCGCTACTCTCCTGCCACCACTTGTCTCTCTCTCTCAGCAACATTACGTGCTGAAATTGCCACACGACCTATGTCGAGCGCCGCCAGATAGTCCAGATTTATTATACTCGACTTATGTTGCGTGCCGATAGTTATGGGTTAAAGATACTTAACACGGCTTTCATAACAAACTTTCCTGCTTAACGAACATCTTAGACTTCTTCGACGACATGCTCAACCTCTATGATTAAAGTAAAGCTGTTGATATTATATACTTTGATTTTCAAAATGCTTTTGACAAAGTTCCCCACAAATGTTTACTTCTAAAATGAAGAACGCATGGAATACAAGAAGGTGTGTTGAAATGGATAGAAAATTGGCTCAGCGACAGAAAGCAAAAAGTAGTCTTATACGGTAAGGCATCTAAATGGACCAACGTAAGTAGTGGGGTACCCCAGGGATCGGTACTAGGACCAATTATTTTTCTAATTTACATCAACGACATACTGTAGATAAGGGTCTCACCTGTACAATCTCAAAGTTAGCTGACGATACAAAAATTACAAATAGCGTACATTCAATAGAACAAGTTGACAATATGCAACAGAATTTCGGTAAGCTGTCATGTTGGGCCAAAATTTGGCAAATGGGTTTCAATGCGGATAAATGTAAAATACTACATATCGGAAACTGAAATGAGAAAGCACACTATTCAATGAATGGCACTCAGCTTAAGAGTGTAGGCAGTGAAGATGATTTGCGAGTATCAATATCGAGTAACCTAAAACCCAGCCAACTGTGTTCAGAAGTTGTTAAGAAGGCAAACAAAATAATTGGCTTTATATGCAGGTCATTTGAGCATAAATCCAAAGAAGTTATCCTAACTCTTTACAATTCCTTAGTACGCCCTCTTCTGGAATGCTGCGTTTAATCCTGGTGCCCTTATTACCAAAAAGATATAGACAAGCTAGAGTGAGTTTAACGTAGAGTTACCTAAATTATACCTAGCCTAAAGAACAATCCATAAAAGGAGCGTCTTAAAGAATCAAATGTATTTCCTTTAACCCAGCGCAGAATAAGAGTCGACTTAACACCTTACGAGCGGCCTATGCGGTTTATTTATGTGTACCGCACAGCGGGGTGTTTTTAGCCAAAATAGGGCTGTTTACGTGATCATTTTCATGCCTAAATAAGACCCAGAACGTAAAACAAGTACCTATCCCTGAAAGGGCATAAACAGAGCTTTCGAATGACACCATAACGATCCTTGTATGATGGATAGTTTTCTTGCAATAACCGTGCAACGCGAGTGCAAAAAGCAGGTAATTCGGTACTTTCAGTACATAATTGAGTATGTAGCGAGTGAGAGAGGGAGGAGGGAGCTGAGATTTGTGTCAGTAGGTTCGCCGCGGTGGTCTGGAGCAGTCATACGCTCGCTAGTCTCCTGCCACCACTTGTCTCTCTCTCTCAGCCACATTACGTGCTGAAATTGCCACTCGAGTTATGTCGAGCGCCGCCACATAGTCCAGCTTTATTTAACTCGACTTATGTTGCTCGCCGCTAATTAAGGGTTAATTCAAGTGTTCAAAATCTCAAAGTCATAAACAATATGAAGTATAGTATGTACTTCACTATGAGAGTAAACGGTTCAAAATTATTGGTAAATCTGTTTTACTCAAACGAATCTAAGAATTTCTTCTTCAATCGAGTTGTCAACTTGTGGAATGGGCTTCCCCGAGAGGTTATAGACTGCAGCGCCGTTGATTCTTCGCCTATCTTGCTTCAAACCCGCGACCGACTGCGTTTGTAAATGAAAAAACAAAAAATATTCCCCCCCTCCGATTCATCAAGGATTATTGCGTACATATATTACTAAGACGTTACTTTCTTTTTCCCAGATATACGAAAGATTACTTATAACTGTGTTATGTTACTAACCTATCTGTCCCCTACTAACATCCTAATCCTGTCGCGGACATTAGTTTCAGGGCAGTAGTTTCCTTTCCAATTTTCCCATACCCACTCTAAACCACTGTTTGGACACTTGATCCTCAGTGTTTTGGAGTACAAGCAACCTAGACGGGACACTAAACCTGTTATTGCTTGATTTCCTTTGTCCTCTCTCTCTCTCTCTCTCTCTGTCTGTATCTCTCTCTCTCTCTCTCTCTCTCTCTCTCTCTCTCTCTCTCTCTCCCACATACATATTCACTCATTCATAATTATTCTCTCTCCACGGACCTATCCATCCATCCATCTATCTATTTATTTATCTTTATCCCGAACATGATCTTGCTAGTTAATTTTCTTCCGGTCTTGATCTTCCAAGTATTCAACTATTTAGTTTAGATTTGCAATAAACTACCAAGGTATCATATACATTGTCTTATCTTGCTATGTGTATACGGCCAGCAATGTACTAACATGACAGAATTACCTGAGAGTATCATGCATTAAAATAACAAATACATAATCACTTAGCAATTTATGTACCTTAGTCAATATATCGACAATAATATAATAGCCACATAATTATTATGTAACTGCAATCATTTGTCTGCAGATACATAATTCCACTAGCAAGCAAAGTTTTCCATATTACCTTAATTAATGCAATTCCCTTTAATCAGAATAAGTAGAATAGCTTATCTGTAAGATCATAATCTGATATTCATTACAGACCATAATCAGAGGAGCTGTGATCCAGCTTAACATTCATTACAATGTACTTAACTATTTATGCAGGCGAACACCAAAATTATGATATACAATAGTCAACGCTTAACTTAGACTATGTTATACTACCTCTGGGTAGTAATTGCAGTATTTGATCTAGAATGTATTATGCTTTGACAATATAATACAGTATATATATATATATATATATATATATATATATATATATATATATATATATATATATATATATATATATATATATATATATATATATATATTTATATTAGTATATATCACAATTACACGTGAGCCACTAAATGTTTCTAATCTTTCAGTGGGGTTCGAACCGCTGACCGTCAGGACGATAGCCAGCGCTTTAATCAACTACACCACGGCAGTCTATATATATATATATATATATATATAACCACGGCAGTCTATATATATATATATATATATATATATGCTGATTATATTAAATATACTATTTATCGGCCATGTTATTTTAATGTAATTAATGTCATCATATAAAGTCAACATGACGCTAAGGATAACAGGATGTTCTGGTACAAGCTGGCCACATGTTAAGCAGCTTAGGACGTCTTACCTTCTAAAATACTAATGGCTGAGGTAACAGGAATATGCACAAGAAACTACGCACTACTAATACTACAACTTTATTATCCTACCACATGCATTCTTAACTTATTTATGTACTCACTAATGGATTAAATATATTACTCCATTTTTGTCAGTACACATTTGAATTTCTTAACAAGGAGCCATATATTTGCTTTCTCCTTTGCAACTAATAGGAATTACTGACGATAGATTATATAATATAATGCGCGTGTGTGTTTGTGTGTGTGTGTGTGTGTTGATGTGTGTGTACGTGTGGGTGTGTGTGTGTGTCTATGTGTTGATGTGTGTGTATGTGTGTGTGTTTGTCTGTGTGTATGTGTGTGTATAATATACTCACCTACCACCTTGAGTATAAAGAAGAGTGAGGTGGGAGGATGAGTGGTCAGCTGACACTCATACACTCCACCATATGTCTTGTTCACGTCACGCACCGATAGTTCCCACAGTTGGAAGGAACAAGATTATGAGGATAACATTTTATGAAACCATATATTTTTGTTTTCTATAAGGAAGAAGATTAATGGGATTAGATTTTATGAAACTGAAATTTGTATCTAGGAAGAAGATGATTGTGAATTTATTTTATGAAACTGAAATTTGTATATTTGTGTCTGTAAAGAAGAAGAATATGGGGATTAGATTTTATGAAACTTGTATTTGTTATTTGTTGCTAAGTGTATGGAGAAGACAAAACACAAAGCTGTCTGCAATAATTGTACCCCCAAAAGTTGAAAGAGTGAAACAGAGCCAACATAAGAAAGACTGATAATAACGTTTCACTCTTGGGTTGAAGAGTTGCACATAGTCTGAGTTGTAAGACAGGTGTTACATGTTCTACGAAGAGGGGGTGGTATACACTGAGAGAGCTTTGAGGACACTGATTATTAACTCTGCGAAGTAGAGTGGTATCGCGCAAACAGATCCCGCCCGTATACTGTGGACTACCAGCCAGCCTGTCTGTCGTTGTCCGTTTGTCTGTCCGGAAACTCCTCCTAGACCGTTCGATGGATTTTCACCATATTTCACAGGTATATCTATTAGGTCAATGCGATGGTCAGTCAAAAATACATTTTCCATTTAACTTAAAGGTTAAGGTCAAAGTCCAAGGTTAATAATAAGGTCAATATTTCATGTGTCATAGTTTTTACTCAAATGTCTTTATTTTCACTATACACGTTACTGCTAACCTTGATATCGTATTGACCAAACTTTAGGTCAATATTCTAAGGGGTAAGGTCAAAGGTCAAGGTCAAAGGTCAAAATGTGATTTTCACTAGTATTTCTTATACTGTTAGATTCTCACTATTCTTACCATGTATATTCGGAATACCTAGGCCAAGGTCATACAAGAAACTATACAATTTCATATGAAAGGTCAAGGTCACAGGTCAAGGTCAAATAAAAGGTCAAAATATTGTCTTTACTTTTCATGCAAACTTCACAAAATTTTGATGAGATAGTTCCACTTTAAATGAAAAGGAAAATAATACATTTGGACACACATATCATAAAGCTCAAGATAAAGGTCAAAGGTCAAGGTCAACTATTCAATTAATATATATGAAACTAACTGATGGATTTTAATGATATTAGGCATGCTTATTTTATTTTCGGGAGCAATGTCAATGAACAAGAAATACTCCTACATAAAGTTCACGGTCACAGGTCAAGGTCAAAGGTAAATTTTTACAAATTATGTTACTGTTTACTCAAATATCTTCATTTTCACTATACAAGTTACTGGTAACCTTGATATTGTGTTGCCCAAATTATAGACAACAATTATAAAGGGTAAGGTCAAATATCAAGGCCAAAGGTCAAAATAAGTTTTTCACTAGTATTTCTTATATTAATTGTTTGATTCTCACTAGGCTTACCATGTATATTCGGAATACCTAGGCCAAAATCATACAAGAAAGTATACAATTCCATATGTAAGGTCAAGGTTACATGTCAAGGTGAAATAAAAGGTCAAAATACTATTATCTTTACTTTTCATGCAAACTTCACAACATTTGGTGAACTAGTTGCACATTATATGAAAAGGAAAATACTATATGTTGACATATAATAAAGGTCAATATAAAGGTCAAAGGTCATGATCAACAATGCTATTAATATAATATGAAACTAAGTGATGGGTTTTAACACCTTACGAGCGGCCTATGCGGTTTATTTATTAGTGGCCCCTCCATCATTGACGAACATGCCTATTACATAAGGCATCCTCTTCAAACACTAATCCGCCGTAGTTTGAATCTACCGCGCAGAGCATTTAAAAACTGAGGAGCCTTCATCATGAGCGCACGCGACCTCACTCATGGCTTCAGTCATTATGAATTGGGTTCTCACTACGAAAAAACTTCGTAAAAAATAAAAACAAAAAGAAAATAAGAATAACTATCCAATAAGCTTTCCATCATATCGTGGATGTACTTGTGTGGATTTCTGACCAGACGCTGATCCAGGCGTCATTCCTCCTTCTTTGCTCTGCGCTCAGCCTGCCCGGACGTTCCTTTCAGGCTCCGCTGGTTCCGCATTCGTGGCGTCCCTAGTGAGTTTTTTCTCATTTGTTTACTCTGGGATGTATCGAGTAAGGTTAGGATAGGCGTAGCAGGAGTGTCCTGGGCTGGTTGCCCGCAGTGCAATGTATTTTGGGTCGTATGTATGGGGCATCTATTTCGGATGTACCCTCGTGGTCCTGTTGTGGACACGTGAACTTTTCACAGTTTGGTTTAGTTGGTGATGCAGGCGGCTTTCATTACGCGTTAATTATTGCTGCCTTTTATCCTTCTGATGAGGTAAGCGGTATGTTTGCTGACGTTCCCAGCGTATTTTTCTTCACTTAGTGAAGTTTTTTGCTGGGTCCGTGTCAGGCTTCCCGGGGTTGGGAAGTTTTCGCTTCGGTGGTGTGTTGGCGGTGGTTCCTGTTGTGATATTCCAGTGTGTGTTTATATTTCAACTATTTCTTGCCGTCTACCTAGGCCTAGCCAGCCGCTCGTAGCTTTGCCACATGTCTAGTGTTATTATTTATTTTATAAATATGCCCTACTGTGTCATGTGTATCCGGGTTTTAGTTGTGTATTGGCTAATTCCTCGGACTATTTTTGTTTCCTGGTTTAGTTGTGTATTGGCTAATTCCACGGATTATGTTGTGACCTTGGTTAGTCGTGCGTGTCTCTCCTCGGGTCGTTTTGTTCAGATGGTGTCTGTTCAGGGTGGGGTTTGCCTTCCGGCGGGTTTTTCTCGGTTTCACCGTGAAAAAACCTGACCGATGAGCAGTGTTAGGCCACACGTGGTTGTTAACACTGGCTGGTTCCCCGGCGGGGGAGGTGTCTGTGGCTCTCCAGGACTGCGTATCTGTGGGTGCCTGGTTTCAGGCCTCCTTTATTTCCCGGCGGGATGGCTGTACCCATCCTTACATATATATTTAGTTATATATAAAGAAACGATGTTCGTGAGAACACTTGTTTTTTATAGGTTTTTCTACCTGGTTTAACAAACCACGGGGAAAACCTAGCTGTTGTTTAGGCGTTCCTCCCCGGCGATCTTTTACAAAGTAGTGGGGTCAGGAACTTGTGGGGTTAACTTTTAGACTTCTCACCCGGCGGGTACACCTTAGCAGGGTGGGATAAAACGACTTAGGTCTCTTATAGTTAACCAATCCATGTGTGTGATACTCTGTGTATCGCCGCCTTTACTCTTACGGCATTTGAAGGATCAGTGAGGTTTAACCAAATCGATTTCCACACCCGGCGGGTGTCCCTAAGTTTAGGAACTAAGGAATTTATAAACAAATTCAATTTCGATTAACCTTAATTGGGTGATACTTTCAGTATCGCCGCCTTCTATTTTTACGACGATCGTTTGGGACAATTCGTTAAAAAATCAGATCTCGTATTTTCCTGCCCTGGGCTATTCTACTAAAATATTTCAAGGGCCGGCGTCTTTATGAGGGGGGGCTTTGTTACAAAATTGAATCTTGAGACAGTCACCACCTCCTACAGACTATAAGTGCCATACTGGACCATTATATCAGAGGGTATTCTTCATGTTCTTAGCTAAGAAGACTTGTTTAGCCTCTTTATACCCAGCCGCGTGGCGGGATGTGTTAGCTGTGTCTTTGCATCCCGTTACCCGGCGGGATATTAACACTTGTATGCGAACACTTGGGTTAACCTTATGAGCATTAATTCCTGGAAATTTTCTTTATTTTTCCAGAGCTGAGCTCCGGCGGACCAATACAGACCCGGCGGTAGTTCCTCTCACCAGTCTCTGTCATGGCTAATGTCACCCCAGTTTTTGCCCTGTGCATTACCCCTACTTGCGCGGGTATCCCCATTTTTGCACATACCCTTTGCATAAGGTGTGTTAGATGTCTAGACCGTTCAAGGGGTCTCTGGGTTACAAGTAATTGTTCTTTTTGCTCCCAATTAACTAATAAAGTCCTGTGTGACAATGACAAGACCGCGGCGGTAGCGTTGAGAGAGGTCAGACAACAAATGTCGGCCTACACTACCATTGTCGCACATAAGTCACTTCAATGTGACAACGTCCCACTTTGGGATAAGTTGCTGTCAGAGCACCCTCCCCCTAAACGTACCTCTAGAGTAAGGGGTTTTAAGCCGACAGAGACTAGCCAGGATTCTGTATCGTCTGTGGAGACGTTTAAACGCCCGAGAGAGCCTACTCCCCCGGCAGCCACCTCCTCGTCGCAGGCGAGATCGAGGTCAAGGTCTCCCCTCAGACAACGGTCTTCAAGTCGGGCCTCTTCCCCGGCTAGTAAGAAGTGCAAGACTGAAGCTTCCCCCAGGGACCATGGTGGTGATCCGTCCAAACCTAGGTCCAGTTCGCGGTCACACCGTAGCCATAAATCCTCCAAAAAGGATTCCCATAAGAAGTCCTCTCGACATTCTTCTAAGTCTAGTGCATCTCATCGTACCTCTACACCTGACAATGTTTCTGTTACAGCCTCAGAGTATAGTGAAGCGCCTGTCCCTAAACAAGATTTACCTATTGATATTTTAACCCTAGAAATGGAGAGTTCAGGATATTCAATAATTGAGAATGTTTCAGACTCTCAAGAGAGTGTAGGCCAGAGCCTAGGTGTTTGGCGTTTTGCTCAGCCAGGGTCTGTCCATCCACGTCCGACTCATACGAGTCACACAGTAGCCGAGGTCCACAGGGACGCGGCGCCCCATCCTCTATCCCTGATTTATCTTGGAAACAAGGTGCCCCTGCCTCGGCGGGGTCTTCTCAGGAGGATCGGGAGGGACAAGATGAAGTGTCATTAATTTCAGATAGGGAAGGACAAGGGTCAGGCTCAGGCCTGGACGCCGCCCATGATAATACTAATTCACCTGAAAGTTCTGCACCTAACCAGTTTGTTACAGCACAAGAAATTGATGGGTTACTTACTCATGCTCTATCAAAATTCTTTAATCAACAACGAGAAAACCCCACAATGGACTTGGGGGCTCCCTTGACAGGTTCTGCGGTACGGCCTCTGATAACGTCAATCGATTTATCTAAGATTCCTAACCCTCCTACTTTGTCACCGGCAGGGAGCTCTAAGCCAGCTACGGCGGCATTCACTACGTCAAATGTCAGGGTCATTACGGATGTTAATCCACCCCCTCTAGACAAAGCGCCTCTTAGAAAGGTAGCTATGCCCCTGCTTTATGGGCCAGACGAGTCATGGGTCCCTTTGAACCCCTCTAAGCCAGAGCTTGCCCAGCCTACCTTGTCAGGGGAACTCCCGGTACCAAGTGAGTGGTTTATCCAGGGAAATAAGTCTAAGAAATTAAGGGCATTGGATGCCTTGGGTAAGGTTTTGGATGTAAATATCAAGGCTATACCTAGTTATTATTATCAGGATTATTTTGTTTATGCATCTAAGCCTGCTTTACCCCCTGCCTCAGCTTCAAAACTTTTTTCAGACTGGTCTAAGCTGGATGGGTTTAATGATATTAAGGCTCTGTTGGCTATTACTCCTGAACTAGATTTACAGACCGTCACAGACGAGACAGCTAATCCAGTGTTGAAGGTGGGACAGTTAGGACCAGGACCTTGGGTGGATTGGGAGGTAGAGGCTCAGAACTTTGCAACCACTTTCACTTCTAAATCTTCCCACCAGATCCCTCAGGATACACATTCATGGTTCTCAATGCCGGTAGGTTCTGCCGGCGGAGTTCCGTCAGCTTTATTTTCCTTTTTAGCTGCCCCTAAGATTAATCTTTGTGAACTAAAGGAACCATTCATTACCCCTACCCCTTCTCACCTAGACAGAGAATTTAGGCTTAGGGGAAAAGCTTTCCGCCTGTTTTCACAGTACATAGTTTCTCAACAGGTGGCTAAGTCTTTACTCAGGTCTACTCAGGCAATCGCAGACGCGGATGCTCGAAGATCAGTTGAATTATCCCGGCGTCTGATTCTTCAGTCGTCAATTCAATCCTTAGGTGACATACGCACAGCCTTACTTGAGGCGGTGCGAGCACGACAGGATCTTAGAATGTCATTAGTTCGCAAGCTGCCTGATCGCATTGCTAACCAGGTGGTTATGTCCCCAGTACTTACACCTTCTTTAATGTCCCCTGATGTATGGCGAACAGTGTTTAACATGGCACAGGCCGTGAAGCACAGTCCCGCACAGGCTAAGAAACCCGCATTTAACTTCCCCAAACCTAAGCCTCCTACTAAAGCTCAGCCAGGGGGTTCTAAGCCGTTTCTTCCGCCTAAGTCCTCCCAATCCCCCTGGGTCAGTTCAGGCATAGACAGAGAGGGTTTTCAGGACAGAGGGGACGCGGCCAGTATAAGCCGGGTCAGGGCCAGTCTTCGGCCCACACCAGCCAGCCGGCGAAGCGGCCAACACCACCAAAACCACCATAAAAAAACTAAAGTCTTTCTCACTCCCAGTGCCTACCTTAGAGCCGGAGGAACCGAGGGAAGTACAGCCGGCGAACCCTTGTCTGCTAACTGGGTCGTTCCGAACGTGTCACCAAGCATGGCCGTTAAAAACATGGGCACGGATGGTGGCACGCAAAGGCATCACTTGGCAGTGGCTCCGGCGACCTCGCTTACGTCAGCCGACAACGGCAAATTGTGTTTCATTAGAGGTGGAGCTGCTGGTCCAGGAGATGATTGCCAAGAATGTCATCATCCCGGTACCCCCCAGATTACCCTGTATTCACGTCAAAAAACTGTTTTTGGTTCCCAAACGGGACAGTGTTCAGATGAGGGCCGGTCGTAGACCTGTCGTATCTGAATCTTCACATTTACAACGAGTCTTTCAGAATGTTAACAGTTCATCAAATCAGGCTAACACTTCCGCCGGGTGGCTGGATGTGTTCCCTAGACCTGACAGACGCCTATTGGCACTGTCGGTCAACAAAAGATTTCAAAGGTTTCTGGCCTTGAGGATCAGGCACCAAAATTTGTTTTTCAAAGGATGCCGTTCGGTTTGAAACCTAGCACCTCGATTATTCACAAAATTAGTCAGGCAAGCCCTGATGCCATTGTTAAAACAGGGAATCAGAGTGTTGTGGTATCTAGACGACTGGCTGGTGGTGGCAGAGACACAACAATTATGCATAAAACATGTCAATATCATTTTAAATCATGTCACAAAACTCTAGGCTTCAAGGTAAATCTGGTTAAAGTCAACCTTGTTCCCTCAAGAGTAATTCAGTGGATAGGGCTGGTCTGGGACACCGCCGCTCTCACTCTGAGTCAGAGTGTGGACAATCGCAACAGGTTTCGCAGGAAACTGTTCAGGTTTCTTCACAGTCTGACTACGACACGAAGAGTCTGGGAGTCTCTGGTCGGCTCTCTCAACTGGATTCAGCTAACTGTCAAGTTGGGCCGGTTGAAAGTAAAACGATTAATATTGGAGGGCAACAAATATTTCCCACTCTTACCGGCGGGAAATTATGGCCCATACCAAAATTAATCCACACCTTACTAGCGGTCTGGGCGAAGAGGGAAACATTGCACTCAATCATGTCATGGGACCTCTCCTCCTCCAACGGTATGGGTAGACACGGATGCGTCAGGCACCATAGGGTGGGGATTTCAGTCAAAATCAGGGGCACCAGGGTCAGGGACTTTGGTCCACTTAGAAATCGCTCACATAAATGTCAAAGAGTTACTAGTCCCATTGTATTTCCTTCAGGCTCACGGCTCGGCGTTACGGGGCAAGTCAGTGGCCTTCAGAATGGACAATCTGAATGCAGTTCACTGTATTCAGAAACAAGGGTCAACGAGGTCAAGGAAGTTGCTACTCGTGTCGGAAGAGATTTTGTCCTAGCCACCAGTCTAGATATTTATCCTCACGCATCTTATCTCCCAGGCGTATCGAACGTCTGGGCAGACGCTCTGTCCCGGAGACAGAGCACGACAGTAGAATGGGAGCTCAAGCAACCCATTTTCGACCTAATGATTGCGGAGCTCTCCCATCCACAAGTGGATCTTTTTGCGTCCGAGGAGACTCACAAGCTCCCTCATACCTCACCCGCCGGACGATAACGCCGGCAGGGGGGCCAGACGCCTAGTGACAGACTGGAACAGATGGAGCTCCATCTATCTGTTTCCACCGCCAGATGCGTCACTAATGTGCCACGTAGTGAACAAACTACGAGTTTATCGAGGCTTAGTCTCGCTAATCGCGCCCCTGTGGCCGGCGCAGGTGTGGTGCCAGCAGTTAATAATGTGGTGCCCGGACCCGGTATCGCTCCCGGTCAGGTACTTCCACTTAGACACGATTGGCAACCTAGAGACCTCGCTGACTTTGCATTATGGACATTCAGGAGGCCAAGTGGCTAGCACCATACGGTAGGATGTGAGCAATAAATTGCTCAATAAATATACTCAGTCTACTAAGCGACAATATCAAATCTCATTGGAAAAAGCTTTTACTTCTTGGATTGTTAGAACGGAAACAAACTGTACCCTCAGTGGCATTGGTTTTTTAATTAGTTGAACTATCTGTTTGACCAGAAACGTTTATCTGTGGTTACTCTGAAGAATCACTTAACTGCGATTAGAGTGCCCTTTTTCGACCTTACAGGTCTATCCATACCGGTGGCGGAGGAAACAGGATTTATGAGAGCGTGTTTTAAACTCCGCCCACCTCCCCGTCAGCTCATGCCTACTTGGTCTCTGGACAAAGCTTTGTCTTTACTTCATTCTCGTCTGTATCAAAATACTGCAGACTTTGCTTTAATCTTAAAGAAAGCAGTTTTCCTTTTGGCTTTGGCCACCGGAAACAGAGTGTCTGAGCTGGCGGCGATGAGCAACACACCCAATTGTCTTAGGTTTGGTAGACTTAATGATTCCATTTCCATTGCACCCTCCCCGGCGTTTGTAGCCAAGAATGAGCATAGTGCACACGTGTTTTCTGAATTCACGGTGCCGGCGTTAAAAAGGGGAAAGGTGCATCATAATTTATGTCCAGTGCAAGCTCTAACCAAATATTTAAGAATAGCTCCTCATAACCCCCAAGGTGCTTTATGGGTAGCGAGTACGGGTAAACGCTTACTTAAACGGCGATTAAGCCTCTCTTCTGGTAGAAGTCATTAAAGAGAGTAATCCCGGCGTTGTGGGTTAGGGCCCACGATTTACGCAAGTGGGCGGCCTCTTTACGTTTCCTGAAAAACTTTTCAGTTGAAGATATTGCGTCCAACACAGTTGTGGGCGTCTAATCATACGTTTCTCTCTAGATACTTGTCAGTTGCTCTAGACAAACCTTCCTTACCATGTATAGCTTTAAGGCAGAGGGTCTAGGTGGCCCTGTAGTCACTTATGTTTATTTTCAAGGAAAGGGGGGGGGGGGGGGGTGCAGTCAGTTGACATAGGACACCCTAGACCCCGCCGGAGTATGAGAACTGTGATACAATTTAAGGTGGAAATGTGATATGAAAATTTCTCTGAGAGAAATTGTGCTAGTACAAAGTTTAGTACAAAACAACAGTGTTGTATAGTAGTTTTAGCTGCGAAAGCAATGTAACATTAGTTCATGGAGTTCATTAGCAATTGATCTCCACATGTATTTTGGGGTTTATGATGTGCACATATAAACTTATAACTTATTATTGTCACCACTCGTTGAGTGGGGGTGCCTTTTGTAACTACAGATCTGTGTTCAGAATCTTCAGGGTTACCTATTTTTGTCAGGCAGGCTTCTTTGAAGCACGCACCTGCCTGAACCCCCTTTTCTTGTATATTTCCCGCGTACGCCGTATTAAATACATTTTTCAAAAGTAAGAAACTATGTGGTTGTTTTTTATATCTGCTTTTCTAGAGTATTGATATGATTACGAATGTCCCCCTCCAGTCTTAGATATCAGGCATGTTCGTCAATGATGGAGGGGCCACTAATAAATTATAGGTTTGACTCCTGTAAAGGAGATTAGGGAAAACCTAATATTTAGTAGTGGCCCCGTAATCATTGACGACTGGGGCCCTCCCGACCGTCCCTTCCCATTCGTTGATGTATTAAGGATTTGGTTTACTTGATATGTCAGTGAAGGAGGAATGACGTCTGGATCAGGGTCTGGTCAAAAATCCACACAAGTACATCCACGATATGATGGAAAGCTTATTGGATAGTTATTCTTATTTTCTTTTTGTTTTTATTTTTTACGAAGTTTTTTTCGTAGTGAGAACCCAATTCATAATGACTGAAGCCATGAGTGAGGTCGCGTGCGCTCATGATGAAGGCTCCTCAGTTTTTAAATGCTCTGCGCGGTAGATTCAAACTACGGCGGATTAGTGTTTGAAGAGGATGCCTTATGTAATAGGCATGTTCGTCAATGATTACGGGGCCACTACTAAATATTAGGTTTTCCTAATCTCCTTACAGGAGTCAAACCTATAATTTATGTGTACCGCCCAGCGGGGTGTTTTTAGCCAAAATAGGGCTGTTTACGTGATCATTTTCATGCCTAAATAAGACCCAGAACGTAAAACAAGTATCTATCCCTGAAAGGGCATACACAGAGCTTTCGAATGACACCATAACGATCCTTGTATGATGGATAGTTTTCTTGCAATAACCGTGCAACGCGAGTGCAAAAAGCAGGTAATTCGGTACTTTCGGTACATAATTGAGTATGTAGCGAGTGAGAGAGGGAGGAGGGAGCTGAGATTTGTGTCAGTAGGTTCGCCGCGGTGGTCTGGAGCAGTCATACGCTCGCTAGTCTCCTGCCACCACTTGTCTCTCTCTCTCAGCCACATTACGTGCTGAAATTGCCACTCGACCTATGTCGAGCGCCGCCACATAGTCCAGCTTTATTTAACTCGACTTAAGTGGTGAGCCGCTTTTTAAGGGTTAATGAAATTAGGCATGCTTATTCTATTTTCCTGGGCTATCTCAATAAAACAAAACATGTACTCTTACTTAAGGTCAAGGTCACATGTCAAGGTCAAAGGTCAACTTTTACTATATATATTTAGTTTTTACTCAAATATCTTCATGTTCACCATACAAGTAAATGGTAACTTTGACATATTGCAGAAGTGTTAGATAAATATTCTAAAGGGTAAGGTCAAAGTCAAAGGTCAAAATAAGGTTTTACTAGTATTTCTTATAATAACTGTTAGATTCTCACTAGGCTTACCATGTATATTCGGAATACCTAGGCCAAGGGCATACAAGAAACTATACAATTTCATGTGAAAGGTCAAGGTCACAGGTCAAGGTAAAATAAAAGGTCAATAAGCTATTGTCTTTACTTTTGTATGTAAACTTAACAAAATTTGGTGAGATAGTTGCACTTTAAACAAAATGGAAAATAATACATTTTGAGACATCATAAAGATCAAGATAACAACATTTGGTGAGATAGTTGCACTTTAAATGAAAAGGAAAATAATCAATTTTGAGACATCATAAAAATCAAGATAAAGGTCAAAGGCCAACTATGCTATTATTATATATGAAACTAACTGATGGGTTTTAATGAACTTATGCATGCTTATTTGATTTTCATAGGCAAAGTCAATGCAAACATAAATGTACTCTTATTTAAAGATCAAGGTCAAAGTTCAACTTGTATTATTATTTAAAAAACAATTTCTCAAATTTAGGAAAACTGTCTGTGTTAGTTGCTTATTACTTAAATCACATATATATATCAAATTTCACATAAATATTGTAATAGTTAAGGTCAAAGGTCAAGGTTAAAAACAAGTGTTTGTCATTTTCCATAAACTCCTCCTAGACTATTTAATGTATTGTCACCCAATTGTACAGGCAAATTCAGTTGGTCAAATATATGTATTATATTCTTAGTCAAAGGACAAAGATCAAGGTCACAGTACATGATCACTATTTGTAATCTATAAGTTTGTATACGAATTACACCTTACTCATAATTCTAGTTAATACAAACATTGGTGTTAAGCTAATTCCTCGATAAGAATGTCTAAGGTCATAAGTCAAGGTTAAAGGTCAAAATATGATTTTTGCTAGTATTTCCTATATAATGTAAGATTCTCACTAACCATATCATGCGTAATCGGAATTCCTAGGCAAGGTCATACAAGATTATTCATAATTTCATCTGATAGGTCAAAGTCAAAGGTCGAGGTTAAATATAAGGTCAATATGCTAATTTAACCCGCTGGATCCCAGCATCGCACGTGTTGCGTCGGCAATGTTCAATCACCAGAACCCAGCGACGCAACGTTTGCGTCAGTGTCACTACGGTCCCAATTACTCCGGTCCTATGGCACCTAGAGGGCTCAGACTTGTATGGGAACTGTGTAAGTATCCCACACACTCCTTTGTACTCCTTTGTACTCCTTTGTACCCATGCCAATGGTTGAAAACTCTCAAAATCCAACCGCGTGCGCGTGAGCGCGCAAAAAAATGTTTTTTGTGGGAAATTGCCTTAAATTTTTTACTCTTGTAAAATCCGTTTTCGGGGCTCTGTAGGACCATTTTTTTTTTTTTTTTCCTTCATTCCTAACCCATTCGCTATTGTTTCTGGAATAAAACAAAAATTCAAAACCTGTTGGGCCCTGGTGGTACATTTATTAATAACTAGCTGGGGCTCAGCGGGTTAATGACTTCATGTGAACTTCACAAAATGCTTTGATACAGATGTGCTTTAACTGAAAATTAAAATGTTACATATTCAGACATCATGAAGGTCAAGATAAAGGTCATGGTCAGCCATTCCTTAATTAATATCTCTGGAACTAGTTGATGGTTTTTAATGAAGTTTGGCACACTTATTTGATTTTCCCGGGTTTCATCAATGCAAACAAAAAATATAATCCTACATAAAGGTCAAGGTCACAGGTCAAAGTCAAAAGTCAACCTTCATAAAAATTACTAAAATTTTTATAAGCTGACTGTTAGTTGCGTTTTACATAAATAACATATATATATATATATTTCATATACAAATATTCTAATATTATTAAGGTCAAAGGTTAAGGTCAAAGATCATAATAAGAGTGTTAATCAATTTCCCCAAACTTTTCCTAGACTGTTTAACCCTTTCTGTACTGGAGATATCTATTGTTTATCATATTCTAGTTTTAATTAGACAATTTTGTGGAGCTTAAGAAGGATCTGCAGTAGAAAAAGGTTTATTTGGATAGTTGAAAGCCTGCTAATTAAACTAAATACAATCGTCTATTAATACCCAGTATAAAATTAAAAGGAAATTGGTACGGAATGGATTAATGTATTGTCACCAAATTTTGCAGGCAAATTCGGTTGGTCAATTGTTGCCCCCCGTCGGGGGCGAGTTGTTTTCGGGGCAAATCCTCCAGTATTCTTGGTGATATTATTAATGATGATGGTGATAGTAGTAGTGATGATGGTGATAGTACTGATGATGACAGTAGCAGAGATGGTAGTAACAGCAGGTATGATGGTGATTATAGTAGTGATGATGGTGATACTTGTAGTGATAATTATGACAGTAGTGATGATGATGGTAGTAACGATGGTGACAGTAGTAGTGATGATGATAACTAGTAGTAGTAGGGATGATGGTAACAGTACTAGTGATGATGGTGATAGTACTAGTAGTAGTGATGATGGTTATAGTAGTAGTGATGGTGGTGACAGTAGTAATGATGATTGTAAGTGATGGTGATAACAGTAGTGATGATGGTGATAGTTGTAGTGATACTGATGACAGTAGTGATGAAGTTAGTGACGATGGTGATAGTAATGGTGATGGTGACTCTTGTAGTGATGATAGCAGTAGTGATGATGATGGTAGTAGTAGTTATAATGGTTGTAATAGAAGTGATGATGGTAACCCATCGCAGAGTTGGGCATGTTTTGATTTTGGGCAAAGCGGCACTACTACTTTATTTGTAATAGTGGTAGAATAGTGAGAGATGCAACATTGCGGCGAAGAGAGAGAGACTTCAGAGAATTGGTGAGTGGATGTGAGTTAATAAGACGGAAGGCATTATTTTCTACTGTGTCTCAATACTCAAAACATGGACACATTGTGCCCATGTACAGAGCAAGAAGCTGCACAAGGGTAAAGAACCCCTGGAGGCGGTTGAGCACACCAAGCTTCTGGGAAGCTGCTTTAGCTGGAGTTGTAATATGATCTTTCCAAGAGAGATCACAAATGATCATTCAAAAGCCTCCAGAGGAAATTGTCATAAGGCTCCTCTAAGGCACTTTCACAAACATGAGGCATAATCTATTAATTCAGCCACGAGGTATGACAACAATTGACAAACGATGGCGGAAACTGCTTTACTGCTAACCCTTAAATTTACAGTAATACAGAGTGCATCCTATAACTTGTTCCTCTCTCCGTTGGTCATATGAAAGCAATTTTTTTTTTTTACATGAATGAAATATCCTCACCTCCGTTGTACTAACCTACTCTAAGCTTGTTACCTTAGAAATTATAGTGTCACAACGTCTTAATATAATGGAGCCTAAACTACTTAAAACCTAATTTTAGGAAGAATATGTTTCCAGTGTGGACCTTCCGAGCTGAGTTGGACAGCTTCTCACAATATGATGAATGGCCAACGGGCTATCAAGGAAAACTATGAATTAGTCATTTTATCTATGCTTTATGGCGAATCTAAGCCTAATCTAACTGGTGGAGGACTGGAGGAAACGGATATAAATTGTCACCCAGATTTACCTATTAACAATAGCAACCGTTAATAACAGATTGCTCAAGTTATCTTTGAGTCATGTCAGGATAGAGTGTTTGGGGGTGGGGGGGGGGTGCGGTTCATATTGTATATTCGTGAATAAAGTATTATAGCTATAGGTTGACTGGTGTAGAGCCCCTCGTTCCCCTCATGAGTATGGCCGTTGGATGGGGGTTCTGTGGGTGTTGTGTAATACATTACACTCATGGTCAACCCAAGTGATGGTTTCTGTTGGGGTGGGCGTGTGGTGCCTACAACTGCCTTCCTCACTATTAAATTCAATACCGTAATTTTAAGTTTACTGCAATAACTGCCTTATGCACAAGGGGCCTTCAAGAGAGATTTCTCTAAAAAGGCTCAACCATTGTAATATGATTTACAAATTGTATTTTCATTGGCTAAATAAAACTAAATATATATATATATATATATATATATATATATATAAATAAAAATCAACACCAGCGCTGGTACAAACATCTTTATTTTGGTAACGTTTCGGTTTAAGCATAAACCATCTTCAGACCTGAACTGAAATGAAATAAAAGCCTATATGAATGGCAGAGTAATTTTCTAATGTAAATATTCTTATTAATAACTAAATTTAACAAATCTAGAATAAAACTTAAAATTAATAGTTATAACAATAATAACCTAATACATATTAGAACTAGTAAAGTGAAAGAATAAAATGAGAGACGAAGAAATATTATGTGAGCAATAAAAGGAGGGGGGGGGGGGGCGAAGTTAATAACAAATGTTTTCATAATATAAGAACTAACCTTTACATATTAGAAACAGAGTAGAGGAGTGGAAGAGTCGTGCACACCCAGGCTGGGTTTATGTAACTGGGTGAGCAGGGTCTCCGACAGGAGTCGTGTGACTGTGTTAGGGGCAGTGGTGAGAATTGAAAAATCGGAGGGTTTTATGGGGTGATCAGATGATTCAGAGTGGTTTCGAATGGCAGAAAAGGAAGGATTTGAAAGAGGTCGGTTAGTTCTAAATGACCTACCCCGATGATCCGAGATCCTGGCGGTGAGATGTCTCTTGGACTGACCAATATAAGTCGTATTGCATCGACTACATTTAAAGGAGTACACCACCGTGGACTGTAGAGAATCGGGGATTCGGTCTTTAATTTTAAAGAAGTGAGACAAAGTTTGGCGAGATTTGAATACCACTCTCAGTGATATTTGCGGGTAATGTTCACGAATCAATTTAGCGACTTTATTTCGAATTGAATATGATTTGTTGCCTAGAAATGGGATAGTGAAATAAACAATGGCTTTCTGAGCTGTAAGGATCGGAGTTGAATCGTGAACATTACCCGCAAATATCACTGAGAGTGGTATTCAAATCTCCCCAAACTTTGTCTCAGTAACGCACAAACAAAGTAGTACGCAGTACAACGCAGTACAGTAACGCACAAATATTATGGATCACCTTTATTGCATCGCTCCCATTAGCCTACCTTCTCTTGTTATACTAAGCTGGAACGAGCTGGTGTCGTTGAACGTGAATGTTTGTGTTGCGTTTTGATTATATGTGCGTTGGGTAAGGGGAGATTCAATTGCTTATTTCTATATTTATTATTAGTAGTATATTATATATCTAGTTTCCTCTCCAAACATCCATCAAACTTTCAAAAATACCCCAAGACCTCTGTTCGAGATAGATTTTTGCACATTTCGGTAGAACAATTCTGCAGACCATTAAGGTTGGTCCCTCCTACATTGCAGGCTCGGTATCGCTCGCCAGGAAGAAATCGACACCTAAATGGCACAAAAGGTTTTAAATTCGCCAAAATAATGGAGCGAGCGTCCTAAAATCTAAAAAGTAATAGAGCCAAACATGAGGGAGAAGGGGGTCAAGAACAAACTAACTCCCCTTTAAATATTTTGTTATGTCCTAAGGATTTTGTTTTGAGCTGAGGATTTTGTTTTCTGATACGAATTATGTTTTGTGTTAAGGATTATATTTGGTGCTTCTATGTTGTGCTAAGAATTTTGTTTTGTGATACGGATGTTTTGTGTGCTAAGAATTCTGTTTTGTGTTCAGGATTTTATTTTGTGCTAAGGATTTTGTTTTGTTCTAAGGATTATTTTTGGTATGTGTTAAGGACTGTGTTTAAGATTAAGGATAATATTTTGGGTCAAGGATAATATTTTGGGTCAAGGATAATATTTTGGGTTAAGGATTTTGTGCCAAGATTTGTTTTGTTTGTGTAAAGGATTTGTTTCAATTAGAAGAAAAGCTAAAGGACACATAATACGAATTTGAGGATGCATGTACAATTACTCATAGTTCGTAGTCAGAGAGTTAATTAGGATAGTTTTTCTTCTTGATTCCTAGAGATCCTTCTGAAACAACGTAATTAGTCTAAAAATAGCCAGACTATAATAAAGTAAAGGCGTCATTGTATTCTGAGACGTAAGAGACAATGAATGGAGGAAAGAAAACTAAAAAACAAAACATAACATATATGGTCCATAAGCTCAAAGGCATCCTCCATTCACAAAATGTATGTACCAAATGGATTTAAAGTGATGGAGATTGTAAGTTTGTGAAAAACAACTCCAAGGAAGTGAATTCCAGAGAGTAGTAGTTCTGAGGATTAATTAGTTTAGCAGAAGTTTAGTACTGCGGGGAAAGATATGGAGATGTGGCAGAATTGAAGCAAGTTGCTTGGTACATTTGAAATATTTGTAGAAATATGCAAGGGATGCAAAAATAATGTCATATAGAAAATGGAGGAAGGTCCTGTGTGAATGAAGGGTTAGGTCTTAAAATTTACAAAACCATGGGGTGAAAGGTGTTAAAATCGCCAAACTATTGGGACAAACGTCTTAAAATGTATAAACTGATGAGGGTAATCATGAAGGAGAAGATGATCCAGAAAAACTCTAATTGCAACAAAAGGTGTAGACAAAA
This sequence comes from Paralithodes platypus, assembly GCA_032716605.1. Classification (NCBI taxonomy): domain Eukaryota; kingdom Metazoa; phylum Arthropoda; class Malacostraca; order Decapoda; family Lithodidae; genus Paralithodes; species Paralithodes platypus. The sequence continues at coordinate 30,537,689 of CM064510.1, forward strand.
CACTTTTAATACAGTGTTCTTCTGTTAATCTATTCATAAACGATTAGACGACTCTGTGTGCTATTTTTTGTTACAATCAAGTGTTCAATATTACAGTGTAGATCAGTCGTCAGTACAGGAAAACTGTGCACTCACATATACTGTACACTTGGATACCATAGTCTCTAGCCCACTCATAAGAATTCGTGGACCTGCTATGTTTTTCCTTATGCATTTAAAGGTATCTGGATATTTTTTTTGATAGAGCTTGCTTTTCAATAAATAGTATATATATTGTACATAGCTTTGTAGCTTTGTAGTTGATGTATAAACAATTATTCTCATATATTCGTTTCCTGAGATATACTTCAATAATGAGATATAATTGAAATCCACAAATATTTATGCGTGGGCTAACGACTATAGCATCCGAGTGTACTTTCGTGGTCGCAAATTAAAGGGATTGGGCGTATATATTTGCTCAATTGTCTCTCTCTCTCTCTCTCTCTCTATATATATATATATATATATATATATATATATATATATATATATACATAACTATCTAACTTACTAACTCACTAACTCACTCACTCACTCTATCTATCTTAGTTTCCTCTCTAGACCTCTATCAAGCTTTAAAATACATTTTTACATTTTTCAATATAAAAATGTCCCCGCCGAAGGCCGGTTCCCCTTAAATTACAGACTCGCTATCGCTCGCCAGGAAAATATTGACACCTAAATGGCATGAAAAGTCATACTATTGAAAAAGAAATGAGGCAAAAGGTCTTATAATCGCCAAACTAATCAGCGCACGTCATAAAATCTGAAAAACTAATCGGGCTAAACTTGAGGAAGAAGGGGAACCAGAAAAATTACCCATCTCTTTTTAATGGACAATTTTAAAAGTCATTGTTATGATACACTGCCGAAATATTTTGAGAACCTGCCTATGCTACAAAGATAACACTACTGGAATTCACAATAGTCTGTTTCTTTATAGATAACGGTAAATTACCGTGTCGCCATCTTGATTACTCGGCTATTATGAAGATCTTGTAGCGAATTTTATAAATTTAATATACAAATTTGGCACTAATATGCAGCAGAGACATGATAGTTTCATATTATTCTGTTAGTCATTTAGAAATCAGCTGCTAAGGGATTCAATTGACCGTCAGCTGAAATAAAGAATGTTATAATCAACCCTCCACATCTCGTGTTTATCGTCAGGAGGCGTCCATGTATTTCTGGCCGCGACTGTATGTCCCTCTCTATCATGTAATGTTATTTGATTGTTGGCTTTGGTGGTGCGAGTGATAAAAAATGGAGAGGCATTTTTTTTTTTTTTTTTTTTTTTTGCCAATGTTACTCTCACAGTTCTACGTTTTTCCTGTTTTCATATACATATTTACAAATTGTATTGTAGATTATTGTATTAATAACTGTTCAATATTGTTTTCAGTATTCCTCATAATAGTGTCTAATTATCTTGTTTTCCTGTTTTCCTTTTATTGTGGCTTTTCATGTCATTTACTTTCGATTTCGATCATTCATACTAAAATAGAAGTGCCGTTTTCGCATTTTGGAAGAAAACTGCATTCCCAATTCTGTTAATTTGATTTTGTATATTCACAATTGACTATTAAAGTCATTTCAACAATATTTCAACATGTTGTTACGATTAATGAACGATGCATAGGAAAACTGTATACCCCTACTATATCTATCATACATCTATCGGTTAACTTGCATTATAAGAGTAAAGCCTTTCTTCATTAACCCTCTGACTTTCCTATACCCTTCATAATCTAAATATATTCATATAATAATAACCAGAAAACTAAAAATAAAAAAGTATCTTGAAAGGGTTCATGAATAATGCCAAAAGAGGGGTAGCAAGTGGACAGAGTAATTGGAGGACTGGATACAGGAGGGACGATATTAAAAGTTAAAACGTGGAGATAGAATGAAACAAGATTTTAAGACATTCGCTCCATTAGTTTGTCTAGTTTAGACCTTTTCCCCGATTTCATTGACAACTTTAAGACCTTTCATCCGATTAAGGTGACCATTTTATTCCTGTCGAACGATAGCAAGCCTGCAACTTAGGAGGAATCGGCCTTTGACCGTGGCAGTTTTCTGCCGAAAAAAAAAAATACAAACAAAGTGTACACATTTATCTCAAAGGATGATTTGGTGGGTAATTTTTAAGCTTGATAAAGGTCTATGGAGGAAACTAAAAAAAATATATAACTAAATAAATAAACAAATAAATACAGAAATACATACTGTATATACTGTACTTATATATATATATATATATATATATATATATATATATATATACAGTATATATATATATATATATATATATTTATATATTATATAAATATATACATTTATATATATATATATATATATATATATATATATATATATATATATATACAAATATATATATATATATATATATATATACAGTATATATATATATATATATATATATATATATATATATATATATATATATATATATATATATATATATCAACACCAGCGCTGATACAAACATCTTTATTCTGGTAACGTTTCGGTTTAAGCATAAACCATCTACAGACCTAAACTGAAATGAAATAAAAGCCTATATGAATGGCTGAGTAATTTTATAATGTTAATATTCTTATTATTGACTACATTTTAGAAATCTAGAATAAAACTTCAAATTTATAGTTATAAAAATTATCTAATACATATTAAAATTAGTAAAGTGAAAGAATAAAATGAGACGAGAAACATTATGTGAGCAATAAAAGGAGGGGGGAGCAAATTTAATAACTTAAATGTTTTCATAAATAAAAGAACTAACCTTTACATATTAGAAACACAGTAGAGGAGTGGAGGAGTCGTGCACACCCAGGCTGGGTTTATGTAACTGGGTGAGCAGGGTCTCCGACAGGAGTCGTGTGACTGTGTTTGGGGCTGTGTTTTTATGGGGTGATCAGATGATTCAGAGTGGTTTCGAATGGCAGAAAAGGAAGGATTGGACTGACCAATATAAGCCGTATTGCATCGACTACATATTTTAAAGGAGTACACCACCGAGGATTGCAGAGAATCGGGGATTCGGTCTTTAATTATAAAGAAGTGAGACAGTATGGCCTCCCGAAATTCCATAAACAAGACTGTCCACTTCGCCCAATTCTATCAGCAATGAACACATGTAATTATAATTTGGCCAAATATGTTGTACCAATATTAACTGACTTAACTTCTAATGAATTGACTGTTAAAGACTCTTTCTCATTCGCAAGAAAAATCTGTAACTTAACTTATGAAAATTGTACTATGGCCTCATTTGACATAAAGTACTTGTTCACGAATATCCCCCTCGATGAAACCATCGACATTTGCACCAATGAATTATTCACTGAAAATAATAACATAGTTAATGGCTTAGATAAATCGCAATTTCATAAAATGCTTTCCCTTGCTGTTAAGGATTCCATATTTCTATTCAATAATAACATATACAAACAAAACGACGGCTTATCTATGGGAAATTCACTCGCTCCAACCCTCTCGAACGCATTCTTAGTGTTTCATGAATCAAAATGGCTCCGTGAATGTCCAGATAGCTAAAAACTCTTGTCTATAACCATAATGTCGACGACACTTTTGTCGTTTTTAGTTCACCCGACCACGTTCCCCTGTTCTTAAATTACTTAAACTCGAGACACAAAAACATCACGTTCACTTGCGAGAAGAGGAAGACAATAAATTAAAAATTTTAGATGTTCTAGTGGAAAACAAAGAATAGCTCATTAAGTACTTCTATATACAGAAAGCCAACCTTTAAAGGACTTACAAAAACATTTAATTCAAGCATTCCCATACAATATAAGAAAAAAATAATTATTACTTTAGTCACCAGAGCCTTCCATATATGTTCATCTTACATGTCTGTCCACCTCGAATTTGAATTCATACGTAAAACACTGAAACTTAATGGCTTTCGTATAAATTTCACAAATACCTTGATTGGTAAGTAACTAAATACATTAGGAACCTCCTCAGCTCCGATCCTTACAGCTCAGAAAGCCATTGTTTTTTTCACTATCCAATTTCTAGGCAACAAATCATATTAAATTCGAAATAAAGTCGCTAAATTGATTCGTGAACATTACCCGCAAATATCACTGAGAGTGGTATTCAAATCTCCCCAAACACTGTCTCACTTCTTTAAAATTAAAGACCGAATCCACGATCTCTGCAGTCCTCAGTGGTGTACTCCTTTAAATGTAGTCGATGCAATACGACTTATATTGGTCAGTCCAAGAGACATCTCACCGCCAGAAACTCGGAGCATCGGGGTAGGTCATTTAGAACTAACCGACCTCTTTCAAATCCTTCCTTTTCTGCCATTCGAAGCCACTCTGAATCATCTGATCACCCCATCAAACCCCCCGATTTTTCAATTGTCACCACTGCCCCAAACACAGTCACACGACTCCTGTCGGAGACCCTGCTCACCCAGTTACATAAACCCAGCCTGGGTGTGCACGGCTCCTCCACTCCTCTACTGTGTTTCTAATAATATGTAAAGGTTAGTTCTTGTATTTATGAAAACATTTATGTTATTAACTTTGCTCCCCCCTCCTTTTATTGTTCACATAATGTTTCTCGTCTCATTGTATTCTTTCACTTTACTAATTATAATATGTATTAGGTAATTTGTATAACTATTAATTTTAAGTTGTATTCTAGATTTCCTAAATTTAGTCAATAATAAGAATATTAACATTAGAAAATAACTCAGCCATTCATATAGGCTTTTATTTCATTTCAGTTTAGTCTGTAGATGGTTTATGCTTAAACTGAAACGTTACCAGAATAAAAATGTTCGTATCAGCACTGGTGTTGATTTTTATCATCTGACTCCGATTCCCGCAACAAGAGCGTATTGCTTCTATATATATATATATATATATATATATATATATATATACATAATAATTATAGACAGATAATTATAGTGACAGACTGTACTCAACAAAGTATCTAATAATGCATGTTATCGTATTATATATTGGCTGGATATGGATATTAGTATGCATCTTCGAAGTATTTGGATTTTATGAGAATACGATAATTAGGAAATCTCGCTTCCTTCTGATATTCCCATCTGTTCCGTTGTATATTTATAGATTAACCCTCTCAGAATTTAATGAGTTACTTCATTATAGTCTGGCTATTATTAAACGATTTAACTAATATTAGAAAAGACTCTAGGAATATACAGGGTCAAAACAAACTCAATTATGCCTCTGACTCCCAAACATCGTTCCTAAGCTGAGTGAAACAAAATAATGTTAGCCAGAATAAACGTAAAATGCGTCCTAATCATCGGGGGGTTACCATATTTTGCTGCATACAACAGTCATATTATTTGGGACTCATATCAGCTGGTTATAAAGGGTGCATATTTTACTCTCCATATATTAATTTCCGGGTTCTGTGTGCTTGTTTCATTCCAAGCTATCTCAACCTTTTATCTTTTAATATCGGCCCTCCTGTATTCAGTCTACCAATTACTCTCTTCCAACTTGTTACCCCTCTTTTGGCATTTTTCATTAACGGGTTCCCTGAATAGTGTTCTGTATAATTTCGAGAATTTATTTTTACATTTCTCGACTTAAAATCTCGAAACTAATGTGGCTAAACATGTTTGAGAATGGAATCCAGAACAAAAATAGCCTTATGATAATTATATTGAGGGGGAGAGAGAGAGAGTACAAAGGAGTACAAAGGAAATCAAGCAACAACAGATCTAGTGACCCTTCTAGGTTGCTTATCCTCCAAAACACTGAGGATCAAGTGTCCAAACAGTGGTTTAGAGTGGGTAAGGGAACATTGGAAAGGGAATTACTGCCCTGGAACTAATGTCCGTGGCAGGATTAGGAAGTTAGTAGAGGACAGAGGGGTTAGTAACTGAGGGGGGGATAAAATAAAGTTATTCATTTACAAACGCAGTCAGTCGCGGGTTTGATGAGAGATATTTGTCTAGGCGGAGTTTAAATGAATCAACGGTGATGCAGTCTATAACGTTTTGGGGAAGCCCATTCCACAAGTTGACAACTCGATTGAAGAAGAAATTCTTAGATTCGTGCGAGTTAAAAGATTTACCAATAATTTTGCAACCGTTTCCCCGCGTGTAATTAGATTGGTCGATAGTGAAGTACTTACTACAGTTCATATTGTCGATGCCTTTGATGATTTTGAACACTTGAATTAAGTCACCTCTTAATCTGCGCTGGGTTAAAGGAAATAGATTTAATTCTCTAAGACGCTCTTCGTATGGTTTGTTCTTTAGGCTAGGTATCATTTTGGTAACTCTACGTTGAACTCGTTCTAGCTTGTTTATATCTTTTTGGTAATAAGGGCACCAGGATTGAACGCAGTATTCCAGAAGAGGGCGGACTAAGGAATTGTAAAGGGTTAGGATAACTTCTTTGGATTTATGCTCAAATGACCTGCCTATAAAGCCAATTATTTTGTTTGCCTTCTTAACAACTTCTGAACATTGTTGACTCGGTTTTAGGTTACTCGATATTGTTACTCCCAGATCGGTTTCTCTGTTTACATTCTTAAGCTGAGTGCCATTCATCGAATAGTTTGCTTTCTCATTTAGGTATCCGACATGTAGTACTTTACATTTATCCGCATTGAAACTCATTTGCCAAATTTGGGCCCAACATGACAATTTATCTAGATTGTGTTGCATATCGTCAACTTGTTCTTTTGAGAGTACGCTATTTGCAATTTTTGTATCGTCAGCAAATTTTGAGATTGTACAGGTGAGACCCTCATCTATGTCGTTGATGTAAATTAGAAATCCTAGAAATCCTAGTACCGATCCCTGGGGTACCCCGCTACTTACATTGGTCCATTTAGATGCCTTACCGTTTATGACTACCCTTTGCTTTCTGTTGCTGAGCCAATTTTCTATCCATTTCAACACACCATCTTGTATTCCATGCGCTTTTAGTTTTAGCAGTAAACGTTTGTGGGGAACTTTGTCAAAGGCCTTTTGAAAATCAAGGTATATAATATCTACAGCTTTACTCTCATCGTAGAGGTTGAGGATATCGTGGAAGAAGTCTAAGAGGTTTGTTAAACAGGAACGTTTTTTACGAAAGCCGTGTTGAGTATCTTTAACCCTTTCACGCACATATGACGCAGAGGTTGCCAGATTAGCAATAAGAAATAGAGTTCTCTCACTCTTATAATTACCTCTCCAAAACTAGTTTTCTGCCCACAGCTAACTCAAAGACAACTGCAGTGGTTGAAGTAACTAAACTAAAGGTTTCTAAATACCCCTGATGGTAACAAAGGCTTGAATGTATCCCCAAAAGGCTCAAAATCGTGTCATATGTCGGAGAGGGTTAAGTATGTTATTTTCCTCTAAGTGATTTACGAGTCTGTCTCGTATGACCGTTTCTAGCATTTTACATACAACTGAGGTTAAGCTAATTGGACGATAGTTACTGGGTAGGGATTTGCTGCCTTTTTTGAATATCGGTGTTACGTTGGCTAGCTTCCACTGATCAGGCATAGTTCCAGACTGCAAGGATTTATTGAATAGTAATGTCAGTGGTTTGGAGAGCTCATCCTTAGCTTCCTTTAGAACTCTAGGCGAGATTGTATCAGGTCCTGGCGTTTTATTTACCTTGAGTTTATCTAAACAATTCAATACTTCTCTCTCTGTAACGGTGATATTGCTTAGAACATCTGAATTATCAATCTGAATCGGCGATGGTGTAGGGATATCACTGAGGTCTTCGGTTGTAAAAACAGATGCAAAGAAGGTATTGAGGGCATTACTCATTTGTACTTCGTCTTTGGTGTATTCTCCATTTTCATCGACTAACGGTCCAACAGTTGAAGTAACTACTTTTTTCTTTCTGATATAACTATAGAATTCTTTCGGGTTTATTTTACTTTGATTCGCAATATGTAACTCTAAGGTCTTTTTACTTTGCTTAATTAACTTTTTGGCTTTGCGTCGTAGCTCTACAAATTTCACCCGTTCTTCGTCATTTTGTGAGGATTTTAATCTATCATTAGCAAATTTTTTAGCAAGCAGGCAGTTTGAAATATCTTTATTCCACCATTTGGGCTTATTATTATGGCCTGGACGCCGTATTTTCGATGGTATGCAGTCTTGCACTGATTTTAGGTAAGTGGTTTCGAATAACTTCCAAGATGTATTTATGTCGTTATTGTTAATTAAAAAGCTCCAGTCAGTTTCTTTAAACATAGCTCTAAGTTTATGGAAGTTTGCTTTCTTGAAATTAGGGACTTTTTCGATGCTACTATTTGGTTCGTTACTAGTAAACTTTAAAGTGAAAGTTATCGTACGATGGTCGCTGTTACTGAATTCATCACCAACATTCAAATTCTCTATCAATTCTTCTTTTGTTGCAAGTACAATGTCAAGAACGTTATTACCACGGGTCGGCGTTCGAACAAATTGATAAAGCGAACTCTCTTGCAAGTTCGTATACAAGTCAGGTCCGGAGTGTGAAGTAAGAGTATCGCCCCACTTGGTCACAGGTAAATTAAAGTCGCCAAAAATTACGGTATCTTGTGAGTTACTTACATCTGCAATTTGTTCGTAAATTTCTCGGTCAGTTTGCACTGATTGAGCTGGAGGTCTGTAAATTAACGCAAGTATTATTTTTGTACCTTTATTATTCTTTATTAGCACAAAAGATGTGTCGACGTTCACAATTTGAGGTTTTGACACGAGGGTCGGGTTAAAGACTTTCTTTGATATAAAATAAAACGCCACCTCCATTTTTATTTATTCGGCTATTCTCAAACATTACATAACCGGGAAGTGAATACTCTGCTAAAAAGTCTCTATCTTCTGTATTGAGCCAAGATTCTGTTATGCCAATTACATCATATTTTCTGTAAACACTAGTTCCTCTAAATCTGAAAATTTATTGCGTATGCTACGAGCGTTTGCATAGAAAACCTTTAAAGTTGCGGTTTTAGAACTCACAGAACGTTCTTTCATCGAATTTTTGGTTCTGGTCGGATATACATTTACATTCATGGCTGTCCTCGATCCTCGGTCGTTATCCCTGGCGGTTTTGAATTTGAGAGAGAGAGAAAAAGAGGAAAATATGAGAGTGTCTATGTAGGAAGATGGAGGAGGGGGAAAAGGAGAGAGGGAGAGAAGAATGAAGATAGAAGAAACAATGCACACACAGAAAAACAAAAAACAAAAAAAATAGTGAGGAAGGAAGACGACCATGACTAAAATTAGTCCTTATTAGAACAGTTAACCCTCTGAAGCTCTGACGCATTTTAGCAGTTTATTTTGGCTATCATTAGACGATTGTATGCAGCTTAGAAAGTATCTGTAGGTATTAAAAGGGTAAATACTAACTCAATTAACCCTTTGACTTCCATATACCGTTACTAAACTGAATACAATCGTCTAATAGTAGCCAGAAACAACAGAAACGCGTAATGCAGCTTGAAAGGGTTAAGAGGGGATGGTTGTTTTTTTCTGGCCCTCCTCACTCATTTTTAGACCCATTAGTTTGCACATTTTAAGACTTATGGCCCATTATTTTGTCGATTTTAAGACCATTCACCCCATTTCTTTGGAAAAAATAAGACCTTTCGAGTGATTTAGGTGTCAAATATTTCCTGACGAGCGATATCGAGCCTGTAATTTAGGTGGATATGGCCTTCGGCCTGGACATTTTTCTACCGAAAAATATCAAATTAATCTAAAATGGGGAGGTTGGGAATATATTTTTTCCAGCTTGATGTAAGTCTAGGGAGGGAACTAGCTCAAAATATATTAATCGACCAATAAATATACCCTTCCCCCCTTAAACCTTAGAGGATACGATGACGCAATTATTTTCTGCTTTCTGGCTATAATCAGACGATTGTATTCAGATTAAGAAGGGGATATGGAATTCAAAGGGTCTTTACCCTTATAATTACCACAGATCATTACTAAATTGTATAAAAATCGTCCAATGATAGCCAGGAAATCTGTCAAAATGCGTCAGGATTAGCTGGTTCTCTTCATTCAGATTTCACATTTCGTAAACCATAGATTTCCTCTTCAGAATGTCTCGTTTGGATCTTATTTCTAAAGTGGGGGGGGGATTTCAAAATGTTAAGGGTGAGATAGTTGCTTTTTCTCCCTCATGCTTAGTTCCATTAAGTTTCAAATGTTAAGGGTGAGATAGTTGCTTTTTCTCCCTCATGCTTAGTTCCATTAAGTTTCAAATTTTAAAACGTTCGTTCCATTAGTTTGGCGATGTTATGACCTTTCGCCCTACTTCTTTGTTAATATATACACCTTTTGTGCCATGTAGGAAGTAAGTTTCAATTAGCTAGCGTAAACTGTTTGTGGTGTAATATATAACAGAAGATTGTCTATAAAAACAAGCTGAAGTTAGGCTTTGTGTTCCAAGATGCTCAAAATACGTCAGCAAAGGAGGTCAGGTGATGAAACAGGAGTTTCAGCTATCTTTATTAACTACCTGCAGGCCTCCCCGGGAGCTCTGTCCTGTTAGACTAGTCACTATAATAGTGCTTCCTACAACTGGCAATTAGTTTACTCTTTCTCCCAACATTGCTTATAAGTCAATATATCGGTTCTTGCTTCATTATTATTACCGGTGTCTGGTATATATTTATTTGTGGTTATTACTTTTTTATTTAATTCCTTCATACACTTTGATCTCTCATTGTTGAAGATATTTTATCTTTCCATAATTAGTGCCTCCTTTTCTTTTGCCCTTCATCTTGTGTCTTATCAATATTGTGATGTGCTGTGTTCACTCACTTTATTCATAATTCCAATTAGTTCCTTGCTATTCTATTCGATAATTCATAGTGCACTATATTCATAATGATTTTTCCAGAACCTTTATTATATAGTTATTTTCATCAATCGCATTCATCACCTTTTTATTCATCAATTTAAGTTGTCATTATAAATGACACTTCGTCTGTCACATTCAAATGTCATTGATATTTAATTTCCCAAATGATTCCTGTATTTTATGTATTTGTCTACATATTTGTTGATCCATACATATAATATTGTATATTCATAGCTACCTTATTGTGAATTATAATCAAATTTACTGCATTATAATTTGTTCATTATAGTAACTGTCATTTGTTTTTCTATTAATATTTGAGATTGACCCAGCTTCCCCCGTTAACCTATGCAATATATTATTTAGTGTTCCGATTATCGACCACATTCTATTTGTATGTGTGCATATTTTATCAATAATTATAAACGGTCAAAATGCGTCATGATTAGCTGGTTCTCTTCATTCAGATTTCACATTTCGTAAACCATAGATTTCCTCTTCAGAATTTCTCGTTTGGAACTTAGTTCTTGTTCTATGAAATTGTATATGTATTTTCATTTGCTTCCAATTTCATTATATATACATATATATATATATATATATATATATATATATATATATATATATAATACTGTATATATATATATTATATACAAGATACTGTATATATATATATTATATACAGTATATATATATATATATATATATATATATATATATATATATTCTTACATACGGAGCCCTGTATGTTAATTTAAGAGTTAGAATTAAGAGTTGAAGGAGTGCCAAACTACCTAGGCGGCGAAGCAGACTAGCGAGCGAACCAGCGAGTGGGAAACCAGCTCGTTCGCATACCAGCAAACAAGCCTTCACACCTGCGTGCGTCATAGGGGACCCTGCAAACTACTTCGATGACCCGACGCTATGACGTATGATCGACGCCAGGAGACCCCATTGGACCACGCACCTGCTACGCAACTCGAGGAGCTGTGATAGGGGCGCGCACCATCACTCGCCTCCTGATTCGTTCCTACACCATAATTGTTTAGTATATAAGACCCGAGTAGTGGGCATTCAAATCAGTCTCATTTGGAGTTGGGGAAGGTGAACTTGCAGCTGGAGGAAGACGGGGTGAAGTATTATAATGAGATTGTGACTGTCAGTCAGATTATATAAGTGTGTGTTAAGTGTGTTCCGTGTAAACACTTACGTTATGTTGGTTAGTGAGATATGTGATTGGGAATTAACGTTAACGCTACTATTATGTACTTAACTCTTTGATTGGGAATTAACGTTAACGCTACTATTATGTACTTAACTCTTTGATTGGAAATTAATGTTAACGCTACTATTATGTACTTAACTCTTTGATTGGGAATTAACGTTAAACGCTACTATTATGTACTTAACTATTTGATTGGGAATTAACGTTAACGCTACTATTAAGTACTTAACTATTTGATTGGGAATTAACGTTAACGCTACTATTATGTCCTTAACTATTTGATTGGGAATTAACGTTAACGCTACTATTATGTACTTAACTATTTGATTGGGAATTAACGTTAACGCTACTATTATGTACTTAACTATTTTAGTTGACTGACATGTGGACTAAAGCAACTCTTTAAGTAGTTGGGTTATGATGAAAGTAATACTATTGTTTTATATAAATACTTAAGAGTTCTTTCATTTTCTTTTAATTAAGCTTACATTGCTTAAAACAATGCTTAGTACGGTGATAATATTGTCTCGTATTAGTAATATCGCCTTAGACTAACATGGCTGTTTTAATGTTACTTCTAGTGATTTCCTAAGCTGAAGAAAATTCTTTTAGCTTCAAAATATTATTTTTGCTTCTCATATTATTTGAGTGAGACCTGAATCGAATCTATGAACCGATCCTGTAACTTAATTTACTCATAAATCAAACCTCAATGTTACGTGGTTAAGAAATACATTTAACTAATTATTAAATATATATCTAACTTTTTATGTGACTTTGATATTAATCCTGATGATAATAATAATATAATACTATTAACGTAATACAAGAACAAAGAATAATTAAATTAAATATAAATAAAAGGACATATAAGAAAACTATTTATTCATTTAAAAAAAGGGTAAGAGACAGAAATATTCTTACTTTAATATTTATCTTTCAAGACTTTTTATAGAATTAATAGTCCTTCTTTAGATATAACTTATTAGGTTCATAACCATAGCCTACTAAGCTGCGGTTAAATAATAATTCTTTATAAATACTACATGACTTTAATTAGTTTCAGTATTTTTCATAATTAAAGAGAATCAATCAATAAAGGATACCAAGTCCTAAGATCCAAAAGGAAAGGAAGCAACAACAGGAAATAATGTTATTAGATTTTACTTTTGTTTTGCCTTCAGCTGACTGATACCTTAATATATATCTCTGTGCTATCTAGATTTATCAAGTTAACCACTTGAGGATCAAGATACGTAACAGAAGAGTGGTGACCTTGCCAGGATTCATTTCATACAGTTTCACTCAGTTTCATTACCGTTTCACTACTTAAAAATAAAATATTAATCATGCCTCATCTAATTAATGACGAAGATGCTCGAGTTTTCATAGAATCAGAACCCACAGCCCCTGATATTGACTGTCTGTCAAAATCCGAACTGAAAGTGCTTGCCTCACATCTCCAATTAACTGTCTCAAACATGTCTAAAGTAGAGGTGGCTCAGACCATAAAAACCCACCTGTTCCCTGTAGAAGGCGGGGAGGGTGACGGGGCAGTTGGTGGGATCCCGAGTAATCCTAGCCAACTTGATGAACAATTGCCACCTGGTTTGACCGGTGATCAAGTACTGGAACTAGCCAGACTAAAAATAGAAGAAGCCAGAATAAAAGCAAATACCGAAGAAGCCAGAATAAAAGCAAATATCGAAGAAGCCAGCATAAAAGCCAGAATAAATGCCGAAGCAAAGACCGAACAAGCCAGACTAAATGCCAAACAAGCCAGAGCAACGACCGAACAATATGAATATCAATATCGTACGGCTCAACTAAATGTCAATACAAATGCTCCCGTAATTGCTCCCCCTCTGGGATTGACTATGTTCGTCATTTCCACCTTTCACTGAGGATTTCTTGTTTTGTTTGAGGAAGTTGCTGGAGGTATGAAGTGGACAAGAGATCAATGGCCTTTTATGTTACAAACCGTTTTGACAGGGCAGGCAACACGCAGTAGAAGAAGAGGCAGCAGGATTATGACAATCTCAAAGAAGCTATCCTAAAACCTATCAATTGCAGCCTGAGGCTTACAGGCAATCTTTCCGTAAAAACCAGAAGAAAGTAGAAGAAACCCATAAGGTATTTGCCAGGACCATGACTAAAACTTTCAATCATTGGGTCAAGAGTAAGAAAGTCACAAGCTACAACGATCTGAAGGAGTTGGTCCTGTTATAAAATTTCCTATGGAAAATTGATTCTTCTGTATCCTATCATTTAAAGGGGAAAAAGGTAGATTGTCTTGCCGACGCCGCTGACATGGCTGACACATACGTGCTCAACAACAAATTTCGTGGAAAGAAGCCCTACGATAATTCTAGTTCTAATTTTAAGTATCCCAATCACAAATCTGACAGACCCAGTCACAAGCCTATAACGTCTTCCCCAGCTAGCCAAAATAGAATTGTTCCCCCAACTAAAAATGCGTCTCTGGGCAATGGTAACAGAGGTGGGCCCCAAATTAATAGTAATGCTCAAAGAGCATTCCCGTATCCCCTAAAGTATGTACTTTTTGTGGCAAGAGAGGCCACCTAGCTTATCAGTGCTGGGCCAAGGAGAGAACAGAGAGATCGGGGCAGACAGTTGCCGCCGTATCTCAAACTCCATATGTGCCTGTAATGCAGGACTCCCGACAGAAGGAGTACCTAGCACCAAAAGTTCCTTTAATACAGGACTCCCGACAGAAGGAGTACCTAGCAGCTAACGTAAATCATCTAGACAGGGGTGTAGTAGCATGTGTGGTGCAACCCACTAGGGTTAAGCCAATAATAATTTCCCCATCAGTGCAGGACAGTTACCGTCCCTTTATTTCATCTGGCAACGTGAGATTAAATGGTTGTATGCATGAGGTAAAAATTCTGAGAGACACAGGTTCTACTAGCACCCTCATGGTGAATCCTTACACTGAGTGCCCACCTGGCGAACCAGTTGTAATGAGAGGTGCTGGAGGCCAATTTTATGCACACTTGGTAAAAGGCGAAATTGAATGTGAGTTACTACAGGGTGAGGCCACCATAGCTTTGTGTAGGTCCCAAGATATCCCTGTGCCTGGGGTAACACTCCTTTTGGGGAATGATGTAGCAGGTGAGAAGGTCCGACCAGACCCCATTTTGTCACTTTCCCCTGTTAACCTGACAAGCGCGAAATAGACCTAGGGGCTAGGGTAGTTATTTGTGCATTTCTAGCCTTGGATTCTGACAGAATTCGTTATATTTACAATATAGAGCATTATTTGTTTTCGGTATGCTTTTATTTTACATATATGATGTATATATGAACCTTCAAGAGTGCTAAAATAAGTGGGAAAAGTATTTGGGTGGTGAAAAACAAAGATATTGGCCACCCGGTCATAATCTCAGGCGAGAGAGAGCCACAGGCAACTCTCCTCTCTCGCTGTCTGTGAGGTAACTGAGACGAGCGGGGCGGTGTGGGCCGGTGTCTGGGTGTTACATAACAATCTTTTCTGCAACCCACTTGTGCTACATTATCGCGGGAGAGAAAAATAACCGATAAATGATGATAATAAGAGGAAAAATAGGTGATAATTGAGGAGGGGAGGGAGGGGGGAATAAGGTGGGGAAGGAGGGGAGGGGGGTGGGTGAGATTTACATGGATGAGTACTGGAGGGGAATTATCTCACCTAGAGACAAATTCCTTTGTTTTGATAGGCCCTTTTTTTGGGGGGAAGGCTTTTTTTATGGTCTTGCTTCCGTAAGGCCTATCGCGTTCCCTATTGGAAGCCTTCCGTGAGGCCTATCGCGCTTGCCGGGTTAACGAGCCACTAACTGGTGAGCTCGAAAAGGAGATGCCAACTGTTTTCCCTGTGTGTGCTGTCACACGTTCAATGTCTCAAGTAGCAGTTCCCTCAGACCGAAATGTACCGAATGTAAGAGTTGATGAAAGGGATGAGAGTGTGAATGACGCTCCAACTGTGCCTGATGATGTGACTGAGGTGGATTTATCTGACACCTTTATGGCTCATCTTGACCCTAACGATGACCATGAAACCCCTCCAAATTGTCCTAGTGGCCTGGTAGAGCTACAGAGAGATGATTGTGAATGCAAGGAGTTAGCTGCCAGGGCTGTGAGTGAAGAGGAATGTGAGAAGGAGGGTGGTGAATGTTTCTACCTCAAAGGAGGAGTATTGTGGCGTAGATGGAGACCGCCACACAGACCAATCGATGACGGGGCCTGGGACGTCCATCAAGTAGTAGTCCCCAAACCTTGTCGTAGAGATATCTTGCAAATGGCACATTGTATACCATTGGCAGGACACCTAGGTGTGAGAAAAACTCTAGACAGAATCAGAGCCCACTTTCACTGGCCAGGAATGCGTGCAGATGTAGTGGAGTTTTGTAGAGTGTGTCTCACTTTCCAGATGACAGGAAAACCCAATCAGAAGGTGCCTGTACATCCTCTGGTGCCCTTGCCCGTCTTCGAGAATCCTTTTACTCGGGGGGGTAGTGGACATTGTAGGCCCATTGCCTAAGACTTCCCAAGGTAACATTTATTTATTAACTATTATGGACATGGCAACTCGCTACCCAGAGGCTATACCCTTAAGGACTACCTCTACTCCAACTGTCATCAAGGAACTGCTCAAATTCTTCACCAGAATGGGTTTCCCCCAGAGGTGCAAAGTGATCAAGGAACTAATTTTACCTCTAACATTTTTCAGCAGTCCCTGAAGGAGTTGGGTATCGAGCATGTTAAGTCGAGCACCTACCACCCAGAGAGTCAAGGGGTTCTCGAACGGTATCATGCTATGTTGCGTAAATATTGTACAGAGACCGGAGTTGAGTGGGATAAGGGGGTACCTTTTCTTTTATTTGCTACTCGTGAGGTTCCAACTGAATCCCTGGGTTTTTCCTCTAATGTGCTAGTTTTCGGTCTCCAGGTAAGAGGTCCTTTGCAACTATTGCAGGATAGCCTAGTTAGCCAGGAGGGGCACCAAAACCTCTTCAAGTATGTTTCAGATTTCAAAAACCCGGCTGAGATCCTCATGTGAGTTTGCCGCTCACAACTTGACAGTGGCTAAAAGCTCTATGAAGAAATGGTATGACAGAAAAGCCCGTGAGAGGGAGTTTCAGCCCGGTGATGAGGTTTTGGTCCTGCTCCCCCTTTTTGGCCAACCTTTATCTGCCAAGTTCAGGGGCCCATATATTATCATTCAGAGGGTGAGCATTACCGATTATCTAGTAACTACCCCAGAGAGGAGAAAGCCCACGCAACTATTCCATATAAATATGTTGAAACCCTACCATAGGTCCCCTGATTCCTCTCCTCCAGATTCTCCCACTGTGGCAGTGAATGTCAGGACCTGTGGACAGCCTGGTGCGGACGAAGTCTTCAGTTCTCTTACTGACCCGCAACAGACTGTTCCAGAGCCTGAAGGTATCCATGCAGACTTTGACTTGTGATGTAGCCTATCCAACTTTCAGAATAACTCAGTAGCTTGGGGGGAATTACCATCTAAGCTATGTCATCTTCCCTCTGATCAAGCGAACCAACTAATCTCTGTTTTATCTCAGTCTCCCTGTGTGTTCCTTGATACTCCAGGGCTCACTTCTTTGGCCGTGCACGACATGACGTAGGGGATGCAACTCCCATTAAACTATTCCCCTACCGTGTCTCGCCGCAACGCAGGAGTATACTGCAGGTCGAGCTTGACTTCATGTTTTCAAACCAGCTGATCACAAGGGCCTTAAGCAAGGGGAGTAGTCCGGTCATACTTGTGCCAAAGCCAGACGGGAGCCATAGGTTATGTATGGACTATAGGCAAGTTAATGCTGTCACAAAGAACGATACCTATCCACTGCCACGGATCAAAGATTGCATTTACCGGGTTGGCCTCCTACAGCAGTAAGATAAACTTAATGAGAGGATTTTGGCAATTAGCTCTCCCTTGTAGCGAGGTAAATATCATGCTTTAGTAGTGCACTTTCAAGCCTTCAGCTGTGAGATGCCTTGCAGTTCGAATACCGCTCCGGCTACGTTCCGGCTATGTTCTGATATGGTACCTGGAGACGTTGCCTACTTTGGGTGATATCCTTATTTTATCCTCATTATAATCTTGCTGTTGCCAATCTGGTGGTGAATCTATTTATGTCTTATGTTTAATATTATGTACTATGCTCCTTAAACTCTTTTCTAGGGGGGAGGTCTGACATACGGAGCCCTGTATGTTAATTTAAGAGTTAGAATTAATAGTTGAAGGAGTGCCAAACTACCCAGGCGGCAAAGCAGACTAGCGAGCGAACCAGCGAGTGGTAAACCAGCTCGTCCGCATACCAGCAAACAAGTCTTCACACCTGCGTGCGTCATAGGGGACCCTGCAAACTACTTCGATGACCCGACGCTATAACGTATGATCGACGCCAGGAGACCCCATTGGACCACGCACCTGCTACGCAACTCGAGGAGCTGTGATAGGGGCGCGCACCATCACTCGCCTCCTGATTCGTTCCTACACCATCATTGTTTAGTATATAAGACCCGAGTAGTGGGCATTCAAATCAGTCTCATTTGGAGTTGGGGAAGGTGAACTTGCAGCTGGAGGAAGACAGGGTGAAGTATTATAATGGGATTGTGACTGTCAGTCAGATTATATAAGTGTGTGTTAAGTGTGTTCCGTGTAAACACTTACGTTATGTTGGTTAGTGAGATATGTGATTGGGAATTAACGTTAAACGCTACTATTATGTACTTAACTATTTGATTGGGAATTAACGTTAACGCTACTATTATGTACTTAACTATTTGATTGGGAATTAACGTTAACGCTACTATTATGTACTTAACTATTTGATTGGGAATTAACGTTAATGCTACTATTATGTACTTAACTATTTGATTGGGAATTAACGTTAACGCTACTATTATGTACTTAACTATTTTAGTTGACTGACTTGTGGACTAAAGCAACTCTTTAAGTAGTTGGGTTATGATGAAAGTAATACTATTGTTTTATATAAATACTTAAGAGTTCTTTCATTTTCTTTTAATTAAGCTTACATTGCTTAACGGTGCTTAGTACGGTGATGCTATTGTCTCATATTAGTAATATCGCCTTAGACTAACATGGCTGTTTTAATGTTACTTCTAGTGATTTCCTAAGCTGAAGAAAATTCTTTTAGCTTCAAAATATTATTTTTGCTTCTCATATTATTTGAGTGAGACCTGAATCGAATCTATGAACCGATCCTGTAACTTAATTTACTCATAAATCAAACCTCAATGTTACGTGGTTAAGAAATACATTTAACTAATTATTAAATATATATCTAACTTTTTATGTGACTTTGATATTAATCCTGATGATAATAATAATATAATACTATTAACGTAATACAAGAACAAAGAATAATTAAACTAAATATAAATAAAAGGACATATAAGAAAACTATTTATTCATTTCAAAAAAGGGTAAGAGACAGAAATATTCTTACTTTAATATTTATCTTTCAAGACATTTTATAGAATTAATAGTCCTTCTTTAGATATAACTTATTCGGTTCATAACCATAGCCTACTAAGCTGCGGTTAAATAATAATTCTTTATAAATACTACATGACTTTAATTAGTTTCAGTATTTTTCATAATTAAAGAGTATCAGTCAATAAAGGATACCAAGTCCTAAGATCCAAAAGGAAAGGAAGCAACAACAGGAAATAATTTTATTAGATTTTACTTTTATTTGCCTTCAGCTGACTGATACCTTATTATATATCTCTGTGCTATCTAGATTCATCAAGTTAACCACTTGAGGATCAAGATACGTAACAATATATATATATATATATATATATATATATGGAAGTTAAATCACAAATACGTGTGATCAAAATATGACCCTTTTGGTGAGGTTAATCCTCATAGTATTGGTGATTTAGGTATCTAATTAATACTGTACACGTGAGGTATGATCACTATGTATTTACTTTTTTTTTTTAAATCATTAGTATTGTATATATGTATGTTTATGTATGTATATGTGTGTGTGTTTATGTATGTACTGTATATATACTGTTTAGTTGTGAGGGGGATCTGCCGGGTGTGGGCCATTCGGCTCTCTACAGACTCCTTTTTCCTTATGTTCACCTGACTATTTTGGAGTGGTCAGTCCCCAGGGCCCATAGTATTTGTGAGGTGTGCCTATAACTCGACCTTATAATTAGGGTTGGGTGTGAGAAGGATCTGCCTTGTGTGGACCAATCGGATTTTTGCAGACTCCCATTTTCTTATGTTCTTAAACAGTATATGTATTTGTTATTTGTATGTATCTAATGTATGCGTGTATATGTAGTATATGTGTATGTACAGTATATGTAATTATATTTATATCTATATGTATTGCTTCATATTTACATAAGTTAGATAAAAGTTTGAAAGGGATCAGCCTTGTGTCGGTCGAGGGGTTATCTGCAGACTCCTGTTTTCTTATATTCATATATATATTGTTGTGTTCATCGTGTATTAACACCTAACGAGCGGCCTAGGCGGTAATTTATATGTACCGCCCAGCGGGGTGTTTTTACCCTAAATAGGGTTGTTTACGTGATCATTTTCATGCCTAAATAAGACCCAGAGCGTAAAACAAGTATCTATCCCTGAAAGGGCATAAACAGAGCTTTCCAATGACATCCCAACCATCCTTGTACGATCTAGTTTTCTAGCAACGATCGCGCAACACGAGTGCAAAAACCATGTAATTAGGTAGTTTCCCTACATAATTCCCTGTGTAGCGAGTGCGTGAGGGTGGGGGAGGG
Source organism: Paralithodes platypus (assembly GCA_032716605.1). Classification (NCBI taxonomy): domain Eukaryota; kingdom Metazoa; phylum Arthropoda; class Malacostraca; order Decapoda; family Lithodidae; genus Paralithodes; species Paralithodes platypus. The sequence continues at coordinate 30,558,641 of CM064510.1, forward strand.
TGGGATTCATGTCAGTAGGTCCGCCGCGGTGGTCTGGAGCAGTCATACGCTTGTTACTCTCCTGCCACCACTTATCTCTCTCTCTCAGCAACATTACGTGCTGAAAATGGCACACGACATAAGTTGTGAACCAAAGTTAGTCCAAATTTCTTTCACACGACATAAGTTGCGCGCCGCCAATAAAGGGTTAAAGCCCATATCGTTGTATTATTACTATTATGTATTGGTATTAGTTCACTGAGTTGTGCGTATCATGTTATAGTTTCAAATAGGCTATTCCGTATACGTTCATCTATATAATATTTTCGATTGTCTGTGTGTGTGCGTGTTCTTAATAGGCGGCCGCAGTTTTGGACCTGGGGAGCTGAAACTTTGCATGTGGGTGTCAATTGACCTGAGTCAGGTCATAGAGGGGGCGAGGCCACGATCGGAGGTCGTTTCGAGGGCGAAATTGAAAAGCATTTAAACAAAATGGCCGTTTGGGGCAGAAGGAGGCCTCCGATCGAAAAGGTGTATGGAACGAAAGTTGTTCGCAGCCCCCCAAAATGGGGGTATGGATGAGGTCTGATCCAAAATCGGAGGTCATTTAGCTGCCGAAATCGATGTCGCCGTTTAATGAGGCACAGGGAGGTCGAGGCCGGTGATTATGGTAGTAGTAGTATTGTGATGATTGTAAAAATTGAAAAAAATTGCCGTTTGGGGCAGAAGGAGGCCTCCGATCGAAAAGGTGTATGGAACGAAAGTTGTTCGCAGCCCCCCAAAATGGGGGTACGGATGAGGTCAGATCCAAAATCGGAGGTAATTTAGCGGCCGAAATCGAGGTCGCCGTTTAATGAAGCACAGGGAGGTCGAGGCCGGTGATTATGGTAGTAGTAGTATTGTGATGATTGTGGTAGTAGTGATTGATGATGGTGATTATGGTAGTAGTAGTGGAAATCGAGGTCGCCGTTATATGAGGCACAGGGAGGTCGAGGCCGGTGATTATGGTAGTAGTAGTATTGTGATGATTGTGGTAGTAGTGATTGATGATGGTGATTATGGTAGTAGTAGTGGTGGTAGTAGTGATGGTGATTATGGTGGTACAGTATTATTACCCGGGCAACGCCGGATACCACTGTCTGTGTGTGTGTGTGTGTGTGTGTATGTCTGTGTGTCTGTTCTTTATGCATGCCCACATTTTTAAAGCTAGAGCGTTCATAATTGGTATGCATAGTAAGGGGGTCCCTAGCCAGGTTTTAAGCAAAAGAAAACCCAGGGGGAATTAAGCTATTATTTAAAACAAAGTTTAGAAACACAAATATTGGATGTATCCCTAAAATGCTACTTTCTATGATTTTCAGAGTCATAGAATTAAGTGACGAGCCGTCAGCATGCCACCTAAGAGAAGACTAGCATTAGGCCGTTCATCTTCAGCTGCAAAGAGGATGGCAGCCTTAAGACATGCTGAGACTTCTGCACAGACAGAGACCCGTCGTACAAGTAACCAAGTCAGGACTGCAGCCTCCAGAGTTGCTGAGACTCCTGCACAGACAGAGACCCGTCGTACAACTAACCAAGTCAGGACTGCAGCTTCCAGAGATGATGAGACGTCTCAACAAACACATGAGCGCCAAGAAGCAGATCGAGTAGCACATGCTGCTGCCCGACTGCGAGTATGGGAACAAAAGATTGGTGCAGCATTCACTTATGAAAAATCCATCCCTTATGATGAAGATCCAATGGTGAACATTGGAACCATGACAGTTGTGTGCCAGCACTGTTCTGCAAAAAAGTGGATGGCAGAAGCACCATCTATGTGCTGCTCTAATGGCAAATTTACTCTACCACCTCTAACCCAGCCACCAGAACTCTCAAGTCATTATTGGTTGGGGAATCACCAACTTCGAAACAATTTCTTGCCAACATCCGCAAATATAACTCTTGCTTCCAGATGACGTCCTTTGGTGCTACACGTGAGGTTCGTTATGAGGGCTGGATGCCAACTTTCAAAATTCAAGGTCAAGTGTATCATGTTGCTGGATCCCTCATGCCAATTCCAAATAAAGAACCACAGTTCCTACAAATTTATTTTTATGCAAAATCAACACACACAGGCACAACAGCGTTGCAAAAATTCCACAGTTGTTAGATATGATATTGTTCTCGACTTACAGGAATTTCTACATGTTAATAATACATACGTCATTAGCTTCAAAACATTTTTAGAAAACCTCACATCTCCACATTTACAAGTCGTCATTCATGCTGACAGAAAGGCCTACAGGAGAGCATGAACGTCGCTTTAATGCCCCAGCAACAGATGAAGCGGCTATTGTCATTGTGGGCCAACAGTTTGAGAAGAGAGACATAATTTTACACCACAGAGATAATCGCCTTCAACGTGTTGCTGAGACACACAGGTCCTATGATGCTCTACAGTACCCCCTCATCTTTTGGCAAGGTCAAGATGGCTACCACTTCAACATCTTTAAGACTAATGGTAAAAAGGTCTCCGCAAAAGATTTCTATGCATACAGGATCATGATCAGACAAACAAATACCCACTTGCATCTCTACTATCACCTCTTACACCAATTCTTAGTCGATATGTATGCTAAGATTGAGACTGAAAGGCTATGTTTTATCAGAACTCACCAAAACAAAATCAGGGTGGAGAGCTACATTCACCTCAGAGATGCAGTTGCCAATGATGGAAATGGAGATAACATAGGTCAGTTGGTGATTCTGCCATCATCATTCACTGGAGGACCATGTTACATGCATGAATACACTCAAGATGCGATGACCTATGTCAGAAACTATGGCAGGCCAGATCTATTTATCACATTTACATGCAATCCACAATGGCCAGAACTTAGAGCAGAGTTACTGCCTGGGCAAGCTCCATAAGATCGGCATGACTTGCTGGCAAAAGTCTTCCACCAGAAAGTCATCAAGCTTATGGCCCTAATTACTAAAGGTTCCATATTTGGTCACTACAGGTGCTACATGTACTCCGTTGAGTGGCAGAATAGGGGTCTTGCACATGCACACCTTTTGCTATGGCTCCGTGACAAATCAGGCCACACCAAATTGATTCTATGATAAGTGCTGAACTACCCAACCCTGATGATGATCCCATCCTTCATGATATTATTGTGAAGAACATGTTGCATGGCCCATGTGGACACCTCAACAGGCAATCTCCATGCATGCAGGATGGAAAATGTACTAAAAGATATCCACAACCTCTTCTTCATGACACACAAGCTGGACAAGATGGATACCCTCTCTACAGAAGGAGGCAGCCTGGCCAGGGGGGTTCCACAGCTACCATCAAATTTAAGAAAAAGGAAGTCATTGTAGACAATCAGGGGGTGGTCCCTTACTGTCCTGTGTTATCACTAATCTTTAAGGCTCATGTTACGACCGGGGCTACAAATAAAACAAGGGCATTTAATGATTGGACTAGTAGGCTAATAGGGCACTATGCAACAACGGTACGCTAGATCCAAACCCTCGAACTTATATGCCGGCGAACAAAAACACCTATACCCTCCAGAGTTAATCTGCGATAACGGGGTATCCTTAACTGGGCATAAATGTACTCTACTTCAGGCTAACCCACACTGGTATAGCCTGATAACAAACAAGATGCAAGTTACGTTAAAATGCATAAAAAGCAATCTATGGAAAGATCAATTAAATCACTGCAAGATTTAATACAATAAAAAGATGCTTCAATACAGTTACTCTAAACAACAATAAACTCTTCACTCCTATCTGAAAGAAAGTGAAGTATAGTCCTACAGCATAGACCTGGAAACTTCTGAAGAAAGTCTGATGCTCATAAGATGCTCGTATCTTAAACTATATAAAGGCAGGAGGCAGGACACCACACGTGTAAATGGAATACACTAAAAGATAGGACATATAATGTTAACTGACACGAGAATACTATAAATGGGCAACGGTCGTAATGCTCGACACTAAAAGAAGTAACACTTCATCAACGAAACAGTCTGCTATGGTTGTGCGGCTCAGCAACATCCTAGACTAATTAATGCTGTGAATAATAATGCATACATATCAAAGAGCTTATATTAAATACTAACAAGTGTCTACTCAATTAATAATGTCTAGCTGGGATACTCTAGGTAAGGAACTGGGGTTGAGCAAGACAGGCTCGTAGCCTAGCGATGTCCTAAGACTGCATCCTTTAAGTTACGTTAATTGACTGGGGTGCTCTCTTGATAGATCCAGATCACTAGTATCTGGCTCTATCCTGGCGACCCTCAAAAGACAAGCAAAGAGGCAGTAAAGTGTGGAACTGGAACAGGCCAAAGCCCTCAGTCAACACAATGCTGCACTCGCAAAAGACGCAGCCGAAAAGACAACCCAGGCTACCACAGGACCGGTCGAAGTCGTGTAGGTATAAGCAAACCGTACACACATCGGAGACAACGACTACAGTTACCTTATCCCAGTCTAGCATTAAATAAAAGAGCAGAAACACTAAATCAATAATGGAGACACACACAAAGTTCTTAACCTATACTAACTAAGAACCCTCAAACCTATTCTAAGTACATGTAAATATCTCAGAGGACGGCGCATGCAATACAATGGGCCAGCTATGGAAACCTTATGCAGAACCCAAGGGGATAAGTAAATGAATAAAGATTAGAGTATGAAAAGAGAGAATCGAGTGAGAGAAACAGTGGTAAAGGTGGTGATCGGGGGAGAGTATGCAAGGGGATGTTAGAAGCACGCGCGCCAAGCCTGTCCTGAGGAGGGCACCTCCTGGGAATCCTCATGGAGGAGGTTAGTTACACAGGAGCCCGCAAGGGCACGATGGTCGGCCAATCACGGGCCGAGACGTGACAAGGCAGCAGGCCCCTAGGACGCACCAGGATCCACCAGCCAATCAAAGGCGAGGGAAAGCCCGCGCGAGCGGGAAAACTCCTCCGAGCGAGGCAGCACATACATACACACGCACATATTACCACCACGCTCTCGCCTCTCTCTCTCTCTCCTTCACTCTACAGTCTACACAATGCATCTTATATTCTATTAATGATATAAAATACTTCCTGTTGTCACAGACGAAAATAAAGACCACCACTGGACTGTCTGTGACAATGTGAGTACTAGGAAAGAAAGAACAACATTCTCTGATAACTGTAGCCCATTTCGATGTCCCTGGTGAGCGCTAGTGGCTAACGAGAGGCGATTCTGCCAACGCTGGTAGACGTCACACCCCGCCCAGGATATGGGACGCTCAACATTAGGCGAGCACCATATCTGACAAGGCAGAATGCCGACAAGACCCGCCACACCTATAGTCAAACTCAACTGAAATGAGCTCCAAGGAGGTCAAAGTCGCCCTGTGCGGTGTTGCCACATGTCGACCAAAACAAACCTTTTAGAAAACGGGAAACCAAGGAAAACCACATTTAGAAGGGAAACTTTAAATAAATGTAAAGGACGTTTTTAGGTCTGGAAGGGTTATTGGTATTCTTGTATAAAAGTTACAGAAACGAAATAATAGGTAGGCTATATTTGTATATACCTATTTACATTGTACAGCATCTCCCTTGCCTGGCTATGAAGATGAGAGTAACTTTTGCGAATTTTTCCTTCTATGGTGGTCGCGCTATGAATGAGGGTTAGTGACCGTCTGACCTGGATGATGTTGTTGTCGTAGTTTGAGGCCATTTAAAGCGTTGCCATTACTCGTATCCAGCTCTCTCTCTCTCTCTTTTGATGGGATTACATTGTGCTATATTGCATTTTGGAGATTGTGTATGTATGTGTGTGTTTGTGTGTGTATCTGTAGGGGTGTGTGTGAGTACGTGCGTAGCCAACAGAACCGCATTGACATTACTTGGCAACGTCGCATATCCTACCATTCCTTAAATCTATTTATAGCTGTCCCCAGAAAAATGGCAGCATGTTCTAAATAGCGTGCCATATGTTGTATAAATTTCTTCTATATGTCCTTAAAATGATATGTTTCTTAACCTCTCCGCGGCGCACAGGGGGTTTTCTACAGGGTAAGACTGTGCGCACCTATGATGATTTTGGGACCTATTGCCAATTTCGATAAAAAGTACATCATCGTGTAGGGAATGTTTGCGTGCATCGGCCCATATATATTTGACCCCCCAAAAAATGTCTGGGGGGGGTAGGGGAACGGTCCGTAGTTGAAAAATGTGGAGCGAATGGCACCGCGCGGCTAGATTGTCATCGAGCGGCGAGATTTCCCTGCCGAATATTTACGCGCGCAGGGGATAGAAGGAGAGGGAGGAGGGGGTGGGTTACCGCGTATTATCACGTATATCTCCTTTTTCGAGCACTTTTAGGCTATTTAGAGTATGTATACATGTGTAGGGCACCCATATAACAATGAATATGCCTCATAGTGACCAAAAATTGCAATATATAAGGGAATTATAAGAGAATATTTAGGCGGGAATGAAGATGTGTTGGAGGTTTGGCGGCAATTTATGAGCTGAGAGTGTGGTTTACGCCATACATATCACGTATATCTTGTACGTAGAGCACTGTCACACTATAATACAGACTTGTACGTATGTATACGTGCCATATATCAAAATATATACCGCATATAAACCAATTCATGCGATATTTACGCACATTATCAATGAGTTTCTATGCGTGAACCAAGGTGTGAGTGAGTTGTGGTGGGAATGAAAGGGGGAGAGGGTGTGTTACGCCATAAATATCACGTCAATCTTGTATTTAGAGCACTCTCATGCTATAATAAAGACGTGTACATATGTAGGCGTCCCATATAACAAGGAATATACCGCATATAGCCCAATTGATGCGATATTTACGCAAATTGTGAATGTGTTTCTAGCAGACGCAAGCCTGAAAGGGGGGGTTGGGGGTGGGTGGGTGGGTGGGAGGGAGGCATGCAGGGTGCAGTGAGTGAGTGAGTCGTGGAGATGGAAGTCAGGCAGATCTCTAGATAGATAACCAGCTTAGTGATAATTGTGGAGGCGCCCCAGGCGTATTGATGTTTGGTATTTTGACCCTTATGTCTACCAGATGGCTGGTGTTCGTTGCCATCAACAGGTCTACAATAACATGAGTCAGGAATGGAGAGAGAGAGAGAGAGAGAGAGAGAGAAACTGAGACATGCGTATGTCGTACATATAAATGGACTTCAGAATTGCATTTTTATGCAAGCAGACACTGCATTTTAGACACATGTGAAGTACCACAGAAACATGTAGGCCATTGACTGTAAATAAAGTACTATATTTATAGACCACCAGCGACGGTGCTGAGTCAACACAGGCAGATTGCCTGTTGTGATAGAGGGCTAAATATAGACTGGTGTCTCCTTACACCTGCGAAAGGGTAGATTGCCACCAGAGAAACGTTTACTTATTTATTTCGAAGTAATATGCAATCTAAATGTATATTCGAGACCTACTGCAATTATTTGTATGACAGTCATGACTATGTATAATCCAATATACGCGCGTAGGCGAGACATAAGAAAGCTGGTTGAGCAATTTTCGACACCCACACAGTTATTATTCATTTTTATTTACAATATTATACAATACAAATGTATTTGTGAAGAGTATTTTATCCATTATTGTATTTATACCAATTTTGTTCCCAGACAGAGCTGCTGTAGCTGGAGAATCAAGGAGCGGCAAGGGTCACCTCGTGACCGCCTGACCGTGTGAAAATGAGTGGAGTCACACTGAGAGGGGCAATTTTGCTGAGTGTTTGGGCAATTTTTGACAGAATAAAGTTATATAATTACTAATTCTTGACAGAGACAAACTATTATAAACCTTGGCATGATATAATTGATAATCCCATCAATTTACAAACGTAAATTGGTGGGATAATTCATTTTTTTTGTATATTGTCATTTCGATTGTAGACACGAAGTTTTGAGTGATATTTGGTATGAGCTCCTGTGGCATGGTTGGTAAGGTCGCGGACTGGAAAACTCAAAGTGTCGTAGGGTAGTGGGATCGAATCCAGGAGGGGGTTATGGGGAAGGTTTTATATTGTCTAGAAACAATTTTATAATTTTTTTTTTTTACAAGATCATGCCATTGTATTCAAACAATATGAAATATTCATAGAATATATCATATTGTAAGAATACAATGACATGACCTTGTTTTCTTTTTTTCTTTTTTTATTGTTTTATTTTATTATCATAGTAGGTTTGACATGATTTATTGAAACATATTTATTTTTGTACAATTCATTTGAGGTAAGAAAATAATTATATACACATTACTTAGGCTAATAACAAACATATATATTGATATACTAAAAAATAAGGCATATTACATGTAAATCTTTGAAACTTATAAACTAAATAATGAAACATACAATTATATAATGTAAAAGCTATATCACAGGGACATCTTTGGAACTTATACATTATATAATATATATGTTACATTATGAGGTAGCGTGATCAATTAGGTCAGGTCAGGTAAGGTAGGGCGCGAGTCCAGGGCAGGGCAGGGCAGGGCAGGAGGCGAGTCCAGGGCAGGGCACGGGGCGAGTCCAGGGCAGGGCAGGGCAGGGCAGGGGCCGACACTCAGTAGTTCTTGAAGGTGTGGTAGTCCCTGAAGCACTCACCCAGGCAGAGTGCAACTTTGCACTCGGCGCACATTGAGGTGACTCTTTTGGTCACATGGGGTTTCCTCACACTGGAGCTGCAGACGGTGCACTGCACCTGCCTGTGACGAGTGCCAATCAGCTCGGTGTTGGTTGTGTAGTGTCTTTCGACACCCAGCTGGATGCGGTCAGGAACGTGATCCCCACGCCATGCCGTACGTCTGTGAGTGGTGGTGGCATACTTCTCCAGGAGTTGGTAGGAGACGTTGTACACGAACTCCCGGAATTTCAGCTTCTGGTTTGGGGCCATATCCTTCTTCACCAACCACAAGTTGTAGGCGTTCAGCATCTTTATGTCAACTAGGTGGAGGAAGAGCTTGTGATACCACTTCACAGTCTTCCTCAGACACTCAACACCTGACAGCTGACAGTCAGACTTGTCCACCGGGCGCATGTTTTTGTGTAGTCCACTACCATGTCGGGCTTGTAGATTGTCTTCCTGGTTCGGTAGTGGATTTTGCCAGAATCCACCTGGGCACCTGTGTGGACGGTGGAAAGCAGGTGGACGTCTCGCTTATCCTTCCACTTCAGGGCTATCAGTTTCCCACACTTCTCGAGCTGCTTGTATTTCTGCCCCTTTCGTCGCCTTCTTCGCACATGCCTCTCGCGGTGTTCCTGGGCCAGGTCGTCTTCTGAAGGTGTGTCACTGGAGGAGGCATCTGTGAGAGGAATGACATCACCTGTGAACTTTGGCATAAACTTTCTTGTCTTTCTGACAGTCCCACATGACCCCGTTTGGTTGTCATAAAGAAACTGGCAGAGAGCAGGAGAAGTATACCAGTTGTCAGTGTAGATGATGTGGCCTTTGCCCAGGTAAGGTACCAACATTTTCCTGACGATGGCACCTGACATGCCCATGGGGTCATTGGCAGCGGCTTTCGGTACGTCAATGTCAGTTCCTGTATACACGATCATGTCAAGCACTATTCCAGTTTCACAGTCGCACAACACGAAGAGCTTGATTCCGAACCTATGCCTCTTCAAGGGGATATACTGCTTGAAAACAAGACGTCCTTTGAAGAGCACGAGCGACTCATCAATCACCAAATTGAGGAAGGGGTAAAAGTATTTCCTATACCTCTCCAACAACATGGTGAACACCTCCCGAACTTTCCATATCCTGTCAATCCTGTTAGGATTTTCGTTGTCTGCAAAGTGCATAAATCTTAGCAGCAACAAAAATCTGTCACGAGTCATGAACTTATTGAAAGTTGGGGTGGCGATGAGAGGGTCGTGCTTCCAGTAGTGTTGCAACACATGCTTCTTGATCAGAGGCATGAGGAACAACAAGGCAAAGAACGTCAGAAATTCTGCCACAGTCGTATCCACCCAGCCTCGTATTCTCGCTTTTGGAGAAAGGACGTCCAATCTGCCAAACACCCACCTGTAGTAGGCGTTTGTTTGGGCAACGATGTACGTCATTACCTCCATGTCGAAAAAAGCGAGGAAGAAGTCGCTTTCGTTCGCTTGATCATCACAGGGCCAGTCGTCAGTTGTTCCTGACGTCCCAGGATTGAACTGGGGCACGTCAGGTACAAAATTGACCCCGTCAGACCAATCGAACGAAGGCATGCCAGGGATCGGAATGTCGTCTGCGTCTTCTTCTGCGTCTGAAATATCGCTTCCATGGTCGCGATACAGCACTTCATCATCATTACCCTCCTCTTCACTCGACAGACGATGCCCTTCCTCGTTTTCGTCACCGACGTCGGACTCACTCCCACTGTCCACTCCCAAATCCCCCCACCCTTGGTCCCGTGCTAGGGCTTCGTCGTCGAAACCCGGGCTGCCAATGTCCTGCGAATCACCATCAAACAGCAGGGCGGCATACTTAGATGGTGTAAGAGTTTTCCGGGTCACTTTGGCACGTGCGGGAGTCTTATGGACAGGGACAGCAGAGGTGGTGGCAGGGGCGGCGGCAGGGGCAGCGGCGGCGGCAGGGGCGGCGGCGGCAGGGGCAGCAGTGGTGCGTGGCCTTGATGGCAAGATGATGGTGGTGCCTGTCGCCCTTCTCTCTCTGTTCCTTGGGCAGGGGCGGCAGGGGCGGCAGGGGCGGCAGGGGCAGCAGGGGCGGCAGGGGCAGCAGGGCCGGCAGGGACACCAGGGCCAGCAGTCGCTTTCCCAGTCGCTTTCCCTCTCCCTTTCCCCTTCCCCTTCCCTGTTCCTTGGGCAGGGGCGGCAGGGGCGGCAGGGGCGGCAGGGGCAGCAGGGGCGGCAGGGGCGGCAGGGGCAGCAGGGCCGGCAGGGACACCAGGGCCAGCAGTCGCTTTCCCAGTCGCTTTCCCCCCCCCTTTCCCCTTCCCCTTCCCTGTTCCTTGGGCAGGGGCGGCAGGGGCGGCAGGGGCAGCAGGGGCGGCAGGGGCGGCAGGGGCAGCAGGGGCGGCAGGGGCAGCCGGGCCAGGGGCGGCTGGTGGTGTTGGTGGTGGTAGGGGCACTGTGGCTGGCGTACGGGTTCTTTTCCCTACGCCCGTGCCTTTCATTTTTCCTGCCCCCGCAGGTAATGCAGCCCTAGGGCGGCCTCCTGCGTCGCTGGTACCGGTGGCAGGGGTCGCAGGGGTGGCAGTGGTGGCAGTGGTGGTGGTAGTGGTTGTTGCAGTGGCCTGGGTCGTGGTGGCAGTGTCCCGAAAGACCAATGACCTCTGTGCCATTGCCCTGCTTGCACGTGTTTTACGTGCTTTTGGTGCTGGTGATTCGTCCTCTGAGCTGTAGGGCGTGTCGTACTGGTAGCTAGGGTCTTTGGCAGCCACCCTCTGCCTTCCACGGCGGCTAACACCACCAGAAGGAGGGCTGGTTGTGTCATCAGGGAGCGAGCGTGAGGGACGTGTAGGCTCCATGACTAGTGCGTGGTTACTGGCGCGGTGGTGCTTGCACGAGTGCGGGGCGAGCGTTTGGCGGGGTGGTATCGAGAGTTGACATGTAGTACTATACCCACACCAATTTTCAGCCGCCTGGCTATAAACGCGCGGTTTTGGTACGTGTTCAAAGTCTCTGCTCTTAAGAGTCTACCCGCAGTGCGCCGGGGGAACTCTTAAGAGTCTCCCCGCAGCTCCCGGGTTAACACCACATAACCTTTAAAAATTGTAATATAATATATATAGTCATAAAAGCTAAAATTAATTTGTTAATAGCCTGAGAAACTAACATTTGTTGTTAAAGCTTTGAATATTTGACAACACCGCACAGGGCGAGGGACTCCACCTTGTAGCTCATTTCATAGGAGGAGGACTATAGCCACTCCACCAGAAATGAAATGCAAAACTCAAACTTAAATAAAACAACATATTAGCATAAAGAAAATCTTATAACCCCTCCCAAACACAATAGTATAATTTTAGCCTGCTATGCTCCCTGAGCGAGCTTCACAGAGCCCAGCCTACTAAGTGAAAGACAGGTTCAACTTAGGACTTTAGCTATAACATTGGTAACTTACAATTAACTATCAAAAAGAAAGAGTTTTTATGTGATTTTTTGTATTTAATTTTAATGTTGTTTTTGACGGCTGCTCTACAGGGGCAAGCCTGATTTTTCTCCACTCAAACCCACACACCTGTGGTGATCTACGCCGGATCCTCCACCCTCGACAAACAGTCTGCAATCACATTCTCAAAACCGGCAATATGGCGAATGTCTAGATTGTATTCTTGCAACATGAGTGACCAACGTGTCAGCCTCATATTCCGGTTGTGGAATTGGTTCAGAAATTTAAGAGGGTGGTGGTCGGTGTAAATCACCACGACTGTCCCGTAGGCAGGAACATATACTTCAAAGTGCCTGAGCGCCAACACTATTGCCAGCAGTTCTTTCTCCACCAAAGAGTAGTTTTTCTGAGCGGAATTAAACTTCTTGGAAGAGAAACTGACTGGATGCTCCAAACCTTCCTTGTCTGTTTGCATTAAGATGGCACCAGCCCCTACACCGCTGGCATCTGTTGCAAGCTGGAATGGTCTTTCAAAGTCAGGGGCCCTGAGGATTGGGTGAGTGCATAGTAGGTGCTTGAGCAGCGAAAAAGCCCTTTCACACTCAGGTGCCCACTTGAACTTTTTCTCTTTTGCTAGTAAATCTGTCAAAGGAGCTAACACAGTAGAATAACCCCGAATGAAGCGGCGATAGTAACCGATTATGCCCAAAAATCTCATGATCTGCTGCTTAGTGGACGGCCTGGGGAACTGGTTAATAGCCTGTACCTTGTTTTTGGGGGGGCACACCTGGCCTAACCCGACCACAAACCTAAGATATTGCACAGTTGCCCGGACAAAGTCGCACTTGCCCAGATTGACCACCAAGCTGGCCTCACTGATCTTCCGAAACAAGACTTCTATGTGCTCACAGTGACTCTCAAAGTTGTCAACGTATATTATAACGTCATCTAGGTAGACAGTGCAGTTAGGGATGTCAGGTAGTAACTCATTCATAAGACTCTGGAAGGTTGCTGGGGCATTTTTAAGGCCATACGGCATCACATTGCAACGGTAGGTATTCCCATCAACCACAAACCCGCATACTCCCTTCGCCCGCTCAGACAAGGGCACCTGCCAGTAGCCTTTCACTAAGTCTACCTTAGTTAGAAACTGTGCCTTACCAATCTTGTCTACACTATCGTCAACACGGGGAAAGGGATAAGCATTGGTGGGAGTCAACTCGTTCAATCTCCGAAAGTCAATGCAGAAGCGAACCTTCCCGTCAGGCTTGGGCTGCAGAGTGACAGGAGATGTCCACCTAACTGCCCCCTTCTCAATCAACCCCCGTTCTAACATATACTCTAACTCCGCTCTGAGGGCTGGGAATTTAATGGGTGGAATTCTGTAGGGTACTGATTTAAAGGGGGGTGATCTCCCACGTCCACGTCATGCACCAGTCGAGTTGTGAGGCCTGGATGGTCTGCAAACACAGTGGGGTATGAAGCAAATAGGCGCTGCACGGCTACACGCTGTTGCTCAGGCAGGTGCACTAGAGCATCGTCAGCCACCTGTCTGGAGTTCCCCGCCCACTGGTCAGCAGAGACATGACACTCCCAGTTATCTTCCACCTGAGCTTCACTGTCCCTCACTCCTTCTACTCCATGACCGCTGCAGGTCAACACAGGGACAGCGAGAGGCTCAGGGGGGCGCCTCACAAACTCTTTCACCAGATTCACATGGCACAGCTGGTTCTTTTTATGCCTATCTGGAGTAGCCACAAGATAGTCTAGGTCAGAGATCTTTTTTACCACCTTATAAGGACCAGCGTACTTGGCAGACAACGGATGACCTGGCAGAGGTAACAGAATCAACACCTCTTGCCCCACCTTAAACTCCCGGAGTTTCGTCTTCTCATCGTACCTGTCCTTCATAAGTGCTTGCGACCCTACCAAATTCCTACCTGCCAACTCAAGGCTTCTCAGCATTCTCTCTCTGCTCTCGAGGACATGCTTTAACATGGAACATGGTTTTGCTGTGCCCTCCCATATTTCTCTAACCATGTTGAGGGGGGTCTCTGACCTGATGTCCAAAAACTAACTCATTGGGACTGAACCCTAGGCTTTCACCAGGTACCTCCCGAGCAGCGAATAATACATAGGGCAACCCAAGATCCCAATCCTTGCCATTTACAACACAGTAACAACGCAGCATGCTCTTCAGAGTCGAGTGCCACCTCTCCAACACCCCTTGGCTCTCTGGGTGATAGGCTGAAGAGACAACTGTACTGACACCGTGCTGCTGCATGGTCTGTTTGAAAAGGTTAGAAGTAAAGTTGGACCCTTGGTCTGACTGCAATTCCTGCGGGTACCCGTACCTAGAACAGTACAATAGCAAGTTACGAACAACAGTCTTAGCAGTACCATTTCGCATGGGGTATGCATCCGGATAACGAGTGGCAACATCCATGATTCTGAGGAGGTACTTGTTGCCTGCACTAGTAGGGGGTAGAGGGCCAACCATGTCGATTATAACCTTACTGAATGGTGGCCCAATAACAGGAATAGGGTGTAACGGAGCCTTGGGAATACACTGGTTTGGTTTACCTACTGTCTGGCAGGTACTGCACATTGCCACCCACGACGCCACATGTGCCTTCATACCTGGCCACCAAAACAATTTCGCCAATGCTGCTACCGTCTTACGTACACCCAAATGCCCTGCCAACGGTACATCATGCGCCAACCTCAGTAGGCTATCACGGCACACACTAGGCACTACCAACTGGTCAACAACTCTCGACCCACCCTCCCAACTCCGTCTGGGATCTAGAAAACGCCTGTACAAAATACCCCCCCACACGAAAGAAGTCCCCCGGCTTTGCATCCCCGTCCTCCTCAAGTTCGATTGCACCGCTACTACACTTCTGAAGCTCAGGATCACCTAGCTGCAGCCGACAGATATCCGAAGGAGCCAATTTATCGAGATGCTCCCGGAGCAACTTATGGCCTCCCCTGGTACTGGACTGTTCGATCCTATCTTGCTTTTGTGAGTAACGGTGCTGTCTCGGAGTTTTCACACGCTCTTCCTCCTCAACAAGTGTGACAGGTTCTGGGGCCACTCCGGACCTTAACATTGGTGCTAATACTGAGTCGCCAAGAAGAGCCGCTGGATCAAAACTCTCAAAACTTTTCCCAACTTTAGCCTTCTCCTTTCGACCGTTCCTCCGCTGGTCTAGAGACTGAGGAATAGGCTGTGACACTTTAGATGCACGAGATCGGGTGACATCACACGCCATCTGCTGTAATTGACACCTCTCGACCAACTCCTGCCCCTCCCTACTCATGTCGGCCGCCCTCTCGGCAACGACTAAGGGTGGAACCTCAGAAGTAGGCACCGCAAAGTCGTTGCCGAGAAGAAGGTCGACGCCCTCTACTGGCAGTTTCTCCACGATTCCAAAATCCAACTCTCGTGTCACACCATCAACCTCCAGCTCCACTCGAACCAACGGGTATGACCGTGTAGCATTAATACCCTGCACCACAACTACCCGTGCCGCGTTTATATGTTTGCCTGTAAAGTTTTTCATCAGAGTTTGGGATGCACCTGTATCACGCAACAACTCCAACCCATGCTTGCAACCAGCCCAACTCACGCAGCCACGCCCTCTATGGTCGCAAAAAGCATCGCGGACAGGTTTCGAGCCTTCCGGACACTCTTTCACTGGCTGTGCCCCCGCATCTGACATATCACCCTGGGTAAATGCAGAAGACCTCAGAGACACCCCAACGTTGCTAGCCAAAGACACGACTGCTGTAGATTGGTTACTAGGGCAGGAACGTGCAAAATGCCCCTTTTTATGACACTTAAAACACTCTACTTCACCCTTGGACTTCCCCGGAGGTGGGGAAGGGCCCTGACCTTTCTTAAACGGGACGGTTTTCGGTTTGTGATCAAAATTGGTATCATTGCTCTTGCTTTTGTTATTAAATGTTGTATCACTAATTTGGGGGGGTGGAGTGTTGCACCCCTTCTTAACTGCATCGGTCCGTTGTGCAGACCCGCACCCACGAATCAGTGATAATCTCAGGTCAGCCATCTTGTAGAGTTTTAGGACGTTTCTCTTTGAGGTTCAAAGTCAGGTCGCCGCCTGTGCATTTGAAAAGTTGCTCTAGATGGACTAACTGCTCAAGCTCTCCGAACGTCGTCACCTTCTCTGACCTCAGCCAATTTCTCAAAGCATTAAACAGTTCCCGAGCATGTTCTAGAAAAATGCACTCACGACCCTTCGTAACACCCCGAAACTTCAACCTATATGTCTCTGGTTGTAACTCGTACGCCCGCAGAACAGCTTCCTTCAATACCTCATAATCGATGCAAGACTCCAAGGGCAACGCATCATATGCGTTGAGTCCTTTGCCAACCAACCTAGAGGAAAGAAGGGCTGCCCACTTAACCTCGGGCCATTGGTGCTCCCGGCACTTCTTCTCAAAACGCAGGAAAAATTCGGTGACACCCGACTCGTCAAATGTAGGGACTAACTTAAGAAGGTGCGATAAAGACTGATCAAGACCTCGATTCCCAGAACCGAGACGCTGCACTGTCGACTCCACCCGAGACTTCTCAAGATCTCTGTCTGCACAGTACTTCGTAGCCTCAACCTGAAGCTCAGCCTCACGTATGGCCTTTCTCTCCTCGGCATCAGCCTCTCGCTGCCGTTGCTCGAGCCCAGCCTCATGCTTTCGTTACTGCTGCTGAATCTTAGCCATCTCAAACTGGAAGATCATATCTGGAGTTAAACCTTGAGGAGGAGGAGATGCAACAATTGGAGACCCACCCAGTGACAAACCACGCTGCCAATGACTATCGGCCTGCGGGAACGTACCCGGCTCCGGAGCCCGATGGGGCGCCATGGTAGGAGTCGAGTGGAATGGGGGCTGGGCCGAAGGTGCCCCAGCTCCCGCTCCACCCGAAGCCCAACGCACCCCACCGAGCACACAGGCCACCAGGTCACTTCTCGTCATGCTGCTATTGCAAACATGCCCCATGACCATGGCCAAACACTGGAGACCATACCGATCAATCCCCGACACCCGGTCAACAATAATAGGCATCTCCAGAAACTCCCTTGCATCCTCCTCACTAGTTACTACTCTAATGCCTTCTAACAAACCCCGCTGCTGCACCTCAGAGTCTGCTTCCCGTACTGTGTCCTCACTGTGCATTGATCCGTCGTTCGACATAGTGTCCACCGAAAATTCTCAACGTTTATAAAAAAAAAAAGGAGTACCTAAACTCTCATGTAGCACTATTCACTCAAAAAATGCCCGAAGACAACTCAAGTGCTATACTACGTTACCAAAAAAAAATTCAACTTGTCCAAAATATTCCTCAAAAAACAAATGTCCAAAAATCCTGCAATTATTTCTTAGTTCATTTGGTATGACGACTAAGATAAGATATTAGGCAAGGTCGCCATTTGTTACGACCGGGGCTACGAATAAAACAAGGGCACTTAATGATTGGACTAGTAATAGGGCACTATGCAACAACGGTACGCTAGATCCAAACCCTCGAACTTATATGCCGGCGAACAAAAACACCTATACCCTCCAGAGTTAATCTGCGATAACGGGGTATCCTTAACTGGGCATAAAATTACTCTACTTCAGGCTAACCCACACTGGTATAGCCTGATAACAAACAAGATGCAAGTTACGTTAAAATGCATAAAAAGGAATCTATGGAAAGATCAATTAAATCACTGCAAGATGTAATACAATAAAAAGATGCTTCAATACAGTTACTCTAAACAACAATAAACTCTTCACTCCTATCTGAAAGAAAGTGAAGTATAGTCCTACAGCATAGACCTGGAAACTTCTGAAGAAAGTCTGATGCTCATAAGATGCTCGTATCTTAAATTATATAAAAGCAGGAGGCAGGACACCACACGTGTAAATGGAATACACTAAAAGATAGGACATATAATATTAACTGACACGAGAATACTATAAATACGCAACGGTCGTAATGCTCGACATTAAAAGAAGTACTTCCTCATCAACGAAACAGTCTGCTATGGTTGTGCGGCTCAGCACCAACCTAGACTAATAAATGCTGTGAATAATAATGCGTACATATCAAAGAGCTTATATTAAATACTAACTAGTGTCTACTCAAGTAATAATGTCTAGCTGGGATACTCTAGGCAAGGAACTGGGGTTGAGCAAGACAGGCTCGTAGCCTAGCAATGTCCTTAAGACTGTATCCTTTAAGTTACGTTAATTGACTGGGGTGCTCTCTTGATAGATCCAGATCACAAGTATCTGGTTCTATCCTGGCGACCCTCAAAAGACAAGCAAAGAGGCAGCAAACTGTGGAACTGGAACAGGCCAAAGCCCTCAGTCAACACAATGCTGCACTCGCAAAAGACGCAGCCGAAAAGACAACCCAAGCTACCACAGGACCGGTCGAAGTCGTGTAGGTATAAGCAAACTGTACACACATCGGAGACAACGACTACAGTTACCTTATCCCAGTCTAGCATTAAATAAAAGAGCAGAAACACTAAATCAATAATGGAGACACACACAAAGTTCTTAACCTATACTAACTAAGAACCCTCAAACCTATTCTAAGTACATTTAAATATCTCAGAGGACGGTGCATGCAATACAATGGGCCGGCTATGGAAACCGTATGCAGAACCCAAGGGGATAAGTAATTGAATAAAGATTAGAGTATGGAAAGAGAGAATCGAGTGAGAGAAACAGTGGTAAAGGTGGTGATCGGGGGAGAGTATGCAAGGGGATGTTAGAAGCACGCGCGCCAAGCCTGTCCTGAGGAGGGCAGCTCCTGGGAACCCTCATGGAGGAGGTTAGTTACACAGGAGCCCGCAAGGGCACGATGGTCGGCCAATCACGGGCCGAGACGTTACAAGGCAGCAGGCCCCTAGGACGCGCCAGGATCCACCAGCCAATCAAAGGCAAGGGAAAGCCCGCGCGAGCGGGAAAACTCCTCCGAGCGAGTCTGCACATACATACACACGCACATATTACCACCACGCTCTCGCCCCTCTCTCTCTCTCTCTCTCCTTAACTCTACACAATGCATCTTATATTCTATTAATGATATAAAATACTTCCCGTTGTCACAGACAAAAATAAAGACCACCACTGGACTGTCTGTGACAATGCGAGTACTAGGAAAGAAAGAACAACATTCTCTGATAACTGTAGCCCATTTCGATGTCCCTGGCGAGCGCTAGTGGCTAACGAGAGGCGATTCTGCCAACGCTGGTAGATGTCACACTCACATCAATGTTGAACACTGTCACTCTGTTAAGTCCATCAAATATATATGCAAATATATCAACAAAGGAAGTGACCAGGCTGTGTTTGGATTACAGAAGGATGGAAACAAAAATTATGAAGTTCTAACATTTCAAATGGGTCGTTATATCAGCACTAATGAGGCCATCTGGAGAATTTTTGACTTACCTGTTCACGAACGTTAACCATCTGCCATGCATTTAAATATACACCTGGAAAATGGGGAACGTGTTTACTTTACAGAGGACACTGCAATGCATCATGCTCAGCAAGCACCACCTTGCACCAAGCTAACTGCATTCTTCTACTTGTGCACACACGATGACTTTGCTCGCTCTTTGCTCTACGTTCATGTCCCAAGGTACTACACATGGCAGACAAAAACTAGATCATTTTGACGTCGTAAAAAAGGTGCACCTGTTGAGGAACATCCAGGTGTTAAGTCCAGTGATGTGCTTGGTCGTGTCTACACAGTCCACCCAAGCAATGCTGAATGTTTCTACCTGCGTTTGCTGCTACACCATGTTCCTGGTCCTACATATTTTCAATACCTCATAACAGTCGATGGTCATGTATGTGAAACATTCCGTGAGGCTTGCCAAACAAGAGGCTTGCTGGAGAATGATGCACATTGGCATGAGACCATGATGGAGGCTGCTACTTCACATTCACCTACAAAGATAAGACATCTGTTTGCCATCATCATCTCTACTTGTGCACCCTCCAATCCAATGCAGTTGTGGGGCACTCATAAAGACTCTTTAGCTGAAGATATACTTCTCCAGGCAAGAAGGTTAAGTGATGATTTGAACTCCATTACACTCAGCCAATGTACAATCAAGCCCAAATACTTTTGGAGGATACAGTACAGTTCATGGTTGGAAAATCACTCCCTCAACTTGGACTACCTTCTACTGAAAGAAACGAGCCACATAATGTCAGTAAGGAAATCCTTCGTGAGACAACCTATAACATTCAACATTTGCAAAACTATGTCACAGAAAATGAAGGAAGACTGGTTCCTGATCAACAACGTGCATACAACATAATTCTTGAAATAATACATACAGGCATGGGTAATTTAGTGTTCCTGGATGCACCTGGAGGAACTGGTAAAACATTCCTTATCAACCTTCTCCTTGCTAAGGTTAGACAAAATCAACAAATTGCTCTAGCAGTGGCTTCATATGGTATTGCTGCTACATTACTAGCAGGTTGTCGCACTGCACACTCGGCCTTCAAGTTACCCCTCAATCTTGCACACACAGAGATTCCTGTATGTAACATAAGTAAAGGCACCGCCCAGGCTCAGGTATTAAAGGAGTGTTGCCTCATTGTGTGGGATGAGTGTACAATGTCTCACAAACTGGCTCTTGAGGCTCTTAATCGTACTCTGCAGGACATAAGGGGTAATAGAAGAATGATGGGTGGAGTAACATTTGTGTTGCCAGGAGACTTCCGTCAAACTCTCCCCGTCATTCCCAAAGGGACCCCAGCTGATGAACTTAGAGCCTGCTTAAAATCTTCCCATCTATGGTCAAACATTAAGAAATTGTCTCTTTCAAGAAATATGCGAGTAGCTCTGTATGGTGATAATGTTGCTGGTAACTTTTCCTCTATCTTGCTGAGAACGGGAAATGGAAACCTCCCACGTGACCATACAGGAGACATCACTATCCCACCTGGATGTGGCAATACAGTAGAGACCCCTGATGACCTGCTTCGCAAAGTTTATCCAGATATTGACCAACACTACAAGGACCACCAGTGGCTATGTGAACGTGCTATTCTTGCTCCAAAAAATGACACTGTTCAAATAATCAATCAAAAGATTTTGCTACAAATACCAGGCCAAACAACTATCTATAATTCTATTGATACAACTCTTGACACTGATGAAGCTGTACAATACCCTACAGAATTCCTCAATTCTCTGGAGCCTCCAGGTGTGCCACCACATTGTCTTAAACTCAAAAACAATGTTCCTATCATGCTTTTGCGTGGTTAACCTAGACCCACCGAAACTCTGCAATGGAACAAGGCTTTCTGTTAAAGAACTTCTGCCACATGTCATCGAGGCTACTATCATGACAGGATGTGCCAAGGGGCAAGATATCTTCATCCCACGATTGCCAATAATTCTATCGGGAATTTAGATAACTGTTAAATTATATATCACTGGTACATGAAATATCCCAACAAATAGTTATAATATATTTACCAACAAGGTATTCGTCGATGGGTGTAATCCAGTCCCCCACACACGGCTAGTTCAATTGCATGACATGTAGGAATGTTCACATAATACAATATCGATACAATGAACTTAGCTTAGAGGACTGGTGATGTAGGACTGTTGTTATAAATTAATATTTGTAGTACATGGTGAACTGTGGGTTGAGTCAGAGCCGGGGGAGGAGATGTTGACTGTACGGTGTTGTTTGAGAGACTAAAGGGCCGGCCTCCGATCGCTTCGCGAAATTACATATGGCTGCCGGCTCATAATAATTATAACCCATAACTTGGTTTCATAATACATCTAGAGCTGATGTAGATATTTATACATTACAGTTAATATTTAACCTAACTTAAGAATAAACTACAATACACAAAGAACCAGGCGAAATCGTACAAGCGATACGATACCGCCAAATTCAAATGTCCTATTGGACCAAAACCTGTCGGGATCATTACCCTATTCCCGACATATTGCCCGCCACCAAAAATGATATACAGGAACAAAAAAAGGACATCGAAGTCAAAGATCACCTTGTTGGATCTTTGATCTCCAAAGATCCACGGAACTCATAGCCGTCCTCCTTTTGGGACGAGCGCCACCTGAAGCCTGAGGAGGATCATCCTTCTCATCATCTGCTGCCCCACCTTGAGGAGCACTGTCACCAGCACTCTCCCGCGGAGGGGTATCAGTAGAGACGCCAGGATAATCCGGCAGTTCTACATCCTGCTCCAAGGGATATAACCTCACGACTGGGCGAGTAGTAACCCCCGTCGAAGTTCGTATTTTAGCAACCCTTATAAGACCATCAATGCCCTGGAACAAATCGATAATCCTCCCAAGCTTCCAAAATAACCTAGGACGCTCATCATGAATCAGGACGATATCCCCGATACGAGGCCATCGTTGATTCGTCCCTTTGATCTTATGAGAGTGACGCTCGCGAAGAGACAGCAAATATTCTTGGGTCCACCGTTTCCATAGATCGTCGGACACCTTGTTTACATACTGGAAGCGACGACGTGTGGCGTCAGCATTGCCGAACGTAGGGTCATGCAGATCTTCGTCATTTACGGACGATCTAGGAAAGGTATTAAGGGTTCGTCCACGTGTCATCATGGAAGGCGAAATGGGTAAGAGGTCAGCAACATCTGCCGAGGTATAGGTCAAGGGCCTGTCGTTGACTAACATCTCAATCTCTATTAAGATGGTTTGCAACTCCCGTCTGGTCACCAGTGCCCTTCCTAATACCTTCTTCAAGGCAGATTTGACGATACCGATTGTTCTCTCCCAAATCGCCCCGAACCATGGTGCACGTGCTGGTATAAATCTCCATTGACAACCCTTTCCAGTGAGGGTAGCCACAACCTGCGGGTCATCCATTAAACTCTGGAGATATTTAGAGGCCCCGACAAAACAAGTCGCATTATCGCTCATAATAATTTGAGGGAAACCATTGCGACCTGCAAAGCGTCTTAGAGTATGCAAAAACCCCTCACTGGATAGGTCGTCAATCAATTCAATATGAATCGCTCTGGTTACCGCACATGTGAATAGGACGGCATATACCTTTATGATATTACCGGGCGATTCTCTAACATGAATCGCTCCGGTGTAGTCTACCCCGGTTACCTGAAATGGTTCAGTCCTTTGTACCCTGAACTCAGGCAAGGGAGGTAGATCTACTGGGGAGTAAGGCTTACCCTGTAATCTTTTACAGATAGTACAGCTATTGTGGATCCCTTTAATTGCTTGTCGCATCTTAGGGATCCACCAACGTTGTCGCATATACGCCAGAACATAATTTACGCCAAAATGTAGGCAGGTCCGATGGCATTGGTGAATCAACATTTTGGTAATCAAATGAGAGGAGCTAAGGAGGACAGGATATTTCGCAGAATCAATAATGTCCGCTTTTTGTATCCTGCCTCTACACTTAATAATGCCTCCTTCCATATATAATCCTAGCTGCCTCATTAAGTTAGAGGGTTTGGCCTTTGACTCCTTGCTCAGGATTTGATGTTCAGTAGGATAGGATTCCTTTTGTACTAAACATATTAGTTTTGCTTCTGCTGATCTCAATTCATGGAGTCTGATATGCTTCGAATCTTCACTAAGGAAAGACCCGTGAGCCCGACTTCTCATGTTGTTAATGAAACGGTATATCCATGCAAATACCCGTATTACTTGATCATAGCTGCCGTAACGTTCCCACTCTACCAACTTGTTATCCTGATGTGTAGTACTCACATTCGAACTACTTAACACATCAACTTGGGGCCGACTTGAAGGATCAGATATGGATTCCCTGAAATCCTGAGGCCATTCAGTTGGAGACGTAAGCCATGGAGGTCCATGCCACCAAATAGAGGACGACATAAACTGCTGCGCCGAGATCCCCCGGGATATTATGTCACTGGGGTTATCCCTGGTGCTCACATAGCGAAATGTAGCTGTAGGAACTAAGTTATGAATCTCATCAGTGCGATTAGAAACATAAACAGGTAACACTTTCTGGCTGTGTACCCATGAAAGCGCTATTTGACTGTCGCTCCAGACATAGACGTTATTAATCTGTAGTATGTCTGTATAATCATCCAGTGTAAACTTTATTAGACGAGCAGACAGAAGCAATGCAGTAAGTTCAAATTTAGGAACTGTAATCTTCTTTATAGGGGCTACTTTAGCCTTCGCTATAGCCAGTGTCGCTTCATTACCATTACATATGTATATGGCAGTACCGTACGCACTATTACTAGCATCAGAAAAGGCATGTAGATCCACCTGGTGACCACTAATAACCTGACGAGTAAGTTGGACCTTGCAACATGTGGAAAGGTCTGACCGAATCAACCGCCAAGTATCTTGTAACCCAGTCGGGAGGGGCGTGTCCCAATCTAGTTTTAGCCGCCATAGTTGCTGTAAAAACATACGAGCACGGATTGTAACAGGCAGCAAAAAACCTAGGGGATCAAACAACCTCGCTGACAAGCTTAAGCAGTTTCGCTTGGTCATAAGCTCACTGCCGCATGGGGTGTGACAGAAGGATATACAATCTGTGGTAGTGTCCCATTTGTGGCCTAAAAACTTCACCTCACTATTCTCAGTAGCTACACCGTCAGAAGCAAATTGACCTTTCAAAAGATCACTATTAGTGGCCCATTCTTTTAAGTATAAATGAGCCTTGGCAAATATATCACGGATCTCCCAGCATCTCTTGAGCAATAAATCTTCATTGTCTCCGGTGCCTTGAAGATTGTCCACATAGATCCCCTGCTTGATCTCATTCTTGAAGTCAGGATCTAGTCCAGCCTCCTCAAGATGACGCAAGATAGTAGCGTTGAGAAGGAACTGGGAACAGGTCGCCCAGAATAAGACTACTCTGAACCTGTAGACCAGGTACTCCGAATCTAGATCCATTGGGTCCCGTGGCCATAAAAATCTTGTCGAGTCCCTGTCTTCACGATGGAGTTGAAGCATCAGGAAGGCCTTCTCAATATCGGCGACCCATGCAAACTTATGACATCTGAAGCGCAACATAATTTGCGCTAGATCAGAGACCAGGGACGGACCCGTGTACAGACAATCATTCAGGCTATAGGAGCGATCACTGGATTTAGCAGAGCAGTCATACACAATACGAACAGGAGTGGTGGAACTGTCCTTTTTAATCCCATGGTGAGCAAGGTAATGGATGTTATCCCCATACTCACTGAGATCTACTCTCTCCACAAATCCACGCCGCACCTGCTCGGCCAAAACTGCCGCATAAGTCTCGCAATAACTTGGATCCTTGACAAACTGCTTCTGAAGGCCACGTAACCTACCAAGTGCTAGATGGAAATTAGTAGGTAATTTACTCTTGTTATCATTCCAAGGGAGCCTTACCACATACTGACCTCTGCCAGAGTCATACGTTACAGTCTCTTCATACGAGCTTAACGCTAGCTTGGACTCACGATCAAGTTCATGTGGGTCAATTCCAATATTGTCCAAGTCCCATAGCTTATCTACATCAGTACATGTATTATCAGGCACATTTGGCCTAATATATTTATCTATGGGGCTTACTGCTACCTTGAGGACCGTAACCACCTCCACCTGTGTGTCTTGAGAGGAAGTGGCATAGGATCCAGAAATGGCATAACCTTGGATCGTGGGGAGCATTATTAGCTTATCTACCCGCCGATATCCAGGGTGAACCAGGTCGTAGTAATAATCAGCTTCGACCAGTAGCATAATACCATTGTTAGCAGAGAGTTGATCATCAGCCAGTTTATACCCCTTGCTTCTGAGATATTTCAAATGCGGTTGAATCTCTGATGCTATATAGAAACTGGGTAGTGTGTCGACCACAACAGCCTTGATGGGACATACCTTTTTTCTATAAACATATGAAATCTCCACAATATCATAGTCACTGGAATCTATTTCACCAGTGAAACCATGGAGACGCAAATTCTCTTGACCCTTGCTGGTACACTTGAGCTGGGGTAATGATGACCGCAGAACGAATGACCTCTGTGAGCACTGGTCAAGTAAGGTGCGCGTCATTATAGTATTATTATTACTCCCCACTACTGGCAGCATCATAGTAGGAAGCAATTGACATTCTCGAGAAGCAATGGACATGGCAGATACTTTATCACCCTCGCTCTTACTTTTCTCATGTGACTCTTTGGGGGTTCTCCCCTTTTCTTTGCCGTCGTGCCGATCAGACTGGGTGCAAAGGGAAAACCAATGTTTCCCCTTGCAATACTTACAAGGTTTGATGTAGGAATTGGTGCAGGTACTGTTGAAGTGGTCTCTTGCCAGACAGCTGGTATATAACTTAAGCGATTTAGCCTTGCTAATCTTCTGTGTAGCCTTAGGATACTTAGGACACTGATACCACAGATGACCGTGGACACTGCACAACTTACAACCTAATGTTATTGGCCTTTTCTGTTTAGGAGAAGTCTGTACCGGGAAAGCTGCAGTAGATGGCGACATCTCCACTTGTCGGTAGTGTCCAGGACTCTCCATATTGAAGACTTCAGTCTGGTACACCTGCACCAACGCTTCCAAGTTTAGTGGAGAGTCGCTTAGTTGTCGTCTTAAGATTTCCCTTAGGGGAGAGGGTATTTTATTCAAGATATTCACACTAAATATCTCCTCCTTAGTGACGGCCATTGTCTCCATAGATCGGAGTAGGCTCTCAAAGGAGGCGTAGTACTCCTTTAGGGCCGTCACATCATAGGATGGAGGATCTAGCGTGAAGAACTTAGTAATTAACGCGGTCTTGATGACTTCCACTCTCCCGTAAGTTCTCTTCAGCAACTCCACTGCAGACTCGTAGCTGTTAGCTTCTAGCTTGTACCCATCGACTAACTTCAATGCCTCCCCTTTCAATTTACCACGGAGATATGTGAACCTTTGGATGGATGTGAGTGTTTTATGATGATGGATGGAACACTCAAAAATATCCCAAAATCCAGTCCAGGTAGCCGAATCCCCGGAAAAGGTAGGCAAAGTAAGCTTCGGCAGGTTAAAACCAGTCGCCTTTGGTGTACCGGTATCCTTAACAGAGGTTGATTCTTGGGTGGAAGATAGTCTGGCTAAGGCTGTATTAACGTCCTCAAAGTACTCAAAATCTGCCGACATTTCTTCTTCCACATCGTCAGTAACTGTCAATAAACCATATACCTGCTGAGAATAACTATCATAAGTAGCTAGCGATTTAGTAACAGTAGCAATTTTACCTTTTATCTGATCAGCCGTGGCACTTATTAAAAATTCATCAAGATCTCTTAAACCTCTATTTAAACTTCCCTTCATCCCCCCCTTAAGAATCTTAAGTTTCTTT
Source organism: Paralithodes platypus (assembly GCA_032716605.1). NCBI lineage: Eukaryota > Metazoa > Arthropoda > Malacostraca > Decapoda > Lithodidae > Paralithodes > Paralithodes platypus. Next base: position 30,586,121 of record CM064510.1, read on the forward strand.
AAATCTGTCATCGTTAAGGTTTAATTTTAAGCAACTTAAACTACAATGAGGTCAGACTACAAACCGTTAATCGCTTGAATCAACAGCGGCAAACCCCCATTACTTAAGAAATTTACTCAAAAAGAATTACATAATACTTACATCCCCCGTAATATAAACTATCGAAGGGAAATGATCTAACTAGACAAAATAATTAAATACTAAATCCATTAAAAGAAAGGGTAAGGTGAAGCACTAATTATTGTAAGCCCTTTATAGGTAAGTCTAGTTGGTTAAGCTACAATCATGATGTCTGACTATTAACTGTCAATCGCTTAGGAATTAACAAAGACCGACACTCATGACCGCCACTTTAAGCAACTAGGCCTAGGCTATTATGAAATTTAAATATAAAAGGTCACATGAGAACCCTCCCCACTAGCAAAATTAATAAAGAGTCCCACAATGCCAAAACACAAGCAACACCACAAGCACACCACCAAAGCGAAATGAAAAGCCACCACAGACACCTGCAGGCCGAGACTGCCTAGCCTAGCCTAGGAGTGCGAAATGGCGCCCGACGAAATTACCCCAACCCCAAACTCCAGCCCAGCTAACCCACCAAAAAAACGCCAAGGCGCACACGCCCAAAAAACCTGGAAACTAGTCCCAAAAAAGAAAGGGACGGTGCCTAAAAGGTAAAAAACACGAGGGAAGAAGCTGGGTCGAAACTAGGGAAACAGCAGTCGGCCAATAACGCGCGAGGCGGCAGCCATTTGTAAGACCACAAGCGTCTAGGAAGTAAACAAAACGGTACTACGGTACGGAAGCCTTAGGGCACGAAGGACCAATATTTATCGGGAATTTAGATAACTGTTAAATTATATATCACTGGTACATGAAATACCCCAACAAATAGTTATAATATATTTACCAACAAGGTATTCGTCGATGGGTGTAATCCAGTCCCCCACACACGGCTAGTTCAATTGCATGACATGTAGGAATGTTCACATAATACAATATCGATACAATGAACTTAGCTTAGAGGACTGGTGATATAGGACTGTTGTTATAAATTAATATTTGTAGTTCATGGTGAACTGTGGGTTGAGTCAGAGCCGGGGGAGGAGATGTTGACTGTACGGTGTTGTTTGAGAGACTAAAGGGCCGGCCTCCGATCGCTTCGCGAAATTACATATGGCTGCCGGCTCATAATAATTATAACCCATAACTTGATTTCATAATACATCTAGAGCTGATGTAGATATTTATACATTACAGTTAATATTTAACCTAACTTAAGAATAAACTACAATACACAAAGAACCAGCCGAAATCGTACAAGCGATACGATACCGCCAAATTCAAATGTCCTATTGGACCAAAACCTGTCGGGATCATTACCCTATTCCCGACAAATTCCAACAGATCTCCCATTTCAGTTCAAAAGATTGCAGTTCCCAGTGAGGCTTTCTTTTGCAATAACAATCAACAAATCACAAGGCCAGACATTGAAAGTTGCAGGCATAAACCTGGAAACACCATGCTTCTCTCATGGCCAACTCTATGTGGCCTGTTCCAGAATAGGCAGTAGTCAAAATCTCTTCATAGCTGCTCCTAATGGAAAAACACACAATATTGTATACAAACAATTATTAAACTAGCCTCACAATCCCCTCAATATGTCTCGCGACGTTAAAATGATAAGTCTCGCGACGTTAAAGTGATAAGTCTCGCAATGTTAAAGTGATATGTCTCGCGACGTTAAAGTTATATGTCTCGCGACGTTAAAATTATAAGTCTCGCGACGTTAAAGTGATAAGTCTCGCGACGTTAAAGTGATATGTCTCGCGACGTTATAATGATAAGTGTCGCGACAGTAAAGTGATAAGTCTCGCGACGTTAAAATGATAAGTCTCGCGACGTTAAAATTATAAGTCTCGCGACGTTAAAGTGATATGTCTCGCGACGTTATAATGATAAGTGTCGCGACGGTAAAGTGATAAGTCTCGCGACGTTAAAGTGATAAGTCTCGCGACGTTAAAGTGATAAGTCTCGCGACGTTAAAGTGATAAGTCTCGCGACGTTAAAGTGATATGTCTCGCGACGTTAAAGTTATATTCCCAAAGACTGTTTGAAAACTGACACGAGGGACGTGGACTAGGAGTGGCTACCTATGGTAAGCCATTGACACCACGTTAAAAGAAAGCGAGGCTCAAGACAATTCCTCCCGGGTGAGCCATGGAATGTTGTCAGTCATGATCATTGACAAATAAAGAATTATATCAAATTTACCAGAGGGAGGGGGAAGGAGCTAAAGGGTGCGAAATAACTTTTGAAGATAGTGTTCATTATAACTTGGTATGCATAGTAAGGGGGTCCCTAGGCAGGTTCACAGAGAAACTATACATTCCCAGGGGGAGAGGGACAGAGAATGGCCCTTGAGCAAATCGAATGGGCGTACACGGGCGAAGCCTGGTGGCTCAGCTAGTACTAAATATTATGCTTTGCATTGTACTGATTTTCTTAAGTTAATTGATTTGTATTAAATTGTATATACGATTAGATTAGATTGTATTGTTTAGGCATATTTCACTGTGTAAGCATATATGTATAAGTATATATAATTTGTAAAACATATATTTTGTATGTAAAAGAAGTATGTTCCTAAAAATATGGCAACAAGTAGTAGGATGGCAAAACTTTATGTATTTATATGCTAGTTAGCAACTCAAAGATGATTTAGGACGGGTATTTAAGCCTCACTCTCCCCCTGTTTTCTTGTATTACCCTGAAGATGTATTGAGAGATTAGACGAAAGATTGGTGTTCCATTGTTTCGATTTTCCTAGCGAGTTTTACTATATATATATATATATATATATATATATATATATATATATATATATACTGCATATTTGACTATCTAAACTCTACAGTGGAACACATTCTATCCATTTCTCCTTTCTCAGAAATCTCCATCTTAGGAGATTTCAACGTTCACCACCGCCATTGGCTCTCCTCTCACACTACTGATCCACCTGGTGAACAAGCCTACGTCTTTTCTATCCTAAATGACCTAGAGCAGTTAGTTCAGCAACCAACCCGTATCCCGGATCGCATCGGAGATCGGCCCAACATTCTTGACCTGTTTCTAACTTCTAACCCTTCTTCTTATACTGTCGATCTTTTCTCTCCTTTGGGCTCCTCCGACCATAAACTTATCTCTGTCACCTGTCCTATCTCTCCAGTACAGCCACCCGATCCTCCTAGCCGGCGGCGCTTGTGGCACTTTGGCGCTGCCGACTGGGAGGCTCTTCGGCAGTACTTCTTTGATTTCCCATGGAATGATTTCTGCTTCCATGGCCGAGGACCCTCGGAGAGTGCTGAACGCATTACCGAGGTAATCCTATCGGGCATGGAAGCATACATTCCATTCTCTTTCTCTCAGACTAATGCTAAAAAATCTTGGTTTACTCACGCCTATTCTACTGCTGTCCGCAATAAGGAGGAAGCATTCAAACGGTACCGACGCCTTAAAACTCAAGACTCTCATTCTTCATATGTTTCTGCCCGGAATCAAGCCAAATCTGTTCTTCGACTTGCCAAACACTCTTTCATCAATAATAAATGCACTGAACTATCCAACTCTAGCTCTTCCCAAGCTTTCTGGCATCTAGTCAAAAACCTCTCCAACAATTTCTCTTCCTCGTCTTTCCCTCCCCTTTCCCACTCTGATGGCACAACCATCACTTCTTCCTCTGACAAAGCTAAACTCTTCGCTCAAACTTTTGCTAGAAACTCCACCTTGGATGATTCCGGTGCTATTCCTCCCTCTCCGCCCTCCTCTCTCTTACTTATGCCTAATATCCTAATCTCTTCTAAAGATGTACTTTCTACCCTCTCTGGGCTTAACACTAATAAGGCGTACGGTCCGGACGGTGTTCCTCCTGTTGTTCTCAAAAACTGTGCTTCCGTGCTGACTCCCTGCCTAGGCAAACTCTTTCGTCTCTGTCTATCCTCTAACGTCTTCCCTTCATGCTGGAAGTTTGCTCACATTCAACCTGTCCCAAAGAAGGGTGACCGCTCTCAACCCTCCAACTATCGTCCAATTGCTCTTATCTCTTGTCTTTCTAAAGTTTTTGAAAATATTCTTGCTTCCAAATTTCTTAAGCATTTCTCTTCTCATAATCTGCTCTCAGATCGCCAGTATGGCTTCCTTAAGGGTCGCTCTACTGGTGATCTTCTTTCATATCTTACTAACTCTTGGTCATCCTCCTTTCGGGACTTCGGTGAGACTTTTTCTATTGCACTAGACATATCGAAAGCCTTCGATAGAGTCTAGCATAAATCTTTAATTTCTAAACTACCCTCCTTCGGTTTCTATACCTCCATCTGTGCCTTTGTCTCTAATTTCCTTTCCGGCCGTTCCATATCCGCGGTTGTGGATGGCCATTGTTCACTTCCTCACCCTATAAACTCTGGTGTTCCTCAGGGTTCTGTCCTATCTCCTATTCTCTTTCTAATTTTTATAAATGATCTCCTTAACTGTACCTTAATTCCCATCCATTCATACACAGACGACTCAACCTTACACTACTCCATTAGTTTTTCAGAACGCCCCAGCCAGCAATCCCTCAACGACAAACGTAATGAAGCCATAGAACTCTTAAATTCTGATCTAAATACTATTTCCAATTGGGGCAGAGAAAATCTTGTTAACTTTAATGCTTCCAAAACCCAATTTCTCCATCTATCTACCCGTCAGGATCTCCCAGCGGACTATCCCTTATTCTTCAACAATACAAAAATCAACCCTTCATCTTCTCTCAATATTCTTGGTGTCTCTTTTTCTTCTGCTCTCATTTGGAAGGACCATATTACCAGTCTTGCTAAGGCAGTCTCCCAGAAGCTGGGTGTGCTCAACCGTCTTAGGGGGTTCTTTTCCCCGGCACAGCTTCTTTTTCTTTTTTCTTTTTTTTTTTCTATATTCCAACTACTCCCTCTCGGGCATAGGCTGAGAGCCTGTACATTCCACCGCCCAACACGGTGAAGCCCGTGAGGTCTTGTTCCAGTCTGGGGAGTGAGACATGCGAAGCATCCATCATGGCTCAAAGCAGCTCCATCTCTGAAGCGGCCGGTTGCTTCGCTCAAGTGCTTCACCGTCTCACCCTCCAGACTCAGACCCTCACTCTCAGAACGCCACCTATTGAGCAGTGAACTCACTAGGCATTGTCCCCCTGTAACATATTTTGAATATGGGAATATTCATACAGTGTTATTTAATCAGGGAACAACGAGGGTATTTTTTTGGCATTTCGGTGGGCTTTGTGGTAATGCACTGATACTAGGTACAGCACAAATTCAATCCCAATAATATCTTCCTATTGACATATCGGGATTTGAACCCGGGTCCATTGGATTACCAATCCAGTGGCATGACCACTCCACCACACCTCCCCTTGCTCTTGCTCTGTACAGGGGCATAGTGCGCCCTTGTATTGAGTATTGTTCACATGTGTTGGGAGGTTCCTCTCACACCGCTCTCCTAGACAAAGTTGAAAGGAAGGCCTTTCGTATCATTAACTCCCGTCCACTCACCAACTCTCTGCAATCTCTCTCTCTCCGCCGCAATGTTGCATCTCTCACGCTTTTCTATCGCTACTATAATAATCAGTGTTCCTCAGAGCTATCCCAGTGCATACCACCTCCTTTACGTAGGGCACGTGGTACCCGTCTTGCAACTCAATCCCACCCCTACTCTGTGCAACTCTCCAACCCAAGAGTGAAACGTTACTCTCAAACTTTCTTCTACTCAACAGCTGAGCTCTGGAACTCTCTCCCAGAATCAGTCTTTCCCTCTTCCTATGACTTAAATTGCTTCAAACTCCGTGTGTCAAGGCATTTTGGCTCGAACGTCCCTTGATTTTGGCCCTGTCACTTTTTCAACTATGGGGGTGGGGCACTCGCTATAGGCAGTTATGCCTTTTGCCTCCCTCAATAACATAGAAAAAAATAAAAATAACAATAAAAATATATACAGGTATATATATATATATATATAGAGAATATATCACAAATACACGTGAGCCACTAAATGTTTCTAATCTCTCAGTGGGGTTCGAACCGCCGACCATCAGGACAATAGCCGACGCTTTAATCAACTACACCACGGCAGTCTAAAAGACACTCAACCTTCTATCCTATTTATGTTAAGGAGAAGGGAAACCCACTAGGCGAATATATTTCAATTCATACCTAGTCGTAGGATCCATATTCCAGAATACCATGCAAGGATTTCTAAGTGTCCCGATGCAACTCGGGCCGAAATTGATTTAATTTAATTCTAACCCACCAAGCATGAGAGTTACAAATATTGAGTATATATCACAAATACACGTGAGCCACTAAATGTTTCTAATGTCTCAGTGGGGTTCGAACCGCCGACCGTCAGGACGATAGCCGACGCTTTAACCCTTATTTAGCGGCGAGCAACATAAGTCGAGTTAAATAAAGCTGGACTATGTGGCGGCGCTCGACATAACTCGAGTGGCAATTTCAGCACGTAATGTGGCTGAGAGAGAGAGACAAGTGGTGGCAGGAGACTAGCGAGCGTATGACTGCTCCAGACCACCGCGGCGAACCTACTGACACAAATCTCAGCTCCCTCCTCCCTCTCTCACTCGCTACATACTGAATTATGTACTGAAAGTACCGAATTACCTGCTTTTTGCACTCGCGTTGCACGGTTATTGCAAGAAAACTAGCCATCATACAAGGATCGTTATGGTGTCATTCGAAAGCTCTGTTTATGCCCTTTCAGGGATAGGTACTTGTTTTACGTTCTGGGTCTTATTTAGGCATGAAAATGATCACGTAAACAGCCCTATTTTGGCTAAAAACACCCCGCTGTGCGGTACACATAAATAAACCGCATAGGCCGCTCGTAAGGTGTTAATCAACTACACCACAGCAGTCTAAAAACACTCCACCTTCTATCCTATTTATGTTAAGGAGAAGGGAAACCCACTAGGCGAATATATTTCAATTCATACCTAGTCATAGGATCCATATTCCAGAATACCATACAAGGATTTCTGAGTGTCCCGACTCAACTCGGGCCGAAATTGATTTCATTTAATTCTAACCCACCAAGCATGAGAGTTACAAATATTGAGTATATATCACAAATACATGTGAGCCACTAAATGTTTCTAATCTCTCAGTGGGGTTAGAACCGCCGACCGTCAGGACGATAGCCGACGCTTTAATCAACTACACCACGGCAGTCTAAAAGACACTCAACCTTCCATCCTATTTATGTTAAGGAGAAGGGAAACCCACTAGGCGAATATATTTTCTATTTCTAGTCGTAGGATCCATATTCCAGAATATCATACAAGGATTTCTGAGTGTCCCGACGCAACTCGGGCCGAAATTGATTTCATTTAATTCTAACCCACCAAGCATGAGAGTTACAAATATTGAGTATATATCACAAATACATGTGAGCCACCAAATGTTTCTAATCTCTCAGTGGGGTTCGCCTAGTGGGTTTCCCTTCTCCTTAACATAAATAGGATAGAAGGTTGAGGGTCTCTTTGACTGCCGTGGTGTAGTTGATTAAAGCGTCAGCTATCGTCCTGACGGTCGGCGTTTCGAACCCCACTGAGAGATTAGAAACATTTAGTAGCTCACGTGTATTTGTGATATATACTCAATATTTGTAACTCTCATGCTTGGTGGGTTAGAATTAAATGAAATCAATTTCGGCCCGAGTTGCGTCGGGACACTCAGAAATCCTTGTATGATATTCTGGAATATGGATCCTACGACTAGGTATGAATTGAAATATATTCGCCTAATGGGTTTCCCTTCTCCTTAACATAAATAGGATAGAAGGTTGAGTGTGTTTTAGACTGCCGTGGTGTAGTTGATTAAAATAATTTAACCAATTTAAAATAGGTGTTCAATCCATTAACTTCAATTAATTGCATTACTGGCAATATATTTCTCCATTGGCTCTGTCTCATTTATGTCCCTGTTATTTTTATTAGGTACACCATCCTCTCCCCTCTCTCATACCTTTACACTCACTCACTCACTCTCTTCCCCTATCGCTTTCTCTCCTTAATTAGTTCCTTTGCTGTTCATTCGCTCACCTCCATCAACGCTCTCTCTCTCTCTCTTGATGAACAGATAGCTAGATATCAGTGTATACCTACAAGTTATCTTGTGTTCTTGTTCATGTATACTGTATAACAAAAAAAAAACATATATATATATATATATATATATATATATACAGTATATATATATACCGGTATACAAAATTGAAAGGAAGGCCTTTCGTATCATCAACTCCCGTCCACTCAACAACTATCTGCAATCTCTCTCTCTTCGCCGCAATGTTGCATCTTTCTAGCTATTATATCGCTACTATAATAATCAGTGTTCCTCAGAGCTTTCCCAGTGTATACCACCTCCTTTACGTAGGGCACGTGGTACCCGTCTTGCAACACAATCCCACCCCTTCTCTGTGCAACTCTCCAACCCAAGAGTGAAACATTACTCTCAGTCTTTCTTCTAATCAACAGCTGAGTTCTGGAACTCTCTCCCAGAATCAGTCTTTCCCTCTTCCTATGACTTGAATTGCTTCAAACTCCATGTGTCCAGGCATTTTAGCTCGAACGTCCCTTGATTTTGGCCCTGTCACTCTTTCAACTTTGGGGGAGGCACTGGCTATAGGCAGTTCTGCCTTTTGCCTCCCTCACTCACATAGAAGAAGAAAAAAAAAAATATATATATATATATATATATATATATATATGGTATCGCACACACAGGTCCCGCCCGTATACTGTGCACCACAATTCAGCTTTTCCGTCGTCGTCGTCGTCCGTCGTTGTCGTCGTTCGTCGTCCGTCCGGAAACTCCTCCTAGACCGTTCGATGGATTTTCACCAAATTTCACGGGTATATTCAATTGGTCAATGCGAAGGTCAGTCAAAAAGAAATTTTCAATTTAACTTTTAGGTTAAGGTCAAAGGTCATATACAGTATATACAGTTTATATATATATATATATATATATATATACTCCTTATTAAATCAATCTACTCTGGCATCGTTGCCATGCTTATTTCCATCCACTGACTGTCTTCTGGTGCATCTCTATGACAATATTCAGCACGCAAAATATAGTACACTCGGATACCTTTGTCTCTATAGCCCACTCATAAGAATTTGTGGACCCCCTATGCTGTTTATGCTGTTATCAACTCTGCGAAGTAGAGTGGTATCGCACACACAGGTCCCGCCCGTATACTGTGCACCACAATTCAGCTTGTCCGTCGTCGTCGTCGTCGTCCGTCGTCGTCGTCCGTCGTCCTCGTCGTCCGTCGTTCGTCCGGAAACCCCTCCTAGACCGTTCAATGGATTTTCACCAAATTTCACAGGTATATTCAATTGGTCAATGCGAAGGTCAGTCAAAAAGAAATTTCAATTTAACTTTTAGGTTAAGGTCAACGGTCAAGGTTAAAAATAAGGTAAATATTTCATGTTACTTAGTTTTTACTCAAATTTCATAATTTTCACAATACAAATTACTGGTAACCTCAATATCCTATTCACCAAATTTTTGATAAATATTTTGAAGGGTAAGGTCAAAGGTCAAGGTCAAAGGTCAAAATATTTGTTTTACTAGTATGTCTTATATTAACTGTTAGATTCTCACTAAAATTACCATGTATATTCAGAATACTTAGGGCAAGGGCATACAAGAAACTAAACAATTCCATATGAAAGGTCAAGTTCACAGGTCAAGGTCAAATGAAAGGTCAATATGATAATTTCATTACTGTTCATGCAAACTTCACAAAATTTGGCGATATAGTTGCACTTTTAATTAAAAGGAAAACAATTAATTTTGAGACATATATCATGAAGGTCAAAGTCAAGGTCAAAGGTCAAGGTCAACTATTATATAAATACATATGAAACTAACTGATGGGTTTTAATTAAATTAGTCATGCTTATTTGATTTTCTTGGGGAATGTCAATGAAAACAATGTTTTACTCATAGATAAAGGTCAAGGTCAGAGGTCATGGTGAAAGGTCAACTTATAATATTTATGTTTAGTTTGTATTCAAGTGTATTTATTTTCACTTTACATTTACAAGTTACTGGTAACATTGATATTGTATTGCACAACTTTTAAATAAATATTCTAAAGGGAAACGTCAAAGTTCAAGGTCGAAGGTCAAAATAGTATTTTTACTAGTATTTCTCATACTAACTGTTAGATTCTCACTAGGCTTACAATGTATATTCGGAATACCTAGGCCAAGGTCATACAATAAACTATTCTATTCCATATGAAAGGTCAAGGTCAAATAAAAGGTCAATATGCTATTTTCTTTACTTTTCATGCAAACTTCACAACATTTGGTGAGATAGTTGCACTTTAAGTGAAAAGGAAAATCATAAATATTGAGACAGATTAATGTCAAGATAAAGGTCAAAGGTCAAGGTCAACTATTCTATTAATATATATGAAACCAACTTATGTGTTTTAATGAAATTAGGCATGCATATTTGATGTTCATGGGCAATGCCAATGCACAACAAATGTACTCTTACATAAAGGTCACAGGTCAAGGTCATAGGTCAACTTTTATTATTTATTGAAAAAGATTACTCAAATTTTAGAAAACTGGCTGTATTATGGCTTATTACTTAAATATACCCTAATGTATATCAAATTTCACGTAAATATTGTAATAGTTGAGGTCAGAGGTCAAGGTCAAAATAAGAGTATTGTCATTTTCCTTAAACTCCTCCGTAACTGTTTAATGTATTGTCATAAAATTATACAGGCAAATTCAGTTGGTCAATGCGACGACCATCAAAATATATGTATTTTACTTTTAGTCAAAGGTCAAAGGTCAAGGTCACAGTATATGATCACTATTTGTAATCAATAAGTTTTTATACGAATTAGGCTACACCATATTCATAATGCTAGTTAATACGAACATTGCTGTTAAGCTAACTAAATCCTTGATACTAAATTCTAAGGTTGAAGGTCAAGATCAAAGGTCAAGGTTAAAGGTCGATATGATTTTTACTAGTATTTCTTATTTAATGTAAGATTCTCATTAGGCATATCAAGCATATTCGGAATGCCTAGAGTAAGGTCATACAAGAATAAACATAATTCCATTTTATAGGTCAAGTTCACAGTTCAACATCAAATATAAGGTCAATATGCTAAATTCTTTACTATTCATGTAAACTTCACAATATTCATTGAGACAGTTGTGAATTAAGGGAAAATTAAAATGTTAAATTTTGTTATTCAAAGGTCAAGGTGAATGGTAAAGGTCACAGATTATGGTCACTATTTCTTTCTTATATATATTCTATATATATTTTATATATTGTGATATATGTATATATATATATCAATTATATATATACCGGGTATATATATATATATATATATATATATATATATATATATATATATATATATACTGTATATACACCTATTTTACCTAAGAGATTCTATACTACTTGCAGAATTATAGGTCGCAGAGTTGAGTATGCAGTTTTTCTGTTTTTGTTTTTTTTTGTTTTTTTTTTGGTAATGCGAAAATTGCACACCTACTTTATTACGATCTTGATATGTTTTTGTTTCGGATAGAAGCTGTTATTTAATAAATACTGTAGCGTATACTGTATAGTTAATACCTTATCTATCTATCTACAAACCAACCTTCCTGCATCGCTGTCTGTCTACTTTTATCTTTCGTTATCTCTCGCTCTGCTGAACCTAATCCTCTCTCTCCCGGTTTGTTCTTCAAAACATGCAAAATCCATTACTCTCTCAAAATGTTTCACGCCATTACTTTGCCCTCTGGGGTAGTGTGGCTTTCATATTTAGTGGAGAAAAATAAATATGGCCCACGTATCCTACTGCATGTCATATAAGGTGACTAAAAGGAGGGATGGTGTAAGTATAGACCAACAGTCATCTTATACAGTACAGTCTTTTTATGGCAGAGTCATGTTGTAGCACTGTTGAGGCTGGTTTGATGGCAGTTATTGCAGGTGTCGGTGCTGGAGGTGACTTGTTGAATCACTGCTCTGTGGCAGAACTTTATTTGTACTACACTAAAAGTAACCCCGAATAAAATAAAAGTAACCCAGTCTGATCCATGCCAATGTGGTGGAAGAGGATGTTGTTGTTGCAGTAGCCCCAAGGTGCCCTTTATGGGAATCTTGCGGCGTCCAGGTAGTCCCTGAGGCCGCACTGCTCCCAGGGGAGGTAGGGTGTGGTGAGATCCGCTTGTGAGAGGACAGTAGGGGAGGAGGTAATCGGTCCATCAGAAAAAAACCCATTAAACCGTTGTATGCATTTATGTTCTATCTATACTTCATATACTGGTGTGTATTGTAACGTTACAGGCGGGGTTCGAACCCATAACATTAACAAACATCCAACAAAAGAAACCACAAAACAGAGATCTATTATTCAGTCTGTCTTCGTGGTGCGATGCATAAGGTGTTGATTTTCGATGTGAGCGTCCACGGACTGCCACATGTGTTTGTAAATTTCATTAATCGATTTTAGGACTATAGTTGGTTGATGGAAGGAACATAATAATTCAGACTCAATAAAAAAGTGGTGTGAACGACTTATCCTAAAGTCAAAAGTGGTATGTTAAACTTCCACAAACTAGTAACTCATATGAGTTACCGAACCCTTTGTAAGGTAAAAGTGGAGAGTTAAAAAAATATCAAATGATATCAACTAGCCATTGCCATTAAGAAACCCCAAAGATATTCCTTCCTTAATCCTCGTCAATCATTATTTATGAAAGACCATAGAGTATTGCACTATGAATACAAATACTATCAATATATAAGTGAAAGAATAATATTAGGTGTAGGTGGTAATTGTCAAACATTAAGTAAAATTATATAATTTATTTACATGAACTTATCTATATAATTAATTGAATACAATCTATCAAAACATAGAACATAACAACACATGTTTAACTGAATATATAAATTTATCTATTAAGAGAGTAAGATTGGACAAGGCAAATGAACTACTTATCGTATTCCCATGGTAACTCTTTTACAAGTGATGAATCAGGACAGGCAGGAAGTGGTGATGGTCTCAGAACTGAATTTACCAACTCCGTCTGCTCTATTTATACCATTGGAAATGGTAAACATATCATACTGGCCTTATTCTGAAATATCCTATTTTACTTTCATAATCTTTGAACTTACTAAATCATCAAAGAGTATGATAACATAATCATAAAATGAATCCATATCAAAATAATATTACCCAACTGAATTAATATCAAGAAATATAATTATGATCCTACGTCTGGCATGAACGTGAACATAGAGGGAGTGGGGGGGAATTGAGAGTGGGGGGGGAATTGAGAGTGGGGGGGATCTTGAGAGAGAGAGAGTGAAGGAGAGAGAAGGGGGAGGGGGGAAGAAGAAGGGAGAGAGAGAACAGGTTTGGTGAATTTCTAGATCGTTCTACACATCACCAGGTGAGGGTACACTCCAAGCCTGAAATATTGTACCCACCTTATTAAGTAAGTTAGATAACCTTAACACCTCCCTCACAAAGAGATTTATAAGGGAAGCGAAATAAATCAAAATATAATTAAATTTCCCAACACCAAACTATAACCACACTACCTAACTTACATAACTACTGCTAACGGCAGAAAACGTATTAACAGGGCACCACAAATGAAAGGTTGATTGATCTAGTTCCGGGACAACATATCTGCTATTACATTGTTCTTCCCCTTTATGTGGTGAATGTCCAGTTTATATGGTTGCAAAGCCAAGCAACATCTCTTTAACTGTTGATTAGAGTTTTTCATTGTACACAAGAATTTCAAGGGGTTGTGATCAGTATACACTTGTATGGGGAAATGTGAGCCACTGATATACACATTAAACTTGTCTACTGCAAAAATCAAGGCAAAACACTCTTTCTCTATGGTGCTATAATGTCTCTGATAAGGTTTGAATTTACCGGATGCATAGCAAACAGGATGCAACACTTCATCATCATCCAACTGCATCAAAACTGCCCCTACACCAACATCGCTTGCATCAACTTGAACTATGAAAGGCTTGTCAAACTGAGGATATTTTTGAATGGGTGCGTTAATTAGCAGAGAACGGATCCTACTAAAGGATTCCTGGCACTTTTCAGTCCACACAATTTTTTTCTTGGGACTAATTAAGTCAGTTAGGGGGCTGGAAATGTCAGCAAAGTTTGGCACAAATCGACGAAAGAAACCGGCCATACCCAAAAAGCGCATCACCGCCTTGCGGTCATGGGGGGCAGGCAGTGTAGAGGTGGCCTCAACCTTAGCGGTTACTGGGCTGATTTCTCCCTCTCCAACCACGTGACCCAGAAATATCAGCTTGGCATAACCGAACTCACTCTTGGCCAAGTTGACAGTGAGCCCTGCCATTGATAAGTTGGAGAAGAGGGCTTGTAGTTGTTGTAGATGTTCTTGCCAAGACTTGCTGTAGACCACAATGTCATCGAGGTTAGACTGCACTCCCTGTAGGACATCCGTCACCCGGTGGATCAATCGCTGAAAGGTGGCGGGTGCATTCACCATACCAAACGGCATAACGGTATAATGAAATAAACCGTCTGGGGTGACAAAGGCAGAGATTCGCTTAGCCCTCTCAGACAACTTGATCTGGTAGTATCCTTTTAGCAAGTCTATCTTCGAGATGTAGTGCGTTCCTCCCAGCCGGTCCAGCAGATCATCAAAATTAGCAGACTTAACAGCAATCCTGACGGGTGAGCTGGTTTACACGGCGGTAGTCAGTACACATTCTGTATGTGCCATCCGGTTTGTCCACCAGTAGGCAGGGAGATGCCCACTCACTGTCGCTTCTCTCCACCAAATCATGTGCCATCAGGAAGTCCACCTCACGTTGCAAGGCCTCATGCTTCCCCGGATTGGCTCGGTAGGGTTACTGCTGGGAAACATCACCAAACATCTGTGGAAACTGGACAAGCAGGCGCTGCAGGTCACCACTCTGGTCAGGTGACAAGTACTGAAACTTCAAATGGGGATGAGCTAGGAAGGCAGAGTTTTGCATTGTACTATCCTGAGGCAAAGGGAGGTCATTATGCTCCATTACCTTGACTTCCTCTAGTTCACCTTCATTAAAGTTTCCACAGCTTTCAGGTTAAGGACCTTATTATTAAAAACATTATCCCTAACATGATAGGCCTTCAGCAAGTTGACATGCACAAGTCTTTCCGACTTTCTACGATCAGGAGTTTTCAGGACATAATTGACATTACTGATCTTTTTATGCACAACATATGGTCCATGATATTTACTCTGTAAAGGCTTCTTAGGTATAGGCAATAAGGCTAGCACAAGATCACCTGGCTGAAAATCCCTGACAACTGTATTCTTGTCATAATGAAATTTCATTTTATCCTGAGACTGCTCTAGATTCTTCATTGCAAGAGCTACTGCAGATTTCAGTCTAGACTTAAATTGGTGAATATATGTGAGAAGGGGTTTTCCAGGATTAGCATCTAACCAAGTGTCCCTTAGGACCTTCAAAGGACCTCTGACTTCATGTCCAAACACAAGCTGAAATGGTGAAAATCCTAAAGAATCATGTACACTACTCCTCACAGCAAACAAAACATAATGAAGGCCCTCATCCAAGGCAGCACTGTTCTCTTCACAGTACTTAGTAAGCATAGATTTGAGAGTCTGATGGAACCACTCTAACCCTTAATTAGCGGCTCACCACATAAGTCGAGTTAAATAAAGCTGGACTGGGTGGCGGCGCTCGACATAGGTCGAGTGGCAATTTCAGCACGTAATGTTGCTGAGAGAGAGAGACAAGTGGTGGCAGGAGACTAGCGAGTGTATGACTGCTCCAGACCACCGCGGCGAACCTACTGACACGAATCTCAGCTCCCTCCTCCCTCTCTCACTCGCTACATACTGAATTATATGGGGAAAGTACCGAATTACATGCTTTTTGCACTCGCGTTGCACGGTTATTGCAAGAAAACTAGCCATCATAAAAGGATCGTTATGGTGTCATTCGAAAGCTCTGTTTATGCCCTTTCAGGGATAGGTACTTGTTTTACGTTCTGGGTCTTATTTAGGCATGAAAATTATCACGTAAACAGCCCTATTTTGGCTAAAAACACCCCGCTGTGCGGTACATATAAATAAACCGCATAGGCCGCTCGTAAGGTGCTAATGCACCCTGGGATTGAGGGTGACTGGCTGTGGAATGGTACTGGTGTACTCCCAACGCTTCCATAGTTTGCTTGAAGAGCTGAGAGGTAAAGTTACTACCCAAATCTGACTGTACCACACGCGGAATTCCATACTGTGTGAAAAATTTACTGAGAGCCTTTACTATGTTTTGGGAAGTTATACGTCTCAAGGGGAAAACCTCAGGATACCTAGTGGTGGAACACATGACGGTTAACAAGTACTCGTTACCACCTCGTGTTTTGGGCAAAGGTCCTACACAGTCAATTATGACCCTACTAAAGGGTTCATCAGTTACCGGAATGGGGTTTAAGGGTGCAGGCTTTACAGGCTGGTTAGGTTTTTCCAGCAATTTGACACTCGTGACAAGATTTACAAAAAGATCTAACTGATTGTTTCATTCTTGGCCAAAAGAAGTCTCTGAGTATCTTGTTATAAGTCTTGTTTACACCCAAATGTCCTCCACTAAGGTCATGAGCAATGGAAATGACGTCTGACCTATATATGGAGGGGAAAACTATCTGATGCATTTCTTGCCAGGTTTCATCAGCTGGCACATTAGGGGGTCTATTCTTACGCATTAAAATACCATTGGAGATGTAAAAGCACCGAGGATCATTCCCTATTTCTGACTCTTCCACAGCTTTGTCAAAATATAGTGACAGTTCAGAGTCCTGCTTCTGAGCCTCCTTCAGTTTTTCAGAGTCAATGGGAATCTTGCTCATTTCCTCTAGATCGGCATTATCCGCAAATAGTAAAGAAGTGTCTAAGTCAATATCATGATTATTTTTTGGTTTGTTACTTTGGTTACCTGCCTTACTCCTAGTGACTACACACGAGGGAAACAAATTAGGATACTGATCGTCAAGTTGTTCAGTATTATTGCAAGAGGAGGGAAGGGAGGTAATAATTGGGTCTGGTATCACTTTTCCCCCAGCAATATCATTTCCCATCAAAAAGTTAACCCCTTCTACAGGAAGTAAATCTTGATTCCCAACAACATAATACCCACTAGCAAACTCAGATGTCAGATATACCCTTGCCAGAGGAACAGCAAGACTCCCACCAACTCCCTGAATGAGTACACTCTAGCCCAAGAAACAGTCCTCCAAACCGGGCATCACACCCTTTAACATGAGGCTGTGAGAAGTGCCAGTGTCTCTTAGAATATGAATAGGACAGTTAGTGGAAGAATCAGAAGAAGAAACTAATCCTGTGGAAAGAAAGGGTTTAAACTGAGTAGAACCGCTAGGTGAAATATCAGAGAAAGCCTGGCTTTGAGAACTAACAATGTCAGAACTGGCAGTCAACACTGGTAGATTAGAATGGGATACTGGTACACTATTAGCATTAGTCAGGGGGGAAGTAGCTAAAACTGCACCTCTTTCTTGTTGTCGGGTTTTAGCTTTTAATTTAGGACAATCTCTGAGGTGATGTCCCGGTTGTTTACAGTAGGCACAAATCAAAGGTCCAGTAGGTTTAATGGAGGGCTTAGGGGATTTACCTGGTGCAGGCTTACCATTTCCATTGCTCCAAGAGACCACCCTTGAGACTGGCTGGGAGACACCAGGGCCATACCTACCACCAGGAGAGTGAAATCCACCACCACCACCACGAGGGCTAGCACCGGAGTCAGTGTAGGTGCCAGGCCCTCTCTGTCCCGTCCTGAAAGAAGAATCACCTTGGGTTAATCTATAATTCTCAGCCAAAGTAGCTGCCTTGTCCACTGTCTGCACTTCTCTTTCCTGCAGGTACATTTTTAACCCAGTGAGACCCAGCGTCGCACGTGATGCGTCGGCAGTGTTTGATCACCAACTCCCAGCGACGCATCACGTGCGTCCGACATATTAAAATCAGTTACGTGGCTCGTAAGGTAGGAAATGGCGTGAGAATAGGAGGGGGAGGTACCGTAGTGTGTGTGGGAGCCGGGCCGGTAGGTGTGAGCGGGCCAAGACAGCCGCGCGGCTGGTGGTGGTGGGCTTAGTGGGGATACTTTACACCCTTAGTTCACCGCCACTTTGAACCTTCATTACTCCGGTCGTATGGGAGCTAGAGACTTGAGATTTATGTGAGACACTCCTTAGGATGTATGCCGTACAATGCCATACTCAGTTTTCACCCTAGTGCTCCCAGGCGGGTGGTCATGCGGGGGAGACGAACTTTCGACCCCCCCCCACCCCCCCACCCCAAATGACCAAGGTGAGTTTTTTTTTATTGTTTTCTTCATTTCTCACCATTCTCTTCCATTTTGGCTCAACAAATTTTGTTGAGGCCCCCCCCCCAAAAAAAAATATATCCGAGGTGATTTTTATTTTTATTTTTTTCATTTCTCATCCTTGTCTTCCATTTTAGCAAACAAAAATAAGAAGTGAAAATGGCTTGGGACTTGGGTGAACAAAATATTATAACTAGCCGGGGCTCAACGGGTTAATGATAGAGGGATTTTGCGGAGGAATTCTTCAAGCATAATTAACTGGCTCAACTGTGCAAATGTAGTAATTTTACTAGCTCTTAACCAACTCAGAAATTTTCTCTCTTTTTCTTTTACAAACTATATATAGGATTGTTTTTCACCCTTCTTAAGACTTCTGAAGTCTTGCGGTGGGTTTCAGGAACATGATCATAAACAGCTAATACTGAAGTTTTAATGTCTCATAGGTTAAGTCTAGGCTAGGGAGGTTTGTATACACCATTTTTGCATGTCCTACAAAAGCAGTTTGGGCCAGAAATGCCGACTGATCACTAGGCCATTTGAGTTGATTGGCTGCCTTCTCAAAAAGAATGAAGAATTGCTCCGGGTCAGTCTCATCGAAACTAGGTACAAATTTCAAGCTATGCCCCTTATCAGAAAATGGTTTGTTGGCAAAAGAATCACGTTCTTTTTGTTCACCATCTTGTTTCAACTTTAGCATTCGCTCTTCATGTGCTCTCTCACGTACTTTCTCCTCAAGATCCCTTTGATTTTGCTCCAACTGAATTTCTGTCTCACGTTCTCTTTGCTCAATCTCTCGTTGTCTTTGTTCCCCGTCGGCTTTTGCATTTTCTAGCTCCAATAATTTCAATCTCATCCATGCATCACTACCCCCTTCCTCTACACACAACTGATAGGCTGCCTCAGACAAAACACCATCCTTCACTAGTTTATTGATGACACTCTTTCTAATCTCACCTTTGTTATCACTAGTTTTATATGGTGCTGCATACTTTGTAGCTAAAGCAATCCAGTCGACTTTCCTAATTTTTGAAGTAGATAAGGTGCCCAGGGAGGGGTCAGCAACAAAATCACTGAGGTTAAAATCCATGATTAAATGAAAGAATGAACAAGACTATATGTGAAATTAGAATGAGCGAGAAACACTTATGATGGGTATTTGAATTGGTGGAGGCCGAATGACACACCACAAATCATAAACAAAACATAATAATGAGATGAGGTGTCCAAGCAGCATAGCGAGAGTCTTAATGATTCATTAAAGTCTACAATTACCACCAAACGACGAGGGTAAGAAAGGAATATCCTGGTCACGGCACCATGTAACGTTACAGGCGGGGTTCGAACCCATAACATTAACAAACATCCCACAAAAGAAACCACAAAACGGAGATCTATTATTCAGACTCAATAAAAAAGTGGTGTGAACGACTTATCTTAAAGTCAAAAGTGGTATGTTAAACTTCCACAAACTAGTAACTCATATGAGTTACCGAACCCTTTGTAAGGTAAAAGTGGAGAGTTAAAAAAAAATCAAATGATATCAACTAGCCATTGGCATTATGAAACCCCAAAGATATTCCTTCCTTAATCCTTATCAATTATTATTTATGAAAGACCATAGAATATTGCACTATGATTACAAATACTATCAATATATAAGTGAAAGAATAATATTAGGTGTAGGTGGTAATAATTGTCAAACATTAAGTAAAATTATATAATTTATTTACATGAACTTATCTATAAAACTAATTGAATACAATCTATCAAAACATAGAACATAACAACACATGTTTAACTGAATATATAAATTTATCTATTAAGAGAGTAAGATTGGACAAGGCAAATGAACTACTTATCGTATTCCCATGGTAAATCTTTTACAAGTGATGAATCAGGACAGGCAGGAGGTGGTGATGGTCTCAGAACTGAATTTACCAACTCCGTCTGCTCTATTTATACCCTTGGAAATGGTAAACATATCATACTGGCCTTATTCTGAAATATCCTATTTTACTCTCATAATCTTTGAACTTACTAAATCATCAAAGAGTATGATAACCTAATCATAAAATGAATCCATATCAAAATAATATTACCCAACTGAATTAATATCAAGAAATATAATTATGATCCTACGTCTGGCATGAACGTGAACATAGAGGGAGTGGGGGGGAATTGAGAGTGGGGGGGATCTTGAGAGAGAGAGTGAAGGAGAGAGATGGGGGAGGGGGGAAGAAGAAGGGAGAGAGAGAACAGGTTTGGTGAATTTCTAGATCGTTCTACACATCACCAGGTGAGGGTACACTCCAAGCGATGGGCTGGTCTATCAGAGTGAGACCTGAGCGATCTCTGCCATACCCATAGCTTACTCTGACTGTTCCTTTTACTTATATATTTTCTAAATCTCAAGTGACGGCGTCTCTTCCGTGGATTGACCTCCCAATCTACCAAGATTGGAAGCTAAAGCGTCACATTATTCCTTTGCCCCTCAACTTTCTCTTCATAATTGCTGAGGGGCACAGGGCCCTGGGTGGGGCTTTGGTTTCCCGGGCGTTTACGCACCCTCTCAGCTCCCCGCCATGGAGTGGCTTCGGTCACCCAGGCTTTATTGTGGTCGGCAGGGAGGGTTCTGTGGGGGCGCTCGTTTATGGCCTTGGCCTTACTCGGGGCCTTGGGGCTGTTCGGCCAGGCAGCTTGGGGAACAACAACAACAACAACAACAACACTCCAAGCCTGAAATATTGTACCCACCTTATTAAGTAAGTTAGATAACTTTAACAGTATGCTCAAGTTTGCACCATACTTCTCTACCTATAGAGTTACTGCAAGTTTGCTTCCTTTGTTATTTGGTGTTGTGGTATTATTGCTTTTGCAGTTCACAAAGTATTCACATCAGTATTGTTGGTATTTTATTGCTTTGTGCACAATCCAAAATTTAATTAAATTAGCAAAAATATGTATTCTTTACCCTATTAAATTGTCCAATAATTGTATGGTGGTGGGCTGACCCTTTGTCAGAGTGAGGGATGGTGTCCACTACTTCCCATAGCCCCTTATATCTTTTTCTCCTTCTGCATCTCTAATTTTTTTCAAATGGCGTAGGGATGCGGCGACCCCAACGCCCGCCACTTTCTGGTGCAGGTAGCCTCCTCTGTGGTGGAGGGGTGAGAAATTTCCACCACCGCTTTTCTCCGGCGAGACGTAGAAGTCGGCTAAAGGGGATCGGGGGCGGGGGGCCTGGTATCCTTCTCCCCTTAAACAAATCTACCAAAAAAACGAGACAGAGATAGGGGCGAGGGAGCGCGTTCATGGTCCCGGACCCTGAGAGTAGGAGCTTTGAATGTGCGTGGATGTAGTACGAATGAGAAGCGAGAGGATATTGGAAGGTTATTTGAAAGCAGGATGTATGATGTCCTTGCACTGAATGAAACAAAGATGAAAGGAGAGGGAGAAGTGGATTTTTGAAATTATACAAATGTTAATTTGTTCTTAAATATTAATATGAAGGGTGCGCCTGGAAGTGTGGTGGGAGGGCTTGTGGCTTTGGCTCCACTGCATGTCTGCCTGCCGAGATCGGAACCTCTCCGGGTGGTCGGGGGCCGGGGGATTGCTGGAGCGACCTTGGTGACCCTGGTCTCTGGGTGACCTGGATGTGTGTGAGTTTGTGCTTTTTATCTGTGTTTATTTGTTGTTTTATGTTGTTTTTGTGTTTTCCCTGTTCTTGCTCTGTCTTGAGTCGGCTACCCCCAAAATGGGGATTGGGCCTGAGCATATAGATATATAGATAGATAGATAGATAGAATAGAATTATTTTAAATGTACAATGTATACATAATTTTGGCTGCTACCAGTTATTGTTCAAGCTTAGCAATCCCTATTATTTGCATCTAGCAATCCTCTTGTTTTCAAAGCATTCCCTGTTTTATATTCCCTACTTTCTTGTGTCCTTTCCTTACATACTGTAAATCTTCAACTCCGCCCTCTTTCTCTCTTTTGTAATTAGTATATGTTCAAAAAGATAAAAATAACATGTTTATAGATAGTTTGCAACACTAGTTTGATTACACAGTCTTATTGTTATCCCTTTATGCTAACCTTTTTCAAATATGTGCACGCATTTTCTCCTTTTATTCCGTGTATTAGTAGACGATTTAAGTCAGTTTAGGAAGCCATTGGGGTAGTCAGAGGGGTTATGAAGACTGATTTACCGAACCTGAATACAATCGTTCAAGGGCTAGTATAACATGTATGCATCAACAACAGCGATATATTACCCATTCGATTCTTAGAGGGCCTTCCGAACCTGAGTAAAATCGTCTGATGTCAGCCAAAATGAAAGCAAAAAGGCGTTCTCGAAGACATAGAGGGTTAACCTGATTGATACAGTTGAAAACGATTTGTTTACCATCTGTCGCCAGGGTTTTTAAATCAAGTCCGCTAGATAGTAAATACAAACCAAAAATCACTAGAATATGCTAGATAATAAGAACAAAACTATAATCGCTAGAATAATACCAACATGTTTGGAATATTACTCTAAAATGGCTTAAATCTCCAAAATATCGCTATAATTTATGTCGCTCGCTAGATGTAAAAATTGGCCTCTAGATCAAAGTAAATACCACTAGAACTAGCGGAAAAGTAGCTAAATTGGCAACACTACTCTCTGCCTGACAAGATTACCTCCTCCCCCTTCTCTCTCTAGTCATTTCCATCTATCACTTCAACCTATTCTTTCAAATAATTTTTCCACCTGTCTTACTTCCCAACCAATCTATTCTATGAATTTTGTTTCTCTCTCTCTCTCTCTCTCTCTCTCTCTCTCTCTCTCTCTCTCTCTCTCTCTCTCTCTCTCTCTCTCTCTCTCTCTCTCTCTCTCTCTCTCTATCGTCTCCCTTTCTCTCTCTCTCGTCTCCCTTTCTTTGCAGTCCGTCACCCTTCCCATTCAAGAGATTTATTATGTGAAGCCGAGAGCTCTCTTATTTTCTTGTTCTCTGTGGAAATATGAGTTGTGATGTGGAATATGGTAATGTATTGTTTGTGAATCATGTACAAGTTTAACATTGCACTGTATGATTTAATGTTAAAACCTGATTTGTAAATGTGTTAAAATGTAAATGTATAGGTGTGTAATATGGACATGTATATGTAAATATGTAAATTTGCAAATCTAAAGTGTAAATATGTTATCGTGTAAATGTATCAGTGTATAAGCATGTAAATGTGTAAAATTGTATATATATTAATGTGTAAATACATAAATGTGTAGATATATAAATGTGTGAATATGTACTGTGTGTAAATGTGTTAATATGTAAACGTGTAAATATCTAAAACCTGACTAACTGGGAGCGAGAAATGGAAGATTTCATTCATTGTATGTTCGTATGTGTGTTTCCCCGTAGACTGTAACAAATGAATGCCTAATTGTAACACAAATGATATACATGATAGGTCCTCAAATAGTTGGTGTTGATATTTGAATAGAAAACTCGAAACGTTTACATAATTAGCTTGAAGGAGGTCTGAGGGGCGTTTTGTAGTTGATGGGGATCTGGGGAGGAACTACTTTGCTTTTTAGTCTAGAGGGCAAACTACAAATACATTGCTCAAAATTTTCACACACAATAGAAACCTCAAATAATAATGGCAAAACAAAAATGACTTCCACAAACGTCGTCTCAGATAGTGTTAAGGATCGCTTCATATAGTTACACTAGCGCGCCAGAATAATTAAATTGCAAGTCCCTTATCAATGGAGCAGATTTTACAGTCGTGGACATCAGGTTGTGGACAATAATCAGTGCGACAGTTATACTGCACAGGCGAACGATTATGAAAAATATATTTGATTCACACACATTATAATCAACGAGGTTCACTATAGTCTGTTTCATCCAGCTGATTTTAAACTTAATCCTTTGTCAGGTGATTTATCGATACTGGAAAAATATGAAATGTCTCTGCATCATGTAAATACCAAATGTTCATAATTAACAACATATTTCGGTGCAAAAATCATCATAGTAGTTAAGTGCAGAAAAGGAGGAATTGTTAATTTACCATCAGCTGATAATACAGAATATAGTTAACTCCCACCGTATTATTTTTATCATTATAAAGTGTTCAAGTATTCCTGACCACGACTGTATAGTTGCCCACATAAGTTCTAGTTCTCGTTGTGATCTCACGTATGACATTAAAATAGTATGAATTATGGGTGTGATTTTGTTTAACCCCTTGATGATCACTCAATGCCAGTTATATATATACTATATATACTGTATATATAATATATATATTATATATATATATATATATATATATATATATATATATATATATATATATATATATATATATATATATATATATATATATATATATATATATATATATATATATATATATATATATATAATTTTATTATATACACATTGGTCAATATGCAGGACGTGCGACAATATAGGTAACAAAAATATAATATCAGTTTGGGGTTCCTATCATCATATGCTTCATTTCTAATAATTTTTATCCTAAGGAGAAAACAAAAATTGTGATTTAACCCGTACAGCCCCAGCGACGCGCCTGACGCGTCGGCGATGTATGTAACGCACAGCCCCAGAGACGCGCCTGGCGCGTCACCCTAATTGCGCCGACCGTAACCTCAGGTGTAGCCACTCAAGAGGGCTCAGATTTGTATGGGAACTGTGTACGTATCCCACGCAACCGTGCCGATGGTTGAAAACTCTCAAAGTCCACGTGCGTGCGCGCGAGCGCGCAATAACCTGTTTTTTTGGGATAATTGCCTTCAATTTTTTACTCTTATAAAATCCGTTTTCGGGGGCTCTGTAGGACCATTTTTTAAGCTTTTTGAGCGGTTTTTCGTGGTTTTTCCTTCATTCCTAACCCATCCGCTATTGTTTCTGGAATAAAACAATTTTTTGAAAACCGGCCGGGTTCTGGTGCGCAAACATTACAAAACTAGCCGGGGCTCCACGGGTTAAATCAAAATTCTTGGGATTTTTTTTTTTTTTTTTGTCATTTTAACCTAACCAAAAAAACTAACTTAACCTAACCTAATAGCCCCCAAATACATTTAGGTTTGGTTAGGTTAGGTTTTTTGGTTAGGTTAATGACAAAAACAAAAAATCACAAGAAAAAAATAAAAAATTCCAATATGTTTTTGTTTCCCAAGGAAAACAAATATATAGCAATAAAGCATATTGATGATAGGACCCCAAAACAAATATTAAAAATGTGTTACCTATATTGTCGCGCGTCCTGCATATTGACCATATTATGTATATATATATATATATATATATATATATATATATATATATACTGTATATATTATATATATATTATTATTATTATTATTGTTTAGTTTTAATTGTGGCATTTTATTTATGTTAGTTATCTAAATTTGGTTTTCTTTGGAGCATCAGCTATAGAAAACGGAAGAGTTTAGGGTTAACTAAACTAAAATATTCAAACTTTCTCTGGTATAAAATGTTTATTAGTATACTGCAAACTAATTATTATCAGTTGACTAATCAGAAAAGCTAACGATAAATCTACACCTTAACCCACTGAGCCCCAGCGACGCAGAATTTGCGTCCACAATGTATGTAACGCTAAACCCCAGCGACGCATGGTTTGCGTCCTGGCCGGTCCGGTCCTAATTACTCCGGTCCTATGGCACCCCGAGGGCTCAGATTTGTATGGGAACTGTGTAAGTATCCCACGCACCCATGCCAATGGTTGAAAACTCTCAAAGTCCAACCGTGTGCGTGTGAGCACGCAAAAACATGTTTTTTGGGGGAAATTGCCTTCAATGTTTTACTCTTGTAAAATCCGTTTTCGGGGGCTCTGTAGGACCATTTTTTGCACTTTTTGACCAATTTTTTTTTTTCTTCATTCCTAACCCATTCGCTATTGTTTCTGGAATAAATTTTTGTTTAGAATCAGCCGGTCCTGGGTGGTACATTTATTAATATTTAGCTGGTACTCAGCGGGTTAATACCCATGTTTAGTCGCTAGTCTGTTGGTCCTAAAAGGTTAATATTATTAATAGTAGACTTAGTATGGTTCGATGATGTTCGGAAATGTATATTTAATGTAACTTGAAATTGATATATTCAAGTATCAAAGACCTTCACTAAAGTGAGACTCATTCGCCGCGGTTTGACTACTTTTCCCCCGAAACTCCCATTTTCTGTAAATCCATTTTCTTACAACGCACAATCTCGAAGGTGTTTTTAGCTCTCCCGCAGTACTTTTTAGTGATTTTATGTCTTCTATATCGTTATTTAGAGCAGCGGGGGTCTGGGGACGGCAGCCCCCAGGTAAGGTTAGGTTGTTATGTTTGGTTAATGACAATATTGTTATCGGAGGAGGCGAGTGATTGGTTTGTTTACGTTACACGGAGTCTGCGAGAGTTTACCTTGCCGACTCTCATTTTCAATGGATGCATTAATCTAACATGACAACTTATCTTAACTTGGGGGCTGGTTTCCCCAGACTCCCACAATTCGAACATCAGTAGGACTTCCTGAATATAGTAAGACTAAAAAATACTTAGTTTCGAAAGGAAAATAATGAAAAAATAGGGGTAGTATATCTGTAGATTTACCAAGGTAACCACTGCATAAGAATATACAATTGTATTTCAATCATGTACATTATAATTTCTATGTATAAGATCACAGAGAGGATCACAACTTATGCGAACAACTGTGCATACTGCCCCAAGGATTTTCTCTCTATCTTCTTTACTTCCATGTTTTCTTTTTCTTAATTTTTGTTTGTGTCACACGATCACTGCTCCAGCATTGTTTTGACAATTATAATTATAATAGTCTATTCACTATAATTAAGGAGAGGTATTTGTTTTTTCTGGACCTCCTTCTTCCTCATCTTTAGCCCCATTAGTTATGAAATTTTATGAAGTTCGCTCCATTAGCTTGGCGATTGTAAGACCTTTCGTCACAACTCTTTATCAATAATAAGACCTTTCGTGCAATTTAGGTGTTGATTTTTTTCCTGGCAGGCAACTTCCTGCAAAAGTTGTAAATAGTTTTAAAGTAAAACAGTTAACCCGGTGGACTCCAAGCAATATAATATATATGTACACTCCAGAACCAGCCACTAGTCATTTTTTTTTCTGAAACACATGAGATGGGTTAGTAATGATGGAAAAAAAAACCGCTCACCTAGGTCATTTAGGGGACCCGGGGGGCGGTGGAAAGTCACAATTATCATGGGGTGATGGGTAGGCAAAATACAGGAAAATCACTCGGCGCGCGCCTACACGTACGCGGCTGGACTTGAAGGGTTTCCAACCATTGGCATTGTTCCGTGGGACCCATAAGTAGTTCCCTTACAAATCTGAACCCTCTAGGTGTCATAGGACAAGAGTAACTAATGCGAACGCAACCATTGCGTCGTTGGGGTTTAGCATTACATACATTAGGCGACACATAACTTGCGTCGGCTGGTACTCAAGGAATTAAGGGGAGATGGGTCGTTTTTCTGGTGCCCCTTCTTCCTCATGTTTAGCCCAATTAGTTTGTAGATTTGATGACGTTCGGCCCATTATTTTGGCGATATCAAGACTTCGCCCCATTGTTTTGTCAATATTGGGAATTTTCATTACATAATTATAGGTGTCGATGTTTTCATGGCGAGCGATAGCGAGCCTGTAATTATAAAGAAACTGTCCTTCAGCCTGGACAGTTTTCTATAAAAACAAATACAAATTTATCTTGGAGGGCCTTGGGGGGTATTTTTAAGCTTGATGGACTAGGGAGGTAACAAAAAAAAAAAAAAAAAAAAAAAAAAAACACAATTGAGCAATTAGATACGCCCATCCCACCATAAAGAAATAAGTAGATACTATTAAACCACACTTTGTAATGAGAGTTTTGCACTATACAACCTCTCTTATAACTATACAACCTCTCTTATAACTATACAACCTCTCTTATAACTATACAACCTCTTATAACTATACAACCTCTCTTATAACTATACTACCTCTCTTATAACTATACTACCTCTCTTATAACTATACAACCTCTCTTATAACTATACAACCTCTCTTATAACTATACAACCTCTCTTATAACTATACTACCTCTCTTATAACTATACTACCTCTCTTATAACTATACAACCTCTCTTATAACTATACTACCTCTCTTATAACTATACTACCTCTCTTATAACTATACTACCTCTCTTATAACTATACTACCTCTCTTATAACTATACAACCTCTCTTTTAACTATACAACCTCTCTTATAACTATACTACCTCTCTTATAACTATACAACCTCTCTTATAACTATACTACCTCTCTTATAACTATACAACCTCTCTTATAACTATACTACCTCTCTTATAACTATACTACCTCTCTTATAACTATACAACCTCTCTTATAACTATACTACCTCTCTTATAACTATACTACCTCTCTTATAACTATACTACCTCTCTTATAACTATACAACCTCTCTTATAACTATACAACCTCTCTTATAACTATACAACCTCTCTTATAACTATACAACCTCTCTTTTTTTTTTTTTTTTTTTAAGAGACAATGAACGGAGGAAGGAAAAACACAGATAAAACAAAAAGGTCCATGTGCCTAAAGGCATCCTCCATTCATAAAATGTTTGTAACAACTGGATTTGAACATTTGTAGATTGTAAGTTTGTGGAAAGCAATTCGAGGGAAGTGAATTCCAAAGAGTAGTAGCTCTGGGGATAAATGAATTCTGATAAGCAGAAGTTCTGCATTGTGGAGGAGAAAGTGTAAATTCATGGGCGCTCTCAGCTGCCCTAGTTCTACGGGGAAAGATGTGGAGAGGCGGCACAATTGAAGCAAGTTCCTCGGAACAATTGCTGTGAAAATATCTGTAGAATAATGCAAGGGATGCAACGTTTCTTCGTATGGATAATGTAGGAAGGTCCTGTGTGATTGCAGGGTTATTGATTAATCTAATAGCTTTATTTTGAATTTTGTCCAACTGCCTCAATGCAACCACTCCACTTCCACCCCACAGAGGTGAACAGTAATCCATCTGAGAACGCACGTGACTTTTATATACACGGCCAACTGCTCGTCAGTGAAGAATTCTCGAACTCTGTACAGGAGTCCCAGTTTTTTAGAGGCATTATTAGCAATGCTTCTAACATAATGTGTCCAGCTCAAGTTAGTAGTTAATGTTACACCGAGAATGTCAATACTAGGGGAAGTGGGAATATTTACATCATTAACAAATATATGGGAGTCAGTGAGATTCTGTCGGTTAGAAAATTGAATGTACTTGGTTTTCTGTGCATTAAAGGAAACTAGATTCTTTTGTCCCCATCCATCAATTCTAGAAAGGTCCTGGTTCAGAGAAATGGCAGTGTTTATTTTTGAATTTATAAGATCGGGTTGGGTGAAAGAATTGGTAAATGTGAAGGAACTGTGGAGTGTTGAGTCATCTGCGTAGGAATGTATTGGATTATGAGTGGTAGATATGAGATCATTGATATGAATGAGGAACAGAATTGGGACCAAAACTGATCCCTGGGGAACACCAGCATTTATTGAGTGAAATTGAGAATAAAGGCCATCTACCATTACACGTATTTTTCTGTTATGAAGATAAGAAGAAATTAGTGGAACTAATGATGCAAGGCTGTAGTGTGACATCTTCGACAATAAGGATTGATGCCAGACTCTATCAAATGCCTTTGATATATCCAGTGGTATTGTATGTGTTTCACCATGTTGGTCTGTAGCTTGGTTGATTTGATGCGTAAGAAGGCAAAGCATGTCTGCAGTTGATCGACATCGTCTAAAACCATATTGCCTATCACTGATTAATTTATTATTCTCAAGATGCTTAATTATGTGATTATTAAATATAATTTCAAAGACTTTACCAAGAGTGGAAGTTATAGCTATTGATCTGTAGTTTGATGGATCTGAAGAGGCACCTATTTTAGGAACTGGATGGATGTTTGCTTCTTTCCAGGGTACTGGGAAGCATGAGGTATGAGTACACAGACGGAACAATTTTGCCAATACAGGAGCGAGCACCAAGGAGCAATTCTTAAGTACTATTGGAGGAATTTCATCTGGACCAGGAGCCTTATCTACCGAGAGATTCTGCAAAATAGTTTTGACATGTCTGGTGTGGATCTTATAACTATACAACCTCTCTTATAACTATACAGCCTCTCTTATAACTATACTACCTCTCTTATAACTATACTACCTCTCTTATAACTATACAACCTCTCTTATAACTATACAACCTCTCTTATAACTATACTACCTCTCTTATAACTATACTACCTCTCTTATAACTATACAACCTCTCTTATAACTATACTACCTCTCTTATAACTATACAACCTCTCTTATAACTATACAACCTCTCTTATAACTATACAACCTCTCTTATAACTATACTACCTCTCTTATAACTATACAACCTCTCTTATAACTATACTACCTCTCTTATAACTATATTACCTCTTATAACTATACAACCTCTCTTATAAATATACTACCTCTCTTATAACTATATTACCTCTTATAACTATACAACCTCTCTTATAACTATACAACCTTTCTTATAACTATACAACCTCTCTTATAACTATACAACCTCTCTTATAACTATACTACCTCTCTTATAACTATACTACCTCTCTTATAACTATAGTACCTCTCTTATAACTATAGTACCTCTCTTATAACTATACAACCTCTCTTATAACTATACAACCTCTCTTATAACTATACTAGCTCTCTTATAACTATACAATCTCTCTTTTAACTATACTACCTCTCTTATAACTATACAACCTCTCTTATAACTATACTACCTCTCTTATAACTATACAACCTCTCTTATAACTATACTACCTCTCTTATAACTATACTACCTCTCTTATAACTATACTACCTCTCTTATAACTATACTACCTCTCTTATAACTATACAACCTCACTTATAACTATACTACCTCTCTTATAACTATACAACCTCTCTTATAACTATACAACCTCTCTTATAACTATACTATATCTCTTCTAACTATACTGCCTCTCTTATAACTATACTACCTCTCTTATAACTATATTACCTCTCTTATAACTATACAACCTCTCTTATAACTATACAGCCTCTCTTCTAACTATACTATATCTCTTCTAACTATACTACCTCTCTTATAACTATACTACCTCTCTTATAACTATACAACCTCTCTTATAACTATACAACCTCTCTTATAACTATACTACCTCTCTTATAACTATATTACCTATCTTATAACTATACTACCTCTCTTATAACTATACTACCTCTCTTATAACTATAAAACTTTTCTTATAAGTATACGACCTCTCTTATAACTATACCACCTCTTATAACTATACTACCTCTCTTATAACTATACTACATCTCTTCTAACTATACTACCTCTCTTATAACTATACTACCTCTCTTATAACTATACTACATCTCTTCTAACTATACTACCTCTCTTATAACTATACTACCTCTCTTATAACTATACTACCTCTCTTATAACTCTCTTATAACTATACTACCTCTCTTATAACTATACTACCTCTCTTATAACTATACTACCTCTCTTATAACTATACTACCTCTCTTATAACTATACTACCTCTCTTATAACTATACTATCTCACTTATAACTATACTACCTCTCTTATAACTATACTACGTCTCTTCTAACTATACTACCTCTTGTAATACTATACAACCTCTCTTTATCACTAACAGTATCTCCTTCATATATTATGTGCCACTAGGCTTTCAAATGTCTTAATCTTCCTTATGGCTCCTTGTAACACCCCCCCCCCCCTCTCTCTCTCTCTCTCTCATCGTTTACCCTTTACGTGATCTCCCTGCTCTCTTTTTCTCTCCAGTATTCTTGTATGTCTTCTCCTCTATCTGTATTCGTTTATACTCACTTGATGCTTTTTTATGTTTTATTGACCTCTCTATCTCTTTATATTTGCCAGTATGTCCATTTGTCTGCCTATCTTATCTATATTTCTGTCTGTCAGATCTAATCTTATCTATCCATCCCTAAAAGAAAAGAGAAACGTAGATGGAATTTGCACCGAGTTTGCTAAGGCATTTGATAAATGTGATCATGGTATTATCACATACAAACTTAAAGCAACAGGGATAGCAGGTAAAATCGGAAGGTGGATATACTACTTCCTCGCGAACCAAAAACAATAAGTAGCAGTAAATCAAGTCACATTTAAACCTTTGGATGTCAAAAGTTCAGTTCCCCAAGGAACAGTGCTAGTACCACTCTTTTCCTCATTCCAAATAATTACAGATGCCAACACAAGACACAGTACACTATCCTCCTTTGCTGATGACATGGAATTATATATGCTAGTAAAGCTACTGGAAGACACGGGCCAGCTGCAGTACATAAAGAAGGTGTTCCAGTGGACCAGGGATAATAACATGCAGTTTAACCCTCTCCGACATATGACGCAATTTGAGCCTATTAGGGATACTTTAAAGCCTTTGTTACCATCAGGTGGTATTTAGAAACCTTTAGTTAGTTACTTCAACCTCTGCAGTTGTCTTTGAGTTAGCTGTGGGCAGAAAACTAATTTTGGAGAGGTAATTATAAGAGTGAGAGAACTCTATTTCTTATTGCTAATCTGGCAACCTCTGCGTCATATGTGCGTGAAAGGGTTAATGAAGAAAAAGTCCAATTACTAGGATACGGAGATAATAATTTTAATGAGAACACAAATTACATAACATAATCCAACCACATAATAGAACGTAAAGACAGTGTGAAAGACCTTGGGTGATAATGTCTGAACATTTGGGATTCAAAGAACATAATCAGGTCAAAGTTACAGCTGTGAAACTGCTATTTGGTTGGATTGTATGTACATTTAAAACTTGCGGTGTATTGACTGTGATAACATGATAACGCTCTTCAAATCCCTTGTGCTACCTTGGCTAGATTACTGTAATATATTAACATCCCCATATAAAGCAGGTAAAAGTTATGACTTAAAGAGTATACAAAGAAACTCCACCTAACATAATAAACTCAGTAAAACAGTTACAGTATTGGGAGCATTTAAAATCACTAAAGCTGTATTCGTTAGAGCGTAGAAGGGAACATTACTTAATAATATATACACGAAATATCACAGAGGGTTTTGTACCGAATCTACATACCCCGATAGTCATGAAGTTCAGTGATAGGAGTGGCTGGGAAAGCGATATCACCAAGATGAAAAATCGGGGTGCTATGGGCACGCTGCGATATGGTTGGTTATCAACTAGAGGACCACGTTTCTACAACAAACCCCCGCGGCGAGTATGAGGCATGAAGGACGTCTCGTTAGGCAGCTTCAAGAGAGCCCTCGATGTCGAACTGCAAAGAGTGCCAGACGAGCAACTTTTTGCAGGGGAGCGCTTCGCCCCTTCGAACAGTCTGCTGCACCAATGTTCACACAACAACGAAGGGCGTTGCGATACTCGTTGGCGAACTCCACATAGGTCTAAATAGGTAGGTATCCGGCAGAAAAGCCTGTAGCGAGTGCCTCCCCCATAGTTGAAAGAGTGACAGGGCCATAATCAAGGGACATTTAGGCCAAAATGCCCAGACACACAGATTTTGAAGCAATTTAAGTCATAGGAGGAGTTAAAGACTGATTCTGGGAGAGAGTTCCAGAGTTCAGCTGTTGAATAGAAGACAGTTTGAGAGTAACGTTTCACTCTTGGATTGGAGAGCTGCACAGAGTAGGGGTGGGATTGAGTTGCAAGACGGGTACCACATGCCCTACGTAGAGAGGTTGTATACACTGGGAAAGCTCTGAGGAACAAGAATTATTATAGTGGCGATAGAATAGCGAGAGAGATGCAACATTGCGGCGGAGAGAGAGAGAGAGATTGCAGAGAGTTGGTGAGTGGGCGGGAGTTAATGATACGAAAGGCCTTCCTTTCAACTTTGTTTAGGAGAGTGGTGTGAGACGAACTTCCCCACACATGTGAACAATATTCAATACAAGGACGTACTGTGCCACTGTACAGAGCAAAAAGTAGTGCAGGGGTAAAGAACCCCCTGAGGCGGTTGAGCACTCCCAGCTTCTGGGAGGCTGCCTTAGCAAGACTGGTAATATGGTACTTCCAAATGAGAGCAGAAGAAAAAGAGGCACCAAGAATATTGAGAGAAGATGAAGGATTGATTTTTGTATTGTTGAAGAATAAGGGATAGTCCGCTGGAAGTTCCGGATGGGTAGATAGATGGAGAAATTGGGTTTTGGAAGCATTAGAGGTAACAAGGTTTTCTCTGCCCCAAATAGAAATAGTAGTTAGATCAGAAGATAGTGTTGCATGGTTTCATTACGTTTGTCTTTGAGGGATTGCTGGCTGGGGCGTTCTGGAAAACTAATTGAGTAGTGTAAGGTTGAGTCGTCTGCGTATGAATGGATGAGACTTGAGGTACAGTTGAGAAGATAATTTATGATAATTGGAAAGAGAATAGGAGATAGGACGGAGCCCTGAGGAACACCGGAGTTGATAAGGTGAGGAAGTGAGCGATGGCCATCCACAACCGCAGCTATAGAACGGCCGGAAAGGATATTAGAGGAAAAGGCACAGATGGAGGGATAGAAACCAAAGGAGGGTAGTTTAGAATTTAAAGATTTGTGCCGGACTCTATCGAAGGCTTTCGATATGTCTAGTGCAATAGAAAAAGTCTCACCGAAGTCCTGAAAGGAGGATGGCCAAGAGTTAGTAAGACATGAAGGAAGATCACCGGTAGAGTGACCCTTAAGGAAGCCATACTGGCGATCTGAGAGCAGATTATAAGAAGAGAAATGTTTAAGAAATTTGGAAGCAAGAATAGTTTCAAAAATTTAGAAATAGAAATACAAGAGATGAGAGCAATTGAACGATAGTTGGAGGGTTGAAAGCGGTCACCCGTCATAGGGACTTCCAGCATGAAGGGAAGACGTTAGAGGAGAGACAGAGACAAAAGAGTTTGCCTAGGCAGGAAGTCAGCACGGAAGCACAGTTTTTTAGTACAATAGGAGGAACACCGTCTGGACCTTAGGCCTTCTTAGTATTAAGCCCAGAGAGGGTAGAAAGTACATCTTTAGAAGAGATTAGGATATTAGGCATAAGTAGGAGAGAGGAGGGTGGAGAGGGAGGAATAACACCGGAAGCATCCAAGGTGGAGTTTCTAACAAATGTTTGAGCGAAGAGTTTTGTCTCTGTCAGAGGAAGAAGTGATGGTTGTTCCATCAAAGTGGGAAAGGGGAGGGAAAGACGAGGAAGAGAAATTGTTGGAGAGGTTTTTGGTAAGATGCCAGAAAGCTTGGGAAGAGCTAGAGTTGGATGCTTCAGTGCATTTATAATTGATGAAAGAGGGTTGGCAAGTCGAACAACAGATTTGGCTTGATTCCGGGCAGACACATAGGAAGAATGAGATTTTTTAGTTTTAGGGCGTCAGTACTGTTTGAATGCTTCCTCCTTATTGCAGACAGCAGTAAAACAAGCGTGAGTATACCATGATTTGTTTGCATTAGTCTGAGAGAAAGAAGATGGAATGTATGCCTCCATGCCTGATAGGATTACCTCGGTAATGCGTTCTGCACTCTCCGAGGGTCCCCGGCCATGGAAGCAAAAATCATTCCATGGGAAATCATAGAAGTACTGCCGGAGAACCTCCCAGTTGGCAGCGCCAAAGTGCCACAAGCGCTGCCGGCTAGGAGGATCAGGTGGCCTTACTGAAGAGATAGACAGGTGACAGAGATAAGTTTATGGTCAGAGGAGCCCAAAGGAGAGAAAAGATCGACAATATAAGAAGAAGGGTTAGAAGGTAGAAAGAATGTTGGGCCGATCTCCGAGGCGATCCTGGATACGGGTTGGTTGCAGAACTAACTGCTCTGGGTCATTTAGGATAGACAAAATGTAGGCTTGTTCACCAGGTTGGTCAGTAGTGTGTGTCTCTGTGTGTTTCAATTATGCTACCTATGTATGTTTTGCTATACAAAAAATCATATATTTTCACTCTGCTTAACTTACTATTACAATGACATAATATATTATTGTTATTAAGTTTCTCTTCACTTTTGTTTACGTCTTTTTGTTTGTTTTCCTTTCTGTGTTGCTCTGGTGATTTAATTTTTAGTTTTATCCTAGTAACCTCCATACGATTTTAAGTAACTTAGGAAGAGATTGACATCCATGGTATTAATTGAGATAGTTTCTACCCCTTTGATTATTAGAGGTCCCTCCAAAGCTGAATTAAATAGTATGGCAGTCCCATTAATAAAGTCCATAAATCGTCGCGTGATTGACGACGTTAGCCTACTATATAATTTCCATTTGTCTTCTTCCTTTCTTCTTTCGCTCTCTTGGGTACGTCTCTGATTCTTGTTGTCTTTCGGAAATATATTTCTTCATTAAGGTGCAGTGTCTGTGCTCTCAATTTGTCTTCTCTCTCTCTCTCTCTCTCTCTCTCTCTCTCTCGATTACATTCGTTGTTACGGTTATTTTATGTTGATGATTTCATTATTTACCCTTTCTGTACCGGCTACGTCATTTAAATTGAAGGTTATGCTAGCTACATTTAAGCGATTTTGTGCAGTTTAAGAAAGATTTGTGGTAGTAAAAAGGGTTAAATGAGGTAATACAAAGCCTGTTAATGGTTGGAGACTCTCATAAAACTAAATATGATAATTTAATAGTAGCCCAAACAAAGCTAAAAGAACGGCACCGGTACTGAACGGGTTAAATCCCTTGTAGATTATGTCGCGTTTTGACACTTTGTTCCGGCTATCATTAGAGGATTCTATACAGCTTACGAAGGATCTGTTGGAATGGAAACGGTAAAGATTATCTCAATTATCC
This sequence comes from Paralithodes platypus, assembly GCA_032716605.1. Classification (NCBI taxonomy): domain Eukaryota; kingdom Metazoa; phylum Arthropoda; class Malacostraca; order Decapoda; family Lithodidae; genus Paralithodes; species Paralithodes platypus. Next base: position 30,623,606 of record CM064510.1, read on the forward strand.
CTCTGACCTTTATATATCTTTACTAATCTGCAAAAAATCGTCTAATACTTGCCAGAAAATAGACAAGAAATGCCTAATCGTATCTTAAGAGAGTTGAAAAATATTACAACTTTCCGCATATTGTTAATATCTCAATAGTAGTTTTCTTCTTTCTCATAATGATAGTAGTACTAGTAGCAGTAGTAATAGACAGCCCCGACCAGGTACAAACCATTATTTTGGGGTATTGGGAGACTCGTGGATTTACCTGGTTCCTGGTTTAGTTTACTTTCTGGCTCATGTCCTTGCTGCATCGTGCTTGCCTCACTTTCATAACACAATCATCCAAGTGAATACCAATTATAGCTCTCATTAATTCCTTCAGTATTATGATGATATAAATATATATATTTATTCTGGCTACATTTTATTATTGTAGTTATTGTATTATTGTAGGGGGGAGCGGCAGTGGGAGTGTTTGCTTATATTACAGTAACATTGATACAGTGGCCTGGTCTGACCTATCCTTGGTGGTATGTGAGGTGGGGGAGGTGGAAACATCTTCGAAGAGGGTTCGATATATATAGTTTTGTGTTATTGTTTTTATTGTTATTATTATTATTATTATTATTATTATTATTATTTTATCATTAGCCATAGACCATTCATGTAGCTGAAAGAGTACTTTCTATCCCCAACATTTTGTTGATATATTGATGTGTTCTTGGGGTTGTGATCTGGGATTGTGTTAAAATTGCTTATATACAGTATATCATGCACAATACTAATTGATCAAAATGAGGAACGCCTATGGATGCTGGGATAATATTTTAATCTGATTTGCTTTTATTTCCTTTGTTCCTGTATTCAACAACGATAATTATAATACAAATAATAATAATAATCATAATCATATAACAATAATATTTATGATAATAATGTAAATTATAATATTAATAGAAATAATAATAATGATTGCCAATAAAACTAAGCATACAATATAAAACCAAAACAAAATTTGTCCAGTTTTGCAGCTCAAGCTCTCTCACTTTGTTCATATTTGTTTTCTATAACGTATATCATACTCAAATCTAATCCATTCTTTTGTTGCTTCTTTCTTTCTTCTTTACTTCTGTCACCTTCCGTTCGAATCTTTTTAGTTAGACTTATGCTTTATCTTTATCTTTTTACTTCCACATCTCTTCCCTACATATCTTTCCTTTCATTCTATTTGTTATTGTTCCCTTTTTGTTTTTCCTTTTCTATCCCTTCTGCCTCTGCCCTCATGTTGGGCTCTTCTTCTCTCTCTAATCCGTTCTCCTTTACTTTTGTTTTCTCTCTCTCTCTCTCTCTCTCTCTCTCTCTCTCTCTCTCTCTCTCTCTCTCTCTCTCTCTCTCTCTCTCTCTCTCTCTCTCTCTCTCTCTCTCTCTCTCTCTCTCTCTCCTCATCCTTTACCCTTTACTTGATCTCTCTCTAATATTCTCACCCGTTCCCCTGTGATTGCTCTCCTTTATCTGTATTCGCTTGTACTGGCTGTTCTGTGTTTTTTGTCTCTTATTTTTCTTGGTTTCTCTATATCTGAACCGGTCACTTGCTTCTCTCTCACACTCGCGCACACACACACACACACACACACACACACACACACATACACGCTCACTCTCTCTCTCTCTCCCTCATTGTGTGATCCCCGTAGAGTTTATAATTATCGTGCTGCCTCGGGATCAGGTACTGACCGGGACAGCTTGTTAATCCACACAGGATGCGAGTACCTCAGCTAGTTTACATACAGTCTTGTGGTAATAGAAGTTGCTTTGTTTGATTTCCATTTCAGTGGTTTTACTAAATTATATACAGTATATCTAGCTCTTTCATCACTTTGGCTTAAGACTTTTACTTATTAATACTTCATAATAATGATACTACTACTACTATTACTACTACTACTACTACTACTACTACTACTACTAATAATAATAATAATAATAATAATAGTAATAATAATAATAATAATAATAATAATAATAATAATTGTATTAATAATATTGCCTTGCAAAACTAAATTTTGTTTTGTTTTGGTGTGCAGATCAAACTATTTGTATTCCTTTTGTAGCAAGTATATCATCGTGCAAACATATAATAATCCATTGTATCGTTCCTCATTGTCCTTCCCCCCCCCCCCCCCACCCTCCCACAAACTCCCCCCCTACCCTACAAAACCTATTTGGGGGGTAACCCACTCCACCCTGCCACCTCCTAGCTCCCCCCCCCCCCCCCCCCCCCACCCCACCCCACCCCTCCCCTACCTAACCTAACCTAACCTAACCTAACCTAACTTACCTAACCTAACTTACCTAACCTAACCTATATATATATCTTGCACTCGACTCTTCTACCGTATATATTTTCCCTTTTCTAGGATTTTTTTTTCTTCCGCATTTTCCTCATGAATCTTTCTTTCTTCCTTTGTATTTGTTTGTACTCCATTCCTTATGTCTTCCTTTATTCCTTTCTACTATTTATAAATACTTTCTTCTTCTTCTCTTTAATTTGTTCTCCCTTACTTTCTTCTGGTCCTCCTCTTATCCCTCTTGTGCATCATCTCTCTCTCTCTCTCTCTCTCTCTCTCTCTCTCTCTCTCTCTCTCTCTCTGTCAATCCTGGTGCCCTTATTACCAAAAAGATATAAACAAGCTAGAACGAGTTCAACGTAGAGTTACCAAAATGATACCTAGCCTAAAGAACAAACCATACGAAGAGCGTCTTAGAGAATTAAATCTATTTCCTTTAACCCAGCGCAGATTAAGAGGTGACTTAATTCAAGTGTTCAAAATCATCAAAGGCATCGACAATATGAACTGTAGTAAGTACTTCACTATCGACCAATCTAATTACACGCGGGGAAACGGTTGCAAAATTATTGGTAAATCTTTTAACTCGCACGAATCTAAGAATTTCTTCTTCAATCGAGTTGTCAACTTGTGGAATGGGCTTCCCCGAAACGTTGTAGACTGCATCACCGTTGATTCATTTAAACTCCGCCTAGACAAATATCTCTCATCAAACCCGCGACTGACTGCGTTTGTAAATGAATAACTTTATTTTATCCCCCCCTCAGTTACTAACCCTTATGTCCTCTACTAACTTCCTAATCCTGCCAAGGACATTAGTTCCAGGGCAGTAATTCCCTTTCCAATGTTCCCTTACCCACTCTAAACCACTGTTTGGACACTTGATCCTCAGTGTTTTGGAGGACAAGCAACCTAGAAGGGTCACTAGACCTGTTGTTGCTTGATTTCCTTTGTACTCCTTTGTACTCTCTCTCTCTCTCTCTATCTGTCTATCTATATTTATCCATCTATCTATATATATCTATCTATCTATCTATCTATCTCTATTGTATAACATTTATCTGTCTATCTGTATATCTAGTACATTATATATATATATATATATATATATATATATATATATATATACCGGTATATATATATATATATATATTCGAACTCTCTATCTCGTACCTCTTTGCTCGCAAGCCCCTGCATCCAATTAGGTGTAGTGAAAATCATGGTAGGTATATTGGCAGGAGAGAGAGAGAGAGAGAGAGAGAGAGAGAGAGAGAGAGAGAGAGAGAGAGAGAGAGAGAGAGAGAGAGAGAGAGAGAGAGAGAGACAAGATAATTGACACCATGTAAAAAAAAAATAGTTTTAGTATAAAAGTAACCAAGCATTTGTTTATACGATTTGTTCCGAATGCCATGATAACAGATTATCAAAATAATAAGGCAAAGGTAGCTCAGTATTCTGTTGCCTAACCTTTCCAATTCATGAAGTTCATCGGAGGAGCAGAATACAATGTTGATAAACTTATCCTATATACTACCAAAATTATTATGTTGTCATGGATAATAATACAAAAAACACAGACACAAAAATATAACAACATAACCGTCTTGGTGGTGTAATGGTTAAGGTGTCTAAAAATCTGTGTGTGATAACCCAGGTTCGAATCCCGGTGGATCACATTTATGCTTTCATTAATTTCATTGGAGGTGTTTGGTGGTGTGGTGAATTTAATACAATAATAGAATATCAACCAATGGAAGAAATCATGCAAGTTGTACCCTCGGAAAGTTTAGTATTACCAATACGTTGAAGAAAGATGGATAGATAGATACATAGATCGGTAGAGAGAGAGAGAGAGAGAGAGAGAGAGAGAGAGAGAGAGAGAGAGAGAGAGAGAGAGAGAGAGAGAGGGCGCGAGAGAGAGAGAGGGAGAGAAAGAGAGAGAGAGAGAAACCAGAGTGCTTATCGTAATTATCTTGCATCATTATTTTGTCTTAGGTGGTCTACAATATTTGAGATAATGAGGCAAATAGGTAGGGTTAACCCCTTCAGTACTATCACGTCATGTATATCTAAATATATTTACTATACAGTAGATTACTCGTGTAGCTATAAAAACCGCTTCCGTTGATCATCCTTCAAGCTAAACTAATGCCGCTTCCATAGATCACCCTACAAACTACAAACAAATAATGCCGCCTCCATAGATCACCCTACAAACTACAAACAAATATTGCCGCCTCCATAGATCACCCTACAAACTACAAACATATAATGCCGCCTTTATAGATCACCCTACAAACTACAAACAAATAATGCCGCCTCCATAGATCACCCTACAAACTACAAACAAATAATGCCGCCTCTATAGATCACCCTACAAACTACAAACAAATAATGCCGCCTCCATAGATCACCCTACAAACTACAAACAAATAATGCCGCCCCCATAGATCACCCTACAAACTACAAACAAATAATGCCGCCTCTATAGATCACCCTACAAACTACAAACAAATAATGCCGCCTCCATAGATCACCCTACAAACTACAAACAAATAATGCCGCCTCCATAGATCACCCTACAAACTACAAACAAATAATGCCGCCTCCATAGATCACCCTACAAACTATAAACAAATATATATACCGTATATATAAAAGAAAACAATATTTATATAGATGCATAAATAAAACACCACCGTATTATAACCCTTCTAGCTACAAAAAAAAAAAGTCACCATAAATCACCCTTCAACCTACAGTATATATATACTGTATATATATATATATATATATATATATATATATATATATATATATCAGAATTGGGTCGATTAACTCATTATATTAACTAAGTTAAGTTAAGTTAAATTTGAAAGTTAATTGGTTACCTTAAACAATTAACTCTACCTTTCATTTAACTTTTCAGCTTCCCTAACTTGAATTTGTGCTTCTTTTATAATTATTTGCACAAGTTGTTCAACTTGTGATTGCAAACATCTATTTGTAAATGTATTAAGCAAAACTTTCTATAATATTATGATTAGCATTACTCAATTTCCATACACAATTTAGTATCCCTGTGTCACTGATTTCCTTATTTCCTTAAGTCTGTTATCATTACCCTCCACATTTACTCATTTTTATTACTGCAAGCAAAACCCTTAGAAGCTCCTTCACGACAAATATATATATATATATATAATTTGTGTTTTATTCTTTCTTGGACTGTTTCAAGGGAATTACAATCAATCACATAGTGTTAAATCAGTCATCAGTAGACCTAAGTATATATTATAACTCATCTCACTTGGCTAAATTACTCGACATGTAGATCAGGTAAGGGGAAGGTATCGAAAGATAATGGACACCCAGATCGATGTATATGATACTAGCATAAACAGTAAATAAATAAATAAATAAATAATAAAAAAAAAAAAAAAATTGCCTAAGCATTTCACATAATTTTGACTATTGGATTTTAATGTATTACATACCGGTATGTCCACGTTAAACTCTTAACCTCCAAATATATTGGTTTAATCTTAACTACACAATAAACTACTTTAAAAGCCTGTTCATAATCAAAGACATTTACTATATTGTCTTATTTCTTAACAAATTAAATGTAGGCTACACATTCGTATACAGTGCACCTAACTCGAACTTCAAGCTTATCTGACTATTAAGCTGAAAATAACAACAATAGGGGTTGGAAAGTATACATCTACTATACACATACCGATATTAGAAACACGAAATTAACCCTTGGAGCCCCGGCTAGTTTTGTAATGTTTGCGCACCAGAACCCGGCTGGTTTTCAAAAAATGGTTTTATTCCAGAAACAATAGCGAATGGGTTAGGAATGAAGGAAAAACCACGAAAAACCGCTCAAAAAGCTTAAAAAATGGTCCTACAGAGCCCGCGAAAACGGATTTTACAAGAGTAAAAAATTTAAGGCAATTATCCCAAAAAAACAGTTTATTGCGCGCTCGCACGCACGCACGTGGATTTTGAGAGTTTTCAACCATCGGCACGGTTGCGTGGGATACGTACACAGTTCCCATACAAATCTGAGCCCTCTTGAGTGGCTACACCTGAGGTTACGGTCGGCACAATTAGGGTGATGCGTCAGGCGCGTCTCTGGGGCTGTGCGTTACATACATCGCCGACGCGTCAGACGCGTCGCTGGGGCTGTACGGGTTAAGTATACACAACAATTCATATGAAATATATGACAGGACAACCTAACACGATTTGTTTTTCATACTACAGATCTATAAACATTGGAAGAAAGCAAAACGCTTATGTGTGCATGAAGGAGACAAACGGCAGGCTGCTAGTCACGAGTGTCTTCCCCAAAGCCAAAAGAGTGTTAGAGAGCCAAATTCAAGTGACGATGGCGTTAACATGCCTGGATATACGGATTATATAGTAGTCTAAGTCATATGATGAAGGACAGATGTATTAAAGGTGAGAGTTTGTTGAGTAGAAGACAGATTTTGCTAATTCTTGGGTTGGAGAGCTGGACAGAAAAGGAGTGGGACTGTGTTGAAAGGCAGGTGCCTCACACTCGCTGCAGGAGAGGGGGTATGCACTGAGAGTGATCTTAAGAACACTAATTGTTGTAATACTGATAGACGAGTGAAACATTTCGCAAGCTTTGCTTGTCAACTGGTCAGCACATAACGAAAAGGACCGTGATAACTAAAATTAATAAATGGAAAGATTGCTGAGCATTCAAATCCAAAAAAAGAGCATAATCAATGTTATTCTTCTTAGTATTTCAATAAATTAAGATTGGTAATAATTATGTAGGACTTTTGAGGTTATAGTAGTTGACATAAAATGTATACAGGCATCAGTGTACATGTACAGTAAGTCGTCTGCGTGGCACGTGGTTCATATTCAGTTTGTTTATGCTGGCACTTTCCATACTATTACTTAGTTACCATTCTCAATTATCTGTAATTTTTAATTGTATTGAAACATGTAGGCAAGACATTTACTCTTTGAATATGGGAGGCCTTTCCTGAACTCATTAATATCGTCTGATGATGACAATATATAACATCAAGATATACTTTACGGAAGGAGATACTCGAGGTAGTCTTACCCCTCTTAACTATTAGAAGTCTTACCTATTTTGAACAAGAAAGCCTGAAATTACAAAGAACAAAATACAAATAATATCATTCATACTGGAAGGGTATACTTCGAAATCCAGATGAAGAATGCTATGATATACTGTAGCCGAATGTAAGAAGTATTTTTCCGCCATAAAATATCGGTATTCTCAGTCTTTGCTCTCAGCATAGCATTGTATTGTGTGTGTGTGTGTGTGTGTGTTCACTCTCTCTCTCTCGGTTGAGATTTGGATTTGTTACTTATAGAACATTGCGTGATTAGAAACATTATAAATATTATTGCTATTATTGTTTTAACTGTTGTTATTATTATTATGTTACTTATATTGCTATTAAAATAATCCTCATCATCATCCTAATAATTCTCAACCTCATCCTTCTCATCCTCATCATCATCAAAATAACCTAATCCTGAAGTTTGTAACACCTACAGCATTTTCGGACAGTCTGTATCAATATGTTTGTGTCATACCCCAGCCAGGGTTCGAACCCAGGCCAGTAGTGCAGCACTCCAGCACCTAACCCACTAGACCACCGAGGAGCTAAAAGTAGTGGCTTCATTTGGAATTATATCACATCCACCACCACCCGTTCCGACTCGTGATCACGTAGCTAGATACCATACCCACGAACACCTCACACACAAACACTAGCAACTAAGTACCAGAGAAGGATACTTGTAATCTGGGGCACATTGAAGGCCTCACTGAATAAACAAGTAGAGCCCTAAATAAATTAATATTGTTGTGTCATGCTCCAGCCATGGTTCGAACCTAGGACAGGCTCACACCAAGGTTGCATCTAGGAATTAGTAAGGAGAGCTTTTCATTTCAGGATTTGTTTTCTGAACCCCCTTCTCCCTCACGTTTAACCTCATTAGTTTTGAGATCTTAAGACGTTCGCCTCATTAGTTTGATGATTTTAAGACCTTTCAACCGATTATGTCAATGTTAAGATTTTGTTCTTGCCATTTAGGTGTTGATCTTTTCCTGGCAGACGATAGCTAGCCTGTAGTTTGGCCGGTACATGTGTTACCAACAAATGTACACATTCATCTGGAAGGGAGATCTTGGAGGATGTTCTATTTAAGGTTGATGGAGGCCTAGGGGGGAAAACTAAAATAATATATGATACAGAAAAACAAAATATTAAAAATACAAATATGAATATAAATACAATATATATAACTAAATCAACAAACAAGTAAATACCGCCTGCCCCCTTAATGGTATAGATTATTAGTGGCCAAGGTCTTGGGGTGCATAGCAAACAGTGTGTGTGTGGGGGCGGAAATGGTATAGGTCCCTTCTGTTTTATCTCACTCTGTTTCTGTCTCTCTCTCTCTCTCTCTCTCTCTCTCTCTCTTTCGCTCTCTCCAATGTGACCCCTTTCTTTAAGAAATTATGTCAAAAGAAATATCGGCCAATCAGCTTGACTTCTATCATAGTAACATTTTAGATGGGATATTAGTAGTCAAGATAGTTGACTACCTGGAAATCTGCAACTTAATTACAGATTCCCAACATGGTTTCAGATGACATAAATTATGTCTTACCGATTGGCTTGAATTTGTACATGAAATGTTGAGTGTGACAGAAGTAGAACCATAGACATCCTATACTCAGATTGTTAAAAAGCTTCTGACAAAGTGTCTCATTGCAGGCTAATGTCAAAAGTGAGTGCGCTAGGTATCAATTCAGAGGTAACAAAGTGGCTAGATAGTTGACTAACAGGTAGACAGCAATGATTAGTAATCAATGGTGTTTCTTCTGAGTGGACTCCAGTCACTTCTGGAGTTCCACAGGGATTTATCTTTCGTCCACTGTTGTTTATATCATATATGTCAATGATATCGATGTTGGTCTGTTGAGTGTGATCTCCAAGTTTGAAGATTACATTAAGCTTGGAGTGCCTGTGAAAGACTCTAAAGGGGTTGAACAACTTAGGTTGGATCTTAACAGACTGGATGAATGGTGTGAGACATGGCAGTTGCCACTATGCTTGGAAAAGTGCAAGATTATAATATAAATCGGCCAAGCAAACCCCAAGTGAGGCTATTCGCTGTTGGGTAGTGGTGACTTAAAGTTTTCCAACCAGTGCATTGAAGAAAGCCCAGAATTTATTGGGCTATATTGAGAGGATATTCAAATATAGACATAAGAAAACATTCCTCACATTTTAAAGCGCTTTGATACTACCTCTCCTGGAATATTCCGTTCAGTTTTGGACTCCAGCACTCAGGAAAGATATAGATCGCCTGGAATGAGTACAAGTTCGGGCTACAAAGCTTATTCCATCGATTAGAAGACTGAGCTTTAAGGTCTGATTGCGAGCTCTGGATTTATATCCGTTGAAAACATGTGGACTATGAGGTCAGTTCACTGGAGTTTAATACAAACAACAATGAGGGGTTTGACAATGTGGATAACAGTAAAATGTTGTGCCTCAATATACAGTATACACAACACGCAAATATTAGTCGAAATGATAATCATTATGACTTCGCATTATTATTTGTGGAAACGTTTTCACAAATAAGATCTGTTCTGCCTGCAACAAATATCCATCAGAAGTTGTAAATAGTTCTTCAGTAGTTCAAGAAAATAGTAGATAGTAAGATCGATTATGCCTTACCAATTTGTTTGTATATTGCCTTCTGTCTTTTTCGAGTTCACAAAATAGATTACATAATTACAATGCTATTGATGATGGTCTGGCAAAGTGTGATCTCAAGCATTGCAAATTATATTAAGGAGGTAGGGGGTATTTTTTGGTCGATTCATGTATTTATATATTATAGTTTTACTTTCCTCCCTAGACTCCATCAAGCTTAATAAAACATCCCCAAGTTCCCCATCTAGATTAATTTGTACATTTTTCGGTAGTAAAATTGCCTGGTCGAAGGCCAGTTGCTCTTAAATTACAGGCTTGCTATCGATCGCCAGAAGAAAATGGACACCTAAATTATTATTATTATTATTATTATTATTATTATTATTATTATTATTATTATATGAGATGCCGAAGTCTCCAACCAGGGTGCAGAAACACCAGCAAGATGAATCCACACAAAACACCCAGAGGCACTGGAGAGAGACTACGGCATCTTTAGGAGATAAAACAAACACAAATATACTGTATAGTGTATATCCTCTTCACCCGCCGGCTTTAGCACCGCCAACAGCTCCGCATCGCCACTGAGAAAACTCGATCCTAATTTGAGTATTTCATATCCCTATTCCCTGTATTCATTGCATGAACAGTAGTTAAGTGCTTGTTTAACCTCCACATAGTTCTGTAGTTGCCGTGCATGTTATTTTATTGCTTTTCTGACTGATAAACATTGTTGTTTACATTTGTTATCCTAGCTTGTAGCAGACGACGCACACGCACCTCTAATCGACCTAGCTTTGTATTTTCTTATTAACTCTAGTAGTTATCGTATTCAGTATCCTACTGTAGCTATATATATATCTGTAATTTTAGTTGTTGCTTGCATGATCTTGTAGTAACCTTTGACTGATAACTTTGTTTATCTAAATATAATCCTGCTTGACTAGCCTACAGTGACACCAGCGCCATCTGTTGATACAGTATATTAACCCCTTTGTGCAGTTACACTTTATTCATATATAATCTCTATTTGGTGAATTGTATATTTAGTTATATATTCTATTATATATAATATATATATTGGTTTTGCTTTTTTAGGTAGGTTATCACCCCTGGTAGCCTACTTCTGAATATTTGTTTGTTTTTGGTTATTTTTGTTTTCGGTTAGTCTAGGCAATCATCCCTGGTGGCCTATTTCTGCGTACTTCAATTTTTAAATTTTCAGTTAGGCTATCACCGCTGGTGGCCTATTTCTGCGTACCGGTATTTCATAATTTTTGTTTTCGGTTAGGATAGTCTATAACCCCTGGTGGCCTATTTCTGTTTAATAAAAATAACATTGTTTTCAGTTCGGCTATTACTGCGTATTCAAATTTAATTTTGTTTTGTTTTAATTTTCGGTTAGGCTATCACCGCTGATAACCTATTTGTGCGTATTTCAACATTTTTGTTTTCGGTTAGGCCTATTTAAGTAAGTGAAGTGACCTGAAGGGAGTGAAGTGTTTTTAAAGTGAGATAAGTGCTTTTAAAGTGAGTTTAGTGTTTTTAAAGTGAGTTAAGTGTTTTTAAGTGAGTGAAGTGATCTGAAGAAAGTGATCATCACCATGCCTCGTGCCTGTACGAATTGCACCGGTAGGTTTGGTGCTTCCATGTTTGCACCTGCCGATCCACAAGTCTGCCGACTCTGCCAGCAACGAGAGGATTTGACAGCAAAATTGGATGAAGCCCAAAACAAGATCAACACCCTCACCAGGAAGCTGGAATCACTCCAAGAGTTTGTAACACACAATGTTGGAGTATCACTAACTCCAATTGTTTCAACTCAAGCATTCACCACCGCCCCAACGTCATCTGCCAACAATCCAACACCTGCAGCAGATGCTTCTGACGAACCTGAGCCGACATCAAACCAGGACAGCCGGCCTGTTCACCTTAGTCTCTCCCCCACTCCTCGTGCAAGAAGCCTGCTAGTACGAACAGTACCAACCCCTCGCCCTCGTTCTAACCACTCCTCTCCCCGACCTGTACGCAGAGACCCGCCACCACAGGTTTCTGGATTTACACCAGTGAGGAACGGTGCACGGAACGCAGAAAAGGTCTCATCTACCAGTCACAATGTCAAACAGATTTGAGATATTGGTAGAGATGGAAGATGAACCAGAAGAGACCAGGCTCGTTGGGGATTCCATCCTACGAGGACAGGTCGAAGAGTTCTGCGACAGAGTCCCAAATCAACGAAAAAGATTTTGCATCCCAGGAGCTGGACTGGACGACATTGTGGAAGCCTTCGAAGATACCGCAAAAGATGCAAATGAAAATACCCTTTTTGTCATCCATGCTGTTTCAAATGACGTCATGCGCACCAGATCCGAAGAGTTGATGGAGAAATATCGCAAGATGATCCAGCACTACAAAAACAAGTCAAGGAATATCATCATCTCAGGCATTCTCCCCAAGATCGACGCACCTGACAAATTCTACGACAAGGCCTTCAGCACAAATAGCCGACTAAAATATTTGTGTCTGAGGGAAGAAGTTGAATTCATCAACCTCTGGGACAACTTCTACAACCAGCCTACTCTGTTCCGCAAGGATGGCACTCATCTAAATCCTGTGGGTTCAGCACGCATGGGTCGTCTCCTACACGAAGCAGTCCGCAGCCATGGATCAAAAAACGCCATCCGAGAAGAAGCAGCAGTGACATAAATCATCCAACGCCAAGCAAAAAACAGAGGCAACCGAGGACCACCAGCGATAAGGACCGAAGACAGCGAGGACCGAGGACAGCCATGAACATAAATGTAGATCCGACAAGAACCAAAAATATTATTAAAGAGCGTTCCGTGAGTTCTTAAAATAACAAATTTAAAGGTTTTCTATGCAAAACCTCGTAGCATACGCAATTAATTTTCAGATTTAGAGGAGCTAGTTTTTACAGAAAATTATGATGTAATTGACATAACAGAATCTTGGCTCAATACAGAACATAGAGACTTTTTAACAGAGTATTCACTTCCCGGTTATGTAATGTTTGAGAAAAGCCGAATAAATCGAAATGGAGGTGGCGTTTTACTTTATATCAAAGAAAGCCTTAACCCTACCCTCTTGTCAAAACCTCAAATTGTGAACGTCGACACATCTTTTGTGCTAATAAAGAATAATAAAGGTACAAAAATAATACTTGCGTTAATATACAGACCTCCAGCTCAATCAGTGCAAACTGACCGAGAAATTAACGAACAAATTGTAGATGTAAGTAGCTCACAAGATACCGTCATTTTTGGCGACTTAAATTTACCTGTGACCAAGTGGGGCGATACTCTTACTTCACACTCCGGACATGACTTGTATACGAACTGACAAGAGAGTTCGCTTTATCAATTTGTTCGAACGCCGACCCGTGGTAATAACGTTCTTGACATTGTACTAGCAACAAAAGAAGAATTAATAGAGAATTTGAATGTTGGTGATGAATTCAGTAACAGCGACCATCGTACGATAACTTTCACTTTAAACTTTACTAGTAACGAACCAAATAGTAGCATCGAAAAAGTCCCTAATTTCAAGAAAGCAAACTTCCATAAACTTAGAGCTATGTTTAAAGAAACTGACTGGAGCTTTTTAATTAACAATAACGACATAAATACATCTTGGAAGTTATTCGAAACCACTTACCTAAAAGCAGTGCAAGACTGCATATCATCGAAAATACGGCGTCCAGGCCATAATAATAAGCCCAAATGGTGGAATAAAGATATTTCAAACTGCCTGCTTGCTAAAAAAATTTGCTAATGATAGATTAAAATCCTCACAAAATGACGAAGAACGGGTGAAATTTGTAGAGCTACGACGCAAAGCCAAAAAGTTAATTAAGCAAAGTAAAAAGACCTTAGAGTTACATATTGCGAATCAAAGTAAAACAAACCCGAAAGAATTCTATAGTTATATCAGAAAGAAAAAAGTAGTTACTTCAACTGTTGGACCGTTAGTCGATGAAAATGGAGCATACACCAAAGACGAAGTACAAATGAGTAATGCCCTCAATGCCTTCTTTGTATCAGTTTTTACAACAGAAGACCTCAGTGATATCCCTACACCATCGCCAATTCAGATGTTCTAAGCAATATCACCGTTACAGAGAGAGAAGTATTGAATTGGTTAGATAAACTCAAGGTAAATAAAACGCCTGGACCTGATACAATCTCGCCTAGAGTTCTAAAGAAAGCTAAGGATGAGCTCTCCAAACCATTGACATTACTATTCAATAAATCCTTGCAGTCTGGAACTATGCCTGATCAGTGGAAGCTAGCCAACGTAACACCGATATTCAAAAAAGGCAGCAAATCCCTACCCAGTAACTATCGTCCAATTAGCTTAACCTCAGTTGTATGTAAAATGGTAGAAACGGTCATACGAGACAGACTCGTAAATCACTTAGAGGAAAATAACATACTTAAAGATACTCAACACGGCTTTCGTAAAAAACGATCCTGTTTAACAAACCTCTTAGACTTCTTCCACGATATCCTCAACCTCTACGATGAGAGTAAAGCTGTAGATATTATATACCTTTATTTTCAAAAGGCCTTTGACAAAGTTCCCCACAAACGTTTACTGCTAAAACTAAAAGCGCATGGAATACAAGACGGTGTGTTGAAATGGATAAAAAATTGGCTCAGCGACAGAAAGCAAAGCGTAGTCATAAACGGTAAGGCATCTAAATGGACCAATGTAAGTAGCGGGGTACCCCAGGGATCAGTACTAGGTCCAATGCTCTTTCTAATTTACATCAACGGCATAGATGAGGGTCTCACCTGTACAATCTCAAAATTTGCTGACGATACAAAAATTGCAAATAGCGTACTCTCAAAAGAACAAGTTGACGATATGCAACACAATCTAGATAAATTGTCATGTTGGGCCCAAATTTGGCAAATGAGTTTCAATGCGGATAAATGTAAAGTACTACATATCGGATACCTAAATGAGAAAGCAAACTATTCGATGAATGGCACTCAGCTTAAGAATATCAACAGAGAAACCGATCTGGGAGTAACAATATCGAGTAACCTAAAACCGAGTCAACAATGTTCAGAAGTTGTTAAGAAGGCAAACAAAATAATTGGCTTTATAGGCAGGTCATTTGAGCATAAATCCAAAGAATTTATCCTAACCCTTTACAATTCCTTAGTCCGCCCTCTTCTGGAATACTGCGTTCAATCCTGGTGCCCTTATTTCCAAAAAGATATAAACAAGCTAGAACGAGTTCAACGTAGAGTAACCAAAATGATACCTAGCCTAAAGAACAAACCATACGAAGAGCGTCCTAGAGAATTAAATCTATTTCCTTTAACCCAGCTTAGATTAAGAGGTGACTTAATTCAAGTGTTCAAAATCATCAAAGGCATCGACAATATGGACTGTAGTAAGTACTTCACTATCGACCAATCTAATTACACGCGGGGAAACTGTTGCAAAATTATTGGTAAATCTTTTAACTCACACGAATCTAAGAATTTCTTCTTCAATCGAGTTGTCAACTTGTGGAATGGGCTTCCCCAAAACGTTATAGACTGCATCACCGTTGATTCATTTAAACTCCGCCTAGACAAATATCTCGCATCAAACCCGCGACTGACTGCGTTTGTAAATGAATAACTTTATTTTATCCCCCCCTCAGTTACTAACCCATCTGTCCCCTACTAACTTCCTAATCCTGCCACGGACATTAGTTCCAGGGCAGTAATTCCCTTTCCAATGTTCCCTTACCCACTCTAAACCAGTGTTTGGACACTTGATCCTCAGTGTTTTGGAGGACAAGCAACCTAGAAGGGTCACTAGATCTGTTGTTGCTTGAATTCCTTTGTACTCCTTTGTACTGTATATATACATAATTATGTTAAACACAGATGAAATTAATAATAAAATATTATGCAGTGGAGGATATCAAATATAAATATAAAACAATGGAATAGAATAAAATAAGTTTAAAAATTAGAATTAATGCTTCAAAAAAGCATGAACTCTATACTTAAATATGGAGATATGAGCTGAATTGACTAGGTCAGCAGTAAAAATAATAAAAAGCCAAGGGCCAAGGATACTGCCTTGTGGAACGCCAGAAACAACAGTAACAGAAGGGGAATGACACCCATCAATGACCACAGACTGAGATCTTTTCGTCAAATAATCTTCAAAGATCCTTATAAAATTGCCACCAATACCGATGAGCTGCAACTTATACAGAAGTGCTTTATGGTTGACTAAGTCAAAAGCAGAACTAAAGTCAATAGCCACGACACGAGACTCATGTCCCTGGTCCAATGAAGATTGCAAGTCATGGGTGAGTGTCAGAAGCGCATCACATGTACCCAGTCCCTTACGAAAACCAAATTGTGAGTTTGGTTTCAAATTATGACTATTACAATAAGAGGAAAGGCGTCTGGACAAAAGCCTCTCATAGAGCTTGGATAGGATAGGCGTAATGGAGATAGGACGATTGTCATAAGGAGATGATGAGGCAGTATTTCCCTTTGGAATAGGAGTGATACTAGCCTTACGCCAGCAAAGAGGAAAACTACCTGATTTCAAAAGCAACCTAAACACCACGGCCAATTTAGGTGCCAAGACCACTGCAACCTTTTTAAAAAAGAGAGGGAAAAACCCATCCCGGTCTGTAGCACCATAGATATCAAGATCCAGCAAGTACCTTTTCAGTTCAGCTGATTTGAATGCCATTGAATTGAGGTTGGGTCTAGGGAAACATGTCAATGGCAGAGACAATTCCTGATTACTCTGCTTATTAATACAAATATTAGATAGAATATTGGTCTTCGATAATAGATCAAAAGAGATGGAACCATCAGAATCACAAAGAGGAGGCATGGAGGAATCTATTCCAAATAAAGAGGACTTCAAAGTTGACCACCATTTATGAGGCTGTGTAGCTCCTGCCAGAACATCCTGAAGATGGGAGTAATAATCCCTCTCAGCACTGTCATAAACTCTCTACACAGCTGCCCTTTTAAAAACATAATTTTCCCAATGCAAGGGGGTTTCATTACGCCTCCATAGACGATATACAGCCTGTTTATCATCAAATGCACGCTTGCAGGCATCATTAAACCATGCTTTATCCCTCATATGAGACTTAATTGTTTTTGATGGAACTCTTTTGCGAAGGATACCAAGAAGGGAATTGTTGAGAGGTGAAACCGGGTCATGAGATCTTAGTATGAGATTCCACTCAATATTACAAACATCATTACAAACGTTGTCCCAGTTAACCCGGGATTTAAGGTAGACTTTATGTGAGAGAGTAATATCAGGAACAGAAAAATCAAGATTAATTTTACACATGATGGCATTGTGGTCTGAAGTGCCAACAGGTACAAGAACGGAGGTTTCTACAACGCCAGGAATATCTGTTAGTACTAGATCAAGACAATTTCCAGACATATGAGTAGGTCCTTGGATTAGCTGTTCACAACCAGATAAGTTTGCAAAATCCAAGGCAGCAAGACCATTTCTATTACTTGGAGAGACCGAGTTCAACCACTCTTGATGATGCGCATTGACATCACCAGCAAAATTAAAGGATGATTTGACATCTTCTGACTGTATTGAAGCCATGGCTGTTAAGCGGCAGTCATATACTGTATGTCATTGTTAACATCAGTATTTCTGTACAGGCTAAAAATGTAATGATTATGATACTTGCTGGAAACTTTAACTAACTGCATCTAATGGCATTTACAAATGTGCTTAGTTAAGTGCTGAGCATTATACCCAGATCTAATATACAAGCTCATTCCACGAGCACCAGGAATAGAATCACGCCGAATAAGAACTGGTTTACTGAAGTTAGGTATAAGAAGTTCAGAATAATCTCTATAACCAGAGACAAGGGTTTCAGAACAAAAGACAATATCATAATCAACAGATGCCAATTTAAGATCCTTGATGTTCTTATAGAGACCACGAATAATGGAATAAAATACACGACAACTTGTAACAGGTTGTCTGTGAGGACCGGGATTAACTTCTATGTCACCGGACAAAAGTAGAAACAAAAACAGAAAAAGTTGAAAGCAATCCATACACAAATACATAATGATGGATATAAACAGGTCGACCAAGACGGAGCCATCACATCTGGGTAAGGTATAAAACAAGCCCCAAAGACACCATATCCAGGGGGGAGCAGTAGCGGTGGATTTTATTTTTTTAGAAAAGACGAGAAACAGAAAAAGAATGCCAAATCTCCTGAAAAGCCACCAGACTCAAAAGTCTTCCTCATTGGCCTGCTTACCACCGTGGGGAAAAACACAGGAGATTGCAGGAAAAGGAAGGAAAGTTGCTGTATAGCACCAAACAGCAGGGATGGATGGAAACGGACAATGGAAGACCTTGGTGCAGGCTATGGCAGCATCCTAAACATCCATCATGGTAAAATACCATAGGTTTGCTAGATGGCCGTTGACTAATATATAGTTCATCCGCCCTTTGCCAGGTATTACTTTTAGTCAAGCAGGGTGTCTAGCCACCCACCCTCCGAGTGAGGACCCGGAGGGGGAGCCGGTTTAGTCGCTGACAATCCGACCATGAAACAGGTAGTATCAGATTACATGTTACTGATAGCAGGAATACCTGACCTGACCTGACCATGGCACGAAAGTTCTTAATAATGGAAAACAAATGTTTTAATATCGCCAAACTAATGGCCGAACGTCGGATCACCCGCAACCCAACCGACGAAATGAAACGTACTGCCAACACCATCATCACCGCCATCAACGCCAAACAAGGAGGGGTCCACCTTAAAAAACTCGTCGGAGAATACACCCCTGGTTATGCGTACGGAACCATCAAAACACACAAACCTGGGAACCCCCTCCGCCTCATCATCTCCCAGATCCCCACTGCCACCTACCAGATCGCGAAGGCCCTGAACAACCTCCTCACCCCCTACGTGCCCTTCCAATACAACCTCAACTCAGCCCACGATTTCTTGGAAATTTTACGAGACGGCCCCCGGAACAACAACCACACAATCGCCTCCCTCGACGTAGAAAGCCTGTTCACCAATGTGCCAGTGGATAGGACCATTGACATGACTCTACGTCGAATTTACCATTGCCCTGATACACCAACACTGGACATCCCGGAGAAGGCCCTGAAAATACTGCTGGAGCTATGTACCAAGGAGGCCCCCTTCCTTTGCCCCCGGGGCAACATGTACAAGCAGATAGACGGTGTGGCGATGGGCAGCCCCCTAGGAGTTCTTTTTGCGATTTTTTTTATGGGTACCATCGAGGAAGAGCTCCTAGCTGCCCAACGACCCGCCGTCTACTGTAGATACGTGGATGACATCTTTGTGCAAATCAAGGACCTCCACGAACTACAGGAACT
Organism: Paralithodes platypus; assembly: GCA_032716605.1. Classification (NCBI taxonomy): domain Eukaryota; kingdom Metazoa; phylum Arthropoda; class Malacostraca; order Decapoda; family Lithodidae; genus Paralithodes; species Paralithodes platypus. The sequence goes on from CM064510.1 coordinate 30,643,107, forward strand.
CCAGCGTCGCTTCATGACCTCCTCCGGACTTAACTTCGCCTTTGAAAAATCAAACAATAGACAACTCACCTTCCTCGACATCCTCGTAGCTCTGAACGACCATGGGTTCAAAACCACCGTCTACACTAAACCAACTAACACAGGACAATGCCTCAACGGCGATAGTGAATGCCCCCGCCGTTATCTTCTATACTCCCTCTCCGCTTATGTAAGGAGAGCCCTCACGCACTGCTCTACCTGGGCCGACACCCACCAGGCACTAGAAAGAGTACAAAGGAAATCAAGCAACAACATATATAGTGACCCTTCTAGGCTGCTTGTCCTCCAAAACACTGAGGATCAAGTGTCCAAACAGTGGTTTAGAGTGGGTAAGGGAACATTGGAAAGGGAACTACTACCCTGCCACTAACGTGGCAGGACTAGGAAGTTAGTAGGGGACATATGGGTTAGTAACTGAGGGGAGGATAAAATAAAGTTATTCATTTACAAACGCAATCAGTCGCGGGTTTGATGCGAGATATTTGTCTAGGCGGAATTTAAATGAATCAACGGTGCTGCAGTCTATAACATCTCGGGGAAGCACATTCCACAAGTTGACAACTCGATTGAAGAAGAAATTCTTAGATTCGTGTGAGTTAAAATATTTACCAATAATTTTGCAACCGTTTCCCCGCGTGTAATTAGATTGGTCGATAGTGAAGTACTTACTACAGTTCATATTGTCGATGCCTTTGATGATTTTGAACACTTGAATTAAGTCACCTCTTAATCTGCGCTGGGTTAAAGGAAATAGATTTAATTCTCTAAGACGCTCTTCGTATGGTTTGTTCTTTAGGCTATGTATCATTTTGGTAACTCTACGTTGAACTCATTCTAGCTTGTTTATGTCTTTTTGGTAATAAGGGCACCAGCATTGAACGCAGTATTCCAGAAGAGGGCGAACTAAGGAATTGTAAAGGGTTAGGATAACGTCTTTGGATTTATGCTCAAATGATCTGCCTATAAATCCAATTATTTTGTTTGCCTTCTTAACAACTTCTGAACATTGTTGACTCGGTTTTAGGTTACTCGATATTGTTACTCCCAGATCGGTTTCTCTGTTTACATTCTTAAGTTGAGTGCCATTCATCGAATAGTTTGCTTTCTCATTTAGGTATCCGATATGTAGTACTTTACATTTATCCGCATTGAAACTCATTTGCCAAATTTGGGCCCAATGTGACAATTTATCTAGATTGTGTTGCATATCGTCAAATTGATCTTTTGAGAGTACGCTATTTGCAATTTTTGTATCGTCAGCAAATTTTGAGATTGTACAGGTGAGACCCTCATCTATGTCGTTGATGTAAATTAGAAAGATAATTGGTCCTAGTACCGATCCCTGGGGTACCCCGCTACTTACATGGGTCCATTTAGATGCCTTTCCGTTTATGACTACTCTTTGCTTTCTGTCGCTGAGCCAATTTTCTATCCATTTCAACACACCGTCTTGTATTCCATGCGCTTTTAGTTTTAGCAGTAAAGGTTTGTGGGGAACTTTGTCAAAGGCCTTTTGAAAATCAAGGTATATAATATCTACAGCTTTACTCTCATCGTAGAGGTTGAGGATATCGTGGAAGAAGTCTAAGAGGTTTGTTAAACAGGAAAGTTTTTTACGAAAGTCGTGTTGAGTATCTTTAAGTATGTTATTTTCCTCTAAGTGATTTACGAGTCTGTCTCTTATGACCGTTTCTAGCATTTTACATACAACTGAGGTTAAGCTAATTGGACGATAGTTACTGGGTAGGGATTTGCTGCCTTTTTTTAATATCGGTGTTACGTTGGCTATCTTCCACTGATCAGGCATAGTTCCAGACTGCAAGGATTTATTGAATAGTAATGTCAGTGGTTTGGAGAGCTCATCCTTAGCTTCCTTTAGAACTCTAGGCGAGATTGTATCAGGGCCAGGCGTTTTATTTACCTTGAGTTTATCTAAACAATTCAATACTTCTCTCTCTGTAACGGTGATATTGCTTAGAACATCTGAATTATCAATCTGAATCGGCGATGGTGTAGGGATATCACTGAGGTCTTCTGTTGTAAAAACTGATGCAAAGAAGGTATTGAAGGCATTACTCATTTGTTCTTCGTCTTTGGTGTATTCTCCATTTTCATCGACTAATGGTCCAACAGTTGAAGTAACTACTTTTTCTTTCTGATATAACTTTATAATTCTTTCGGGTTTGTTTTACTTTGATTCGCAATATGTAACTCTAGGGTCTTTTTACTTTGCTTAATTAACTTTTTGGCTTTGCGTCGTAGCTCTACAAATTTCACCCGTTCTTCGTCATTTTGTGAGAATTTTAATCTATCATTAGCATTTTTTTTAGCAAGCATGCAGTTTGAAATATCTTTATTCCACCATTTGGGCTTATTATTATGGCCTGGACGCCGTATTTTCGATGGTATGCAGTCTTGCACTGCTTTTAGGTAAGTGGTTTCGAATAATTTCCAAGATGTATTTATGTCGTTATTGTTAATTAAAAAGCTCCAGTCAGTTTCTTTAAACATAGCTCTAAGTTTATGAAAGTTTGCTTTCTTGAAATTAGGGACTTTTTCGATGCTACTATTTGGTTCGTTACTAGTAAAGTTTAAAGTGAAAGTTATCGTACGATGGTCGCTGTTACTGAATTCATCACCAACATTCAAATTCTCTATTAATTCTTCTTTTGTTGCAAGTACAATGTCAAGAACGTTATCACCACGGGTCGGTGTTCGAACAAATTGATAAAGCGAACTCTCTTGCAAATTCATATACAAGTCATGTCCGGAGTGTGAAGTAAGAGTATCGCCCCACTTGGTCACAGGTAAATTAAAGTCGCCAAAAAATACGGTATCTTGTGAGTTACTTTCATCTGCAATTTTTTCATAAATTTCTCGGTCAATTTGCACTGATTGAGCTGGAGGTCTGTATATTAATGCAAGTATTATTTTTGTACCTTTATTATTCTTTATTAGCACAAAAGATGTGTCGACGTACTAGTCACTCATATGCTGATGACTCTATCTTCCACTATTCAACTAGTTTTTCACAACAACCCAGCATGCAATCACTCCAAAACTCACGTAACATGACCATCTTCCGATCTATCAATTATTTCTGAATGGTGCAGAGAATATCTTGTTACTCTCAATGCCTAGAAGACCCAATTTATCCTATATTCCCGTCGCACTTTTCCGCAAGAATATCAATTACTCTTCAACAATACACAAATCAAACCATCATCTACTCTCAATATTCTTGGTGTATCTTTTTCATCATACTTTTCTTGGAAAGATAATATTACCACTCTTGCTAAAATAGCTTCCCAGAAATTGGTGTGCTCATCTGTCTCCATGGGTTCTTATCACCCACACAGCTTCTTGCTCTGTATAGGGGCACAGTGTGCCCATGTATCGAGTATTGTTCGCATGTGCGGGGAGGTTCCACCCATACTGCACGTCTCAAAAGAGTAGAGTAATAAGCATTTTGTCTCATTAACTCAATTCCTCTTACTAGTTCCCTACAATCTCTTTCTACACACTGGAATGTTGCATCTCTTTCACTCTTCTATCGCTATTACAACAGTCAGTGTTCTTCAGAGCTCTTTCAGTGCCCCCTCTCTTATGGTGAGAGCGAGGCACCCGCCATTCAACGCAATCCAACTCCTTTTCTGACCAGCTCTCCAACCCAAGAATTAACCAATGTTATCAGTCTTTCTTCTACTTAACAAGTGGACTTTGGAACTCTCTCCCTCAATCAATCTTTCCTTCTTTCTAAGACTTAGACTGCTTTAAACTTATAGTGTGTTCAGGCATTTTGACCCCAACATCCCTTGACTTTGGCTCTCTGCCACCCTTTTGGATTTTGGGGAGACACTCGTTACAGGAAACCTGACTTGTGTCTCCTTCATACACATTGAAAACAAAACAAATCTGTGTATCTATCGAATCAGTAGAGCAGTATCATACAACAAAAATATATATTATTGTTACACCCTCTGAAGGAGTATACTGGAATGGAGCGTAGGGTCTTTGATACATTAACTCTACTTTGTAATTCCCTGTAACTAATCCCCCCCCCCCTCCCTCCGTCCTTATCAGCCCCCCTCACCCTTGATTACCATCACAAACCACCATTCTTCACAGCAGGTAATCTAGGACTGGGACAACATTACAAAGTGGGGGCAACTACATCAACGGGGGATGAGTTATGGTGCTTGGTGGGGGTGTATTATGGGCAACACACATAGAAACACACACACACACTCACCAACACACACACGCACACAAAACATTACCACCCTCACACACACACACAGACAGACACACACACGCAAACACCCACCCACACACACAGACAGACACTCGCAAACACCCACCCACCCACAAACTCACAGACACACACACACAAACAGATAGACAGACAGACACACACACATCATAGTGTCAGTGTAATAAGATACTGTGGCATATATTATGGGCTAACGTTCCCATTACCTGATTTCAAATAACGCAGGGAAATTATGGTGAGCCCTTTTCCTTTGTTATGCCTTGCGAATGAAAGACAGTGGATAGCGTGTATGTGTGGGTGATGTGTGTGTGAGAGAGAGAGAGAGAGACAGAGTTTGAATGAGAATGACTGAGTGTAGTGGGGGTACGATTATTTCAGAAACAGTAATTCTATGAGTATGGCAGAACCTAAAGAGTCATGATTATATACAATATACTGTAGACAAAATATGAGTAGTGAGGAAGCTGGAGAAGTATGAGGATGACTAAAGTGTATTCAAGCTAACCTGGCAGAAATTGCTAACACTGCCTTTCTATATATTTGTTTAGCCAATATCGATTAAAGGCAGCGTCACACTAACCGTTATAAAGGAAGTGTGGGAAGTATAGAGTGGTAACATTACCAATTTCTGCCAGGATAGCTTGAATATATTTTAGATAATAGTACAAAAATCTAGGACAAGAAAGTGGCTAAGGGAAAGGGGCCATGTTTTCAGTCAGTAATTTTCGGGTTACATACTCCTATTTACATTACACTGTAGCAACCCGTTAATGGGGAGGGGAGGGGGGGGGGGGGGGTTGCTCTGGACCCCCTTATCCCTCATGCTTAGCCCCATTAGTTTTTAAATTTGTGGATATTCGTCCCATTAGTTTGCCAATTTTAATAATTTTCGTACTCTTTAGGTGTCGTTTTTTTCCCTGGTGAGCGTTAGCGTGCCTGCAAATTAGGAGAAACCGGCATTCGGCCGCTTCACAAATCTATCTGGAAAGGGGGTCTGGAGGGTATTATTTTAAGGCTTAATGAAAATTTAGGAAAGGAAAAAATAGTAGGCCTAATAATCTTTTGTTAATACATTACATACAGTATTATATATATAATTATCTATACCCCTAGGCCTAGATGATCATTTATTAACCCTAATATACAATGTATAGAGAGAGGATGATGCAATGTAGCTTGTTCTGTATGTATATTTCCATACAAGAAACCAGCCGACATGTCATGAAGATCTTGCAGTTCCCAATATGCTAATGACTATCCAACTCACCACTTGTGATATTCGGGATATAAGGAAGTTGGAGCCGTAAACTTCGATTGACACCAGCAATGCAATACTAATGTAGGTTTGTGGTGCATAACTTGTATGTTGAATTTTATTTATGTAGCCCGGTTATTCGTGCACTACAACCGTATTTTAGCAGATCATTCTTCTAAATATCAATGTCTACTGCTCCAACTTCTTTATGGCCTGAAACCTGCAAGTGGTCAATGCACCACTTGCAAGTTTCAGGCTATAAGGAAGATGGAGCTGTGGCCATCAATATTTAGCAGAATTATCAGCTAAAATACGGTCATAATACATATATAAATATATAAAACCAAGTAGATCATACTTTTTATCCATCAGAACCCCACATTATTATTGTATTTGTCTTTAATATCGATGTTCATGGCTCCAACTTCCTTATAGCCTGAAACTCGCAAGTGGTCAATTGAGCTTTGCATTTGAAGCCTAATGTATTTTGCATCAACGCAACTGATTGCTTGACAAACTGAAATATCTCCAGATAATTAATATATTTTTGTTATTACTTACTCATTCTATACATCCTTTAAAGAGCCTTTCACACTGGCATCCCAACCTGTTCAGGCTTTGAAATGGCCGTGCTTTTCGCAAAGTCGGGTGCAAACTCCTGCAAGGTAAGGGCATGGTCAATGGAGTCATGGATAAGGATGCATGAAGGCTTGGACACCCCCGTCTTGTTTAAAACCCTGCTCAGGCATATTGGCCCCATATGGGCCAAAAAATATGCGTAAAACAGGTTTTTCGCGAATATTTCACGGCCGGAGGCCGATGGCAAGAAGTTTTGAAGACGAGCAGTCAGTCCGCATTGTCCTACAACTGGGAGAGGGTATGAGCCGCCGCTCTCTCTCCTCCCCTTTCCTGTACCATCCTGTCCAGTCACCATATGGGGTCCATAATCCCAAATGTGTACTACAAATTTCCCCTTCCTATCGAACTTTTTTTTAGCCCCAGAGTTCTGCCTTGTTGTCATCCAAGACCCTCAGCCATACCCTCCACAGCCCTGCAACCAAATTAATCCAGCTTATGTAATGTATGAGATATGTCTCACTTTTGTTGACCCTTTTTTTCACTAATTTGTTTTTTTTTGTATGTATGACTTAATATTTACAGTAGTGTAATTTGCTCTTAACATTATAGTAAGCATTAATTGTAGTTTCTATTGGTAACAAGAAATTTAAAATCCATCAATCAGTTTTCGGGTGAGAGCCGTTTAAAGTGCCGGTCCCCATATGGGGCCACATTGCTAATTTTGTTACACTTCTGTAACATTACCTGAGCAGGGTTAATGTGTCATAAAAAGTTGGAAATGTTGGCCCTGGGTCAGCACCATCACTAGGCGGCTGTACGGCGGCGTGGGTAAGCCGCATTAATGACCGTGGGAGGTGTTCGTGGACGGAGGTCATGCCAGAGGCATGAATAAAAAGGTTTCCCATCCGTCTACCATTCATTAACCACCCTTATGCAGCCTTAATGCAGTCCATAAAACAAAGACGAAACAATAACGGGAAAAGGACGTGCCTGAATGTTAAATTGGGCAGTTTGTCCCGTTTTCGGCTAGACTTGCCAACGTCTTGCATGAGCAAAGTTGTGGTAATGTTGGGTGCGCGCCACACACCACAATCATTGCAAAGTCCCCCACATTTTGGCACGACCCAAAAATCCGTAAAATCGACCAAAGATGGCTATGGACGTTTTGAAAAATTCTTATTTGTAAACGAGGCTTAATTACAGGTAAATTTATCTATTAAGTGTTGCTAGTACTGTAAATTATATTCGATTCCTGACACAGAAATGTTATATAAAGTTATAAAAAATATTTGTGATTGATTCCCGGGATTGGCTGCGCCAATTTGCCAATCAAAGCGCATCTACAAGCTGTAACACTGTGTCTCCCAACTTTTTCAAGGATGACTTTAATGATCTTTGACTACTGGTATAAATAAATATTTACAGGATGTCCTAATACTACAAAGAACCATGTTCTTAGCTTAAATGAGAAGATTAAGAACAGGTGTCACTTAACCTCTGAAGTGCGCATGGGGATAATTAGACACCTCTCCCTGTGCGCATGTATTTGAGGTGTTTCCGTCACTAAAATATTCATTGTACCATTAATAGCATTAATACTTATCCATATGCGCCTATTATGGGTTGATTATAAAGGTATTAACCTGAAACAACAATAAAACGAGTGAAAACAGCGTTTGGATGGTCAAAATCGGAGATATAGCCCGCGAGTTGTATAATGTATGGGTGAGGCAAGCTGCTTTCCCGCCAATTTCCCCCAAGGCCACTGAGACACAGTCGATCGATACTCTCTCTCTCTCTCTCTTGCATTCGCTTGCTATCAGTGATGACCACACCCTGCAACCGGATTTCTAATGTTAGCACGAAAATATACCTCAGAATAAGGGAATAACAGGGAAAATAGGTGATAACTGAAGGAGAGGAGGAAAGTGGGGAAGGAGGGGAGGTAGAGGACTGAGATTTTGCATGGCCCCCCAAAAAAAAAAAATAAATAAATAAATAAAAAAAATAAAAAAAAAATGTCGATGTCAAAAGTTGATTTTTTGTTTCTCTGACTATTAAGAGTCTCCCCGCAGTCCGCCGGGGAAACTCTTAAGAGTCTCCCAGCAGTTCCCGGGTTAACTAACAACATTGTTTCCTGAAACATCGTTCATTTATGAAAACAAAATAATAACTAACTGATAGTTAAATGCAGTAAGGTTGTTGTTGTGGTTGTTGTTGCTTTTCCCCAAGCTGCCTGGCCGAACAGCCCCAAGGCCCCGAGCAAGGCCAAGGCCATAACCAAGCGCCCCCACAGAACCCCCCTGCCGACCACAATAAAGCCTGGGTGACCGAAGGCACTCCATGGTGGGGAGCTAAGAAGGATGCAGTAAGGTTGCAGGCATTACAATTAATGTAATATCAAAAATGAAATAGTATTATAGCTATTTTTGTGTCTACAAATAACATATTTAAGAAAACTACTGCAAACTATATTGTAGCAAATATTGACCCTTAGAAGATACAATCAACATTTATTTCTGTTTTCCGGCTATTATCAGACGATTTTATTAAGATTAGGAAGGTATAATTATGGAAGTCAGAGGGTTACTTAAACAGTCTTTTTGTCTATGTGATTGAGGGAGACAAAAGGCATAACTGCCTGTAGCGAGTGCCTCCCCAGAGTTGAAAAAGTGACAGGGTTAAAATCAAAGGTCGTTCGAGCCAAAATGCCTGGACACACGGACTTTGAAGCAATTCAAGTCATAGGAATAGGGAAAGACTGATTCTGGGAGAGAGTTCCAGAGCTCAGCAGTTGAATAGAAGAAAGACTGAGAATAACGTTTTACTCTTGGGTTGGAGAGTTGCACCACCCTTAAAATTCCAACAAATCCTTCCTAAACTGTATACAATCGTCTAATGAGAGCCAGAATAAACTGTTAAAAATGCGTCACGATCTTCAAAGGGTTAGCATGGATTAAATACAGTGAAGAGATAGTTTTCTAATTCCTTTGAATTAATGTAAATCTAATGATGCACATTTATCCTTTCTGAAGTAGTACCGGTACATCGTTTTTATAGATACAATATAGCTATTACTTAATTATATTGATAATAGCATGTCAGTTAATGAACGATATGAGAAAATACTAATTAAGCAAAATAAATCTCTATTTCTATTGTCTTAAGCGGTATTGGTAGTTTAGTCATTTATCAATAAGCAGCATAACAATATGCTGTATCTATTGGAGGGTGGGACCGGGAATCCCAACTCCAGAATTGTTAAGGTCGTTGCACACTCCCAACTCCAGAATTGTTAAGGTCGTTGCACACTTACACGAACGCCCCTCCAGGCGAGTTCCCGACTCGAAATTTCAGCCTGATACGGCGAATCGGCAACATAATCGTGGATATCGGAAATTAGCCGTGAGTGACTCTCACTGTCCAAGCGACGTATCGGGGGTCGATACAAGATTTTGAGCTGTTCAAAACATTTGTGGGAATCCCCCGGCAACTGTTAAAAATCGTCTGAGTCTGGTCTCCATCACAAACTTGCCATATCACAATCGTGTGGTCCATATCAAAGACGTGTGGTCCGTATCAAAGCTGTATGGCCCGTATCAATGTCGTCTGGTGCATAAGCCTGCCATGTGGACTGTATCTCTTCCATGCCAAAAATTGGCAATGGTCGAGTTGGCAACCGCGCGTCTAGCTTCAATCCGGTTGCACGTCTCACGGCGTCGATACGATTCTTCTGAGTTGTATCGCAGTCTTTTGGGTCGTATATTTTCCGTGGACTAGTCGTGTACCCTCCGCACGACTTTTCCTATCTTCTTTATAGCATTCGTTTCTCCACCGTATCGGCATCGCTAGAGTCTTATCAAGTCGTGCGGAAGAGATATGGTAGAGATACGACTCTAACGATGCCAGCCATTTTCGCTGTGATCTCTAGTAAATTAGGCAAGACACAGGATTTGTATGTGTCGTGGGTGTTCGTGCCAGTCTTGAAGGGGCTGTCGTGTCAGTGTGCAACGACCTTTAGGAGGAGGCTGTAGACACCAGGCGAACAGGGCGGTATTCCTGGGGAGTGCTAGGTAACTGATAAGGACCACTGGAACTCCTGTTTCACCACCTGGCCTTTCTAGCTGATCCTTTTAGTGTCTCATCAATATTGAGGGCAACCCCAGCCTGCCCTCCAAAACACCTTCTCCTCCTATCAATAAATTATACTACAAACACTTTACATACTACACCAACTTTTCCAAAGAACAAAAACAATGACAAATCCTCAACCCGCCTCGGAGTGCCCGTGGGGAGGGGGGGGGGGGGGTCTCTGAAATGCCCCCATCAGTCTGTCCCCTGGTAACAACTCACCAAAATGCCCTGGACCACCACCTTCTACTCTTACTATTAATTTATGTAACATTTATGGCCTTTCCTCTAACTTACAATCTCTGGAACACCACCTCTCCTCTGCCAACCCTGATCTTCTCTTTCTCACAAAGACAGAGTTGTCTGAGACTACTGACAGCAAACCCTTCTCTGTATCCTCCTACTATCTCTATTCTCAGTTTCGAGCCAAAGGTGGATGTTGCGTCTATGTACGCAACAATCTTGCTTTCTCTCGTGTCCCCAACTTAGATTCTTCAGAATTCTCAACTCTCTGGCTTTCTTGTCACTCTCAAACTAAATATTTCTGCACTGTCTATCTCTCCCTAAATTCTACTGACTATCCAAAATTCTTTGACTATCTAACTTCTAAAGTGGAACACATTCTACCCATCTCTCCTCTCGCAGAAATCTCCATTTTAGGAGATTTCAATGTTCACCACCACCAATGGCTCTCCTCTGTTTCCACTGACCAACCTGGTGAACAAACCTACATCTTTTCTATCTTAAACGACCTAGAGCAGTTAGTCCAGCAACCCACCCGTATCCCAGATCGCTTCGGAGATTGGCCCAACATTCTTGACTTATTTCTAACCTCTAACCTCTATGCTTATACTGTAAAAAAATTCTCTCCTTTGGGCTCCTCCGACCATAAACTAATATCTGTCACCTGTCCTATCTCTCCAGTAGGGCCACCCAATCCTCCCAACCGGTGGCGCTTGTTGCACTTTGGTGCTGCCAACTGGGAGGCTCTTCGGTAGTACTTCTTTGATTTCCCATGGAATGACTTTTGCTTCTGTGGCCGGGAACCCTCGGAGAGTGCTGAACGCATTACTGAGGTAATCCTCTCGGGCATGGAAGCATACATTCCATTTTCTTTCTCTCAGTCTAATGCAAAAGAATCTTGGTTTACTCACGCTTGTTCTACTGCTGTCCGCAACAAGGAAGAAGCATTCAAACGGTACCGACGCCTTAAGACTCAAGAATCTCATTCTTCCTATGTTTCTGCCCGGAATCAAGCCAAATCTGTTCTTCGACTTGCCAAACACTCTTACACTCTGATGGCACAACCATCACTTCTTCCTCTGACAAAGCTGAACTCTTCGCTCAAACTTTTGCTAGAAACTCCACCTTGGATGATTCTGGTGCTATTCCTCCCTCTCCACCTAATACCTAATACTCTCATACTTATGCCTAATATCCTAATCTCTTCTAAAGATGTATTTTCTACCCTCTCTGGGCTTAATACTAAGAAGGCGTACGGTTCGGACGGTGTTCCTCCTGTTGTATTAAAAAAATGTGCTTCCATGCTGACTCCTTGCCTAGGCAAACACTTTCGTCTCTGTCTCTCCTCTAATGTCTTCCCTTCATGCTGGAAGTTTGCTCTCATTGAACCTGTCCCAAAGAAGGGTGACCGCTCTCAACCCTCCAAATATCGTCCAATTGCTCTCATCTCTTGTATATCTAAAGTTATTTTAACCCCTTACGGACGGGGATGTTTGTAACTTCTACTACCTGCCAGGCGGGCATATTTACCCTAAACGAGCTTCATTCCATGCTCTTTTTCATGCATAAACAAGAGCCAGAGCGTAATACAATGATGTATCCGTGAAAGGGCTATATTGGATCTTTCCAATGACATTTGAATCATCCTTGTATGACCACGGGTTATCCTGTAGCAATCGCGCAACGAGAGGTGAAAAACCCTAAATAACGGTAATTTCCCCAGTTTCTTCTTGGTCTCGCGTATCCGTGGGTGTGGAATGTTGCAGAGGTGGTGTCAGTCACGGCACTAGGGCCGTGCCGAACAGTCAGAGCCTGCCTATTGTCCTCCCAACACGTGGACTCTCTCTCAGAGCCGACAATGTGCTCAAAATCCCGTCCGACTATTGTCGGGCACCGCAGGGGTGGCCATTATTCTCTCGCCCGACATATGTCGGGCGCCGTGGCTTGAGTGTTAAACTATTCTTGCTTCCAAATTTCTTAAGCATTTCTCTTCTCATAATTTACTCTCAGATCGCCAGTATGGCTTCCTTAAAGGTTGCTCTACTGGTGATCTTCTTTCATATCTTACTAACTCTTGGTCAACCTACTTTTGGGACTTCGATGAGACCTTTTCTATTGCACTAGACATATCGAAGGCCTTCGATAGAGTCTGGCACAAATCTTTAATTTCTAAACTACCCTCCCTCCATCTGTGCCTTTGTCTCTAATTTCCTTTCCGGTCGTTCCATAGCTGTTGTGGACGGCCATCGCTCACTTCCTCATCCTATCAACTCCGGAGTTCCTCAGGGCTTTGTCCCATCTACCATTCTCTTTCTAATTTTCATAAATGATCTTCTCAATTGTACCTCCAGTCCCATCCATTCATACGCAGACGACTCTACCTTACCACTACTCAATTAGTTTTCCTGAACGCCCCAGCCAGCAATCCCTCAAAGACAAATGTAATGAAGCCATGCAACACTTATCTTCTGATCTAACTACTATTTCCAATTGGGGCAGAGCAAACCTTGTTACATTTCATGCTTCCAAAACACAATTTCTTCAACTTACTACCCGTTCAGAACACCCAGAGGACTATCCCTTACACTTCAACAATACAAAAATCAATCCTTCATCTTCTCTCAATATTCTCGGTGTCTCTTCTTCTTCTGCTCTCATTTGGAAGGACCATATTATCAGTCTTGCTAAGGCAGCCTCCCAGAACCTGTGTGTGCTCAACCGCCTCAAGGGGTTCTTTGCCCCTGCACAGCTTCTTGCTCTGTACAGGGGCACAGCATTTTTGTATTAAGAATTGTTCACATGTGTGGGGAGGATCCTCTCACACCTTACTCCTAGACAAAGTAGAAAGGAAAGCCTTTCGTATCATTAACTCTCGCCCACTCACCAACTCTCTGCAATCTCTCTCTCTTTGACGCAATGTTGCATCTCTCTCACTATTCTATCGCTACTATAATCATCAATGTTCCTCAGAGCTTTTCCAGTGTATACCACCTCCTCTACGTAGGGTACGTAGTACCCGTCTTGCAACACAATCCCACCCCTAGTCTGTGCAACTCTCCAACCCGAGTGAAACGTTTTTCTCAGACTTTCTTCTATACAACTGCTGAGCTCTGGAACTCTCTTCCAGAATTAGTCTTTCCCTTTTCCTATGACTTAAAATGCTTCAAACTCTGTGTGTCCAAGCATTTTGGCTCGAACGTCCCTTGATTGTGGCCCTGTCACTCTTTCAACTCTGGGGTAGGCAATCGCTATAGGCAGTTCTGCCTTCTGTCTCCCTCACTCACATAGGAAAACAAAAAAATTGTCATAAGTGATTATGTTACCCGATAGCACTATCGTTAGTGAGTGCTGTACTGTATTTTATATATTATTTTGTAATAGTATAGATATCTTATCAATATTTGTATTTTGTACTATTGTTAATGTCTTGTCATGTTGCAAATTTGATTTTAAATAATATTTTGACATTTAACATGTAGTTTCTTTATTCATGCAGAGTTTAGTAAAATTTGCCAGAAAGTCCCGGACTTCCCAAACTTGACTACTTCCTTTAACGTGACGATAGTGCGTTGTTATATGTGCGATTAGTTTGCTTGGGAAACAGATTAACTTTCTCATGTAGTAATGTACACCCTATGTGGTGGATTGTGTTCCTTTATTTAATAATTTTCATTTTAGTAAGCGTTGTTTCCACATAGCGATTTTGATAATTTAATTTGACTTTATATTGTCCTTGTCCCAATTTTGGTTTGTTTAGTTTGCAAGTTTTACATTTTAATTTAGTAATTTATCAGTAAGCAGAATAACTATATATTCATATTATCACAAGCGATGTTGGTATTTTAATTATTAATCAGTATGCAGAATAAATGTTCAGTCATTATAAGCAGGATTTTTAGCAATTAAGGGGATGTTATTTTATTTATATATTCATTGTGTATTATTACAAGTATATATATTTGTCTTAGTTTACTCCTTAAACTTCTATCAAGCTTAAAGAGAAATACCCCCCGGTTCCTCCTAAATTACTGGCTCGCTATCGCTCGCCAGGAAAAGGGCGAACGTCTTAAAATGTCATAACATGGAGGAGAAGGGGTCCAGAAAAAAACATATAGTTCCCCTTAAAAGACTACACAATATCTATTATAAACACTTCAACTACCACAGAATCTTCCTAAGCTGCATAACACCCAATAATGTAGGTAGAGTAAACTAAAGGAGACGTTACCCGTTCTGAAAGGTTTCATAATGTGTTATGGATGATAATATTAATGTGTTATGGATGATAATATTAATGTGTTATGGATGATAATATTAATGTGTTATGGATGATAATATTAATGTGTTATGGATGATAATATTAATGTGTTATGGATGATAATATTAATGTGTTATGGATGATAATATTAATATTAATGTGTTATGGATGATAATATTAATGTGTTATGGATGATAATATTAATGTGTTATGGATGATAATATTAATGTGTTATGGATGATTATTAATGTGTTATGGATGATAATATTAATGTGTTATGGATGATAATATTAATGTGTTATGGATGATAATATTAATGTGTTATGGATGATAATATTAATGTGTTATGGATGATAATATTAATGTGTTATGGATAATAATATTAATGTGTTATGGATGATAATATTAATGTGTTATGGATGATAATATTAATGTGTTATGGATGATAATATTAATGTGTTATGGATGATAATATTAATGTGTTATGGATGATAATATTAATGTGTTATGGATGATAATATTAATGTGTTATGGATGATAATATTAATGTGTTATGGATGATAATATTAATGTGTTATGGATGGAAATATTAATGTCTTATGGATGATAATATTAATGTCTTATGGATGATAATATTAATGTCTTATGGATGATAATATTAATGTGTTATGGATGATAATATTAATGTGTTATGGATGATAATATTAATGTGTTATGGATGATAATATTAATGTGTTATGGATGATAATATTAATGTGTGTGTTATGGATGATAATATTAATGTGTTATGGATGATAATATTAATGTGTTATGGATGATAATATTAATGTCTTAGCGTTCAGATACCATGCACTATAATGCCTTAACCCTTTCTGTAACGGCGACGTCTCTTTGATTATATTCTAGCTTTATTTATACTATTTTATTCAGTATAACAAGCTGGGCCTCAAACATGTAACATGCTTCTAAATACCATCACAGATCCTTCTTAAACTGCACGAAATCGTCTAAATATAGCCAGAATAATATGAAAAAGACGTCACCGGTACTGTAAGGGTTAATTGTAAAACATATTTTTAATTTCAACCCGGGAAAAGTAGACAAGAAATACAGAAGGTATTTTTTATTAACTCTATCCATTTTAGTTTCCCAGTCAATCAGATGTTCCGATACAAATTAGTTTAGGATCCAAATGTAAATCTAAATGGGATGAAGTATAACACCAATAACAGTGGAGTGCAGTTCGCCAGCCTATCCAAATGGTGGTATAACAATTGTGAATGTGCTGTGCCTGAAACCATCTACTGTATGCGTCTGAAATACTTAACGGGTTTGCTCATACGTTTGTCAAGCTGCAGAATCCCATGCCTTGGGATATAAACACAGTAACTAATTTAGATTGTTCCACGTCTCTACTATGTTAAAAATGATTAAACTACACATGTATAATCCGTATATGTCAACAATAATAATCCACGACAAAGATATGAACGCTATAATTTTATTATATACAGTATAAATAATAATAAATAAATTAAATATATATATTAGAAAGTCTCACCAAATTCTCATTCATGAATAAGCCATTTTAGATTGATGGAAGTGCGACCATTATTAGCATTACTGTATGCCCACAAATATTTCAATAATGTGAGCATGTTTCCTTCTACGTTGTTTTTAATAATATTTGAGGTACTGTACGTGGTAATTAATGTCTAAAGTTGGGGGTCAGCTGTTGCTTTAGCAACATTTATCACCAACTAGTAAAATGTTATGAGTAGCATTATTATTACTATTATTATTATTATTTGTTTAGCCAACAGTATAAATAGCAGTGTAAGGTGAGGGGAAAGGGGGGGGGGGGGGGAAATCTGGTGCTTAGTGTGGGAGGAGAGAGTTCAGAAGTAAGAATGTAAGATTAATGTTGTTCAAAGTTTAGCGCTGGGGGAGGAGATGGTAGTGTGTGGTGGTGTGTAAGAGTGTGTTGGTGTGTTTGTGGGAGTGTGTGGGTAAAGTACGAGTGTGTGAAGGGGTTTTGGAGTGTATGGTAGTATGTGGGAATTTGGGAGGGGGGCATTCGAGTGTGTAGGAGAGTCTGAAAGTATGTAAGAGTGTGTGGAAAGGCATTAGAGTGTGTGGAAATGTTTTGGAGTGTGTGGGGGTGTGGTGGAGCATGATGGGAGGTATGGGAGGGTAATGGAGTGTGTGGGGGTGTGAGGGTATATTTAGTGTTTGGGTGTGTGGGGGATGGTATTGGAGTTTGTGGGTGTTTATTAAGGGGAAATGGTTGTTTTTCTGGCCCCTCTTTTCCCTCATGCTTAGCTCCATTTGTTTTCAGATTTTAAGACGTTCGACCCATTAATTTGGTGATTTTAAGACCCTTCGCCTTATGTAATTGTTAATACTAAGATCATTTGTGCCATTTAGGTGTGGATTTGTGTACTGGCTAGCGATAGCGAGCTGTAATTTTGGAAGAGCTGGACTTTGGCCGGGATATTTTTTGTTTTACTGTAAAACGTACACATTCATTTAGAACCAAATATTGTTGGGATGTTTTTTTATAAGCTTGATGGAGGTATAGGGAGGAAACTTAGAACAAATAATAGATACATAAAGAAACCGACCAATACATAAACCTACCCACCCTTAAGTATGTGTGGGAGAGCATTGGAGTATATGAGAGTGGTAGAGAGTTTAGAAGGGTGTATGAGAGCGTGTGGGGACGTGATGTGAGTGTGTCTTGGAGTGTATAGATATGTGCAGGGGTATAATATGTGAGTTTATGGGAGGGTAAGAAACATTGTGGGAGTGAATATAAGTGCGCGGGGGTATAATAGGTGAAGATATGGGAGTTTGTGGGAGGGTAAGAAACTATGTGAGGGTGATGTGGGAGTGTGGGGGAGAAATTATTAGATGTGTGGGGTGGATGTCATCCAACCTAACGAACTTATTGGAACTGAGTGATAATTGATGAAAGATAACTTAAAATTTCCCAAGTCTTAAATGCTAAACATTTTGTTTGTTTTTCTATTTCGTTCATTAACCCCTTCTATATCGATAATATCGGCGACGTAATATATATTTTATTTTATCTATATCTAAACGATCTTGCACAGTTTAACCCCTTCCGTACCGGCGACGACTTTTTAACTTTATTTTGGCTACTATTAGACGGTTTTATTCAATTTAAAAAAGGGCCTCAACCAATAAACAGGCCTCGAACTATCTCACTTAGCCCTTCTTATTACCACAGGTCCTTCTTAAACTGCACAAAATCGTCTAAATATAGCCAGAATAAAATACAAAATACGTTGCTGGTATAGAAGGGGTTAAGAGGGATTTGTAATAGCAACAAACGTTAAGTGAGATAGTTCTAAGCCTGTTAATTGCTGGAGGCCCCCTTTAACTGAATACAATTGTTTATCTCTGTCTGTCTGTCTCACTCACTCACTCACTTTCTCTCTCTCTCACACACACACAGATATTACATGTTAGATTCAGTAATAATTATATAATTCATTATTTCAACTTTCATATAATGTTCTGGGTATTTAAGCGTGGGACTGTACATCTACAAACAAAAATAATGTGACTTTCCTGGTCTGGTTGTGTCTTGTCAGTTTATACTACTCCTTAATCTTGCACTTTTGATCTCACCCAGGCTCTGTACATGTGATCGGAAGGAGTGATGTAATATTCCATCAGTTCGGTAGGAGGTGTATAGTGAGATGTATGAATAAGGGTTTGAGGACACAATAGACTCGAGATATGGGGACGACCACAACCCCATGAGATTTCCTCTCATCGTAGGGAAATTTTCCTTGTAAATTTTACTCTTCATTTGTTACTTCAATAAATATATGTGGTTGGATACATGATATTTCCTTTACCTGAACAAGAGAGTAAAGGGTTACGATGGCAGAATTACTATTATTTAATAAGAATAGAACAATCATATATATCTTATATCGACCTATCTACGAGATAGCAGAGCAGAGAATCTACACAATACTTCAATCAACTTACTAAACTAAATTACTCACTAACGTCTTCCTAACTTGGAGTTAACCCCTTCCTAACATTGGCATAAATGTCTTTGTTACACAGACTGACACACACACACACACACACACACACACACACACACACACACACACACACACACACACACACACACACACACACACACACCACACACACACACACACACACACACACACACACACACACACACACACACACACACACACACACACACACACACACACACACACACACACACACACACAGTAATTAAGTCTGGGTATATTTCCCCCAGGCAGACACAATTAATGGCAGGTGCTTTACACACTTTTAAAGGCCTCGAGTTAGTTTATTTTCATAAGGCTATAATATAATACATTCTCCTCCGCCTTGCTCGCCTGTGTATGCCAGTGTTTTGTTGTTTGTTGCTTAATAGATTCTATAGACGATGGATCATTTATTCTATATACTTGATTTTGAACGAGACAATTTTATGCAGTTCGACGAGAAACAAATGTAGCAATAACGTTGCCATAATTTTATTCAGATTAGGATTTACCTGTGGGGAAATAAGACAACTCTTAAGGTGTCTTACTTTCAAAATTGCATAATATACTCTAATAATATAACAAATAACATAATAATAGCATATATTGACAGTGTTACATTTTCCATTTACAAGTTTCTGGGTATAAAGAAGTTCTACCTGTACACATTTTTAGCTGAAATACGTGCAGATATATGTTTGGAATACACTCGTAAATACATTAAATCCCTTTTAACATGATTTCCATCCATCAGTGACTATTATTTCTGTTAACCCTTAGAAGATACGATGATGCATATATTTTCTGTTTTCTGGCTATTATCAGACGATTGTAATCATATATTTAAGAAGGGAATGTGTAAGTCAGAGGGATAATGGAGTCTTTACCCTTATAATTCCCATACCTCCTTCATAAATTGCATAAAATCGTATAATGATAGCCAGATTAAACTGTCAAACGCGTCATAGTCCTCAAATGGTTAAATTTGTAATCCTTGTCATGGTGGAGTTAGCGTGTGTGTGTGTGTGTGTGTGTGCTGGTGCAGTTTGGCTGGATTTAACTCATGGTGTATGTTAGCCCTATTTAGTCCGAGAGAAGTCTTTGCTCAATTAGTTTGGAGACTTAAAGACGTTTCACCCCAATAGTTTGGCCATAACAATAAGGTTAACTTTATTCAAGCAAATTTTTTTTTTTTTTTCTGGGTGAACGATAGCAAGCCTCTAACTTAGAACAAATCGGCCTTGGCTTGATTGGTTGGGCATGTTTTAGCTTAAAGGAAGTCGGGGAAGGCGTTATTGTTAGCTCATATATCAAACTGAAATACATTGATCGAATATGGTAAACACGTTTTCTGTGCAACCCCTTCTGTACCGGTGACGTCCGTTTAATTAGATTCTGACTACTATTAAATGAAATTAATTCAGTTTAAAAAAGGGCCTCCAGCAATTAACATGCTCGAACTCTCTCACTCAACCCATTTTAATAGCTAGAATAACATTAAAAATATGTCTCCGTGGAGTGCACTCGACTTTTAACATATTCCCACACCTATTCTGTCCAACTCTTTAACCCAAGAGTGAACTGACTTTACCAGTTTTGTTTTCTTCTACTCAACAAGTAAGTTATGGAACTCTTTCCCTCCTCCTATGATCTACACTGCTTCAAGCTTCGTGTATTCAGCCAGTTTGACTCTAATAACACTCGGATACCATAGTCTGTAGCCCACTCGTAAATATTCATGATCCCCTATGTATTTCTTTATGCAATTATAACTATCTGGATTGCCTTTTGGATAGAACTTGCTTATTGATTAATGGTTGATTTAGTTTTGTAGTTTGTGTATAGAACATTTTATTCATAAATTCGTTTCTAGAGATCTACATCGATGAATCTATATAGGTGAAGTCCACGAATATTTATGAGTGGGCAAGAGACTATGGTATCCGAGTGTACCTTGCATTTGGATCTCTGTCATTCTTTTAACTTCAGGAGGGACACTTGTTGCATGCAGCTTTGTCTGTTGTGTCTTTCATACGCATAACAAAACAAATATACTATTGCCATTCATAAAATGTGAGGCTTATCATACATAATAAATTATTATCATATATATTGTTTTGTCTTTATATAACAAATTATGATATCTTAATATAAAGGTTATTGTTTTTTCATTCATACAATGCATTGCACATAATTTAATATTAATATTAATATATATAATTGACATTTATTTTCTTGACAAGTTAGCTTCATAAACTGGTGTTGACAGTTTACTCAGTTTATACTGAGTATAGTTGTTTTCTATTTGGCAGAATATAATTTAGGTGCCTGATTGTACTTGAAGGCTAAGGGTGTATATTATGGTTATGTATTGCAAAAGGCAACAATATCATTCATCAAACTAGAGGGGCACTCGGCAAAGCGCATACCTCCGCCTATACTGGTGTTGGATATAATACAGATCGCTTCCTAAATTGAATTGCTTCTTCCATGGCGCATATCCTATTAGCCCACCAAATTTCGTGAAAATCAGCAGATCGCCTATTGATTTGAATCCTCTTTTTTTTTTTAATATTGGTTCATAACTCTTATGCTGTGTTCTTCATCATCAGCACCTCCTGTAACCAGTTCTTCTTCAGCAACACCGATAAGATGACCCGCATTCATTATCATAAAGCCAGAGAAGAATTCCCAAGTTCACAATACCACACCGTTCTCTCTGAAAACAACCTACAGCCAGCCAGACAGCACCCATCATGCCTCCTCAGTAGTTCCTTCCCGGACTCCACCCACAGCCTCCCAGGTGACCCCTCACGCTTTCATATCTGCCAGCCTACTTGTAATCTCCCTACTACCTTTTACCCAAAGCGAAAAGTACATAGGACGAACAGAAACAACAGCTAGGAAGACTGTCTAGCCAGAGATACCCAGAACAACAGGAGGAGACATAACAAGATCACCACGAACAACTCTTTGCTAGTTCATCAAACTTACTACATATGGCAATTGAGATTGTGGTATATATTCCAACCACCAGTGAGATGTATTCCACACATGTGTTGTGCTTTCATGGAGGACGGACCTGTCCACCCATGCTCCACCCTTCCTCCTCGACCTTAACTACCTTCCTTCTCCTCTTCGCTTCAGCACTTCATTCATGTCAAACTGAGTATTATTATTCTTTGTTTAACTACTTTTTAGAATATTTGTAGACTTTAATGTAAATAGGCTAGATATTTGTTAGGCCCGTTTCCCCACTAGCTGAACAGCTGTTCGTGTTTGTTTTGGTGGGTTAGGCGGCCAAGGTTCGTTTTTTTAAAGTTTTAATCAGCCTTTTTGTCTGTGTACTTCTACATAGTTGCTTCATTTAATATAGTGTTTTAGACTTCATCCAGTAGTTGGACAATTTATAATATTACAGGGGTATATATGATTGTTCTGCTATGTCTGTGACTAAAACAATGTACCCTCACACTCACAAAACAACATTTACACTATTATCTACAATCCTATACATATTCTAAATTATTTTCCTACACTGCAACACAAACTACACTGAATACCATTGCTGTGAACACATACAAATATCACAATCACTATTGCCTGACACCTTCATGTACAGAAACACATACACACACTTGTTGAGTAGCCTAGGGCCAGGCAGGACTAAATTTAATACCAAGCTGAATTTTCGAGGCCTGATGCTGCTAGTTCTTGTGTGTGGTGACACTGGGGCTTTGGTCAACCCTGGCCCACGTGCCCCCAAGTTCCCATGCCATGTCGGCGGGCGGTAAAGTGGGGGTAACAGGCTATCCAGTGCGACCGCTGCTGTGAGGCTTCCGTCCACCAGGGCTGGTATCATATCAGCTGTGTCGGGGGCTTCACGGCGGCGGTCGACGGGTTGGTTGACCAAAGTCTATCATGGATCTGCTGCGATTGTGGAGTCCCGAATTACGCATCCTCCCTCTCATATAATCCAATACCCACTTCAAATATATTTTCCTTTCCTGAATTTAACCCTGCCCTCCGCAACCAACAATACCACACCACCCCATCTCACTCGTAGCTAAAACCAACCCTAGACTTAGGCAAGAACTTGACTATTCCTCCCTTACACATAACAGGCTGCATGACTTGATCTCGCCGACTCATCAGCAACCCTACCATTCCACACCTAATCATTCTACCTTTAAGCCCCATTTATTTATAACCCCCATAGCACCACCCAACTCCTTAATTACCCTTAGCTACCCCTCTACCACAACCACCTCCGAAAACTCCCCTAACAGAGAGCCATCCACCCTCAGAACCCTCATTATCAACTTCCGCAGCATTATCAACAAAAGAGCCGCTTTTCACCACACCCTTGGGACTAATGACCCTGACATCATTATAGGGACAGAGACTTGGCTCAACCCTGACATTTCAGACAGTGAAGTCTTCCCGACGGACAGTCCCTATACCATGACTTTACATAGAAAAGACAGACAAAACGGAGACCACGGTGGTGTCTTGATAGCGACGAAGCCGGGACTAGTCGTAACACCAGCCACCGAACTTAGCGCGGACGCAGAAATTTTATGGATTAAATCACAGATACAGGGCTGCAGGACACTTTAAATATGATCATTTTACTGGTCCCCTAACAGTAACGTAGATGGTAATACCTGCAGTCCTTTGACGAATCTTTATCTAAAATTGATCCCTCCAAGAACATATGGCTGGCTGGAGACTTCAACTTACCGGACATTAACTGAACAGCTTAAGCGACAACGGAGAATGGTGACCATTAAGGCGACCTAATACTACCACAGACTGACAGGAGATCATTACACGAAAAATTAATTGACATAATCAACACCCATTCACTCTCACAAACAGTACTCGAACCAACACGTACACAAATTAGCGTAGCTAGAAACAACCCTAACATAAGACTTGGGGTCACATCCAACATATTAGACTTGTTCCTTACGAACAACACCTCTTTTATTACACGAACACAGGTTTTACCAGTGCTTAGTGACCACGACATGATACTTGTAGACGCAAACATAAAACCAAACATCCAGAAACAATTACCCAGGAAAATCTACCAGTACAACAGAGCTGACATGGGAGCCATCTCGGTAGA
This sequence comes from Paralithodes platypus, assembly GCA_032716605.1. Classification (NCBI taxonomy): domain Eukaryota; kingdom Metazoa; phylum Arthropoda; class Malacostraca; order Decapoda; family Lithodidae; genus Paralithodes; species Paralithodes platypus. Next base: position 30,667,089 of record CM064510.1, read on the forward strand.
CTTAGCTGACTTTAGAGACACATTCCTCTACAACGACCCAATGGCCAATTCTGTTGAGTTAAATTGGACCAGACTTCGCGACTTCACACATGACACAATGGACAAGCACATACCCAAGAAAACCGTTACACGGAACCAGTCACCACCATGGTTCAATAGACAGTTACGAAAACTACATAGAAACAAGATCAAAGCATAAAAGACAGCTAAACATTACAACGATACAGAACACTGGGATCATTACAAAAACACACAAGAAACATTACAAAAAGAAATCAAACAAGCAGAAACTAACTACACAACCACTTTCCTCACAAACAACATGCAAAACCACAACAAATTCTACAGCTTCTTCAAAGCGCGCAAACAAGACTCGACTGGTATAACAACATTATTACATAACGATTCTCTGGTCATACTTCCACAGGACAAAGCACATGCACTTTATTTGCAGTTCCAGTCAGTTTTTACACAAGAACAAGCAGACTTGCCGGAACTGTCACCATCAGCACACCCACCTATACTTCCACTGACTATACATACCCGTGGATCGAGAAACTTTTATCTGAGGTAGACATTAACAAATCGACTGGAACAGACAATATACCCTGCAAGATACTCAAGGCCAATGCTGCCATTCTTGCCCCTATCCTGCAGGTTATATTCTCACAGACCATTGACACCGGAGAACTTCTCCATGACTGGCTATTGGCAAACGTGATTCCTATTTTCAAATCCGGAGACAGAACCCCCCCTGTTAACTATAGACCTGTTTCGATTACCTCAGTTCCTTGCAAATGTTTAGAACATATCATCCACTGACATTTAATGGACAATCTAGATAGGCAAAATATACTGACTGACGCACAGCACGGCTTCCGGCCCAAACGGTCGTGCGAGACACAACTACTTGTGACTACACATGACAATTCTCAAACCCTTAACGACCCCAATATTTGACAAGTAGACGCCATAGTACTAGACTTTGCCAAAGCCTTTGACAAAGTCCCTCACCAAAGACTGTTAGCCAAGTTAGATTATTATGGCATCCGAGGACCACATCTTCACCGGATTAAAACTTTCTTGACCAATCTAGATCAACACGTTGTTCTCGAGGGTTCTCATTCTTCCACTGTGTCTGTAACTTCTGGGGTCCCACAAGGCACTGTCCTGGGTCCCCTACTTTTCCTTTCATGCATAAATGACCTCCCACTATCGCTTACTTCTACTACTAGACTTTTCGCAAATGATAGCTTAGTTTATAGACCAATTACTAATAGGGACGATTGCCTTCGACTACAGGACGACTTAACTGCGCTTGAAGAAAGGGAAGCCAAGTGGCAGATGACATTTAGACCGGACAAATGTAACCATATCCGTTTCACCCGTTCAAACAAAATCATCCCATTCTCCTACAAACTCCATAGCACTTTTCTGGATACTGTTCCCTCCCACAAATATTTGGGGGTCCACATCTCAGTGGACATGAGGTGGACCACTCACGTTTGCACCGTCAGAGCAAACACTAATAAGGCCCTGGGCTTCCTGCGCAGGAATCTCACCAAGTGCAACGCAAACATAAAAATTCTAGCATTTAAAACACTTGTTCGGCCACACTTAGAATACTGGGACACCGTCTGGGATCCACACACTCACAACAATATAAATAAACTAAAGGCCATACAAAACAAAGCTTCAAGATTGATCAGATGTGATTACAGACACACTACATCTGTCACTTTGCTCAAACAAGACATTAAACTTGACCCACTTGCAACAAGAAGACAAATGCACAGACAAAAGATGTTATATAAAATCACTAACAAGTTAGTAGACATAGACAAAGATATGTATTTACACACTACAAATATACGATTTAAGAGATGCAGCCACAACCTAAAATACCACACGTATCAGGCAAGCACGGACATATTTAGACAATAATTTTTTCCCCACAGCATCCAAGAGTGGATTCACCTCCCACCTTATGTAGTGAATAGCCCCACCCTTGATTCATTTAGAACTAGGACCACCAATCATTACATCCCTAATTCTGGTCCTGTCCCCAACCAATAGTCCTAAAAGCACAACCCCCGCATATCATGCCGCCCGAGAGCGGCCCTCTGTGTGTCCCTCAACGTAAACGTAAACGTATTCAGACATGTATTCCGGCTGACAGTAAAACGTATTCTGCTCACACCGTTCCAGATTTTTCAACTCACTCGCCACGTTATCGCGATTTGGCGGTGGTATGTCTTCCAACCACCAGGGAGACGTATTCTACTTACATTCTGGCACGTGTTACGGTCGCCTGTGAGAAGTATTCCGCTCACACTGTTCCAGACTCTCGTCAGCAGCTGTCAACCCAGGCCCAGAACCAAGAACAGAAGAAGAAGAAGAAGACGCAGCCTACCTACAACAAAAGACCTGTCCCTTTCCTCCCACCTTCCAGCCCTTCCCTAGCCCCTTTGCCTATCACCCATGGCAAAGATAGGATGTTTTGAATACCAGAGTCATCATAAGTATCATTGTTCCCTGTTTTGGAATGCCTCTCAACATCACAGAAGTAAAACAATACACACACTATCCCTTTGCCACTTTGCTAAGTACGCTTCCCTGGATAGGTTTCGTAAGAATCGGGTTTCGATGTGGGTCTCGTACGACCACAAATGGCACACCGCATAATTATAAATATTCATATAAAATAAAGTAATTGATGTAGATTTTTTTTATCAATTGCAACCATTAATTTAAAGATTCCTTAACATCATGGAGAGTGTAATTATAAATCAGAGTGACGTTTATATTTATAATTAATTTCAAGACAAATTATCTTACAAAAAAAAAAAATATTTAAAAAAATAAAAAAATAAATACTCAAGTATGCCCGAGGTAGCTGAAACTCTGAAGGCTTGTAGGGGAATCCTGGAGATCTGCTCGACTGGGGTCTTGGCTCCCTGAGTCACATAGGGCGCGAGCTGAGCAAAGAATAAAAAAGGGTTAATTTTGTTTACTCCCAAAAAACATCGGTTTTGTAAACATTCATTTGTTTGCCTAAATATTGACTGAGAATGATAAAAATCCATATGCATAGTCCCTAACTATACTAGAAGACATGTAACACACAAAAATTGGAATAGGAACTAATAGATAGCGATACTATAACGTTATGTTGATTGAACTTTGAGAGGGCCGACGTTTTGGGGGCAAAAATCCTGGGGAAAAAATTCATAAATCAAGTACTTGTCAATGAATATGTCTAAAACACACTATGGCTGTGTCAACATGGCGCAATAATATCCCCCTAGCTTATCTAAACATAATATATTCCTAAGTATAATAATTTAGAGTATATTCAACAATATGTGAAAAGAACAAAAACTAAATTAGGCAAACAAAATTCTAGTGGCAACATCGGGCATCTCAACCCGTGGCTGGCTGTGTCAACATGGCGCAATAATATCCCCCTAGCTTGTCTAAACATAATACATTCCTAAGTATAATACTTTAGAGTAAATTCAACAATATGTGAAAAAAAAAAAAAAACATTTAGGCAAAATAAAATCTAGCGGCAACATCGGGCATTTCAACCCGGGGCTGGCTGTGTAAACATGGCGCCATACTCTCCCTCTATGTTGCCTAAACAGGATATATTTGTAAGTATAATACGTTACAGTATATTCCACAATATGGAAATGTTTCACGAAGTGTATATAAGTTACTTACCGGGATGTATAGGTGTGAAAGTGGCACAAACAAAACTTGAGAGTGGTCGAATTGGTGGACCAAGCGGCGCACGTCTACCTCACTCGTTGGCTGCGCAAAGACTGTCTCAGACCTCTCGGGGAGCTTGCTTTGAAGGCGGGATCAACTATCTTGGGTGCGTGGCATACTAAAATCGATTTCTGCGCATCGCGTCATGCCGCTTGTGGAACAATGAGTCCTATCCAGGGTAATTAAATTACCTCAAAGTTACCCTCCCTGGGGGTAAGGGAATAGAATATGCCCCACGTGCCTTCTACGTGTCGTAAGAGGCGACTAAAGAGGTTGGGTCGGTGGGCTTGCGACCCCCACTCAGAAAAAATACCTAAGCAAAGAAAAACGAACGAACAGCCTCGGATGCGGACGGAACCTATGTTGACGAACCACGACCGACTAAGGACATTCCTTCGGACATTCTGAGAATGGCTACATGGATTGTTAGTGGCATGAATGATGGCACAAAAGAGAGAGAGGTTCTGGATGTGCTAGTGAATGCCAGGCTGGATGTATGTGGAATGACAGAGACCAAATGGAAAGGTTCAGATGTGAGAGAGTGGGAGTGTGGTATGGGTGTGTGTGCTGGAGTGAGTGAAGGAACAGCGAGAGAAGGTGCGTGTTTGTTTGTAAGTAGCAAATGGAAGGAATGTGTAAGAGAGTATGGGTCTGTGGGTTCAAGGATTGTGTGGGTGAGAATGAAAGTAGGAATACAAACGTGGGTGATTGTGTGTGTGTATACCCCGACAGAGGATAAACTTGAAAGAAAGAAAGAGGAGTTCTGGATGAATGTGGAGGCGTGCCTGGAGAAGTTTGACAAGAACGAAAGAATATTTCTGATTGGGGATATGAATGGTAAGGTGGGTGATAGGAAAGTTGAGGGAGTGGTGGGAGGGTGGGGGGTACCATCAGAGGTGAAAGGGAATGGTAGTGCACTTGTGGATGTATGTGTGGGGAGGAGGCTGTGGATAGCCAACACCTTCTTCCGACACAGAATGATCCACAGGTACACGTGGAAACGGGTGTGGACGATGGAGGATGAGACAGTGGTGGAACGAAAGTCATTGATTGATTATGTATGTGTGGATGAACGAATGAAGAAATCTGTGATGGGTGCTAGGGTGTACAGGGGTATTGGAGGGGGTCTGTCTGATCATTATGTAGTGGTAGCTAAGGTTAAGATACAAAAGAAGTGGGTGAGGAGAGCTGGAGGGAGGCGAGAGGAGGGTGGAGAGGTTGCAGGAGGAGGAAGTCAGGGAGGAGTACAGGAGAGCAGTGGAAAGACGACTAGGTGGGTTCGACCTGGAAGTTATGGAGGAAGTGGAGGAGATGAGCAAGGTGTTTAAGGATGAGATCTGTGCAGCATGTGAGGAGGTGTGTGGAGTGAGGAGAAGAGGGAGGGGAGTAAAAGGTACAGCATGGTGGACAGAAGAGGTAAGAATAGCTGTGGAAGAAAAGAAGAAAGCATATAGAGTGGTTGGGTAGTAGAGGAAATTAAGATTTCGAGAGACAGAAACGAGCGAGGTACGTGGAGAGTAAGAGAGTGGTGAAGAGAGTAGTGAAGGAAAGTAAGAGAAGAGTAGATGAGGAATTTGGAAGGAATCTGAGTGTAAAATAGAGGGAGAGTAAGAAACTGTTCTGGAAAGAAGTCAAGAAAGTTAGGGAAGGTAGCAAGGGAGACAGTAAGGGTGTGAAATATAAGAATGGGAGAATGCTAGCCGAGAAGCAAGAGAGAGTCGAAAGATGGAGGGAGTACTTCAATGAGTTGCTAAATGTAAGGAATGAAGAGCCAGCAAACATAGCTGGATATGGTATGGGAGGGAGAAGAAGAGAAGTAGTGGAGGAGGAGGTGGGGATCAGGAGGTCAGAAGTGTGGGAAGGCATGAACAGAGTGAAGTTGGAGAAAGCACCAGGAACAGATGGAGTGTGTGGGGAAATGTTGAGGTATGGTGGTGAGATAGTGATCGAATGGGTAAGGAAAATGTGCAAACTAGCATGGGAGAAGGGGAGTGCACCCGATGACTGGAAGACTGGCATAATAGTCTTCCTATATACGGGCAAAGGGGAAAGAGGAGTGTGTGGTAACCACCGAGGAATATGTCTTCTAAGCGTAGTAGGGAAGGTATACAGTAGGGTAGTGATTGAGAGAGTGAGAGTGAGAATGGAGAAATGGATAGGCGACAAGCAGGGAGGTTTTAGGAAGGGAAGAGGATGTGTAGATCAGATTTTTACCCTGAATTGTGTTGTAGAGAAATATCTGGAGAAGAAACAAAAGCTGTGTGTTGCCTTTATGGACTTGGAGAAGGCCTATGACAGAGTGGATAGAGAAGGTTTGTGGAAAGTACTTTGAATATACGGAGTAGATGGCAAGTTGCTGAAAGCAGTGAAGAGCATGTATGAGGTTGCCAAGGCGGCAGTACGTGTGGAGAGTGAGCAGAGCGAGTTCTTTGACCTGAATGTTGTTTTGAAACAGGGGTGTGTGATATCCCCGTGGTTGTTTACTGTATATATGGATGGAGTCATGAAAGAAATACTATCAAGAGCAGTGGATGTTGGTGTATCGCTGAAAAGGGAGGGAATTGAGTGAAAGCTACCTATACTGCTGTTTGCGGATGATACAGTTCTGATGAGTGATAATGAATGGGAGTTGCAGGGTCTGGTAAATGAGTTTGGAACAGTGTGCGAAAAACGGAATTTGAAGGTAAATGCGGGGAAGAGCAAGGTTATGGTCTTCGAAAGGGGTGAAGTCACAGAGTGTGAGGTGAAGCTGAACGGGCAGGCTATGGAGATCGTCAACTCTTTCAAGTATCTGGGCAGTGTGTTGAGTAAAGATGGGACTAAGGATGAAGAAGTGCGGGAGAGGGTACAACAGGGGAAGAGGGTTGTAGGAACGCTGAAAGCAGTAACAAGAAATAGGGTGGTCAGTATGGAAGTGAAGAAGTCCTTGCATGACTGTGGTAATCCCGACACTGACATACGGAAGCGAAGCATGGACGTTGGTTGAGAGACTCAGACCAAGAGTGAGAGCAGTGGAAATGAATTACTTAAGAAGTGCGTGCATGGAGGGATAGACAGACTAATGAGGAAGTAAGAAGGAGGTGTGGTGTGGAGGTAGATGTGCTGGAAAGTGTGAAAAGGAACAACTTGAGAGGTTCGGCCATATGGAACGTATGGAAAGCGTGAGAATGAATAAGAGGGTGTACGAGAGCGAGGTGGAGGGACAGAGAGGGAGAGGTAGACCGAAAGAGAGGTGGAAGGATGGAGTGAGGAAGTATATGAACGAAGGCGGTGCTGGTTGGGGGGAGGGGCGTCGACTGACTGGGGACAGAGGTGCATGGGTGTGGTTCGTTCGTGGCCATCCCTTCGGGGATCACGGCGTCAGGCAATAGATAGATAGATAGAGAAAGTTATATTGAAGACACCACCACCGTACACCCACCGAGATATATTTACATTTACTTACCGTAAGAAAGGCTCTACCATAAATACAATTTTAAACTAAATACCATTTACAGGTAAGCTTTTTGTATACATATATATATATATATATATATACATAGTATACAATATTGCGAAAAAGCAGTAGGCAGAGATAGTGACTAAAATAAACAAATATGCTTGACTGAGATAAAGCAAACAGTAATTTGCCAGAACAAAATATTGATGATGGTGATAATGATAAATTTGATGATGATGTAACCCGTCAATGATAAGAATTATAATTAAATTATTAATATTTTTTAAAGTATTATATTAATGAATACTAAAACCAGCAGCAGCTCAACAGTATCATCAACATATATAAATATATTTGTTGTATTAACCACAATTCAATTAGAAAATATATCAGTAGTCTCGGCTGTATTACATAGTTTAATGATTGTCTATTGTAAACAATTGCATGATGAACAAAATTCTACACTGCAATGGCAACACTTACGCAATGAACCAGGTAATACATAGCTTAGTGCTTTTACTCATTACAAAACATGCAAATATGTTGGAGAATTTTATTTCATAATTGGCAGCCTTAAATGCAATTCTCCAAGTTTGTGTGGTGTGTAAACATAATTATCTTCATGGTTTCATTATGAGCATCAGACTGAAGATATAACTTGGTTTACTTATGTAACTATGCTGTTCACTGGTATCAACTTTGCCCAAACAGAGTGGTATCATACAAACAAATCCAGCCCGTATACTCTGCACCACCACCCATTCTGTCCGTCGTTCTTAGTCCGTCCTTCTCTCCGTCTGTCTGTCTGTCCGGATGCTCTTCCTAGACCGTTCAATGGATGTTCACCAATTGTCACAGGCACACCCAGTTTGTTAATGCAACGGTTAGTCATATTATGTAATTATGTTTTACTTTAAGTTCATTTGTTTAATAAATATTTTAAGAAATGTATTTCAGACTATATATTTCTCAATGTACTAGTTCCTGTCTACATTAATTATCAATGTACTAGTTCCTGTCTACATTAATTATGTTACCCACATTTCAGATCAATATTACAAAAGGCAAAGTCAAAGGTCACGGTCAAAGGCACATAATATATGATTTTGATTGGTAATTCATGTAATGCCTGTTAGATTCTCACTAATCTTATCATGTATATTCAGAATACCTAGGCCAAGGTCATACCAGAAAATATATACATTGATTTACTTACATTTACTATACTTTATTTACGTTACAATATGCAATGCTTAGAAACACGCATGGTTAATTAAATTCAAGAGTTATAAATTGTATTCATGTATTTGTTTCATTTATTTAGTTATAATTTGAGCCTAATTTTAATAATATTTTGTTTTCCCTTATAATATACTCTATTGATATTCATTATCATTAATGTTTTCTTATATTCCGCAAAAGTAATAATATTATCTGATTTTGTTCGAACAATTTGCTTTACTTTATCTTAACCTAATGTATAGAAAGGTACGTGGATTCATTCTTTTCACAAGTTTCAACGATATAAGTTTTCGTCTTAGAATGCTTTGGACCCAAAATCGGGATTCACTCGATTAGTTTAATTCCCCCTTCCCCCCCCCCCCTTTTTTTTCATTCAAACATATAATTCCTAATTGATTGTAACGATATTAAACAAAATACTGAAATGAGATATGGTAATTATATAGAGCAAATTAACCCACATTACAGTGGCTTACCAATATGTATGCTCTTCTATAAGATGGATTTATTGCCACCCCTATTCCTTTAAGTGGGTAGATAGTAATGGGCACTTGAAGTACCCTTTTCAAACCCACAATAGTTTAGAATGTATACTGTCAACAATTATGGGTTATAAATGTATGTAAAGGATGTATAAATTGGCCATAATGATGAACACTTTTAGAGGTATAGTGACAGTAATAAAGCCATCTAATATAAGGGTAGATATGTAAATCACTATCAATATACCCAATGATTATATATACCTTTTTCATGGCCTTTCATGTTATACAGTCTACTCGACAAGTCACGTGGATTGTAGTAATTTGGTTGATTAATTGACTGATTGATTGATTGACTTAATGGTCTACCTGTTGATTGATTGATTGATAGATTAATTGACACATTGATTAATTGACTGATGGATTGACTGATTGATGAAATGAGTGATTGATTGACCGATTGATTATGTGATTGATGGATGGATTGACTGATTTATGGTTGTCTGATTGATGGATTGACTGATTTATGGATTGACTGATTTATGGATTGACTGACTGATGGCATGACTGATTGACCGATTGTCTGATATATTAGTGGATTGACTGATTGATGGATTGATTTATGGATTGAGTTATGGATTGATTGGTTGATTAGCCGACTGGCTGCTTGATTGACTAATTGATTGATTCATTGTCTCATTTTCTGATTGATTGATGGATTGACTTGATTGATTAATAGATTGATTGATGTATTGATGGATGGATTGACTGATTGATGGATTGACTGATTGACCGTTTTTTTTATTTATTAATGGATTGACTGATTGATGGATTGATTGATGAACTGATTTATGGATTGACTGAGTGATTAGCCGACTGATTTTTTGATTGACTAATTGATTGAGTGATTGGCTGATGGACTGTCGTATTCATGGATAGATTGATTGATTGATATATTGACTCGATAGATTGACTTGATAGATTGATTGATATCTATATTGATGTATTGATTGATAGATTGACTGATTGATGGATTGATTGAAATATTGACTGATTGTTTGAATGATAGATTGACTGATTGCTTGATTGATGGATTAATTGATACATTGACCAATGTATTGATTGATACATTGCTAGATTGATTGACTGATTGATTGATTAATCGATTGTTATTTGCCTAAGTAATTGATAGATTAATTGATAAGTTAATGGACTGATTGGAAAGTTAATGGATTGATTGATTGATTAATGGATTGATTGATGGATAGTGTTACGGCTGGATCGGCAATACATATTCGGGATTCTTGATCGTAGGACAGAAATGGCTTAAGTGACAACGACACGCTCGATTCCAGTCCCAAATACTATATGCTCCAGACAACAAAAGCACCAACGCCCTACAGAGTTATCGTCTACGGTAACGAGGTACCTTAACTCGGCGAAAGTGTACAACAGGGGTAGGCTATGAGGCTAAACTCCCTCAGACATTTATAGGTTACGTTATTACTAAAGAAATGCAATACTCAAGAAACTACGTTAATATTAAGCCTCTAATAATGTAGAATAGAAGCAGGCTAAAGGTATGACAGTGAAATGCTAAATGACAAATGTACACGCCTACTTGAAAGCGCGTGCACTACACTAACTGTCCCCTACTAACACGCACTAGCATGTAGCATACAAGATGTTCATGATCCAGTAGATACCTAATAATACACATGGGAGGAACATAAACAGTAGTCACTTATTATAATAATGAATCTATACTTGGAATAACTAAAAGGTTGCAGGCAACAGTACTGCGCCGGTAGCCTACTACCGCATAGGCTACTTCGCTTCTCTCACTCTGTCTCCCCTCCGAGTCCGTATGCGCCCTACGCAACAGAACTCCGGACACAGCAGCAAAACGACAGTGCAGTTAATTGATACATGAAAGTATTAATAGTGTTGTCTTGTGTGTGAGTAATGTGTATTGTAAAGTGTTATAGATATATACTTAAAGAGAGCTGCAATGCATAGTAAAATAAAGATATATCCCACTCATCATCCCCATGTGTTCTAGCTAGCAGGCCAAGTCACAGGAACAACGAGTCCCAGCACCGAAAGCGAGAACCCAGGAGAAGACTGTAGAGAACACAAGGACAGATAAATTACGTTACTCTACTATACCGGCACTACGAGCGAGCTGTAGTCTCGGGTGCTACACTCGCTCCTGGCTCGGTATGCAAATCAAGGCTAAGTCCTCGTCCCTCTACAGACAACTCCTGGGCATGGTCGGGCTCTTACACATGGCACCAGTCTAGTCACAAATGGGATGATGAGCAGGGCATATAACTCGTGAACATGTAGAACGTTCACCAACTATCCTCATCAAGAAGATCGCTGTTCACATTAACCCCTTAAATCTAATACATGTAAATATATGCTTGTCCTAAGAGTAATACGAGAGGTGAGTGCTGAAACTCCTTTAGGACCTCAAGGGAAGGTTATGCATTTAAATAGAGAGAAGAATGAAATGAGAGTAATGTCGTCAGAGAGAAAGAGTGCAACCGTGAGAAGTGGGGAGAGAGAGCAAGGGATGTTAGAATCTCAAAGGTTCTAGGCAACCTAGTCCAGGAACACACAGCCAACCTCCAGGCAGTGTGCTGTACGACAACATGGGCCCAGCCCAGGCAGGCAACAATGGACTACCAACCCTATCGCGCCTAGCTATAAGGGCAAGGCTGCCAACCAGTCCATACGTCTGGCAACCACCCGGCCGGCAGCGCGGCGTGTTGCTACCCTCTTGCTCTGAAGCCCAACTCACTCTCTCTCTCTGAATTCCCATTATCCTATCTATCAACTTCTCTATTGATACTACATATTAAATGGAAGGTCTCGACATGGCTTAAAACAAAACCCACCACTGGTTAGCACATGACGAGACCTTTGCAGAGATACAAAGAACATAGTTATAAGTTGTCACACTCAATATACATAGCGGCTGACGGTAGCCAGATCACGGGCGGTACAGTGGAGTACCAAGGAGTACAATCAGGTTGCGTTGCCCAGCACTGGGGTGCGTCACAATAGATTGAATCATTGACTCAATTTATTGATTGGTGGATTAACCCCTTCTGTACCGGTGCCGTCCTTTTAACTTTATTCTGGCTACTATTAGACGATTTTAGTCAGTTTAAAAAGGGCCTCCAACATGTAAGGGGGCCCACCAAAATGTGTTTATCTCTCTCTCCCTGGGTTGTATCCATTTGGCCCGATTCAGCCTACTTTTTAAGACGTTTATCTCCATCTAGGTGTCGACATTTTCCTGGCGAGCCAGCATGTTTATTAAAATGTTTTTGACAGCAGGCCAAATGTGTACATTGTTCAATAGAAAAATGTCTCCAGCGAAGTCGGATTTCTCCATACAATGCTGGCTCACTATCGCTCGCCAGGAAGAAATCGACACCTGGATGGGGATAAACGTCTTTAACAGTAGGTTGAATGGGGCTAAATGGATACAAGCCAGAGAAAGAGAGAAAAAGGAGAGAAAAAAAAAGATCACTCCCCTTAACAGCCTTCAAACAATCTCACTTAACCCTTTTTACTACCTCAGATCCTTCTTAAAATGCACAAAATCATCTATATATACAGTAGCTGGAATGGAATTGAAATATTGTTTGATTGATGAATGGATTGACTGTTGTATTGATGTATGGATTGATTGATGGATTGATTGGTAGCCTGACTGACTGATTACTTGATCGATGAATTTGATTGATAGATTGATTGATTGATGGGTTGATTGATTGACTGGTTGGTGGATTAATTGATAAATTGCCCGATTGATTGATGGATTGATTAATAGTTTAGTTGATAGACGCATTAATTGGTTAATAGATCGATTGATAGATTGATTGGTAAATGTAGTAATTGATAGATGTATTGATTCATAGATAGATTGATCTATTGATAGATTGATTGATGGTTTGATTGAAGTATTGATGGATGGATTTATATATGGATTGATTAATAGATTGACTGATTGATGGATTGATTAGTGGAATTATGAATGTTTTGATTGATATATTGACTGATTGATTGATGAATTGATTGATATATTGATTGATTGATGAATTGATTAATAGCTTGATTGATTGATAGATTGACTGTTTTAGTGATGGTTTGACCGATTTATATAATTACTGATTGATTGATAGATAGATTGATGGATTGATTGATATCTTGACAGATTGATTGATGGATTGATTAATAAATTTACTAATTACAGAGTTTATTTATTCAAGTATACATTAACACGCTCCTCCGATGGATGGAGATTGTGGATTTAGTGTATTTGTGTAACTGTTATTGAGGGTATGTAGTGTTTTTGCTATTTTCAAGCAATATAGATTTAGTTTGCCCCTAAGCTTGGCCCCCTTCAACCTATTCGCCCCTCGAATCCCTTCAACTTAAATTTAAAATTTGTTTTGGTAGAAATATGTCCTGGCCAAAGGCCTATTTTTCGTAATTTGCAGATTCGCTATTGTCGTCTGGAAAATGATCATGCCTGAATTGCAAGAAACGTCTTACAATAGCCAAACTAATGGGATGAAAATCATAAAATTGCCATAAAATGGGGAGAATAGGTGTGGTTAAAGATGACCACCCTCCAATTAGATAGGGTTAACGCCAATCTTATAGTATGTTATGCCACTATTTCAAGTTTCCTAAACACCCACCTTATATTTTTCCAGTCGACCATCCCCACATGTGACCAGTAGTGAGTGGGTTCGAGTCCCACCTGGACCACTAGAGTTTGTGAGGTGGGGTTCTCACATGGCGTAAAGTGAAATGCCTGTGTAATTAAGGCCCTCTTAGCTCACCAGGTATTTGAGTTTAAAGAGCTCGTGGGTTGGCCACTCCAGATCAATCAGTCAGTCAAGAAAGATAATCCTACATAATAGCCAAGGTCAAAGGTCAAGGTCAACACTCATAGGGAATAAAATAAAATGAATCGTCAGCGCACTGTGTTAGTTTCTCTTTGCACAATCAACATTTTGATAACATGGCATAAAATATTCTACTATAAATTTTAAAGAAAAAGGTCAAGGTCAAAACAAGATTGTTAAGAATGTTGTCCTAAAGTCCTGCCAAACTGTTTAAATGTCATCAAATTGCGTGGGCATATTCGGTTGATCAATACAATGCTCAGCACACACACACACACACACACACACACACACACAATTAAAGGTCAAGGCCAGAGCTCAAGGCCACAACATAGGGTAACTATTTTTTATTTTTAACCCTTAATTAGCGGCGAGCAACATAAGTCGAGTTAAATAAAGCTGGACTATGTGGCGGCGCTCGACATAACTCGAGTGGCAATTTCAGCACGTAATGTGGCTGAGAGAGAGAGACAAGTGGTGGCAGGAGACTAGCGAGCGTATGACTGCTCCAGACCACCGCGGCGAACCTACTGACACAAATCTCAGCTCCCTCCTCCCTCTCTCACTCGCTACATACTCAATTATGTACTGAAAGTACCGAATTACCTGCTTTTTGCACTCGCGTTGCACGGTTATTGCAAGAAAACTATCCATCATACAAGGATCGTTATGGTGTCATTCGAAAGCTCTGTTTATGCCCTTTCAGGGATAGGTACTTGTTTTACGTTCTGGGTCTTATTTAGGCATGAAAATGATCACGTAAACAGCCCTATTTTGGCTAAAAACACCCCGCTGTGCGGTACACATAAATAAACCGCATAGGCCGCTCGTAAGGTGTTAAGTCTATTCGAATTACACTATATTCATCTTACAAGTTAATGTTAACATAAGAACATAAGAACATAAGAACATAAGAAAATGGGAGTCTGCAGAAAGCCGATTGGCCTAAGCAAGGCAGATCCCTGTCCCACACAACCCCAATTACAAAGCCCAATTATAGGCTCAACACTCTAATACCCTGAGGATCATCTTACCAAAACGGTTAGAGATTAACGCAGGATTAAGGGGGTCTGCAGAGCGCTGATTGGCCCAACCCTGCTGATCCCCCTTCACACCCAACCCTTCTCGTCCATAATATGCTTATCCAATTTTATCTTAAAGCTCCCTATCGTTTTTAATCCCACTATAGCACTTGATAGTCCATTCCACCCATCTACAACTCTGTTACCAAACAAATATTTGCCTATATCTTTTCTGAAACGAAATTTATCTAATTTGAAACCATTGGTACGAGTTCTTTCGCTATCACTGAGCTTTAGTACATTTGTCATGTCCCCTTTGTTAATCCCACTAACCCACTTGAACACCTCTATCATATCCCCTCTAACTCTGCGTCTCTCTAACGAATATAAGCCTAATTGGTATCATGTTGACCAAATCTTAGATTCATATTCCAATGGTTAAGGTTAACGGTCAAAATATGACGTTTAATATTGCCGATGATATTGATATGTTATCACTATACTTAACATAAAGTGGTTTGTTTGGAATGCCTAAAATAAAGTTTAAAGAAAAGGTTAAAGAACATAGGTCAAAGATCAATGTATTACCTTTCCTCCGCGTATTCATAGTTGTACTTAATAAAGTTTCAGATGAATGTTATATACAGTAGGTCAAAATAAGGGTCAAAGATTAAGATAAACTATTCTACTAATACAGGTACCTCCAATTAGCTTTAATTAGTTAGCTTTCACCAAATTAGCACAACAATTTGATTGGCCACTGCCAATGGGAACATGTTTTTATGTATATGATTTATAATTGTTAATGTTTATGTTTTATATTTGTATTTGTTTATTTATATTTATAATTTTATGATTTATACTAAAAATTCAGATAATGCACTGTGTTAGTTGCCTTTTACATAAATAGAATATTTCTCCTTAAAATCATATCTAGCTTGAAGGTGAGCTTAAGAGATTATCCTTTTGTAATAATGTTATTTGACGCGGTAAAGACCAATTATTGTAATTAATACTATGAATTAATCTGACAGTTTAGTTGACCTCTTTTGTACCGGCGACATATTTTGTATTATATTCTATTAGAACATAAGAACATAAGAAAATAAGAAAATGGGAGTCTGCAGAAAGCCGATTGGCCTAGCAAGGCAGATCCCTGTCCCACACAACCCCAATTACAAATCCCAATTATTATAGGCTGAGCACTCTAATACCCTGAGGATCATCTTACCAAAACGGTTAGAGATTAACGCAGGATTACGGGGTCTGCAGAGCGCTGATTGGCCTAACCCTGCTGATCCCCCTTCACACCCAACCCTTCTCGTCCATATGCTTATCCAATTTTATCTTAAAGCTCCCTATCATTTTTAAGCCTACTATAGCACTTGGTAGTCCATTCCACCCATCTACAACTCTGTTACCAAACCAATATTTGCCTATATCTTTTCTGAAACGAAATTTATCTAATTTGAAACCATTGGTACAGGTTCTTTCGCTATCACTGAGCTTTAGTACATTTGTCATGTCCCCTTTGTTAATCCCACTAACCCACTTGAACACCTCTATCATATCCCCTCTAACTCTGCGTCTCTCTAACGAATGTAAGCCTAATTTCTTCAACCTTTCTTTATACGGAAGATTTCTAATATTATGGATCATTTTTGTCATTCTACGTTGTACGCTCTCCAATGAATCTATGTCCATTCTGTAATAAGGACACCAAAATTGAACAGAATAATCCATATGGGGTCTCACTAATGACAAGTAAAGTTTTAAGATAACATCAGCAGTTCTGTTACTCACACTCCTAGAGATGAACCCGAGAATCCGGTTTGCCTTGTTTCGAACGCTTATACACTGTTGTCTAGGCTTCAAATCATTGCTAACAAACACACCTAGATCTTTCTCACAATTCGAGTTTTCTAATTCCATATTAGCTAGTTTATATTTAACATTTGTATGCATCTTCTCTATCTTTAATACCTTGCATTTGTCAATGTTAAACTTCATCTGCCAATTTACTGACCATTCGTGTAAGGTATCTAGATCACTTTGGAGGCACTCTATATCTCTATCTGAATCAATTGTTCTCCCCATTTTGGTATCGTCTGCAAATTTACTTATCCTACTAGTTATACCTAAATCAAGGTAATTTATGTATATAACAAACAACAGAGGACCTAATACAGATCCCTGGGGGACACCACTTTTGACTGCTCCCCATTCTGACTTCGTACCATTTATGCTGACTCTCTGCTTCCTACCAATTAGCCATGACCTAATCCATCCCAACAACGCCCCACCTATTCCATGCGCCCAACCTGTCTCATCAATCTCTCATGGGGGACTCTGTCGAAAGCTTTACTGAAATCTAAATATATTATATCATATGACTTGTCATTATCTACTGCTTCATATACTTCTGAGAAAAAAACTAAGCAAATTAGTAAGGCTAGAACATCCCTGAGTGAATCCATGCTGAGAAGAATGTATTAAATTAAATGTATCTAAGTGGTTTCTAATTTTACTAGCAATAATTGACTCTAGTAGCTTTCCTATGATTGATGTAAGACTAATGGGACGGTAATTGGATGCTATTGATATGTCACCTTTTTTTAAGATCGGAACTACGTTTGCAAGCTTCCAAGCTTCTGGAACTATACCTGTCTCCAATGACTTGTTAAATAAAAATGTTAATGGGTAACTTAACTCATCCCTACATTCTTTTAATACTCTAGCATATACCTCATCAGGACCAGGCGATTTATGAGGTTTCAGTCTGTCAATTTCCTTAAGCACATAATTTCTACTTATAGTAATCGTACTTAACCTATTTTCTATACTATCGCTATATACCTTACGGACTTCTGGAAACTGTGCCAAATTGTCATTAGTGAAAACGGAAAGAAATTGACTATTTAATGTACTGCACATTTCTAAATCATTTTCTGTCATTTCTCCTATCGAAGTTTTAAGGGGACCAATTACATCTCTAACCTTGGATTTATATAGTTGGTAAAAAGCTTTAGGATTATTTTTTGAGTCATTGGCAACCTTAATTTCATAATTTCTGTTTTCTTTCCTAATATCCTCTTTTACCTGTCTTGATAGATTCTGATAGTAAGCAAGTAGGTGAATTTCGCCTTTCCTAATTTTTCTATATATTCCTCTCTTTTGTCCTAGAAGATCTAATAGTCTATTATTCATCCATTTGGGTTGGTTCTGTGTTGATCTAAATTTTCTTTTGGGTATGTATTTATTTTGTGCATTGAATACTGACTCGATAAAATGATCGTATGTATCTACCAAGGTTGACGTCTCTTCCTGACTTAAGATGACAGGTGCCTGAGAAGGGGTACACTCATTTGGACACCTGGATCGACTTAATTTTTTGACCATAGGGTCAGCTAATAGGGCTCTTCTTAACCCACCATAATTGGCTTTTCTGAAGTCAGGTATTAATGTTGTATTCTCTCTGGTATTACCTTTCCATTGTATATTAAAATGCACAGAATTGTGGTCACTATTTCTTAGGTGGTCCCCTATCTCTACATTATTTACCATATGTTTATTGTTACTGAAAACTAATTCGAGAATATTATTACCTCTAGTCGGCGTATCTATGAATTGAAATAAAAAACTATCTTGTACTACCTCTATAAACTCCTCATAATCAGAGTCTCCTATTTGATGCTGCCAATCTATATTCGGAAAATTAAAATCCCCCATAATGCACACATTGCTAAATCTTGATGCCAATTTAATTTCCTCCCATAATGACGTTCCGTCATTTCTACTCATATTTGGCGGTCTATACATAACTCCAATAATTATGGTCTCACTACCTTCGTTAACCTCTACCCAAACACTTTCATTATCGTTATGAAGTCTAATACCTGATTTAATACTGCTTTTTAATGTACTCCTGACAAACACTGCTATACCACCACCCCTCTTACTTGTTCGGTCATATTTAAACAAACTATATCCTGGTATATCAAATTCTGCTAAAAAATGCCTGGTTTCTGTATTAATCCACGTTTCAGTTAGCGCTATTATGTCTATATTTTCTTTGCTAACAAGGGCTCTAAGTTCGTTCATTTTGTTACATAGACTCCTACAGTTTGTGTAATATACGCTCAATTTACTTATTTTCTTTATACCTAATTTACCTTTATTTCTAACGACATTTCCATCTTCCGTTGCACCATCACTACTATCATTTGCAATATAGTCATCATTTTTAGCATGAGACTGAATATCCTTATCGCTTTCGCCTGACGCTAAAATTGTTCCATTTAACCTCTCATTTACACTCTCAATATTTCTGTTCAAAACCCCACAACCACCCTATCTAAAGAACTAGCTAATGTAAAAAAACCTAACCGTGAAAGATGAACCCCATCCCTTGCGTACATCCCATCTCTCCCATAGAAACTATCCCAGTTATCAATGAATGGTATTGCTTTTTCTTTGCAATAATTTCTCCAAACGGCAATTGACACCAATCGCCCTGGATGTCCATTCCTTGGGAACTCCTCTTCTGGGTAGGATACAATGTACTACAGGGATCCCTCCCTTCATCCTAACCTTATCTAACACATCCCGATACTGCTGCAGCAGTTCCTCACTTCTACCCTTACCAACATCGTTACTCCCGGCACTGAGACAGATAATGGGGTTATCTCCACTATCTTCCAAGATGTGGTCCATCTTCTCTAAAACCCTCCCAACTCCATGGCCAGGCAGACACACAACCTTCCTAAGTTTAGTGCGGGTAGCCCTAACTAAAATATGTCTTACCATGGAGTCGCCCACAATCGACACAGACTTACCTTCTCGGGACACAGACTTACCTTTCCCTCGGGAGGATCCAGCAGCTGCAGTTGGAGAACCCCCGATGGTGGCAGAAGCTCCCTTGGTGATGGTGGTGGTGGTGGTGGTGGTAGGTAGCACAGCGTCAGCGGTTGGAGCTGAGTCGGCGGCAGGCACTTCGTCTAACCCTCCCTTATCCTGACTATCTTTTCCCTCACATTCGTCTCGCAAAGGAGAGAATGTATTTGTCACACTCATACCTATTATACTATCCTGCTTCTTGAGTGTGACTTTCCCACCCGTATTTTTAACAACCAGCCATGAATACAATTTTTTCATCAACTTCCTCCCTTTTCCCCTTACTCGACTTAATTTAGACAACATTAGACAACATTATTCAGTTTAGGAAGGATTTCCAGCTATTATAAGGCTTCGAACTATCTCAATCAACCCTTTCAACTACCACAGATCCAACCTAAGCTGCATAAAATCTTCTAAATATAGCAAATATAAAATTTATCAGACATCCCTGGTACAGAAAGGGTTAACCCTTCCAGTTAAGATGGCCTGTTAATATTGCTGCGACATTTGGACGATTTTATGAAGCTTATGGAGGATATAGAGTAGCTAAAAGGATTGATTAAGATAGTCTGTTAATCTTTTCATTGGTAAACGTCCTTCCTACGCTGAAAGAAATCGTCTAATAGTTGCCAGAATATAATACAAAGGACGTCACTGGTACTGAAGGGGTTATGTTCAGCCAGTTTGCTAAGACAATTATCCCAGGTTTGCTTAATTGCGTTCATGTACAGTTTCCCACAACAGTTCTGTACCTCGTCCGATCGTATGTCTGAATAAGTAAATTTAGTTTGCGTGATTTGTGAGCGTGTTTTTTTCTAATTTTCAGTTGACTAATCAGATGAGTTAACCACTGCATAAGAAACTACACTCATAACTCTATCATGCGCATTATATTCCCATGCATAAGATCACGGAGAGCAACAGAACTTATGTGGGTAACTGTACGATAGGGTGTGTGTAACATTTAATGTCTGATTGTGTTAATAAGCAGGTTGATGTCTGTGAAAGTTATGCACTTAACCCTTTCACGATATGATCACGCATTTAATTTCCATTTCCTGGTTATTATTCGACGATTTTATCTAGATTAGTAACGGCATAGGGGAGTCAAAGGGTTAATTGAGATAGTTTTTACTCTTTTAATTCCCACAGATACTTCCCAAGATATATAAAGTCGTCCAATGATAGCCAGACTAAACGGTCAAAGCGCGACACAATCCTCAAGGGGTTAACTGAGTATACGAGCGGGTGTGTGTGTGTGTGTGTTTCAGCAGGGTGTGTGTGTGTGTGTGTATGTTTCAGCAGGGTGTGTGTGTGTGTGTGTTTCAGCAGGGTGTGTGGTAATATGCTATATATATAATAGTGGCCCCTTCATCATTGACGATATCGCCTATTAGTATAATAGTCTCCATTCAACATCCCGCGACAGCATTTTGAATATACCGCGCAGAAGGATCATGGAGTACTCTTTATAAGTGCACGCTCAATTCCCTTATGGGATCGTCATTATGATCGGGTACCCTGCCAAAAAAAATCCGTAAAAAATAAAAAATAAAAAGTTTAACTTAATATGTTATCATATGACTTTCCATATGTGGATTTCTTGCGTTTTGCTACCCCGGCACCAGGCCCTCTAGCGGCCATCTTCGTCCTTCCTCCTTTCGCGGCCATACTAGCAACACGGGTTTAGCCGAGCTCCGCTATATTCTTCGTTCCAGCGCTTTCTAGTGAGTCCTTGCTCATTTGTATAGACATGCGTTGTAGTAACAAGGTTTAGATTAGCTAGCAACGGCTACCCCAATGGTATGTCCGCAGGAAGTGTGTAATTTTAGGGTTCTTTTGTAACAGGCGCCTACGTATCCCAGGATCTTCGCGCCACATGTGTTTGTTTTATGTTGTGTTTGCGCCATTAGCTTTTGATACCATAGCTAGGAGGCTACCATTCTACAATTGTATGCTACAGACTGTCAATATTGAGGCAGTGGCATATAATTTATTATAACATTTAGCAAATTCTCTGGTCTAAGGGTGCCTGCACGTGGTGCTCCACCTTCCAGATGTAGGCCCCTATGGTGGGCCTCCCCTCGTCTGTGTGCTGTTGATGGGTCATCGGAGCGTCGTCTGCTGTGATGTTTCTTCGGACCTCTTGGTCAGCCTGGTTAGGGGTCTCCAGTCTAGGCTACAGGTAATTTAGGATTCTGAATTCTCTGTATTTATTTTTTGCCTATGTGTGCCCCTAGCGATGGACATGTGTGCTTGCATGTTTTAGGGGTTGGAAGACGTCCATATATATATATACATAATTTTAAGGTGGGTTTTGGAGAGGGAAGCAGTGCATTTGTCTCCCCTCTCTAAAATTTTGGTTGTTTTCTCCGGCGGCCTCTTGCAGCAGGGTCCAGATTACCCGTCTTCAAAACGGGTAGGGAACAACCAAATGTCCCGGCGTGGTAAGGCTGAACCACATCCCTTCCGGCGGAAGTGCATATTCCTACGGGAGCTTAGAACTCGGCCCGCCGAGTTGACTCGCCCTGACCGTAATAGTAATGCGGCAAAGACTTCCTCGCCCTGCGTCGCCACAGTCGAGTGTACAAGTGTTAAGATTCGTTATGCAAACTCGTTTTATTATCTCTCTAGTGCTTTAGTAATAGATAATCAGACACTACTGGTCAATGGGCCTGTGGCACTTGCCATAGGTAAGCAGTTTCAATCAGCTTATACGAAAAAAAACGCAGGTTTTTTCATGGCGAGTCCAGTGGAAGGTTAGAGTAGTTGTGGAACTATAGCTAATTTTCCGGCGGACTCAAGGTAGGATGTAATAACACCTCGCAGGTTATCCTTATGAGCATTGATTCCTGGAAATTTTCTATTTCCAGAATCCCCGGCTCCTTAGTGACTACAGAACCGGCGGCGATGGGGGGCTGATTCCTGCAGGGGGGGGGGGGGAGCCTTTATCCATCATGCCTCGGTTTGAATTATGCGCTACTCCTACCTGTTCAATGTTGCCCATTTTCGCTCATAAATTATGTTTGAAATGTGTCAAATGTTTAGACCACTCTAGAGGCTTGTGGGTGTCGCGGCGTTGCTCTGTATGCTCTGATCTGAAAAACGCTTTATTCACAAAGAAAGACTTATCGTGCTTGGTGGCACTACAAGAGATAAAAGCTACCTTTAATTTAGATGCCAAAGACACAGCCCATAAGGCGCTTCATTGCGATGACGAGGCCCTCTGGGAACAGTTAATTATCAAGTCGCCTCTATTTAAACCAGCCTCCTGTAAATCTGTTAAGCCTAAAGTAAAGTCGAAAGCCCTCGTGAAAGAGGTAGTGAGTAGCAGTAGTGGCACTGACAATGAACTTACCGAGGTTCCCCCCCCCCGACCGTCCGAAGAGGAGACGATCACCTCCGCAGCGAAAATCTAGGTCCTGGTCTAGATCCCCCCGGAGACAGTCTCGGCACTCTTCAGCTGAATCTTCCCGGTCTCTCAAGTACTGGAAAGAGGGCTCTGAGTCATTGGCTGGTACGCCGAGTAGTGGGAGCCGGAAGGATACCCCACAGCCGCCTCCCTCTACCCCTGCGCCTGACACGCCTCACGTTGATTGTGGCGACTCTGAAGTGGGGATAGAGGCCACAGGTTCCACTCCTAGTCGTGAACAATCATTAAGTGTACCATCTCATGTTACCTTTGCAATCCCTAAATTAAAATATGTGCCACGTAGTGTCCATTCCGCCGGCCCAAGACGGGTATTGGCTGAACAATATAGGGGTTTTCTGTCAGGGTCACAGGATGTTGATAGCTCTCAAATAATTCAGGACTCTCAGCCACCCGCAGCAGGGGGGTGCTGGCGTCAGTCAGAACCTTCTCATAGTAACATAAGGGGATTCCAGGAACTAGGGGATAAGGGTATTATGAACATGTTACCTTCATCAGTCCCTGATTTAATGTGGCCACCTGCGGAGCAGGTACCGGAGGCACAACAGGATTGTTCTGAGTTAAGTAGGGAGCCGGAGGAAGTGCCTTTAGCCCCGGCTCAACAGACTATTACAGGTGAGGAGTCTGAAGCAAGCTCCCAATCTTCGAGGGGCTCTCACAGTAAGTGTGTTCCTTCGGATGAAATCAGTGATCTCTTACATAAAGTTATGCAACAGTATAACCCCCCTGTCTCCTCTGATCCTCCTGCTTGTCAACCGTTAGTTGCCCCTAGTCATTCAATGATATGACCTCTAGAGCCTCCAGGTTTTCTGCCTTCTTTTACCATGACCCCGGCGGTATCCGCGGTTCCAGGCACTACAGCGCCGGCCACGCTTACTACCACCAATGTGAGGGTAATTGCAGATGTCACTCCTCTCCCCTTAGATAAGGCACCACAGAAGAAAGGCCCCATGCCTCTCCTCTATGGCCCTGACTGTTCTTGGGTCCAGGCGACTCCTCTGAACCCACAATTAGCACATCCCACCATTTCAGGGGACCTGCCGGTCCATAGTGAATGGAAAATTGAGATTAACAGGAGTAGGAAGTTTAGAGCAAAAGATGAGGCAGGGAGGTTGCTGGATGTATCGATTAAGGCTATCCCCAGTTCATATAATCCAGACTTCTTTGTGTATACTGCTGCCCTGGCAGTCCCTTCCACCGCTTCTGCACGACTCTTTGCAGACTGGTCAAAAGCTGATGGCGTCAATGATGTCAAGGCTTTAAATGCTCTTACGCCGGAAATGGATACACTTACGGTACTAGACCAAACACATACACCAGTCCTGCAGAGGGGGCGGATAGGGGTAGGTCCCTGGGTAGATGGGAGTTAGAGGCTCAGGTATTTGCTTCAACAATCACGTCTAAGTCCTCCCATCAGGTTCCACAGGAAACGCATAATTATTTTTTGTTGCCTGTCACTAAGGCTGATGGAGTGTCACCAGCTTTGTTTACCTTCCTGGCGGCACCCAAAGTAGCCCTACACTCTCTATATGAACCCTTTTGTACTCCACCGGCGGCTCACCTTGAAAGGGATTTCAAACTAAGAAATAAAGCCTACCGGACGTTCTCTCAGTATCTAGTTAGTCGCCAGGTTGCTGTCTCACTTACCAGAACTATCTCGGCCATTGCTGACCCTCAGGTTAGGAAGGCCACTGATTTATCTAGACGAATTTTATTGCAAAACTCTATTCAAACCTTAGGAGACATCAGAATTGCAATCATGGAAGCGGTTCGAGCCCGCCAGGATCTGAGAATGCACCTAGTGCAGAAGTTACCGGGTGACATTGGTCACCGGGTAACTCTTTCGCCGGTCCTTACTGCCTCCCTTCTTGACTCAGAAACTTGGAGTATAGTTTTTAATATGGTAAATGGGTGGAAGCAGGGTACCTCCCAAGCTAAGAAGGAACCTGTTAAGAAACCTTTTCACAAGCCAAAGAGCGGAGGTAAGCCTAACCAACTGCATGCTAATAACTCCTTTCGAGATCCCAGAACCCCTCCTTAGCCGGGAGGTAATCTGCCCAAGCCCAGACAAGGTAAATACTCAGGATATAAAGGTAAGCCCCACCACAAGCCAAATCAGGGGCAGACATCAGCCAAGACTAGCCAGCCATCTGATACCAACCCCCCTCCCCTGCCAAAAAACTAGCCACCCGAACTCTCAATCTCCCAGTGCCGTGCTTAGGTGTACCGGATTCGAGAGTTTCTTTACCGAACAGGCTGCAGACTGGGTTGTTCCAGTTATTCCACTTAGCCTGGCCCAGGAAAAGTTGGGCAAGGAAGGTAGTAAGCAAAGGAATTACCTGGCGGTGGCTCCAACGGCCTCGACTGCGTCAGGCGCTGGAATGCAACAATGTATCACAGGAGGTGGAGGCCCTGGTCCAAGAAATTATCTCAAAAGAGGTCCTTGTCCCAGTCAAACCAAATTGCCCAGTATTCACCTCCAGACTTTTCTTAGTGCCGAAAATGGACAGTGTGCTAATGCGACCAGTACTAGATCTCTCGCGTCTGAACACATAATAAATTTACCTTTCAGGATGCTTACAGTCAATCAGATCAGGCTCTCTCTTCCGCCGCAAGGCTGGATGTGCTCAGTAGACCTCAAAGACGCCTATTGGCATGACCCTATAAACAAAAGGTTTCAGAAATTCCTCGCTCTGAGGATCAGGCAAGAGACTTATGTCTTTCAAAGAATGCCTTTTGGGTTGAACCTGGCACTGAGAATTTTCACAAAATTAGTCCGGCAAGCCCTTTTGCCATTGTTAGTCCAGGGCATACAGGTGTTTTGGTATCTAGACGACTGGCTGGTGGTGGCAGAGTCAGAGGAGTTATGTCACAACCATGTAAACCAAGTATTAAATCATGTGCACAACCTAGGGTTCAGGGTGAACTTGGCGAAATCTCTCCTTGTTCCCACAAGGAAGATTCAGTGGATAGGGCTGGTCTGGGACACCACCAATCTAACTCTTACTCAGAGTGTGGACAATCGGGACAGATTTCGCAGGAAACTGTTCCTCTTTCCCCACAGTGAATACGACCAGGAAAACGTGGGATTCCCTAATCGGCTCTCTCAACTGGATCCAATTGACTGTGAAGTTGGGCCGGTTGAAAGTAAAGAGATTAATCTTGGAAGGCAACAAAGTTTTATCTCTCTCGCCGGAGAAGAAATTATGGCCAATTCCTCCATTAATCCACAGCTTGCTATCGGTCTGGGCTAAGCCGGAAATACTTTACTCGATAACGACATGGGTTTCTCCCCCGCCTTCGGTATGGGTAGACACAGACGCTTCAGGGGCTCTAGGTTAGGGCTATTAGTCGAATCTAGGCCATCAAGGGCAAGGCACTTGGCCCCAAGACACTCTTTGTCACATCAACAAGCAAGAGCTTTTAGTTATTCTCTTTTTCCTCCAAGATCACGGTATGTCTTTGCAAGAAAAATCAATAGCGTTCTGTATGGACAACCTAACTGCAGTCCATTGTATTCAGAAGCAGTGAGGTCTCGAGAGTTGCTAAAATTGTCAGAACAGATTTTTGCCCTGGCCGAATCGCTGGGCATTCATCTGCATGCAGCATATCTCCCCGGCGTGTCGAACGTCTGGGCAGACGCTCTGTCTCGGAGGCGGAGCACCCTAGTAGAATGGGCTATCAAACAAACCGTCTTTGACAAGATAATTGCAAGGCCTTACCGTCCACAAGTGGATCTGATCGCATCCGAGAAGAATCACAGACTCCCTCTCTTCCTAACCCGCCGAGGGGTGACCCCGGCGGGAGGCCCAGATGCATTGTTGGAGGATTGGAACAAGTGGACTTCAATGTATCTTTTTCTTTCACCAGATTCTGTACTAATGTGCAAGGTGATTCACAAACTGAGGGGTTACCGGGGCTTAGTCTTGATGATCGTGCCATTATGGCCGGCTCAGGCGTGGTACCATCAATTGCAGGAATGGTGCAAGACCCCGGTGTCGCTCCCGGTCTCCGCCTTCCACTTAAGAGATGATTGGCAACCTTCGGACCTCGCTCAATTTTGCCTTATGGACATTTACAAGGGAAAATGGTTGGGGAAAGTGTCACAAATAAACTTATGAACCAATATACTATGTCTACCAGGAGACAATACCAGTCACATTGGAAAACTTTTACACCCTGGATTGTAGAGTCAGGGCAAACAGATGCCTCGGGAGCCTTGATTTTCAAATACCTAGATTATCTATTTGAGCCAAAGGAGTCTATGATTTGAGCTCAAACAATTTTCAGTAATCACATTAAAAAATCACTTGTCTGCCATCAGAACTCCCTTTTTTGATCTCACAGGTCTTTCCATACCGCAGGCGGAGGAGAAAAGATTTATGAGGGTGTGTTTCAAGCTACGCCCACCACCCCGTCAGCTCATGCCCACCTGGTCACTTGACAAAGCCTTATCATTACTTCAGTCGCGTAAATATAATAATACGCCTGATTTTGATTCACTCTTGAAGAAGGCTGTATTCCTTATGGCTCTCGCCACTAGAAATAGGGTGTCTGAGCTGGCGGCGATGAGCAACGAACCTAATTGCCTTCGGTTTGGGAGGCTACACGATCATGTACAAATCGAGCCGTCTCCCACATTTATTGCAAAAAACGAGCATTCCGATCATGTGTTTTCTGAATTTTCTGTTCCGGCATTGAAACGCGTACACACTGATCATATATTATGCCCTGTGCAGGCCTTAACTATGTTTATGAGGGCTGCGCATCCTCGCCAACCAGGTGCTCTGTGGGTGACTCAGGCAGGTAATCGTGGTACGAGAAGAAAGTTAGCTTCCTTGCTAGTAGACGTCATTAAGGAAAGTAACCCCGGCGTAGTGGGCAGGGCTCACGACATCAGGAAATGGGCAGTCTCTCTTAGATTCCTTCAGAATGTTTCTATAGAAGACATTGCTAATACTCAAGTTTGGGCTTCCAATCATACTTTCCTAACACTTTACCTCTCGGTCGCTCTAGATAAACCAAAGCGTACCTGTGTAGCTTTACGACAACGGGTCCAGTAGGTTATGTTCTATTATATAAATTTTGTTTTTAAAGGGGGGGGGGGGAGGTGCGGAATAGCCCATACCTCACTAGGTCCCCGTCCGCCGGAGACTGTGATAAATCACGAGCTGTGATCGAACTGGTTATACAGTGCAATATATTATATTTTTGTTTATGTTAAGATTAAGAAGAAATCTAGCATAGTTGCAACTATGCAATATTATCAGATGGTACACATATATTTATATTGTACAATGTACATTGTACATATAGTGTTAAGGTGAGAACGAAATTCTGCAGAATTATAGTTCTATTTAAGGGAACACATGCGTGTCCCCACAATGTATCATACATAGATCTTGAGGTAAGATCTGGTCAAGAGTATGCAGACTTTTTTGATGTCAGGCACTGCTTGCAATCTTTTTTTATTTTTTATATATATTGTTTGCATACAATAACACTTACAAAATATTATACAGATTATTTGTCCCCTGAGGTTAAGGATATTGTCACGAATGTCCCCCTCCAATCTTGGTATTCAGGCAATATCGTCAATGATGAAGGGGCCACTATTAAATTATAGGTTTGATTCCCGGAGGGAAGTAGAGAAAACCTAATATTTAGTAGGGCCCTGTAATCATTGACGATACATGTCCCTCCCAGCCATCCCACTTCCCATTCGTTGATTTCTATAGTTTTATATTGGTATTTCAATGAAGGACGAAGATGGCCGCTAGAGGACCTGGTGTCGGGGTAGCAAAATGCAAGAAATCCACATATGGAAAGTCATATGATAACATAATTAAGTTAAACTTTGTCTTTTTTATTTTTTACAGAGTTTTTTCTGTAGGGTACCTGACCATATTGACGATCCCATAAGGGAATTGAGCGTGCACTTATGAAGAGTACTCCATGATCCTTCCGCGCGCGGTATATTCAAAATGCTGTCGCGGGATGTTGAATGGAGACTATTATACTAATAGGCGATATCGTCAATGATTACGGGGCCCTACTAAATATTAGGTTTTCTCTACTTCCCTCCGGGAATCAAACCTATAATATCAACATTGTCCTCGTAAACACAGAGCAAGAGTTAATTAAACAATGTTAAGGCGAACCAGGAGGGGAAGTAGGTGAGCAAGAATAGTAAGTGGGGAAGTAGGTGAGGAGGTAGGTGTGGAAATAGGTGAGGAAGTAGATCAGGAAGTAGATGGTAATGTAGGTGTGGAAGTCGATGTGGGAAGGTAGGTGGGGATTGTAAATGGGAAAGTAGGTGGGAAAGGAGACATGAAATAGGTGTGGAAGTAGGTGTGCAGGTAGAGGGTAAAGTACATGGGAAAATAGGTGGCATGGTAGGTGAGGAAGTAGGTGTGGAAGTAGATGGGAAGTAGGTTCGGAAGAAGGGCGTAAAGTAGGTGGGGAAGTAGATTGGATAGTAGGTGGGGAAGTAGGTGAAAAAGGTGGTGGGAAAATATACGGGTAAGTAGGTGAAGAAGTAGATTGGAAAGTCGGTGGATAAGTAGATTGGACGATGGGAAAGACGGTTGGGAGGTAGATGGGGAAGTATCTGGGAAAGTAGGTGGTGAAGTAAGTGAGCCAGCAGATTGGAAGTAGGTAGAGAAGTCCAGGAGTTTTTATTTTTGTATTCTTTTTATATTTGATATATGCATTCTTTAAAAATTGCTTCCTACACCTCCATCAAGCTATAAATACCTCCATGATATTCCTTCAAAATTAATTTGTGCATTGTTCGGTAAAAAAAAGTTGGTCCAGAAAAGACATCCAAGCAAGTTATATTACTCCGATGAGCATCTTAGCGATCAACTCTTCTTTTACGTAACACTGATCTGGCAGGTAGCTAATGAGGTCTTGTATATATCTATACATCTATCTATCTATCTATCTATCTATCTATCTATATATATTCATCCTATCGAAAGAGAGAGAGAGAGAATGAGTGTGTGTGAGAGTGAGGGAATGAGCAGAAACACAAGGTAGTAAGAACATAAAAGGGGTCTTTGGGAGGGAGGTCAGGTATTGTTTTTTCACGCATTATTAGATAGGAATCCTGTTTGTGTGAGACAGAGGGGGACGAGGGAAGGGGGGAGGGAGGGACATTTGTGCAATCGTTAGCGAAAGTCGTGTCCTATTTCCACAATTTCAGAGTTTACTTATGTCTCTACTGAAAATATAGACGTGCCATTATTGGAGAATATTTAGTATTGCTATTATTATCATGCTTTGTTCGCTTCCTCCCTTGACCTCCATCAAACATAAACAATTACCCCCTTGACCAACGTTCCAGATATATGTGTGCATTATTTTATAGAAAAATACCCCGGCAAAAGGCCAGCTCCTCCTAGATTGTGGGCTTGCTATCGCTCATCAAGAACAAATTGACAACTAAATGGCACAGAAGGTAATAAAATTTACAAATAAATATGGCGAAAGGTTTTAAAATAGCGAAAACTAATGAGACGAACGTCTTAAAATGTTAGATTCAATAATCTAATGGGGCTAAACATGAGGGAGAAGCGGGTCCAGAAACCCCCCTTCCCCCCCTTTAACTGTTTGAGTAGATATAGAGATTACATTATTTATGGATGATACTACTCAATTATGTTCATATTAGAAAACAGTCTTAACGATAAGATTCTTAATATTATCTTGAGTAAAATCTTCAGTGCAATTATGCATCGATTTATTTATATATGTTTTTTTCCAAGACGCCGTAATTCCCGAGAAGGGGTGGGCATGAACATTAGGCGTTTGTCACGAATTGCTAGGTCAAGTTGCCCGGACTTGACATCTACAAATTACATTTAAACAGTGGGGGCTTGCTTTGCCGACCCTTTGATCAGCAGCCGACGCTCAACTGACTATATGCCATGGCTCGCGACTCGATATATTTAATGCATGTTAATATTGTACAATTTTCTTTCGATCTAGAAATGCCTCCTGTAATTAGCGGATTAACTCACGTGAACGCTGTCATTATATTGAAGCTGTTATTTGTAATGTTGAAGGTAGAGCAAAAGGAACTTGTGAAGGTGCAAGGCGTCTTGTGAATAAACATTGTAAACATGAAAAAGAGTAAGGACGTGTTAAATATGCAACCGTTATATGACAAGTTTGTTTGTATGGAAAGTTTATTATTTTGTTTCCAGAGTGACGCCTTACATATACAGTAGTAGGTTCATATTTGTTCAGTTTGATATTGAGAAATCAGCTGCTAAGGGATTCAGTTTACCATCAAGCCATACAAGCAGACTTTGTATGTGTAAACAAGACCAAATACTACAAAAAACGCAGTCTGACATAACGTTTTGAAGTGATTTAGATTATCATTCTTAAGATACGCTCAAAGCCTATTGCACTTCCACTTCAAAATGTTTATCCTATTAATTTCTGTTTCCTTCCTTACTTACCCCTCTTTTTCGTTTCCTTCACTTCCTTCGTGTACTTCACTTTATCTTTCCCTCCTTCTTCCTACCACAATTGTTTTCCTAACCTCTAGTCACTCCTTCTCTGTTGGTTCCTCCACTGAAATATTGTGACTAGCCCTGGAAGGCAATAATAAGCGTTTCGGTTTTCCGTTCTTCCTTTTCCCAGCCTTTTCTTCCTGTTTTCTTCTCTCATTTATCTCCATTTCTCCTATTCCTTCCTACCCCGTCCTTCCTCTCGTCTTCTCTCATTTCTCTGAACTGCTCCTTCTTCCCTCCTACTCCTTTCTTCTCCCTATAGTCTCTCCCCTGCAATCCTCTGTTTTGTATGTATCCCTTTCCTTCCATATTCCTCTTTAATCTTTCCTCCTCCTCATCCTGCTTTCTCACCGTTTTTCCTTGTACCTAAATCCTCCACTTCTCTATTCTTTCCAATTCCCAGTCCATGTCTCCTTACTTCCATCCTACCTATTCCTTTATGTATCCCTCTTCCTTCCTTGCTCTCCCCTTCTTCCTCTTCCTTCCTTTCTTTTGTCTTCCTTCCTTCCTCCCCATTCCTTCCTGTCTCCCCCTTCCTCCACCCCCCTTCCCCCTTTGCAAGTTCATCCACCGGAAGATTGCTCGCCTCCCAATCCATATTTCCTTTCCTCCCTGCCTTCCTTCTCCCTTTCTTCCACCATTTCCTCTCCTTCTCTCTCCGCCTCCTCCACCACCTTACATAAGATGTCTCACCTCCCTATCCATATTTTCTCTCTTCCTTCCTTCCTTCCTATTCTTTCTTGTCTTCTTACCTTTTTCCCCTCCTTATTCCTCCGCCTGCTTCATCACCGTAAAATTGCTCTCCTCCCAGTCCATCTATACCTTCTTCTTTCCTTCCTATTCCTTCCTTTCTCCCCCCCCCCCACTTCTTCTTCCCCCTCCGCCTTCTCGCTCACCTTAAGATTGGTAGTAGCGACAATGTATCTCTCTTTTCTGCCTTCCTTCCACTCTCTTTCGTTCTTCTTCTCCATTATTCTTTCCTCTCTCTTTCTTTCTCCCTCCATCCTCTTCCTTCCTCTCTCTTTCTTTCTCCCTCTTCCTTTCTGTCTCCCCTTTCTCCCCCTCCCTCCTTCTTCTTTCTTTCCCCTCCATCCTCCTTCATCCCCCCCCCCCCCCCCACACACACACACACACCGTAAGATTGGTAGTAGTGGCAGTGCAGTGCTCGACACCAAAATAAATGCTTCTCTATTTTTATCCCTCCGCTGTTTCGCCCGCCTCCGAGGTCATTGGTTTTCCTAGATAGATAGATAGATGTATGGATGTATGTATGAGTGGATAGATTGATATATGGATGGATAGAAATAAAGATGGATATAGATATATAGATAGACAAGATATATAGTCAGTCAGGCATAATGTTGTCATAAAAAGATACCTACTGTATATACACTTTTTACAGAGTTATTTAACCAATAAGTATTAAGCTAAAAGTCCTTAGCGCAAGTTAGTTCTGTGTTCTGTACATAAACAATTCTTGATCTGATAGCATTGATATGATTTCGTAATAAGTTATCTAATCCGTACTCGTGTAGGATTATTTTTTCTACATCCTTTACAAGAAAAGATCTATGTAACATGTAATAAATGTTCTTCTCTATAAAACTACATGGCTTTATGAGAGTTCTCTATACAAATCTTATTTTCATCCAGTTAACCAAATGTCTGAACACCAACAATCCACATTCTTTACAAGCACTGTGGTTGCTCTCCCAGTACTTCATATTTAATATTTTCTTTATTGCCTTATGGTATCCAATGGAAAACTGCTTAAATGGTATATACCATTTTATGTTATTAAACCAAAGTTCAGCTCCATGAAAAATTCAAACAGTTGCTTTGAAATAAATTTAAAAATACTTCAGTAATCATGTTGCTAAACTTTCTTAAAAGACAATTATAAAACTCATTGAAAAACTTGTGTCTTCATCTTATCATATCCAAGTCATTATTAACACCTTAAGAGAGGGTGGTGGAGTATATTTCACTGTGCCGCCCAGCGTTTTTTTTTTTTTTAACATAAATGGGGTTGTTTCCGTGCTCTTTTTCATGCATATACAAGACCCAGAGCTTAATACAAGTATGTATCCCTGAAAGGGCGTAAATTGAGCTTTCCAATGACACCCGAACCATCCTTCTACGATCACTGGTTGTCTTGCAACGATCGTGCCACCGAAGGGCAAAATCGCTAAAATATGGTAATTTCTTTATATAATTACACATGTAGCGAGGGAGTGAGGGTGGATGTAAGTGGAGTACATCTCAGTCGGTCCACGGCGGCCGTGGCGAGCGGTCATGAGGTAACCCAGGCTCCTCCCGTCGCTCGTCTCTCTCTCAGAGCCAATATTGCGCCAAAATTGCACACAGACTTAGGTCGGGCCCCGCCCCATAGTCCAAATTTTGCGATACAGACTTAAGTCGGGCCCCGATAGACAAGAGTTAAGATTACAATCAATTATAAAACCCAAATATTTGTATTCAGAAACAATATTTAATTTGTTATTGTCTAAATATATAGAAGGATTCATTTCCTGTCCAAACTTATATTTAAAGATCATACATACTGATTTTGCAGAGTTAATAGTTAAGGCTAGTTGTATAATTTCATGATCTATAATATCTATCAATATTTGCAGACCTCTAACTGAAGGAGCCAATATTACAAGATCGTCTGCATAGGCGATCATATTGCTGACTTGTAAACCTAGTCTACAGCCTACATTACTTGCAGATACTATACTTAATAAGTCATCAATATATATTGAAAACAACAAGGGAGATAGAACCCCACCCTGTCTCACTCCATTTTTCATAGTCCATTCAGTTGAAATTGAATCTTTAAGTTTGACAACAACATGTTGGTTTCTGTAAAAGTAAAATAAAATATTAACCAAAAAAATCAGTACTCCTAGTTTTAAAAGCTTATTTGCAAGTTTGAAATTATTCACCTTATCAAATGCTTCGGTTAGGTCAATAAAACATGATTGAACATTAGATCCCTCCGTGGTGTACCATAAAATAATTTCCTTGAGAATTAAACATGCAGTAGAAGTCGAATACCTCTCTCTAAATCCATGTTGCCTATCATTTAAATTAACATATCTTAAAATGTTGTACTGCAAGCAATATTCAAATACCTTCAACAATAGTGGCGATAACGTAATTGATTTATAATTATCAAGTGATGTATTATCTGTATATTTATCTCTCAGTAAGGGTACCATAATTCCAAAGTTCATTCTTACATGCATACAACCATGTACAACACAAGAATAAATCAACTTTGCAATTACTATTATCAATTCGTTTGTGCAATACTTTAAATGAAAATAATGTATATTATCTGGGCCAATACCTCAATTGAGGTCAGATATTGCTGTAGATACATCATGACTATTTACCTTACCCAATATCTCACCGTAATGTAAATTTTTCACCAATTTATCTATCATGAAGTCATCATCATTCTGACATTTACAATCATCATATACAGTACATGTTTAAACTTATTGGACAATTTCTCTACAACACATTTTGGGTCACATTTTCCATCTATTTTCATACTTACACAAACTTTATTATTCTTTATTTGTCCAACCTCTTTCCAAAATTAGTTCAAATTCTTATTAGATAGAGATTTAGCTAATTTTGTTTTTCTAATTTGAGACTAATTTTGTTCACTTGTTTCAATACATTCCTAAAGTCCTTTCTAGACTCCTTCATTTCTTCTAACTCAACTCCTGCAAGTGGACGTCCCCTATGCTTCCAAGTGGACGTCCCCTATGCTTCCAAGTGGACGTCCCCTATGCTTCCAAGTTAAAAACTTACTTCTCGCAAACTTATGCAAATCCTTATGGGGAGATGGGCCGGTTTTCTGGTCCCCCTTCTTCCTCATGTTTAGCCTCATTAGTTTTCAGATTTTAGGATGTTTGCCCCATTAGTTTGTCGATTTTATGACCTTTCCCTCCATTTCTTCGTCAATATTTAGACCTTCCGTGCTATTTAGGTGTCGATTTTTTCCCTGGCGAACGATAGTGAGCCTGTAATGTTGGAAGAACCGGCCTACGGCTGGGACATTTTTCTACCGAAAAATGTACAAATTAATCTAGAAGGGGGATCTAATGGATGTGTTTTTTAAAATTTGATGGAGGTCTAGGGAGGAAACTAGAAAAAATAATGAATACATGCAAAAATTGCCCAACAAGTGAACCATCCCTCCTTAACCTATGGGCTGCGACCGTTCTCATATGAGTCCGTACTGGTGGACGACGACCATCCTCATACGAAAACCGCGGGTTATGAGTCAGGCGGCAACAAAGTGGTGTGTGAGTAGTGGTGGTTGACAACTCTCGATACCACCACCCGGTACACCCCAGCCGTGCGCGGGCAAGCAGTACACAAGCACTTGCCATGGAGACTCTACGTCGCTCTCCCACGCCACCTGTTGACACAACCACTGCTGCCCGGGCTACCATCACCACCACCACCACTTCTGCTGCTGCCTCTACTACAGCAGGGCCCTCTGCTGCAACACAAGGCCGCCCTAGGGATGCAGGAGGTGCGGGGGCCACTGGGGGGAGAGGGAAGGGCATGGCTTCTCAACAAGGACGAACGAAAAACTACCATCTGTCTCTACCACCACCGCGCCACCACCACCACCACCACCGCTATCTGCCCCTGCCACCCCCACCACTGCCACCACTGCCCGCTGCCCCTTCCAGTGCAAGTGGAAGGAAAGTGGGTGGCAAGGCAAAAGCTAAGGGAAAAGTGCCTGCCATAGATGACTCTACCCCTTCCACCTCTGCCGCTGCCACCCCTGCCGCCGCCCCTGCCAGTGCAAGTGGGAGGAAAGTGGGTGGCAAGGTGAAAGCTAAGGGAAAAGTGCCTGCCGTAGATGACTCTACCCCTTCCACCTCTGCCGCCGCCACTGCCAGTGCAAGTGGGAGGAAAGTGGGTGGCAGGGCGAATGCTAAGGGAAAAGTGCCTGCCGTAGATGACTCTACCCCTTCCACCTCTGCCGCCCAATCCACCTCTATATATCGTATATTACTTATATGCGCCTTATTTCTTGTTATGTAATATTCAGATGGGTCGCCTACATACGTACATGTACACGAGAAGGCTTGAAAGAGCTAAACTTACGATATATATGCGATATTTACATCAACCCACCCTCCCCTCCCCTTGGTTCTACCCCGAAATGGCAGAATATACGCGCGGATAAATCTTGCCGCACGATGCTTTTCTCGTCGCGCGATGCCATTCGCATCACATTTTTCAACTACGGACGACCCCCCCACCACCCCCATTTTTTTTGTTTTGGTACACATATATATATGGCTAGATACGCACTTGCATTCCCTACACACTGAGGTGGTTTTCATCGAAATTGGTATGGGTCGCCAAAATGGTCAACCTCTAGCAAGAGGCAATGGTGTTCAACAACCTAAGCTAGCGCTTGTTAGGTTAATTTCGTCATTCCAACCAGGTATAACTTTATGCTTTTTTACTAGTTCTTTCTTAACACTCAAAGAGCGGGTGCCACCCAGCGGGCATAATACCGAAATATTCGCTCACATTCACTCGCCCTAGCGCCATTACTATGGCTCAAATGCAAACAAAACGGTAATTTTTGGAACAAGCAACTCTTCGTCTCCCCATATAAGTCTATTCTGGATGTTGTGAGTGAGTGTGTAGGGTGGGAAGAGGTGAAGAAGAGGAGTAACTTTTTGGTATATTTTCCCGTGCACGTTCGGATGCGTTCGCTTTGCCCTGACTTCAGCCTCCCGCGCGTCTACTATTCCTTCGGTTATCAGTCTTATTTTTCTCTTATTTCTCCTTATTTCTGTATTCTCTGTATTCTCTCTCTCTCTCTCTCTCTCTCTCTCTCTTTCTCTCTCTTTCTCACTCCTCCTGTCTGTCTGTCTGTCTCTCTCTCTCTCTGGCTCGCTCGCTTTCCATCTCTCACGCGCTCTGTCTCTCTCTCTCTCTCTAGCTAGCTCTCGCTCTCCCTTTCTCTCTTCCTCATCCGTATATGTAATTCTCAATATTATTTTCTCTAACTAATCCCTCTATTTCTTTATTTGCTTGTAATATTTCTGTATTATTATATCTTTTTCACTCTCTTTCTTCAGTTCAGTTTCTGTATTCTTTCTTTCTCTCTCTCTCTTCCTCATCCGTATATGTAATTCTCATTATTATTTTCTCTAATCCCTCTATTTCTTTATTTGCTTGTACTATTTCTGTATTATTATATCTTTTTTACTCTCTTTCTTCAGTTCAGTTTCTGTATTCTCTCTTTCTCTCTCTATCTCTTCCTCATCCGTATAAGTAATTCTCATTATTATTATCTCTAATCACTCTATTGCTATATTTTGCTTGTACTATTTCTGTATTATTATATCTTTTTCACTCTCTTTCTTCAGTTCAGTTTCTGTATTCTCTCTTTCTCTCTCTCTCTTCCTCATCCGTATATGTAATTCTCATTATTATTTTCTCTAATCCCTCTTTCTTTATTTGCTTGTAATATTTCTGTATTATTATATCTTTTTCACTCTCTTTCTTCAGTTCAGTTTCTGCATTCTCTCTCTCTCTCTCTCTCTCTCTCTCTCTCTCTCTCTCTCTCTCTCTCTCTCTCTCTCTCTCTCTCTCTCTCTCTCCCTCTCTCTGTTTCGCTTGCTTTGCAGGAAATATTTTTCTACGAATAAAACAAGGGCCCTTTTATTGATTGGACTAGTAATAGGGCACTATGCAACAACGGTACGCTAGATCCAAACCCTCGAACTATATGCCGGGGAACAGAAACACCTATTCCCTCCAGAGCTAATCTGCGATAGCGGGGTATCCTTAACTGGGCATATATGTACTCTACTTCAGGCTAACCCACACTGGTATAGTCTGATAACAAACAAGATGCAAGTTACGTTAAAATGCATAAAAAGGAATCTATGGAAAGATCAGTTAAATCACTGCAAGATTTAATACAATAAAAAGATGCTTCAATACAGTTACTCTAAACAACAATAAACTCGTCACTCCTATCTGAAAGAAAGTGAAGTATAGTCCTACAGCATAGACCTGGAAACTTCTGAAGAAAGTCTGATGCTCATAAGATGCTCGTATCTTAAACTATATAAAGGCAGGAGGTAGGACACCACATGTGTAAACTGAATACACTAATAGATAGGACATATAATGTTAACTGACACGAGAATACTATATATGCACAACGGTAGCAATGCTCGACACTAAAAGTAAGTACTTCCTCATCAACGAAACAGTCTGCTATGGTTGTGCGGCTCAGCAACAACCTAGACTAATAAATGCTGTGAATAATAATGTGTACATATCAAAGAGCTTATATTAAATACTAACAAGTGTCTACTCAATTAATAATGTCTAGCTGGGATAATCTAGGTAAGGAACTGGGGTTGAGCAAGACAGGCTCATAGCCTAGCAATGTCCTTAAGACTGCATCCTTCAACCCTACTGGCCCGGGCAGGCTCTCAAAATGACAGTGTGGGCTACCCGGGCGATCTGGCCGAAAAACGTCTAGGCCTAGGCTACCTTTTTTTTTTTAGTTTAACTGCTATAAATTTCCCACGCATCTATAAATGTAGTGCGGGTTCCAATCTGTAGACTGGCGTTGAGTAGAGCTCTCTATGTCAACTGGTTCAGTTGTGATGACGATTTCTGTGGAGAGCACTTGCAGGCGATGTTAGCAATATGACGATCTTTTCACTACTGAAACAACGACATACAGACATACAATAACAAACGAGTCTTCTCTTTCTTGTTTTCGGAGGTGCGGTGACGTAACGATCGGCTTTGTTTACATGCGTCGGACGCACAGCGTTCAGACCAAGCTGAATAGGCTTTCAAGCTAACAGATTTTACAATGACACCCGGGCTCCTGCCCTTAATTCGTGGTGTCATTTTAAAATGACAACCGGGCCAGGAGGGTAAAGTTACATTAATTGACTGGGGTGCTCTCTTGATAGATCCAGATCACAAGTATCTGGTTCTATCCTGGCGACCCTCAAAAGACAAGCAAAGAGGCAGCAAAGTGTGGAACTGGAACAGGCCAAAGCCCTCAGTCAACACAATGCTGCACTCGCAAAGGATGCAGCCGAAAAGACAACCCAGGCTACCACAGGACCGGTCGAAGTCGTGTAGGTATTAGTATACCGTACACACATCGGAGACAACGACTACAGTTACCTTATCCCAGTCTAGCATTAAATAAAAGAGCAGAAACACTAAATCAATAATGGAGACACACAGAATTCCTAACCTATACTAACTAAGAACCCTCAAACCTATTCTAAGTACATGTAAATATCTCAGAGGACGGCGCATGCAATACAATGGGCCGGCTATGGAAACCGTATGCAGAACCCAAGGGAATAATTATTTGAATAAAGGCGAGAAGTAATAGAAAAGAAAAAGTTGAGAGAGAGAAACAGTGATAAAGGTGGTGATCGGGGGAGAGTATGCAAGGGGATGTTAGAAGCACGCGCACCAAGCCTGTCCTGAGGAGGGCAGCTCCTGGGAA
Source organism: Paralithodes platypus (assembly GCA_032716605.1). Classification (NCBI taxonomy): domain Eukaryota; kingdom Metazoa; phylum Arthropoda; class Malacostraca; order Decapoda; family Lithodidae; genus Paralithodes; species Paralithodes platypus. The sequence continues at coordinate 30,707,384 of CM064510.1, forward strand.
CCCTCATGGAGGAGGTTAGTTACACAGGAGCCCGCAAGGGCGCGATGGTCGGCCAATCACGGGCCGAGACGTCACAAGGCAGCAGGCCCCTAGGACACACCAGGATCCATCAGCCAATCAAAGGCGAGGTAAAGCCCGCGCGCGAGCGGGAAAACTCCACCGAGCGAGGCAGCACATACATACACACGCACATATTACCACCACGCTGCCTATATCTCTCTTTCTCCTTAACTTTACACAATGCATCTTATATTCTATTAATGATATAAAATACTTCCCGTTGTCACAGACGAAAATAAAGACCACCACTGGACTGTCTTTGACAATGCGAGTACTAGGAAAGAAAGAACTACATTATCTGATTACTGTAGCCCATTTCGATGTCCCTGGCGAGTGCTAGTGGCTAACGAGAGGCGATTCTGCCAACGCTGGTAGACGTCACACCCCGCCCAAGATATGGGACGCTCAACATTAGGCGAGCACCATATCTGACAAGGCAGAATGCCGACAAGACCCGACACACCTAGCCACTCCACCAGAAATGAAATGCAAAGCTCAATCTTAAATAAAACAACATTTTAGCATAAAGAAAATCTTACAACCCCTCCCAAACACAATAGTATAATTTTAGCCTGCTATGCTCCCTGAGCGAGCTTCACAGATCCCAGCCTACTAAGTGAAAGCCAGGTTCAACTTAGGACTTTAGCTATAACATTGGCAACTTACAATTAACTATCAAAGGGAAAGAGTTTTTATGTGATTTTTGTATTTAATTTTAATGTTGTTTTTGACGGCTGCTCTACAGGGGCAAGCCTGATTTTTCTCCGCTCTCAACACACACTGACTGAACGGCGAGGGTTCTCCTGCAAACATACCCTCCCGTGACAAACAATCAGCCAAAACATTATCAGTGCCATTAACATGCCACACATCCAACTTGTGTTCCGGCAGTGAAACAACACCTGACACTGATAAACTGCCCAGTTCATCACAAGACTGGCACTTCTCTTCGCTCTCTCTGGCAACGGGGCCTGCCAATAACCTTTCACTAGTTCTACCTTCGTGATGAGCGAGGCAGCCCCGAAGCGGTATATGGTGTCGTCAACTCTGGGTAATGGATAGGCGTCTGTCAGGGATAATGCTTCCACACTCTTGCAATCACCATACACACGGATCTTGCCACTCAACTCAGGTTGCAAACTCACTGGCAACGACCACTCACGATATCCCTTATCCCTCAAACCCTTTTTCCACATGTAGTCTAGCTCTGCTTTCACGACAGACTGTTGAGCAGGATTTATACGGTAGGGAACTAACTTGAGCCTTGCACTGTCTCCAGCCTCCATGTCGGATTCTACCCAGTACATCAGGCCTGGAGAAGCAACAAACATGCGGATGTACTACCACAGCCTAGTAAACAACATCTCTTGGCGCTCAGGAACAAGAGGTTGCAACTTATCTCAAAGAACAATATGCCTAGTGCCCTCCCACAACCCAGCCGAGACTGCAGCTTCTAAACTATAGACTCCCTCCTTCTCCACCTTCGTCCCTAGAACAGCCAGGTCATGAGAGGGACAATCAGTACCACCTGTGCAGTCACTCCCATAGTTCGTAATTGCTAAGGCTTCCCCGTCGATACCGTACATGCGCACCCCCGCATTCCTTGCGACTACATCTGGCTGCGCAGCATCACCGCCTTCAGCGACATGGCCAGATACAGTCGGTCTATGGTAGGGCTGTTGCATTCGACTAGAGCAGCGTTGGGAGGCTATGCAACGACCGGGCACATCCACTCCACAGCCAACCTCACCAATCTGCTCAATGTCCTCATTCTGACCACCACCCTTGGCAGCCATGGGTCGATCCTGACCTGACAACCATGCCAAAGCCTCGTCGCCCACGTTGAACCACCGAAACAACGAGGCTAACGGTCGACTAACACTCAAGTGACCAGCCAGCGGAACATCGTGCACCGCATGAGTTGTGAGGCCTGGGTGCTCGGCACGACCAGTGAGGTATGAACCGAGCCGGTGCTGGAGCGCTGCACACTGCTGCTCAGGCAGGTGCTCTACCGCTTCCACAGCCACCAGACTCGTGTACCCCGCCCACTGCTCCGCCGAGACATGACAATCCCAACTCTCCTCCACCTGTGCCCCACTGCCCCCCTCTCCTTCTCCACCTTGGCCGCTGAAGACCAATGCAGGGACAGTAGGCTGTTCAGGTGGTTGCCTCACAAACTCCTCTAACAGGTTCACATGACATGTTTCCCCGTCCTCGTGTTCAATAGCCCCGTTCCCACAACTCTCCTCCTCCTGGGAACTACCCTGTGGCGGAGTGCCATCACGCCCAACCATGTCACTAGGGGGGACAGGTTCTGGGGCCACTCCGGAGCTCACTTCTGGGTCAAGTACTGAGTCGCCAAGAAGAGCCGCTGGATCAAAACTCACAAAACTCCCAACTTTATCTTTCTCCTTCCGACCGTTCCTCCGCTGGTCTAGAGACTGAGGAATAGGCTGTGACACCTTAGATGCACGAGATCGGGTGACAACACATGCCCTCTGCTGTGATTGACACCTCTCGACCAACTCCTGCCCCTCCCTACTCACGTCGGCCACCCTCTCGGCACCGACTAAGGGTGGAACCTCAGAAGCAGGTACCGCAAAGTCGTTGCCGAGAAGAAGGTCGACGCCTTCTACTGGCAGTTTCTCTACGATTCCAACATCTATCTCTCGTGTCACACCATCAACCTCCAGCTCCACTCGAACCAACGGGTATGACCTTGTAGCATTAATACCCTGCACCACAACTACCCGTGCCACGTTTATAGGTTTGCCTGTAAAGTTTTTCATCAGAGTCTGGGATGCACCTGTATCACGCAACAACTCCAACCCATGCTTGCAACCACCCCAGCTCACGCAGTCACGCCCTTTATGGTCTCAAAAAGCATCGCAGACAGGTTTCGAGCCTTCCGGACACTCCTTCACTGGCTGTGCCCCCGCATCTGACATATCACCCCGGGTAAATGCAGAAGACCTCAGAGACACCCCAATGTTGCTAGCCAAAGACACGACTGCCGTAGGTTGGTTACTAGGGCAGGAACATGCAAAATGCCCCTTGTTATGGCACTTAAAACACTCTACTTCACCCTTGGACTTCCCCTGAGGTGGGTAAGGGCCCTGACCTTTCTTAAGCGGGACGGTTTTAGGTTTGTGATCAAAATTGGTATCATTGCTCTTACTTTCGTTATTAAATGTTGCATCACTGACTCGGGGGGGTGGAGTGTTGCGCCCCTTGTTAACTGCATCGTTCCGTTGTGCAGACCCGCACCCACGAATCAGCGACATTCTCAGGTCAGCCATCTCAGCAGCCTTTTGTAGAGTTTTAGGACGTTTCTCTTTGAGGTTCAAAATCAGGTCGCCGCCTGTGCACTTAAAAAATTACTCTAGAAGGACTAACTGCTCAAGCTCTTCGAACGTCGTCACCTTCTCTGACCTCAGCCAATTTTTCAATGCATTAGACAGATCCCGGGCATGTTCTAGAAAAGTGCACTCACGACCCTTCGTAACACCCCGAAACTTCAACCTATATGACTCTTGTTGTAACTCGTACGCCCGCAGAACAGCTTCCTTCAGTACCTCATAATCGATGCAAGACTCCAAGGGCAATGCATCATATGCCTTGAGTCCTTTGCCAACCAACCTAGAGGAAACAAGGGCTGCCCACTTAACCTCGGGCCATTGGTGCTCCCGGCACTTCTTCTCAAAACGCAGGAAAAACTCGGTGACACCCGACTCGTCAAATGCAGGGACTAACTTAATAAGGTGCGATAAAGACTGATCAAGACCTCGATTCCCAGAACCGAGACGCTGCCCTGTCGACTCCACCCGTGACTTCTCAAGCTCTATGTCTGCACAGTACATGGCCTTTCTCTCCTCAGCCTGAATCCTGAGCTCAGCCTCTCGCTGCTGCTGCTGCTGAATCTTAGCCATCTCAATCTCCTGCTTAGCCATCTCAAGCTGGTATTCCTGCTGCTTAGCCATCTTAGCCATCTCAAGCTGGAAGATCATATCTTGAGTTAAACCTTGAGGAGGAAGAGATGCAACAATTGGAGACCCACCCAGTGATCCACCCAGGGGCAAACCACGCTGCCAGTGACTATTGGCCTGCGGGAACGTACCCGGCTCCGGAGCCCGAGGGGGCGCCATGGTAGGAGTCGAGTGGAATGGGGGCAGGGCCGAAGGTGCCCCAGCTTCCGCTCCACCCGAAGCCCCACGCACCCCGCCGAGCACACAGGCCACCAGGTCACTTCTCGTCATGCTGCTAGTGCCAACATGCCGCATGACCGTGGCCAAACACTGGAGACCATACCGATCAATCCCCGACACCCGGTCAACAGTAATAGGCATCTCCAGAAACTCCCTTGCATCCTCCTCACTAGTTACTACTCTAATGCCTTCTAACAAGCCCCGCTGCTGCACCTCAGTGTCTGCTTCCCGTACTGTGTCCTCACTGTGCATTGATCCGTCGTTCGACATAGTGTCCACCGAAAATTATCAACGTTTATAAAAAAAAAAGGAGTACCTAAACTCTCATGTAGCACTATTCACTCAAAAAAATGCTCGAAGACAACTCAAGTGCTATACTACGTTGCCAAAAAAAAATTCAACGTGTCCAAAATATTCCTCAAAAAACAAATGTCCAAAAATCCTGCAATTATTTCTTAGTTCATTTGGTATGACGACTAAGATAAGATACTAGGCAAGGTCGCCATTTGTTACGACCGGGACTACGAATAAAACAAGGGCACTTAATGATTGGACTAGTAATAGGGCACTATGCAACAACGGTACGCTAGATCCAAACCCTCGAACTGATATGCCGGCGAACAAAAACACCTATACCCTCCAGAGTTAATCTACGATAGTGGGGTATCCTTAACTGGGCATAAATGTACTCTACTTCAGGCTAACCCACACTGGTATAGTCTGATAACAAACAAGATGCAAGTTACGTTAAAATGCATAAAAAGGAATCTATGGAAAGATCAATTAAATCACTGCAAGATTTAATACAATAAAAAGATGCTTCAATACAGTTACTCCTAAACAACAATAAACTCTTCACTCCTATCTGAAAGAAAGTGAAGTATAGTCCTACAGCATAGACCTAGAAACTTCTGAAGAAAGTCTGATGCTCACAAGATGCTCGTATCTTAAACTATATAAAGGCAGGAGGCAGGACACCACACATGTAAACTGAATACACTAAAAGATAGGACATATAATGTTAACTGACACGAGAATACTATAAATGCGCAATGGTAGCAATGCTCGACACTAAAAGTAGTACTTCCTCATCAACGAAACAGTCTGCTATGGTTGTGCGGCTCAGCAACAACCTAGACTAATAAATGCTGTGAATAATAATGCGTATATATCAAAGTGCTTATATTAAATACTAACAAGTGTCTACTCAATTAATAATGTCTAGCTGGGATACTCTAGGTAATGAACTGGGGTTGAGCATGACAGGCTCGTAGCCTAGCGATGTCCTCAAGACTGCATCCTTTAAGTTACGTTAATTGACTGTGATGCTCTCTTGATAGATCCAGATCACAAGTATCTGGTTCTATCCTGGCGACCCTCAGGAGACAAGCAAAGAGGCAGCAAAGTGTGGAACTGGAACAGGCCAAAGCCCTCAGTCAACTCAATGCTGCACTCGCAAAGGATGCAGCCGAAAAGACAACCCAGGCTACCACAGGACCGGTCGAAGTCGTGTAGGTATAAGCAAACCGTACACACATCGGAGACAACGACTACAGTAACCTTATCCCAGCCTAGCATTAAATAAAAGAGCAGAAACACTAAATCAATAATGGAGACACACAGAGTTCCTAACCTATACTAACTAAGAACCCTCAAACCTATTCTAAGTACATGTAAATATCTCACAGGACGGCACCACTCCGTTAGAACCGCATGGCTTGTCCTAAAGTGACTCGCTAGGATCGCCAGGGCAGTGGATGTGGCTACAGTTGATGTATTATTGTGTGCTTTATTTCATATGAAAGCTCGTGTCATGGGCAGTCCAGAAAGGCTCTTTGTTTTCGCCCATGTCAAGGCTTTATATATTTAATTGCAAAGTATATGTTTTATCATTAACCCAGGAACTGCGGGGAGACTCTTAAGAGTTCCCCCGGCGGACTGCGGGGAGACTCTTATGAGTGAGTGAAAACAAAAAATCAACTTTTGACATCGAAAAAAAAAAAAAAAAAAAAAATTATGTTTTTATTTTTTTTTGGCCCCTGGGCCATGCAAAATCTCAGTCCTCTACCTCCCCTCCTTCCCCACTTTCCTCCTCTCCTTCAGTTATCACCTATTTTCCCTGTTATTCCCTTATTCTGAGGTATATTTTCGTGCTAATATTAGCGAGTTGCAAGCAGGGTGTTGTCATCACTGATGGCAAGCGAGTGCAAGAGAGAGAGAGAGAGTATCGATCGACTGTGTCTCAGTGGCCTTGGGGGAAATTGGCGGGAAAGTAGCTTGCCTCACCCATACATTATACAACTCGCGGGCTATATCTCCGATTTTGACCATCCAAACGCTGTTTTCACTCGTTTTATTGTTGTTTCAGGTTAATACCTTTATAATCAACCCATAATAGGCGCATATGGATAAGTATTAATGCTATTAATGGCACAATGAATATTTTAGTGACGGAAACACCTCAAATACGTCAGCACAGGGGGACGTTTCCAATTACCCCCATGCACACTTCAGAGGTTAAGTAGTAATGATAGGATTTGAGAGAGAGAGAGAGAGTAGAACAAAGTGAGAGGAGGCGCGCAGTGTTTTTTGCCATGCTTGATGACGTCACGGCTGGCTGGCCTGGGATTGGTTGGAGTAGTTTTTTACCATGCTTGGTGACGTCATGTTTGGCTGGCTTCTTTGTCATTGGCTGAAGGAATTGTTACCGCTTCGCTACGTGCGCTAGTGCTAGTATATATACAGCTCTCTCGCCACTCTCTCCCTCAGATCTGGTTTCTAGAACGCATCCCTCTTATCCCTTTGATATCTGTCTCCCTCCCCGCACCTGAGAACCTTTTCCTCTGCCTATCTCTCTCATTTTCCATATCTTTCACCACCTTTTATTAATATTATACCCCCTCTGGTTAACTTTGCATAATCAGCTTCATGCTGGCCAGTTGTATTGTGCGTTAAGGTCTTATATAACCCATGTATGTTAGTTGTTAACATAAGTTGATCACGAAGCATTGGTTGGCATTCATATTGTTCAGTACCGCTTCCTATAATCATTAGTGTTCTGCTGGATTAGATAATGCTAGACTAGGAGTCTGATACTATAAGGTATTGTTTCCGATGGGTGCTGGCTTTAGTTAAAAGCTGCACGACATACCTGAGAACTGGAGTTGATTGGGTAAATTCTAGTCTGTGTGCCATTGAGAATAGAGCATGCACGAACGATGGCTTTTTGCCTATACCATTCTGCACCGTTCTAAGCTCGTTGTTTGTCTTTGAGGTACGCCAGGAGAACGCTTAGTACTTCGGTATTAAGGTTTCTCAAGAGAGCTACCCTTCATTATAACCTAATATTTGACGCACAGACTTGAGATTTGCACTAGGCTATGCGGCATGCCATGCGCACCAGTATCTCGTATCATTGACTCTAGCTAGACTTTATCAGTCACGGTAGACATTAAGTATATTAAACCAATTACTCGTTTATGCATACCCGTTTATGATTACACAAGCATTTCGCAGCCTAGTTTGATGTATTGAGACACAAACGACTTAGGCTCTTTTTGTTGATAGGAATACTGCATTGTCGTGGCGATTATTATTATTGTTGTGGCGTTTAGGATATTCTTGGCTCCGACTGCATTATATCTCCTGCCTTTTTGTGTGCATAGCCTGCACGAGCATTGTTCCGGAGCCTGCCTTTTTGGGTTCCATTTCCGATTCGAGCATCTTGATAGCATCTAACATTTAAAGAAGATTCCTTGTTGGTGTTGAAGGACTTTAGTGCACTTTCTTTCATGCAGGAGTGCCTGACATTTATTGATTAAAGTAACGTAAGCTGTAACTTCTCTTACCACCTTACTTTGCATACCATAACCAAGCACCTTCGGTTATAGGTAGTAATAGGCTGTTTTCACATAACATTAAGCCTAGAGTAGACGCACATTTATTGAGAGTTTAATAACCTATTATTGCATATAGAACTCTGGAGAGTATTTGTGTTCTTTGTTCACTGGGAATATACATCAGAGGTTGGATCTAGCACTTTCCGTTGTAGCATTTATATGGCATAAATGCTACAACGGAAAGTGCTAGATCCTAGATCCAATGAAAAAGAACCCTGATATATTTAAACCTCAGTCGTAACAAATGGCGACCTTACCTAGGATTTGGTGAACCTACATTTATTAGCAGGGAACATTTGTTGTTTTGGGGAATTTTTTGCGGGGATCAGCAAGAAATTTTTTTTTTTGCAACATAGTATAGCCCTTGAGTATTTCCGAGAATTTTTGTGTGTATATTGAGGTATAAGAGTTTGGGGTGCTTCTTTTCTGAATATTGAGGTGAGAAATTTTTGTGAGCATCATGTCTTATACCGGATCAGAGGAGAATGGAGACACAGTATGTAATGTCGAAACTGAGGAACAGCAGTATGATGAAATGGTTAATCAGGTGAACTGTGAGGAGGATGCTAGGATATTTTTGCAATGGCCTGTTACTGCCGAGCGGTTGGAGGGTATGGATCGGTACAATCTTCAATGCCTGGCCACAGCTATCGGTCATGCGGGTACTAGCAGCATGACCAGGGATAACTTGATAACGTGTGTACTGGGCAGGGTGACTGGTGAGCGAGATGGGTTGAGTGCTCAGAGCCCTTCGGCCATGCTTCCCCTACACTCGACTCCCAGCCATCCCAGTAGTTTGCCGACCCCGAGTACGCTTCCACAGTCGGGTGGTGACTGGCAGGGTGGGTTGCCCCTGGGGGGACCACCGGTAATTTCAAACATTGTAGCACCTTCACCTCCTCAAGGGTTAACTCCAGAATTATTGCTTCAGCTCGAATTAGCTAAGCTTCAGCAGCAATTAGAATTAGCCAAGATAGAAGAGAGAGCCAAGATAGAAGAGAGAAAAACTATCAGTCAGCAGCACATAGAGCTAGCAAAAATCCAAGCTGATTTAGAGTCGACTAGGTACTGTGCCGACAGGGACGTAGAGAAGTCGCGAGTAGAGACAACGGGACAGCGACTTGGGGCTGGTAACCGTGCTCATGATCAAATCTCTCTCGCACTTATTGAAACTGGTTCCGGTGTTTGATGAGAGTGGTGTAACAGAATTTTTCGCACGCTTTGAGAAGAAGTGCCAGGAACACCAGTGGCCAGAGAATAAATGGGCAGCACTTGTATCCTCTAGATTAATAGGCAAGGGTCTTAAAGCCTACGATGCGTTACCTTTGGAGTCATGTATTGTGTATGAGGATCTCAAGGAGGCTGTCCTGAGGGCTTATGGACTGCAACCAGAAACGTACCGTTTGAAGTTCCGGGGTGTAACCAAGGGAAGAGATAGCACCTTTTTGGAACACGCCCGGGACTTGTCCGATGCTATGGGGAACTGGCTCCGATCTGAGAAGGTAACAATATTTGATGGAATTAAGCAGTTAATGATGTTGGAGCAGTTCTTTAAGAGCACGGGTGGTGATCTAACTTTGAACTTAAAGGAGAAAAACCCAAAAACTCTAGTAGAAGCAGCAGAAATGGCTGATCTACGGCTGTCGTTGATTCGGGGTTGCGGGTCCTCACAGAAGTACGATGCAAGTGCTAAGGACCGTTATCCTCCCCCTCCCCGTAGCAATGCCACATTTAAACAAAAGAGCAATGAAACTAAAGCTGAATCCAAACCTAACACCACGCCGTATAAGAAAAGTCAGGGGCCTTTTACATCACAGTATAAGCCGAAACCGAAATTTATGTGTTTTAAGTGCCACAAGAAGGGTCATAAGGCAAATGAGTGCCCTAGTCGACCTCCTCCGGCAGCCGTGTCTTTTGCTCACGGCATTGGAGTGTTCAAGAGGACATCGGAGTTTGTTAGAGGCAATTCTTCCGAGGTAAATACACTGCCAGTGCAGAAGGATCCGGAAGGCTTATTCCCTGTCCGTGATGCCTTTAGTGACCACAGGGGACTCGGTTGTGTAGAGTAGGGGGGTAGAAGACATGAGGTGAGAATTTTGCGTGTCACTGGGGCATCACAAACACTGTTGAGAAATTTAACTGGTAAACCTGTAAATACGGCGCGGGTGGTCATGGTTCAGGGAGTTAATGCAACAAGGTCATACCCGCTTGTAAGAATGAAGATAGAAGTTGATGGTGTGACTTGTGACCTGGATGTAGGAATTGTGGAGAAGTTACCTGTTGGGGGCGTCGACCTCCTTCTCGGCAACGACTTTGCGGGGCCTACTTCTGAGGCTCCACCCTTAGTCGTTGCCGAGAAGCCGGCCGACGTGAGTAGGGAGGAGCAGGAGTGGGTTGAGAAGTGTCAGGTGCAACCTATGGCGTGTGTTGTCACCAGATCTCTTGCATCCAGGGAGTCGCATTCTGGTCAACAGTCTTTAAACAAGCGGAGGAAAGGTACCGAGAAGGGGTTGAAAGTTGATGCGGTTGAGAGTTTAGTATCAACGGACATTCTCGGGGACTCATTATTAGGACCGATTTTCGAATTTGGAGAAGACCCATTAACTGTTACTAAGAAGGCAGAGGATGGGCTTAAAAAGACGAAGAGACAGCAACGATACACAGAGAGAGAGCAACGGGAGGCTAACTTCAATGTAGGAGGGGGGCATGAGTTGTTTCGCAAACACTTAGATAGGCTTGCTCCTTCGGACATTCGTAAATTGCAATTAGAAGACCCGGAGGTTCTTGAATGTGGTACCGTTGCTGTCGAGTTGGAGGAGGACAGTGATGCACAGTCGGGAGATTTTTTTTTCATAGATGGCATATTATACCGGCGATTCCAAGATCCGCAGAGGAATTGGGAGGGGGGGTCAGGAGAGGTAGACCAGCTGGTCGTGCCGAGGGTTTGCAGGGAAAGCTTACTTAGGTTGGCTCATAATGTACCACTGGCGGGACATCTGGGTGTCCGTAAGACGGTTGCAGCCTTAGGAAAATTATTTTGGTGGCCTGATCTGAGAGCACAAGTTGTGTCATGGGTGGCAATGTGTGATGTGTGTCAGAAGGTTGGCAAACCAAATCAGAGCATTCCTAAGGCGCCGTTACACCCCATTCCTCTCAGTGGGCCTCCCTTTAGTAAGGTAATAGTTGATGTGGTTGGTCCCCTTCCCCCTACAAGTGCCGGAAACAAGTTTCTCCTGAACATCATGGATGTGGCAACAAGGTACCCTGACGCGTACCCTATGAGAAATGGGTCCGCGAAGACGGTGGTCCGAAACTTGCTAGTGTATTTTTCCCGGTATGGTTACCCGCAGGAGATTCAGTCAGACCAAGGATCCAACTTCACTTCTAACCTCTTTGTTCAGACAATGCAGCAGCATGGGATTGTTACGGTTGTGTCATCTGCGTATCATCCGGAGAGCCAGGGTGTGTTAGAGCGATGGCACTCAACCTTAAAATCTATGCTTCGTTGTTATTGCTTTGAGAATGGGAAAGATTGGGATCTTGGCCTGCTATATGTTTTATTTGCTGCACGGGAGGTACCTGGGGAAAGTTTGGGATTCAGCCCTAATGAGCTCGTCTTTGGACACCGTGTCAGAGGGCCTCTCCATATGGTTAAAGAAATATGGGAGGGTGCAGAAAAACCTTGTTCTATGCTCAAGTATGTCCTCGACAGTCGAGAACGGATGTTGCGCAGTCTGGAGTTGGCTGGCCGTAATTTGACTAGCTCTCAGGCCCTCATGAAGGACAGGTACGACCTCAAGGTTAAACTCAGGGAGTTTCACGTGGGTCAGGAGGTGTTGATTCTACTGCCCCTTGTAGGTCACCCCTTATCCGCGAAGTACACTGGTCCTTATAGGGTGGTGGAGAAGCTATCGGACCTGGATTACTTGGTAGCCACTCCAGACAGACGTAAGCGCAATCAGTTATGTCACGTTAATCTCATGAAGGAGTATGTGAGGCACCCCCCTGAGCCTCTCACTGTGCCTGTCATGACGTTTAGCAGTCAAGGTGGAGAAGGAGAACGGGACAGTCAAGCTCAGGTGGAGAATAACTGGGATCATCATGTCTCTGCGAACCAGTGGGCGAGGAATACGAACCAGGCGGCTCAGGAAGCGTTGCAACACTTACCTGAGCATCAGCGTGTGGCTGTGGAGCGCCTGTTCGGTTCATACCCCTCTGTTTTCGCGGAGCACCCAGGCCTCACTACCCTAGAGGTGCACAATGTGGACGTAGGAGACCACCCCCCTTTCAAGTCAGTTCCCTATAGGGTGCCCCCTATTAAACTGCCGGCCCTCTGGGCGGAGTTGGAGTATAATTATTTTAACAAGGGGGCTGATTGAGAAAGGGGTGGTGAAGTGGACATCTCCCGTTACGCTGCAACCAAAACCGGATGGTAAGGTGCAATTCTGCGTAGCTAACAGACGGTTAAACAGTTTGATGCCCACCAACCCATACCCTCTTCCTCGGGTCGACGACTGTGTGGATAAGATAGGCAATGCAAAGTACCTAACCAAGGTGGACTTGGTTAAGTGATACTGGCAGGTGCCCTTATCCGAACGAGCGAAAGAGGTATGTGGCTTTGTGGTGGATGGTGCTACCTACCGCAGTAACGTGATGCCTTATGGCCTAAAGAACGTACCCGCTACCTTTCAGAGTTTGATGAATGATATAACGGCAGACATTCCTAATTGCACAGTATACCTCGACGATGTTATTATCTATGACAACAGCTTTGAGAGTCATTGTGAGCACGTTGAACTCCTGTTCAAGAGGCTTAGTGAGGCTGGCTTGGTGGTCAACCTGGCAAAGTGTGATTTCGTGCGGGCGTCCGTGCAGTATCTTGGGTTCATGGTGGGGTTGGGTCAGGTGTGCCCCCCACAGAACAAGATAGCTGCGATTGATCACTTTCCCCGGCCGGCCACCAAGAAGCAGATCATGAGGTTCTTAGGTATGATCGGATACTACAGACGCTTCATTAAGCGGTACTCTACCGTGCTAGCACCTCTGACAGATCTTTTAGTGAAGGATAAGAAATTCAAATGGGCGCCTGAGTGTGAGAAGGCGTTTAGAGTAGTAAAACACCTGTTGTGCACTCACCCGATCCTCAGGGCCCCTGACTTTAGCCTACCTTTCCAACTAGCAACGGATGCTAGTGGTGTGGGGGCTTGTGCCGTTCTTATGCAAAGGGACGATGATGGGCTGGAACATCCTGTTAGTTTCTACTCGAAGAAGTTCAATTCAGCCCAAAAGAACTACTCTGTTGTCGAGAAGGAGCTGCTGGTAATTGTACTTGCACTGAGGCATTTCGAGGTCTATGTTCCAGCCTATGGTCCAGTCGTTGTAATTTACACAGATCATCACCCTCTCAAGTTCTTGAACCAGTTTCACAATCGGAATATGAGGCTGACCAGGTGGTCGCTAATGTTACAGGAATATAACCTGGACATACGCCATATTGCCGGTTGTGACAACGTGATTGCAGATTGTCTTTCGAGGGTAGATGATCCTGGGTAGATTGACACACGGGTAGCCTCCTGCTTTAGTTTGAATAGTATTTTGCGCTTGGTGCTTGTTGGCTCGCGGTTGTAGCCCAGCGTATTGGGTCGTAAAGCAGGAGTTGAGCATTTGGTATAGAAGAAAAAACTAGGCTTGCCCCTATAGTGCAGCCGAAATAAACAAATTAAAAACATAAAAATCAAATAAAAAACTCTTTCTTTGATAGTTGAATTTTTTCAGTATGTTATAGCAGTAATTCTGAGTTGCACTCCTCTCAGAATGCTGGGCTAGAGAAGCTCGCTCATGAGGAGCATAACTACATATGATTTAACCTATTGTATTGGGGAGGGTTATAATTTTGTAAAATGTTTTGTTGAGAACTGTGCCAGATATTTTACTGCCGCTGGGTGATGGGAAGTAGAGATATAGCATGGGTTCTAACCATCAGATTTTTTTGAGCTTTGGGCCTCTGAGAAAAATCTTGGGGGGGGTGTGACGTTAACCACTCCGTTAGAACCGCATGGCTTGTCCTACAGTGACTCGCTAGGATCGCCAGGGCAGTGGATGTGGCTACAGTTGATGTAATATTTTGTGCTTTATTTCATATGAAAGCTTGTGTCATGGGCAGTCCAGAAAGGCTCTTTGTTTTCGCCCATGTCAAGGCTTTATATATTTAATTGCAAAGTATATGTTTTATCATTAAGTAGTAATGATAGGATTTGAGAGAGAGAGAGAGAGTAGAACAGAGTGAGAGGAGGCGCGCAGTGTTTTTTGCCATGCTTGATGACGTCACGGCTGGCTGGCCTGGGATTGGTTGGAGGAGTTTTTTACCATGCTTGGTGACGTCATGTTTGGCTGGCTTCTTTGTCATTGGCTGAAGGAATTGTTACCGCTTTGTCTACGCGGTGCGAGCTAGTGCTAGTATATATACAGCTCTCTCGCCACTCTCTCCCTCAGATCTGGTTTCTAGAACGCATCCCTCTTATCCCTTTGATATCTGTCCTCCTTCCCGCACCTGAGAACCTTTTCCTCTGCCTATCTCTCTCATTTTCCATATCTTTCACCACCTTTTATTAATATTATACCCCCTCTGGTTAACTTTGCATAATCAGCTTCATGCTGGCCAGTTGTATTGTGCGTTAAGGTCTTATATAACCCATGTATGTTAGTTGTTAAGATAAGTTGATCACGAAGCATTGGTTGGCATTCATATTGTTCAGTACCGCTTCCTATAATTATTAGTGTTCTGCTGGATTAGATAATGCTAGACTAGGAGTCTGATACTATAAGGTATTGTTTCCGATGGGTGCTGGCTTTAGTTAAAAGCTGCACGACATACCTGAGAACTGGAGTTGATTGGGTAAATTCTAGTCTGTGTGCCATTGAGAATAGAGCATGCACGAACGAGGGCTTTTTGCCTATACCATTCTGCACTGTTCTAAGCTCGTTGTTTGTCTTTGAGGTACGCCAGGAGAACGCTTAGTACTTCGGTATTAAGGTTTCTCAAGAGAGCTACCCTTCATTATAACGTAATATTTGACGCACAGACTTGAGATTTGCACTAGGCTAAGCGGCATGCCGTGCGCACCAGTATTTCGTATCATTGACTCTAGCTAGACTTTATCAGTCAGGTAGACATTAAGTATATTAAACCAATTACTCGTTTATGCATACCCGTTTATGATTACACAAGCATTTCGCAGCCTAGTTTGATGTATTGAGACACAAACGACTTAGGCTCTTTTTGTTGATAGGAATACTGCATTGTCGTGGCGATTATTATTATTGTTGTGGCGTTTAGGATATTCTTGGCTCCGACTGCATTATATCTCCTGCCTTTTTGTGTGCATAGCCTGCACGAGCATTGTTCCGGTGCCTGCCTTTTTGGGTTCCATTTCCGATTCGAGCATCTTGATAGCATCTAACATTTAAAGAAGATTCCTTGTTGGTGTTGAAGGACTTTAGTGCACTTTCTTTCATGCAGGAGTGCCTGACATTTATTGATTAAAGTAACGTAAACTGTAACTTCTCTTACCACCTTACTTGCATACCATAACCAACCACCTTCGGTTATAGGTAGTAATAGGCTGTTTTCACATAACATTATGCCTAGAGTAGACGCACATTTATTGAGAGTTTAATAACCTATTATTGCATATAGAACTCTGGAGAGTATTTGTGTTTTTTGTTCACTGGGAATATACATCAGAGGTTGGATCTAGCGCTTTCCGTTGTAGCATTTATGCCATTACTAGTCCAATGAATAAGAACCCTGATATATTTAAACCTCAGTCGTAACACTAAGAACCCTCAAACCTATTCTAAGTACATGTAAATATCTCACAGGACGGCGCATGCAATACAATGGGCCGGCTATGGAAACCGTATGCTGAACCCAAGTGGATAAGTAATTGAATAAAGGCGAGAAGTAATAGGAAAGAAGAAGTTGAGAGAGAGAAACAGTGATAAAGGTGGTGATCGGGGGAGAGTATGCAAGGGGATGTTAGAAGCATGCGCACCAAGCCTGTCCTGAGGAGGGCAGCTCCTGGGAACCCTCATGGAGGAGGTTAGTTACACAGGAGCCCGCAAGGGCGCGATGGTCGGCCAATCACGGGCCGAGACGTCACAAGGCAGCAGGCCCCTAGGACGCGCCAGGATCCACCAGCCAATCAAAGGCAAGGGAAAGGCCGCTCGCGAGCGGGAAAACTCCACCGAGCGAGGCAGCACATACATACACACGCACATATTACCACCACACTGCCTATATCTCTCTTTCTCCTTAACTTTGCACAATGCATCTTTTATTCTATTAATAATATAAAATACTTCCCGTTGTCACAGAAGAAAATAAAGACCACCACTGGACTGTCTGTGACAATGCGAGTACTAGGAAAGAAAGAACTACATTCTCTGATAACAGTAGCCCATTTCGATGTCCCTGGCGAGCGCTAGTGGCTAACGAGAGGCGATTCTGCCAACGCTGGTAGACGTCACACCAGGAGGTGTAATCCACATATGATTGAGGTAGGCAAAAGGCAGTTATGTGATTGAGGTAGGTAAAAGGCAGTTATGTGATTGAGGTAGGGAAAAGGCAGAACTGCCTATAGCGAGTGTATGAATGTGATTGAGGTAGCCAAAAGGCAGAACTGCCTATAGCGAGTGTATGAATGTGATTTAGGTAGACAAAAGGCAGAACTGCCTATAGCGAGTGTATGAATGTATGTATGAATGAATGACATGGATGTATGAGGTGGACCAAGAACCAGATGGAAGGATGAGATTCGAAACTTATGGATGTAATGGGTGATGTTGCTGATGATGATGAATGCACTTGTGTTTGGGTAGTGTGCTATTCCACCATATGAATGATTGAATAACATGAATTCATGAGGTACTTTGAAGTAGATGAATGAATGATTGAATGAAGTTATGAATGATTGGCAAGAAGGGAGGAGGTTAGAAGTGTTCCAGTGTGTGGTACTCGGTGTAGCAAGGAATAGGACAGACTCACACATCAAATCGACTACACTTGGACGCGACTTCCCTCCTATGTCGGGGCCTCCTTGTCGAGTGACTGCAGACATGGCACACCTTCTTTCCGGCCACCCGGCCAGCAGAAAATTGTGTAGAGTTGGGAGGTACTGTCACAAGCCTGTGGGTCGCGAGGTAGTCCCGGCACTCAAGGCGGCTGGGCAAATCCACGATCGCCCTCGGAACTGGTGCCGCACGTGTGGTTCCGTGCTTACGGAGGATGGCCTCGATGATGTCCTTGGAGAATCGCCTTACAGAGCTCTTCTTTCCTGTGTGCGTCATCCAAAGGTTGTATGCGTTGAGGACAGTGACATCAAGAAGATGGAGTACGACCTTCTTGTACCATTTACAGGTCTTCCTTAGGCAGTCAACAGCAGTGATCTGCATATCACTTTTGTCCACCAACCGCATGTTCACATTATACTCCAGGACAGCGTCAGGTTTGGAGATAACAACTACAGTCCTGTTGCCTGTTACACGGTCCTGCTTGTATCTCCTCTTCCCGCTATCTCACAATGCGGACTTGTGGTAGGTGGAGAGGACATTGACTGGCTTTGTGTCGTGCCAACAAATAGCCAGTATGTTCTCACTGCTGCTCTTCTTCCGGAAGATTTCTCCTTTCTGCGTCTTCTCAAACCGGGGCCAGTGTTTCCGGTTTGACCTAACAGTTCCACAGCTTCCCGTTCTCCTTGCAAGGAGATACCTGGCAAGGAGAGGAGAGGTGTAGAAGTTGTCAGTGAACAGGATATGGTTGGCATCTAGATACGGCTCCATCAGTGTCTTGACAACCGACCCTGAAAGACCCAAAGGGTCGTTCGGAATGTCCACATTAGTAGCGGTATATATGATAAGATCCAGCACGTATCCTGTCTCGCAGTCACACAGTACAAAGAATTGATCCCGAAGCGGTGACGCTTCGACGGAATGTACTGGCGGAAAGAGAGATGTCCACGGAAGAGGACCAAGGACTCATCGATCACAACATTCTGGAAAGGTTTGAAAAACCGGCGATACCTGTAGAGGAGGGAGTTCAGGAATGGCCGTATTTTCCAGATCTTGTCGGCTCCGTGTGGCGCAGTGTTATCCACAAAGTGCAAGCACTTCAGAATTTGCCTATACTGGTCCCTTGGCATGTAGGTGTTGAACACTGGCGTTGCTATCATGTCATGCATAACCCATTAATCTAACATGTTGTGTTTCTTTATGTGGGGCATGAGCAATGGTGAGGGCCAAAAACACGAGGAGTTCGCCGATGTCAATGGGTGTCCATCTCAGCATGTGGGGCGACATCATTTCATCGGCGTGCTGGCGACCATACAGGTTTGTCTCTGTGACAATGTCCCCGAGCAATTGATCATCAAAAAATGCCCGGAAGTAGTCGTAAGGGGTCTCATTCTCCGAGCAGGGAAAGGCAGGCTGGACGCCATTCGGTACCTGGTGGTTGACCAGGCATATCCCGAGGCAGGCAGTCCTGCCACTGAAAGACAGGTGGTGGCACCGGCCTCCTGGCTACTCCTGGGGGACCTCCTGGGGCACCTCCTGGGGCACCTCCTCGGGCACCTCCTCGGGCCCTTACCCGGGCACCTCGCTGTGGCCGTCCCTGCTGTGGCTGTGCCTGCTGTGGCTGGTGGCTGTCCCTGCTGTGGCTGTGGCTGTCCCTGCTGTGGCTGTCCCTGCTGTGGCTCTGGCTGTCCCTGCTGTGGCTGTGCCTGCTGTGGCTGTCCCTGCTGTGGCTGTGGCTGTCCCTGCTGTGGCTGTCCCTGCTGTGACTGTGCCTGCTGTGACTGTCCCTGCTGTGGCTGTCCCTGCTGTGGCTGTGCCTGCTGTGGCTGTCGCTGCTGTAGCTGTGCCTGCTGTGGCTGTCCCTGCTGTGGCTGTCCTTGCTGTGGCTGTGCCCGCCCGTCATCAGAGTCGATTTCCGGCAGCGGGGATATCCTGGCTTCCGGCGAATCGGGAGAGCTTGGGCCGGCATCGCTTTCCTCCAAATCCAGCCGACGCCTGGTCACCCTCGTCCGCGACATCTCGGGTGGCGTTGCCAACACGGGGGGATGTGCATCTGCAGCTGGTGTAGAGGTCGCTGGACCAGCTTGTGCATGGGCGGGGGTAGTTGGCATCTGGTCTACCCCCGAGATGTTGGCGAGCTCTGACACGGCGGCTCGCTGCCTGGAAGGGGGGGCTGGGCCAGGTCAATGACCTGGTCCGTTTGGCCGGTCTGGCACTGCTGCCTACGCAAAATGTGGGAATGGTATTTTGTATGAGGGACGTGCATACTCCAACATTATAACTGTAAGACATGATTTATTTGAAAGAGAGAGAGAGTGAGAGAGAGAGAGAGAGAGAGAGAGAGAGTGTCGTGATAATATAACTATTTTACATATGTATCATATATATGATAAAATAATATATACGGTACATATGTTCCCCACAATCATATAATGCCAAGCACAAATATTCAATCTTTCGTTGTTTGTATTACCGTAAGAAATATACCGAACGCCTGAAATAATACGCAAATAAAATGCTTGCAATCAAACTCTCAATCAATTTCAAGGTCACATGCAATGTACCGTACACCCTGGTTACCGTAAGAAATCTACCGAACGCCTGCAATAATACGCAAATAAAATGCTTGCAATCAAACTCTCAATCAATTTCAAGGTCACATGCAATGTACCGTACACCCTGGTTATCGTGAGAAATCTACCGAACGGCTGCAATAATACGCATATAAAATGATTACAATCAAACTCTCAAGCAATTTTAAGGTCACATGCAATTATAAAAAGGTATATTGTAGACCACAATATTCGCCAAGCTTCGTTGTTGCTTGTATTATCGTGAGAAATGTACCGTACACCCTGGTTATCGTGAGAAATGTACCGAACGCGTGAAATAATACGCTAAAAAATGCTTGAAATCAAACTCTCAAAGCAATTTCAAGATCACATGCAATTATAAAAAGGTATATTGTAGACCACAATCTTTGCCAAGCTTCGTTGTTGCTTGTATTATCGTGAGAAATGTACCGTACACCCTGGTTATCGTGAGAAATGTACCGAACGCCTGAAATAATGCGCTATAAAATGCTTGCAATCAAACTTTCAAGCAATTTCAAGGTCACATGCAATTATAAATGTATAGGTAGACCCAGAGAGGAAGAGAGAGAGAGAGAGAGAGGGAGAGAGAAAGAGAGAGAAAGAGAGGAGGAGGAGGTCAAGGACATCTGTTAGGGTGTGATTTAGCCTGGGGGTAGGATTAAAATAGGGAGTGCCCTGGCCTACATCAGACAAAGAGAGTGAGATTGATTGATTGATTGATTGATATTATTATATATATTTTTTTTTTATTGCCAAAAGGTACATCTACAATAAGAATTATGATACATATAGTAATTAATGTGGCAAGTGCAGCTAACTAAGAAGTAGTTCATGTTAGCTAGCTATATAGGCATAATAGAATATATGAAGCTAAACAGCACATAGTTGCTTAACAATTATTAGATGTAATAAACAATATTCAAGCTATAATAATTTGTAGTGGTTCTTACTAAATTATACAATTGATACGTGACCTACTCAGTATGCCAAAATATATTAAAGATAAGGTAAGTATACATATATACAAAACTTTTGCGTTCAGAGACTGCAATTAAGTACTAGTATTGATTAAGGAAGCTTTGTTTGATTTTAGTTTTAAATGCAAATAAAGATTCGGAGTGTCTAACAGATTCGTTCAACGTGTTCCTCAATTTCGGGCCCCTGTAATGTATGTGACGTCTACCAGCGTTGGCAGAATCGCCTCTCGTTAGCCACTAGCGCTCGCCAGGGGCATCGAAATGGGCTATAGTTATCAGAGAATGTTGTTCTTTCTTTCCTAGTAATCGCATTGTCACAGACAGTCCAGTGGTGGTCATTGTTTTCGTCTATGACAAAGGGTTATATTTTATATCAACAGTAGTGATAATAGTACCAGCGTGGGAATGAGAAAGACTTTCAGAGCGAGAAGGTAGTGTCTGGTTGTGTCCTGTGGCGCCTGCTGTCTTGTGACGTCTCGGCCCGTGATTGGCCGACCATCGCGCCTTTGCGGGCTCCTGTGTAACTAACCACCTCCATGAGGGTCCCCAGGAGCTGTCCTTGTTAGGACAGGCTTGGCACGCGTGCTTCTAACATCCGTTTGCATACTCTCTCCCGATCACCACCTTTATCACTGTTTCTCTCACTCGATTCTCTCTTTCCATACTCTAACCTTTATTAACTGCACAACACTCCCTTTGGATTCTGCATACGGTTTTCATAGCCGGCCCATTGTATTGCATGCGCCGTCCTCAGAGATATTTACATGTACTTAGAATAGGTTTGAGGGTTCTTAGTTAGTATAGGTTAAGAGCTTTGTGTGTCTCCATTATTGATTTAGTGTTTCTGCTCTTTTATTGAATGCTAAACTGGGATAAGGTAACTGTAGTCGTTGTCTCCGATGTGTGTCCAGTTTGCTTATACCTACACGACTTTGACCGGTCCTGTGGTAGCCTGGGTTGTCTTTTCGGTTGCGTCCTTTGCGAGTGCAGCATTGTGTTGACTGAGGGTTTTGGCCTGTACCATTTCCACACTTTGCTGCCTCTTTGCTTGTCTTTATAGGGTCGCCATGATAGAACCAGATACTTGTGATCTGGATCTATCAAGAGAGCCCCCTAGTCAATTAACGTAACTTAAAGGATGCAGTCTTAAGGACATCGCTAGGCTACGAGCCTGTCTTGCTCAACCCCAGTTCCTTACCTAGAGTATCCCAGCTAGACATTATTAATCGAGTAGACACTTGTTAGTATTTAATATAAGCTCTTTGGTATGTGCGCATTATTATTCACAGCATTTATTAGTCTAGGTTGTTGCGGAGCCGCACAACCATAGCAGACTGTTTCGTTGATGAGGAAGTACTTCTTTTAGTGTCGAGCATTGCTACCGTTGCGCATTTATAGTAGTCTTGTGTCAGTTAACATTATATGTCCTATCTTTAGTGTATTCGATTTACACATGTGGTGTCCTGCCTCCTGCCTTTATATAGTTTAAGATACGAGCATCTTATGAGCATCAGACTTTCTTCAGAAGTTTCCAGGTCTATGCTGTAGGACTATACTTCACTTTCTTTCAGATAGGAGTGAAGAGTTTATTGTTGTTTAGAGTAACTGTATTGAAGCATCTTTTTATTGTATTAAATCTTGCAGTGATTTAATTGATCTTTCCATAGATTCCTTTTAATGCATTTTAACGTAACTTGCATCTTGTTTGTTATCAGGCTATACCAGTACAGGTTAGCCTGAAGTAGAGTACATTTATGCCCAGTTAAGGATACCACGCTATCGCAGATTAACCCTGGAGGGTATAGGTGTTTTTGTTCGCCAGCATATAAGTTCGAGGGTTTGGATCTAGAGTACCGTTGTTGCATAGTTCCCTATTACTAGTCCAATCATTAAGTGCCCTTGTTTTATTCGTAGTCCCGGTCGTAACAAATGGCGACCTTGCCTAGTATCTTATCTTAGTCGTCATAACAAATGGCGACCTTAGTCTAGGATTTAGTGAACTAAGAAATAATTGCAGGATTTTTTGTGGAGAACTTTTTTTTTTTAATCACCATTTGTGGGTCGATTGTTATTTCTCACAGTTTGGCAGTGGACATTTGTTTTTGAGGAATATTTTGGACACGTTGGATTTTTTTGGGGGGCAACGTAGTATAGCACTTGAGTTGTCTTCAAGCATTTTTTGAGTGAATAGTGCTACATGAGAATTTAGGTACTTCTTTTTTTTTATAAACGTTGAGGATTTCCGGTGGACACTATGTCGAACGATGGATCAGTGCATAGTGAGGACATTGTACGGGAAGCAGGCTCTGAGGTGCAGAAGCTGGGTTTGTTAGATGACATTAGAGTGGTAACTAGTGAGGAGGATGCAAAGAAGTTTCTGGAGATGCCTATTACTGTTGACCGGGTGTCGGGGATTGATCGGTATGGTCTCCAGTGTTTGGCCACGGTCATGGGGCATGTTGGCACTAGCAGCATGACGAGAAGTGACCTGGTGGCATGTGTGCTGGGCGGGGTGCGTGGTGCACATGGTGGAGCGGGTGCTTTGGCACCTTCGGCCAAGCCCCCCCTCTACTCTACTCCCATCATGCTCTCTAGAACACTGGATCCGAGGACGTTCCCGCAGGCCGATAGTCACTGGCAGCGTGGTTTGCCCCTGGGTGGATCACCGGGTGGGTCTCCAATTGTTGCATCTCCTCCTCCTCAAGGTTTAACTCCAGATATGATCTTCCAGCTTGAGATGGCTAAGATGAAGCAGCAGCTGGAATCTGAGCTTGAGATGGCTAAGCTTAGGATTCAGGCTGAGGAGAGAAAGGCCATACGTGAGGCTGAGCTTCAGGTTGAGGCTACGAAGTACTGTGCAGACATAGAGCTTGAGAAGTCTCGGGTGGAGTCGACAGGGCAGCGTCTCAGTTCTGGGAATCGAGGTCTTGATAAGTCTTTATCACAATTTCTTAAGTTAGTCCCTGCATTTGACGAGTCGGGTGTCACCGAGTTTTTCCTGCGTATTGAGAAGAAGTGCAGGGAGCACCAATGGCCCGAGGTTAAGTGGGCAGCCCTTGTTTCCTCTAGGTTGGTTGGCAAAGGACTCAAGGCATATGATGTGTTGCCCTTGGAGTCTTGCATCGATTATGAGGTATTGAAGGAAGCTGTTCTGCGGGCGTACAAGTTACAACCAGAGACATATAGGTTGAAGTTTCGGGGTGTTACGAAGGGTCGTGAGTGCACTTTTTTAGAACATGCCCGGGAACTGTCTAATGCTTTGAAAAATTGGCTGAGGTCAGAGAAGGTGACGACGTTCGAAGAGCTTGAGCAGTTATTCCTTCTAGACCAATTTTTTAAATGCACAGGCGACGACCTGACTTTGAACCTCAAAGAGAAACATCCTAAAACTCTACAAGAGGCAGCTGAGTTGGCTGACCTGAGATTATCGCTGATTCGTGGGTGCGGGTCTGCACAACGGACAGATGCAGTTAACAAGGGGCGCAACACTCCACCGCCCCCCCGAGTCAGTGATGCAACATTTAATAACAAAAGTAAGAGCAATGATACTAATTTTGATCACAAACCAAAAATCGTCCAGTTTAAGAAAGGTCAGGGCCCTTCCCCACCTCAGGGGAAGTCCAAGGGTGAAGAAGAGTGTTTTAAGTGTCATGAAAAGGGGTATTTTGCACGTTCCTGCCCTAGTAACCAACCTGCAGCAGTCGTGTCTTTGGCTAGCAACATTGGGGTGTCCCTGAGGTCTTCTGCGTTTACCCGGGGTGATATGTCAGATGCGGGGGCACAGCCAGTGAAGGAGTGTCCGGAAGGCTCGAAACCTGTCCGCAATGCTTTTTGCGACCATAGAGGGCGTGGCTGCATGAGTTGGGCTGGTTGCAAGCATGGGTTGGAGTTGTTGCGTGATACAGGTGCATCCCAGACTCTGATGAAAATCTTTACAGGCCAACCTATAAACGCGGCACGGGTAGTTGTGGTGCAGGGTATTAATGCTACACGGTCATACCCATTGGTTCGAGTGGAGCTGGAGGTTGATGGTGTGACACGAGAGATAGATGTTGGAATCGTAGAGAAACTGCCAGTAGAGGATGTCGACCTTCTTCTCGGCAACGACTTTGCGGTACCTGCTTCTGAGGTTCCACCTTTAGTCGTTGCCGAGAGGGCGGCCGACGTGAGTAGGGAGGGGCAGGAGTTGGTCGAGAGGTGTCAATTACAGCAGATGGCGTGTGTTGTCACTCGATCTTGTTCATCTAAGGTGTCACAGCCTATTCCTCAGTCTCTAGACCAGCGGAGGAAGGGTCGGAAGGAGAAAGCTAAAGTTGGGAGAAGTTTTGTGAGTTTTGATCCAGCGGCTCTTCTTGGCGACTCGGTACTTGACCCAGAGGTGAGCTCCGGAGTGGCCCCAGAACCGGTCCCCCCTAGTGACATGGTTGGGCATGATGGCACTCCGCGACAGAGTAGTTCCCAGGTGGAGGAGAGTTGTGGGAACGGGGCTATTGAACACGAGGACGGGGAAACATGTCATGTGAACCTGTTAACCTCTTAAGTGCGCATGGGGGTAATTAGACACCTCTGCCTGTGCGCATGTATTTGAGCTGTTTCCATCACTAAAATATTCATTTTACCATAAATAGCATTAATACTTATCCATATGCGCCTATTATTGGTTGATTATAAAGGTATTAACCTGTTACAACAATAAAACGAGTGAAAACAGCGTTTGGATGGTCAAAATCGGCGATACAGGCCGCGAGTTACATAATGGGTGAGAGGCAACCTGCTTTCCCGCCAATTTCCCCCAAGGCCACTGAGACACTGTCGATCGATACTCTCTCTCTCTCTCTTGCACTCGCTTGCTAACAGTGATGACAATGCCCTGCTTGCAACTCGCTAATGTTAGCACGAAAATATACCTCAGAATAAGGGAATAACAGGGAAAATAGGTGATAACTGAAGGAGGGGAGGAAAGTGGGGAAGGAGGGGAGGTAGAGGACTGACATTTTGCATGGCCCAAGGGCAAAAAAATAAATAAAAAATACAAAAATAATATTTTTTTTTTTCGATGTTTAACCCTTAATTAGCGGCGAGCAACATAAGTCGAGTTAAAAAAAGCTGGACTATGTGGCGGCGCTCGACATAACTCGAGTGGCAATTTCAGCACGTAATGTGGCTGAGAGAGAGAGACAAGTGGTGGCAGGAGACTAGCGAGCGTATGACTGCTCCAGACCACCGCGGCGAACCTACTGACACAAATCTCAGCTCCCTCCTCCCTCTCTCACTCGCTACATACTCAATTATGTACTGAAAGTACCGAATTACCTGCTTTTTGCACTCGCGTTGCACGGTTATTGCAAGAAAACTATCCATCATACAAGGATCGTTGGTCATTCGAAAGCTCTGTTTATGCCCTTTCAGGGATAGGTACTTGTTTTACGTTCTGGGTCTTATTTAGGCATGAAAATGATCACGTAAACAGCCCTATTTTGGCTAAAAACACCCCGCTGTGCGGTACACATAAATAAACCGCATAGGCCGCTCGTAAGGTGTTAAAATTGATTTTTTTTTCTCTGACTCTTAAGAGTCTTCCCGCAGTCCGCCGGGGGAACTCTTAAGAGTCTTCCCGCAGTTCCCGGGTTAAAGGAGTTTGTGAGGCAACCACCTGAGCAGCCTTCTGTCCCTGCGTTGGTCTGCAGCGGCCAAGGTGGAGAAGGAGAGTTGGGATTGTCATGTCTCGGTGGAGCAGTGGGCGGGGGACACGAGTCAGGTGGCTGTGGATGCGCTAGAGCACCTGCCTGAGCAGCAGTGTGCAGCGCTCCAGCACCGGCTCGGTTCATACCCCACTGTTTGTGCCGAGCACCCAGGCCTCACAACTCATGCGGTGCACGATGTTCCGCTGGCAGGTCACTTGAGTGTTAGTAGACCGTTAGCCTCGTTGTTTCGGTGGTGCAAGGTAGGCGACGAGGCTTTGGCATGGTGGTCAGGTCAGGGTCGACCCATGGCTGCCCAGGGTGGTGGTCAGAATCAGGACATTGAGCAGATTGGTGAGGTTGGCTGTGGCATTGATGCGCCCGGTCGTCGCATAGCCTCCCAATGCTGCTCTATTCAAAGGCAACAGCCCTACCATAGACCGACTGTATCTGGCCATGTCGCTGAAGGCGGTGATGCTGCACAGGCAGATGTAGTCGCAAGGAATGTGGGGGTGCGCATGTACGGTATCGGCGGGGAAGCCATAGCAATTATGAACTATGGGAGTGACTGCACAGGTGGTACAGATTGTCCCTCTCATGACCTGGCGGTTCTGGCGACAAAGGTGGAGAAGGAGGGAGACTATAGTGTAGAAACTATGGTCCCCGCTGGGTTGTGGGAGGGTACTAGGCATGTTGTTCTTCGAGATAGGTTGCAACCTCTTGTTCCTGAGCGACAAGAGGAGTTGTTTACTAGGCTGTGGCAGTACATCCGTATGTTTGTTGCTTCTCCAGGCCTGATGTACGGGGTAGAATCTGCCATGGAGGCTGGAGACAGTGCAAGGCTCAAGTTAGTTCCCTAACGTATAAATCCTGCTCGACAGCCTGTCGTGAAAGCAGAGCTAGACTACATGTGGAAAAAGGGTCTGAGGGATAAGGGATATCGTGAGTGGCTGTTGCCAGTGAGTTTGCAACCTGAGTTGAGTGGCAAGATCCGTGGGTATGTTGATTGCAAGAGTGTGGAAGCATTATCCCTGACAGACACCTATCCATTACCTAGAGTCAACGACACCATAGACCGCATCGGGGCTGCCTCGCTCATCACGAAGGTAGAACTAGTGAAAGGTTATTGGCAGGCCCCGTTGCCGGAGAGAGCGAAGAGAAGTGCCAGTCTTGTGATCAACTGGGCAGTTTATCAGTGTCAGGTGTTGTTTTGTTGCCGGAACACAAATTGGATGTGTGGCATGTTAAGGGGAGATATCCACTTGAGGGATTTTTTTCTTGACCCCTTTCACCCTCATGTTTAGCCCCATTGCTTTTGATATTATAAAATGTTTGCTCCATTAGTTTACCGATGTTAAGAACTTTCACCCCATATTAAGACCTTTCGTGCCATTTAGGTGTCGATTTTATCCTGGCGAGCGATAGCGAGCCTGTAATTTAAGAGGAACCGGCCTTTGGCGGGGAAATTTGTCTACCGAAAAATGTACAAATTTATCTTGAAAGGGACTCAAGGGGGTGTAATTTTAAGGTTGATGGAGGTCTAGTGAACAAACTAAATACCTCCCCTTAAGGGCACTGATAATGTTTTGGCTGATTGTTTGTCACGGGAGGGTATGTTTGCAGGAGAACGCTCGCCGTTCAGTCAGTGTGTGTTGAGAGTGGAGAAAAACCAGAC
Source organism: Paralithodes platypus (assembly GCA_032716605.1). Lineage (NCBI taxonomy): Eukaryota > Metazoa > Arthropoda > Malacostraca > Decapoda > Lithodidae > Paralithodes > Paralithodes platypus. The sequence continues at coordinate 30,735,544 of CM064510.1, forward strand.
TTGCCCCTGTAGATCAGCCGTCAAAAACAAACATTAAAATAAAATGAAATATCACATAAAAACTCTTTCTTTTTGATAGTTAATTGTAAGTTGCCAATGTTATAGCTAAAGACCTAAGTTGAACCTGTCTTTCACTTAGTAGGCTGGGCTCTGTGAAGCTCGCTTAGGGAGCATGGCAGGCTAAAATTATACTATTGTGTTTGGGAGGGGTTGTAAGATTTTCTTTATGCTAATATGTTATTATATTTAAGATTGAGCTTTGCATTTCATTTCTGGTGGAGTGGCTGGGTGTGGCGGGTCTTGTTGGCATTCTGCCTTGTCAGATATGGTGCTCGCCTAATGTTGAGCGTCCCATATCTTGGGCGGGTTGTGACGTCTACCAGCGTTGGCAGAATCGCCTCTCGTTAGCCATTAGCACTCGCCAGGGACATCGAAATGGGCTACAGTTATCAGAGAATGTTGTTCTTTCTTTCCTAGTAATCGCATTGTCACAGACAGTCCAGTGGTGGTCTTTGTTTTCGTCTGTGACAACGGGTTATATTTTATATCAACAGTAGTGTTAACCCTTAAAAAGCGGCTCACCACATAAGTCGTTTTTAATAAAGCTGGACTATGTGGCGGCGCTCGACATAGGTCGAGTGGCAATTTCAGCACGTAATGTTGCTGAGAGAGAGAGACAAGTGGTGGCAGGAGACTAGCGAGCGTATGACTGCTCCAGACCACCGCAGAACTGACATGAATCTCAGCTCCTCCTCCCTCTCACTCGCTATATACGGAATTGTATCGGGAAAGTGGCTAATTACCTGCTTTTTGCACTCGCGTTGCACGGTTATTGCAAGAAAACTAGCCATCATAAAAGGATCGTTATGGTGTCATTCGAAAGCTCTGTTTATGCCCTTTCAGGGATAGATACTTGTTTTACGTTCTGGGTCTTATTTAGGCATGAAAATGATCACGTAAACAGCCCTATTTTGGCTAAAAACACCCCGCTGGGCGGTACATATAAATAAACCGCGTAGGCCGCTAAAGAAGGGTTAATAGTACCAGCGTGGGAATGAGAAAGACTTTCAGAGCGAGAAGGTAGTGTCTGGCTGTGTCCTGTGGCGCCTGCTGTCTTGTGACGTCTCGGCCCGTGATGGGCCGACCATCGCGCCTTTGTGGGCTCCTGTGTAACTAACCTCCTCCATGAGGGTCCCCAGGAGCTGTCCTCGTTAGGACAGGCCTGGCGCGCATGCCTCTAACATCCCTTTGCATACTCTCTCCCGATCACCACCTTTATCACTGTTTCTCTCACTCGATTCTCTCTTTCCATACTCTAACCTTTATTAACTGCACAACACTACCCTTGGGTTCTGCATACGGTTTTCATAGCCGGCCCATTGTATTGCATGCGCCGTCCTCTGAGATATTTACATGTACTTAGAATAGGTTTGAGGGTTCTTAGTTAGTAGAGGTTAACCCGGGAGCTGCAGGGAGACTCTTAAGAGTTCCCCCGGCGCACTGCGGGGAGACTCTTAAGAGCAGAGACTTTGAATACGTACCAAAACCGCGCGTTTATAGCCAGGCGGCTGAAAATTGGTGTGGGTATAGTACTACATGTCAACTCTCGATACCACCCCGCCAAACGCTCGCCCCGCACTCGTGCAAGCACCACCGCGCCAGTAACCACGCACTAGTCATGGAGCCTACACGTCCCTCACGCTCGCTCCCTGATGACACAACCAGCCCTCCTTCTGGTGGTGTTAGCCGCCGTGGAAGGCAGAGGGTGGCTGCCAAAGACCCTAGCTACCAGTACGACACGCCCTACAGCTCAGAGGACGAATCACCAGCACCAAAAGCACGTAAAACACGTGCAAGCAGGGCAATGGCACAGAGGTCATTGGTCTTTCGGGACACTGCCACCACGACCCAGGCCACTGCAACAACCACTACCACCACCACTGCCACCCCTGCCACCCCTGCCACCGGTACCAGCGACGCAGGAGGCCGCCCTAGGGCTGCATTACCTGCGGGGGCAGGAAAAATGAAAGGCACGGGCGTAGGGAAAAGAACCCGTACGCCAGCCACAGTGCCCCTACCACCACCAACACCACCAGCCGCCCCTGGCCCGGCTGCCCCTGCCGCCCCTGCTGCCCCTGCCGCCCCTGCCGCCCTGCTGCCCCTGCCGCCCCTGCCGCCCCTGCCCAAGGAACAGGGAAGGGGAAGGGGAAAGGGAGAGGGAAAGCGACTGGAATCGACTGCTGGCCCTGGTGTCCCTGCCTGCCCTGCTGCCCCCCCTGCCGCCCCTGCCGCCCCTGCCCAAGGAACAGGGAGGGGGAAGGGGAGAGCGACTGGGAAAGCGTCTGCTGGCCCTGGTGTCCCTGCCGGCCCTGCTGCCCCTGTTGCCCCTGCCGCCCATGCCGCCCCTGCCCAAGGAACAGAGAGAAGGGCGACAGGCACCACCATCATCTTGCCATCAAGGCCACGCACCACTGCTGCCCCTGCCGCCGCCGCCCCTGCCGCCACCGCCCCTGCCGCCGCCCCTGCCACCACCTCTGCTGTCCCTGTCCATAAGACTCCCGCACGTGCCAAAGTGACCCGGAAAACTCTTACACCATCTAAGTATGCCGCCCTGCTGTTTGATGGTGATTCGCAGGACATTGGCAGCCCGGGTTTCGACGACGAAGCCCTAGCACGGGACCAAGGGTGGGGGGATTTGGGAGTGGACAGTGGGAGTGAGTCCGACGTCGGTGACGAAAACGAGGAAGGGCATCGTCTGTCAAGTGAAGAGGAGGGTAATGATGATGAAGTGCTGTATCGCGACCATGGAAGCGATATTTCAGACGCAGAAGCAGACGCAGACGACATTCCGATCCCTGGCATGCCTTCGTTCGATTGGTCTGACGGGGTCAATTTTGTACCTGACGTGCCCCAGTTCAATCCTGGGACGTCAGGAACAACTGACGACTGGCCCTGTGATGATCAAGCGAACGAAAGCGACTTCTTCCTCGCTTTTTTCGACATGGAGGTAATGACGTACATCGTTGCCCAAAGAAACGCCTACTACAGGTGGGTGTTTGGCAGATTGGACGTCCTTTCTCCAAAAGCGAGAATACGAGGCTGGGTGGATACGACTGTGGCAGAATTTCTGACGTTCATTGCCTTGTTGTTCCTCATGCCTCTGATCAAGAAGCATGTGTTGCAACACTACTGGAAGCACGACCCTCTCATCGCCACCCCAACTTTCAATAAGTTCATGACTCGTGACAGATTTTTGTTGCTGCTAAGATTTATGCACTTTGCAGACAACGAAAATCCTAACAGGATTGACAGGATATGGAAAGTTCGGGATGTGTTCACCATGTTGTTGGAGAGGTATAGGAAATACTTTTACCCCTTCCTCAATTTGGTGATTGATGAGTCGCTCGTGCTCTTCAAAGGACGTCTTGTTTTCAAGCAGTATATCCCCTTGAAGAGGCATAGGTTCGGAATCAAGCTCTTCGTGTTGTGCGACTGTGAAACTGGAATAGTGCTTGACATGATCGTGTATACAGGAACTGACATTGACGTACCGAAAGCCGCTGCCAATGACCCCATGGGCATGTCAGATGCCATCGTCAGGAAAATATTGGCACCTTACCTGGGCAAAGGCCACATCATCTACACTGACAACTGGTATACTTCTCCTGCTCTCTGCCAGTTTCTTTATGACAACCAAACGGGGTCATGTGGGACTGTCAGAAAGACAAGAAAGTTTATGCCAAAGTTCACAGGTGATGTCATTCCTCTCACAGATGCCTCCTCCAGTGACACACCTTCAGAAGACGACCTGGCCCAGGAACACCGCGAGAGGCATGTGCGAAGAAGGCGACGAAAGGGGCAGAAATACAAGCAGCTCGAGAAGTGTGGGAAACTGATAGCCCTGAAGTGGAAGGATAAGCGAGACGTCCACCTGCTTTCCACCGTCCACACAGGTGCCCAGGTGGATTCTGGCAAAATCCACTACCGAACCAGGAAGACAATCTACAAGCCCGACATGGTAGTGGACTACACCAAAAACATGCGCCTGGTGGACAAGTCTGACTGTCAGCTGTCAGGTGTTGAGTGTCTGAGGAAGACTGTGAAGTGGTATCACAAGCTCTTCCTCCACCTAGTTGACAAAACGATGCTGAACGCCTACAACTTGTGGTTGGTGAAGAAGGATATGGCCCCAAACCAGAAGCTGAAATTCCGGGAGTTCGTGTACAACGTCTCCTACCAACTCCTGGAGAAGTATGGCACCACCACTCACAGACGTACGGCATGGCGTGGGGATCACGTTCCTGACCGCATCCAGCTGGGTGTCGAAAGACACTACACAACCAACACCGAGCTGATTGGCACTCGTCACAGGCAGGTGCAGTGCACCGTCTGCAGCTCCAGTGTGAGGAAACCCCATGTAACCAAAAGAGTCACCTCAATGTGCGCCGAGTGCAAAGTTGCACTCTGCCTGGGTAACTGCTTCAGGGACTACCACACCTTCAAGAACTACTGAGTGTCGGCCCCTGCCCTGCCCTGCCCTGGACTCGCCCCGTGCCCTGCCCTGGACTCGCCTCCTGCCCTGCCCTGCCCTGGACTCGCGCCCTACCTTACCTGACCTGACCTAATTGATCACGCTACCTCATAATGTAACATATATATTATATAATGTATAAGTTCCAAAGATGTCCCTGTGATATAGCTTTTACATTATATAATTGTATGTTTCATTATTTATTTTATAAGTTTCAAAGATTTACATGTAATATGCCTTATTTTTTTAGTATATCAATATATATGTTTGTTATTAGCCTAAGTAATGTGTATATAATTATTTCTTACCTCAAATGAATTGTACAAAAATAAATATGTTTCAATAAATCATGTCAAACCTACTATGATAATAAAATAAAACAATAAAAAAAGAAAAAAAGAAAACAAGGTCATGTCATTGTATTCTTACAATATGATATATTCTATGAATATTTCATATTGTTTGAATACAATGGCATGATCTTGTAAAAAAAAAAAATTTATAAATTTTTGTCTAGACAATATAAAACCTTCCCCATAACCCCCTCCTGGATTCGATCCCACTACCCTACGACACTTTGAGTTTTCCAGTCCGCGACCTTACCAACCATGCCACAGGAGCTCATACCAAATATCACTCAAAACTTCGTGTCTACAATCGAAATGACAATATACAAAAAAAAATGAATTATCCCACCAATTTACGTTTGTAAATTGATGGGATTATCAATTATATCATGCCAAGGTTAATAATAGTTTGTCTCTGTCAAGAATTAGTAATTATATAACTTTATTCTGTCAAAAATTGCCCAAACACTCAGCAAAATTGCCCCTCTCAGTGTGACTCCACTCATTTTCACACGGTCAGGCGGTCACGAGGTGACCCTTGCCGCTCCTTGATTCTCCAGCTACAGCAGCTCTGTCTGGGAACAAAATTGGTATAAATACAATAATGGATAAAATACTCTTCACAAATACATTTGTATTGTATAATATTGTAAATAAAAATGAATAATAACTGTGTGGGTGTCGAAAATTGCTCAACCAGCTTTCTTATGTCTCGCCTACGCGCGTATATTGGATTATACATAGTCATGACTGTCATACAAATAATTGCAGTAGGTCTCGAATATACATTTAGATTGCATATTACTTCGAAATAAATAAGTAAACGTTTCTCTGGTGGCAATCTACCCTTTCGCAGGTGTAAGGAGACACCAGTCTATATTTAGCCCTCTATCACAACAGGCAATCTGCCTGTGTTGACTCAGCACCGTCGCTGGTGGTCTATAAATATAGTACTTTATTTACAGTCAATGGCCTACATGTTTCTGTGGTACTTCACATGTGTCTAAAATGCAATGTCTGCTTGCATAAAAATGCAATTCTGAAGTCCATTTATATGTACGACATACGCATGTCTCAGTTTCTCTCTCTCTCTCTCTCTCTCCATTCCTGACTCATGTTATCGTAGACCTGTTGATGGCAACGAACACCAGCCATCTGGTAGACATAAGGGTCAAAATACCAAACATCAATACGGCTGGGGCGCCTCCACAATTATCACTAAGCTGGTTATCTATCTAGAGATCTGCCTGACTTCCATCTCTCCACGACTCACTCACTCACTGCACCCCTGCATGCCTCCCTCCCACCCACCCACCCCCAACCCCCCCTTTCAGGCTTCCGTCTGCTAGAAACACATTCACAATTTGCGTAAATATCGCATCAATTGGGCTATATGCGGTATATTCCTTGTTATATGGGACGCCTACATATGTACACGTCTTTATTATAGCATGAGAGTGCTCTAAATACAAGATTGACGTGATATTTATGGCGTAACACACCCTCTCCCCCTTTCATTCCCACCACAACTCACTCACACCTTGGTTCACGCATAGAAACTCATTGATAATGTGCGTAAATATCGCATGAATTGGTTTATATGCGGTATATATTTTGATATATGGCACGTATACATACGTACAAGTCTGTATTATAGCGTGACAGTGCTCTACGTACAAGATATACGTGATATGTATGGCGTAAACCACACTCTCAGCTCATAAATTGCCGCCAAACCTCCAACACATCTTCATTCCCGCCTAAATATTCTCTTATAATTCCCTTATATATTGCAATTTTTGGTCACTATGAGGCATATTCATTGTTATATGGGTGCCCTACACATGTATACATACTCTAAATAGCCTAAAAGGGCTCGAAAAAGGAGATATACGTGATAATACGCGGTAACCCACCCCCTCCTCCCTCTCCTTCTATCCCCTGCGCGCGTATATATTCGGCAGGGAAATCTCGCCGCTCGATGACAATCTAGCCGCGCGGTGCCATTCGCTCCACATTTTTCAACTACGGACCGTTCCCCTACCCCCCCCAGACATTTTTTGGGGGGTCAAATATATATGGGCCGATGCACGCAAACATTCCCTACACGATGATGTACTTTTTATCTAAATTGGCAATAGGTCCCAAAATCATCATAGGTGCGCACAGTCTTACCCTGTAGAAAACCCCCTGTGCGCCGCGGAGAGGTTAAGAACTTTGTGTGTCTCCATTATTGATTTAGTGTTTCTGCTCTTTTATTTAATGCTAGACTGGGATAAGGTAACTGTAGTCGTTGTCTCCGATGTGTGTACGGTTTGCTTATACCTACACGACTTCGACCGGTCCAGTGGTAGCCTGGGTTGTCTTTTCGGTTGCGTCCTTTGCGAGTGCAGCATTGTGTTGACTGAGGGTTTTGGCTTGTACCAGTTCCACACTTTGCTGCCTCTTTGCTTGTCTTTAGAGGGTCGCCAGGATAGAACCAGATACTTGTGATCTGGATCTATCAAGAGAGCCCCCTAGTCAATTAATGTAACTTAAAGGATGCAGTCTTAAGGACATCGCTAGGCTACGAACCTGTCTTGCTCAACCCCAGTTCCTTACCTAGAGTATCCCAGCTAGACATTATTAATCGAGTAGACACTTGTTAGTATTTAATATAAGCTCTTTGATATGTGCGCATTATTATTCACAGCATTTATTAGTCTAGGTTGTTGCTGAGCCGCACAACGATAGCAGACTGTTTCCTTGATGAGGAAGTACTTCTTTTAGTGTCGAGCATTGCTACCGTTGCGCATTTATAGTATTCTTGTGTCAGTTAACATTATATGTCCTATCTTTTAGTGTAATCGATTTACACGTGTGGTGTCCTGCCTCCTGCCTTTATATAGTTTAAGATACGAGCATCTTATGAGCATCAGACTTTCTTCAGAAGTTTCCAGGTCTATGCTGTAGGACTATACTTCACTTTCTTTCAGATAGGAGTGAAGAGTTTATTGTTGTTTAGAGTAACTGTATTGAAGCATCTTTTTATTGTATTAAATCTTGCAGTGATTTAATTGATCTTTCCATAGCTTCCCTTTTATGCATTTTAACGTAACTTGCATCTTGTTTGTTATCAGGCTATACCAGTACAGGTTAGCCTGAAGTAGAGTACATTTATGCCCAGTTAAGGATACCCCGCTATCGCAGATTAACTCTGGAGGGCAACTCGCCGGCATATAAGTTCGAGGGTTTGGATCTAGTGTACTGTTGTTGCATAGTGCCCTATTACTAGTCCAATCATTAAGTGCCCTTGCTTTATTCGTAGTCCCGGTCGTAACATGTAGGCTACGTTGTCCATGTGTTGTTCTATAGTAAGGTAGTCGTAATGACTCCTCGACTCCTCGTGTGTTAAAATTGTGTGTCATTAAGTCAAAATTGCCATCTATGAGTAATTGTTGATTTAGATCTTTTTATAGAAAACGGACTGCTTGTGAAAAAAGAATATAATTTAATTTCAATAAACCAAGATCTTTATATATAGGTCCAGTGTGAGCGTTATACGATTGATAGGTAATAATTCGTATTATCTTTTTCTGAGCTAGAAATATGGCGTCTAAATAAGTTTTATTGGCTCCTCCCAAGATAGTAGCACAATAAATAATATGAGGATTAATTAAAGCAAAATACATTTGTTTTAGTGAGTTGATGTTGAACGAATCTCTTGTTTTATAAACTATTTCAGTAATTTTAGATATTTTCAATTTTATGTCATATATATGTGTTTTCCAGGTCATTGCGCTGTCGATGGTAACACCAAGAAATTTAGCTTCCTTAACCTGCTCAATAATGACATTGTGTTCATCGATTTTAATGACAATATTGGGAATTTGATTCGAGCTAAAATGGGTCACTAAATAATGAGTTTTCCCAAGATTGAGCGTTAAACTGTTTGATTTAATCCAATTAGAAACTTTGCTAATTTCTTCATTCATTTGGTTTGATAATTCGAGAATATTATTACCCTGTAGATAAATATTGGTATCATCGGCATAAAGTAGAAATTTTATTTTAGTGCTTGAATTTATAATATCATTAATAAACAAATTAAACAACACTGCACCAAGTACCGAACCCTGTGGGACACCATACTTCATATTCCTGTATTCTGAACAAGTGTTATTGAAAAATACAAATTGTTTACGGTTAATTAAATAACTCTTAAACCAATTAAGGGGTGGGCCTCGTATTCCGTAATTCTCTAGTTTTTTTATTTAAAATATTATGGGGTATGGTGTCAAAGGCTTTTGATAGATTACAAAAGACATTCAATTGGTATGATTTTGTGTCTAAAACCTTGTACATTTCTTTAGAGAGCTGGTAAATGGCACACTCAGTTGATGACCTGGGACGAAAACCAGAGAGAGACAGAGAGAGAGAGTGTCGTGAAAATATAACTATTTTACATATGTATCATATATATGATAAAATAATATATACGGTACATATGTTCCCCACAATCATATAATGCCAAGCACAAATATTCAATCTTTTGTTGTTTGAATTACCGTAAGAAATATACCGAACGCCTGAAATAATACGCAAATAAAATGATTGCAATCAAACTCAATCAATTTCAAGGTCACATGCAATGTACCGTACACCCTGGTTACCGTAAGAAATCTACCGAACACGTGAAATAATACGCAAATAAAATGCTTGCAATCAAACTCTCAAGCAATTTCAAGGTCACATGAAATTATAAAAAGGTATATTGTAGACCACAATCTTCGCCAAGCTTCGTTGTTGCTGGTATTATCGTGAGAAATGTACCGTACACCCTGGTTAGCGTCAGAAATGTACCGAACGCCTGAAATAATACGCTATAAAATGCTTACAATCAAACTTTCAAGCAATTACAAGGTCACATGCAATTATAAAAAGGTATATTGTAGACCACAATCTTCGCCAAGCTTCGTTGTTGCTTGTATTATCGTGAGAAATGTACCGTACACCCTGGTTAGTGTGAGAAATGTACCGAACACCTGAAATAATACGCTATAAAATGCTTGCAATCAAACTTTCAACCAATTTCAAGGTTACATGCAATTATAAATGTATAGGTAGACCCAGAGAGGAAGAGAGAGAGAGAGAGAGAGAGAGAGAGAGAGAGAGAGGGAGAGAGAAAGAGAGAGAAAGAGAGGAGGAAGAGGAGGTCAAGGACATCTGTTTGGTGTGATTTTGCCCGGGGGTAGGATTAGATAGAGAGTGCCCTGGCCTATATCAGACAAAGAGAGTGAGAGAGACAGAGAGAGAGAGAGAGAGAGAGTGTCGTGATAATATAACTAGCCCACCGAAACGTCAATAAAATACCCTCATTGTTCCCTGATTAAATAGCACTGTATGAATATTCCCATATTCAAAATATGCTATAGGGGTGCAATGCCTGGTGAGTTATCTGCTCAACAGGTGGCGTTGTGTGTGTGTAAGTGTGAGAGTCCGAGTGTAGGCGGTGAGACAGTGAAGCACGGGAACGAGGTGGCTTCAGAGATGGGGTCGTTTCGGGCCATGAGTGAGCACCGTGCCTCATGTGAAGGCAAGATGGCAGGTGCTCGTTGTACTCTACGTGCTTCACATGTCTCACTCCCTAGACTGGAACAAGACCTCACGGGCTTCACTGTTCATTGTAAAGCGGTGAATGTTAAGGCTCTCAGCCTATGCCCGAGAGGAAGTAAGTTGGAATATAGAAAAAAAAAAAAAAAAATTTTTTTTTTTTTTTTACATATGTAGCATATATATTATAAAATAATATATACGGTACATATTGTTCCCCACAATCATATAATGCCAAGCAAAAATATTCAATCTTTCGTTGTTTGTATTACCGTAAGAAATATACCGAACGCCTGAAATAATACGCAAATAAAATGCTTGCAATCAAACTCTCAATCAATTTCAAGGTCACATGCAATGTACCGTACACCCTGGTTACCGTAAGAAATCTACCGAACGCGTGAAATAATACGCAAATAAAATGCTTGCAATCAAACTTTCAAGCAATTTCAAGGTCACATCCAATTATAAATGTATAGGTAGACCCAGAGAGGAAGAGAGAGAGAAAGAGAGGCGGAAGAGAGGAGGAAGAGGAGGTCAAGGACATCTGTTTGGTGTGATTTTGCCTGGGGGTAGGATTAGATAGGGAGTGCCCTGGCCTATATCAGACAAAGAGAGTGAGAGAGACAGAGAGAGAGAGAGAGAGAGAGAGAGAGAGAGAGAGAGAGTGTCGTGATAATATAACTATTTTACATATGTATCATATATATGATAAAATAATATATATATACGGTACATATGTTCCCCACAATCATATAATGCCAAGCACAAATACTCAATCTTTCGTTGTTTGTATTACCGTAAGAAATATACCGAACGCCTGAAATAATACGCAAATGAAATGCTTTCAATCAAACTCTCAATCAATTTCAAGGTCACATACAATGTACCGTACACCCTGGTTACCGTAAGAAATCTACCGAACGCGTGAAATAATACGCAAATAAAATGCTTGCAATCAAACTCTCAAGCAATTTCAAGGTCACATGCAATTACAAAAAGGTATATTGTAGACCACAATCTTCGCCAAGCTTCGTTGTTGCTTGTATTATCGTGAGAAATGTACCGTACACCCTGGTTAGCATCAGAAATGTACCGAACGCCTGAAATAATACGCTATAAAATGCTTGCAATCAAACTTTCAAGCAATTACAAGGTCACATGCAATTATAAAAAGGTATATTGTAGACCACAATCTTCGCCAAGCTTCGTTGTTGCTTGTATTATCGTGAAAAATGTACCGTACACCCTGGTTAGCGTGAGAAATGTACCGAACGCCTGAAATAATACGCTATAAAATGTTTGCAATCAAACTTTCAAGCAATTACAATGTCACATGCAATTATAAAAAGGTATATTGTAGACCACAATCTTCGCCAAGCTTCGTTGTTGCTTGTATTATCGTGAGAAATGTACCGTACACCCTGGTTATCGTGAGAAATCTACCGAACGCCTGAAATAATACGCTATAAAATGCTTGCAATCAAACTTTCAAGCAATTATAAAATGTAAATTGTACTTACCAACACCCATACCAGTACGTTCTTCGTCAGGAACGTCTCCATCTCGCTCAACGTCATCTGCAGCATCAACCTCAACTTTGGCGGCACGCAAATTATGCTTGGGGTAAAAGCCTATGATCGGCATATTTTCGTCTTCCGAGTCATCTTCACTATCAAAACTATCACCCAGACCTTCCATGGTATCATTCAACAGCCTATTAGAAAGTTCTGAAGAGTTCATCATGATATCTAGATCCTGGGCGGTGAGCGGGGCGTGATGAGTAGGGTGGCGCGACGCACTAGGGGTGGCGGCCACCAAATCGGACACGGGCAAATCTTTACCTTCCATCATGGCTGCTTGAGGGTTACTGAGTCATGGTCATGCAGTGGGGATATGTGGGTGGGACCTTGTAGTACACCGCCTGACCACCAGGTTTCGCTTTCCACTTAAACTAGGGCGGGAATTAGCCCACGGACTTAAGTCGGGCCCCGCCACATAGTCCAATTTTTTGTATACGGACTTAAGTCAGGCCCCGCTAAACAAGGGTTAAACAAAGAAGATGATTTAAGTAACAAACTAATTATACTGTTGTAAATTACATTTAATTCCTTGATATGCTGTTTATTATTACATCTATATACACTGCAGTCCAAAAAATTAAAACTTGATATATCCACTTCATTAATTGATTAATATTTGATTTATATATCTGTAAATTATCCACTCTAGACAGTTTTTGCCAGTCGATGATGTGACGTCTACCACTGTTGGCAGAATCGCCTCTCGTTAGCCACTAGCGCTCGCCAGGGCAGTGAAATGGGCTACAGTTATCAGATAATGTTGTTCTTTCTTTCCTAGTACTCGCATTGTTACAGACAGTCATTTTGACCACAACGGAATATTATTAATAGAATTGTTTTTTTTTTTGTCTATGTGATTGAGGGAGGCAAAAGGCATAACTGCCTATAGCGAGTGCCTCCCCCATAGTTGAAAGAGTGACAGGGCCAAAATCAAGGGACGTTCGAGCCCAAAATGCCTGGACACACAGAGTTTGAAGCAATTTAAGTCATAGGAAGAGGGAAAGACTGATTCTGGGAGAGAGTTCCAGAGCTCAGCTGTTGAGTAGAAGAAAGTTTGAGAGTAACGTTTCACTCTTGGGTTGGAGAGTTGCACAGAGTAGGGGTGGGATTGAGTTGCAAGACGGGTACCACGTGCCTACGTAAAGGAGGTGGTATGCACAGGGATAGCTCTGAGGAACACTGATTATTATAGTAGCGATAGAATAGCGAGAGAGATGCAACATTGCGGCGGAGAGAGAGAGATTGCAGAGAGTTGGTGAGTGGACGGGAGTTAATGATACGAAAGGCCTTCCTTTCAACTTTGTCTAGGAGAGCGGTGTGAGAGGAACCTCCCCACACATGTGAACAATACTCAATACAAGG